>CM057147.1:31525207-32125207 GCA_029964075.1 Patiria pectinifera | reverse complement strand
AGTCTAGAACAAATCCATCTCAAGTCAAATCACAAGTCAATATCAAGTATGGTCCCAAGTATGGGGGGGGAGGGGTTATCAAGGAATGCCTTTGTCTCTTGGGGTGCTATGGTCCAAGTGTTACAATATTTGACTCATGTGTCGTGGTACGTGGGTTGGAACTGTGACAGGGAACATGGTGCTTGTGTCCTTGGGCAAGACACTTAACTACAATTGCCTCTCTCCACCCAGGAGTATAAATGGGTACCTGTGAAGGTAGAGACCAGATTGCACTGATGCTTGTGTTCTTGGGCAAGACACTTTACTACAATTGCCTCTCTCCACCCAGGAGTATAAATGGGTACCTGTGAAGGTAGAGACCAGATTGCACTGATGCTTGTGTTCTTGGGCAAGACACTTTACTACAATTGCCTCTCTCCACCCAGGAGTATAAATGGGTACCTGTGAAGGTAGAGACTAGGATGTGCTGATCTCGAGCTGCTGCAGAAGAATGGTCTCATTCCTGATGAACAGGGATAATAACTGTAAAGCCTTTGAGACTTTTGGCATAAAGCGCTATGTAAGCACCACATTATTATTTGAAAAGCAGACGGACTTGTAATTAACTTTTGAACTGTTGAAACTTCTACACTGTACTACAGCTATTTGAACAAAAGACGTTGACAAAATAGGGGATCGTCAACTTAGAGCTTGAAAGCTCAGATGGTAGAGCACCAGAGGGGCAACCAGGAGGTTCAAACCCTACTCCAGTCAATTTCTGGAGTTGTTTTTGACAAAGCCCACATTATACAATCAAATACGTGATTGTCTATAAGTTTTGGTTTAACCATAAACAGTCAAAAGTAAAGTGATAGATTCCTGACTTTACAGCTGAACCACCGTTGGGATAGATGTCCCATTTTTGGTAAAATTGAGAATTCGGGAACAGTGGAGAATTTGAGAAAATGATGTGCTAAACGTTGCCACAGAATGAGAGTTGAGACACTTTCCCTTGTGATCCATTTGAAGATTTTTATTATGAAGTTGAATCCCGCTTTTTCTGCCCTACCCGACAAACAGTAACCTATGCAGTCATTTTGCAATGCATAGTTTTGGCTGAATCTCACATGGAATACCCACTCTTTCTCCAGTCGATACGAGAGGCCCCCAGCAGGCTATGACGGCCTCCTTGTCAAGGGCCAGCCGTCAGCGACATCCCCACGGCAGGAGGGGGTAGCAGGTGGAGGGGGTTCCATTACCCAGGGCACACCCATCAACAGAGGGGGACGGGAGATGGCAGGGTCTATCATGAGGGGGACACCGATGCAGTCCCAGTCCCATGAACCCTCCGGATCTAAAGGTATGCATCTGGTTTAAGGATGAGGTAACAAATGATTTTTAGTGTACAGAATTGTTAGTTCTTACATAATCTGAAGTGCCAAAGTGTGTGGGTAGAAGGAGAGAAGTCTGAAAAAAGGGGGGGAAGGAAAAAAGAAAATTTTAATGAAAACAAGCTGTTTCGGAGGGAGCTAATATTTTCCCAGGATATATTTTCCCTAACTTTTTCCGCCTTCTCTAGATTCCAGAGTAAACCATGAGAGTCAACGAACCACCCCCAGCGGTTACGAAGCGGGCACATCGAGGAGTACCCCGGTCTCCTATGAAGGGGACCGGCCGCGGGTCACCCAGGCAACCCCCCGTCACGATCAACTCATGCATCGCAGTATATATGAAAACGCATTGGCTAGAGGCTCACCGGTGTATGTGGATACCAGTGGAACTGTGCGAGGTATGCGTGACTGACACTTGTCACAAGTTATCATCCAATTTTGTTAAAGTTCAACAAAGAATTTGACTGGAGTGGGGTTTGAACCTGTAACCTCCGGATTGCCGTTCCAGTGCTCTACCAACTGAGCTACCCCGCCCTATGTTGGCGGTTCCCCATTTTGTCAATGTCTTCGTTCAAGGGGCGCTAGTCAGAAGCCGTAAACCTGTATATGCCATGTAGCAAAGGATCATGCCCCAAGTTTATAATCAGCAACATTAGCAATGCTGCAAACATGGGAAGTAACAAACAAGGATCTTTCAGCTGTTCAGAGAGGATACTGCTTTTTGTTACCGTTTACTGTCTACATGTAGATTTTTGAATCGTCGCATTGAATATCCAGATTAAGTTGTAGACAAGATTATCCACAGTGACCCCATTGTATTAGACATTAGTCTCAGAATGGTTGACAACTTTCCCAGAATCTTTACTCCGTTAGGTCATCATCACTGTTTACAAATTCATAACACCATTGTGGGAAGATTTGAGGACAGTTGTTCCGAGTTCTGGCTATTAACAGATCAATTTGTCTACAAATATCCCAGATATTTATATCTTTCCTCAAAACCCTCCTATGCAAACATGCATTTTCAATGCACGCACAATGAAAAACCTGTAATTTTGTTGAAATTGTTTTAAACAAGGCTCCATTTTTTTTTTAGGAGATAAAATGACATCAGGGGAAGATATATTTGCTATTTTGGGGGTTTCATATTATTTCAAGTGACATCATTTAACAATCACAACTTCACTGAGATAACAACCATTATACATGTACAATGAATGGGATTTAGAGAAATGTAAAATATAAGATTGAACTGAGATTTGAAGGTTTGCATGGTGGAAAGATACTAAGACAAGATAAGTTTGTGGTGACACCATGCGAATAAATCTCTTTTGTGAGTATGTGTGGTTCTGAAAAAAACCAGAGGGACTCAACGTTTCGAAAAGTATGCTCTGCCCGTCGTCAGGAGAATGAGGGATTCCAACGATAATGCCATGATTCTCACGCCTCACCGCACCCATCCTTATAACATCGCATCATCTTTGGAATCCCTCATTCTCCTGACGACGGGCAGAGCATACTGTTCGAAACGTTGAGTCCCTCCGGTTCTTTTCAGAACCACACATACTCATAAGATTGAAAATTTGTTTCAACTGAAACTCTTTTAACTGAAACTTTTGCAGCAACCAACCCATTTGAGCGTCCCATGTCCCACATGGATCCGTCAGCATTGTACCTGGCACACCAACAGCAACGGGATTACATGAATCTGATGGCCAGATCAAGCCAGCCGGACACAACGTCCTTCAACAGCTCCAAGGAAACGCTAGCCGGTATGTCAGGAGAAAACTCAACCACTCCCTATCGGTCACACTAATTAACCCTTCTGGTCTTTTGCACTTCAAGTTTTGCTTGAACTCTTTTGCCCATGCAGTTAGTTTCGAGTTAGTAAGGGTGATTTCTAAACACGCTAATCCCTCACACGCTAATCCCTCGTGCCTTTGTTCACACACACAAAGTCTGTGAAGTCTGTGGCGGCGGACCGTGTGTTGATCTTGAATTGGCCGTTGTGCACAGCCTATTGTTGTTCAATTCATGCTCAAGTGCACACCTCGGAGTATTGAAATATATGAGGTTTCGTCAAGAAATATCCTACAAATACTGTTGAAATAACTCTTGTGAATCAGTGTTTGTGGCGTTTAGCTGTACATCAGACGTTAGCTAGAAAATTTTGCCTTTTGCGAAAATCAAAATTTACGGCAAAAGTAATCCCGGCGCAAAGTACAGTTAAGCTCAGGGGCAAGCAGGCAGATTCTGTCACGTTTCACTGCTCTTCACAGTGCAATGTTTTAGGCAGTGCTGTTTGACACTTGCATCCATCCTGAAATGATAAGGTCGATATTCATATTCAACATTCATATCTTTTACTATGCAGGTGATTTTGCAACAGCAAAACAGATGAGCATGCGGACCTCCACAATTGCAGGTACTTGTATACTTGAATTTCTATTTATAACGAATTAGTAGAACTTTCAGCATTTTGGGGGCAAAGGGACCAGTGCCTGGATTGATCAGTTGTTCAAAGGTTACGGGTTCCAATCCTGTTTGTAATACTCAAGTTGAATTCATAGAACGCCGATAATGTCAGAAGAACATGACCATAGCCAGCTCTTTGACCAAAACCTTCATGCAGAGAAAACAATGAAGCAGATATGGTCTTTGATGATAGAAACAAGTTATGACTATTGTAATAAAAATATAACAAAATTCAGCTGTCCTCTACTGAGCGTTTACTGTTGTACGAGTAGATGAATACTCACTAAATACACTGAAACATGGATGTTTTCCGACCTCCATGAATGAACGAAAACTTGCAACGGAAAACAGACAGAAATGGCCATCAGTATTTCAGAAAAAAAAAAGAGTTGTCTTGTTCCTTTTATTCAAAACACAAAATCTGACAGTAAAAAGTATGTTTCAGTCTCGACTCAAATGATTAAAATCTCATTTGTATTTGAATGCCTGTGTATAATCTGTAATTCTCACTCAGCTCAATAGCTTCAAATGGCATCCCATGGACAGCTGTAAAAAATAAGTTCTTTTAAAAAGTAAAACATGCTTAACCCTTGCCAGCATTGATCAATTTCAGTCCTTTTTTCAGATGAGTGGAAGAACATGCTCTTTTAAGACACACTTCATTGGTGCATCAAATTTGATTGCTTTTTAAGTGGGCCTTTCCACACTAGGGGTTCAAAAGTGTGACGTGGGATTAGGAAATAAAGCAGGATAATAACATCAAGTTGTTTGTCCTATTTTCCACTTCTACATTCCCAGCCCATTGTTGAGGATTGTGCTTTTAAAGAATTTAAGACTTTCTTGACAAGATATTTATGCTCACAGTGCTACGTACATAACATGGACAGAAAGTTTGCCAGGGGAATGGCGCAAGTTTTACTGTGTGTAATCTTTCTGTGTGTAATCTTGTTGTCATTTTATACAATTTTTTTAGGGGACTATGCAACAGCCAAACAGATGAGCCAACAGCAACAGCAGCAACAGCAGCAACAACAACAACAGCAGCAACAGCAGCAGCAGCAATTGCCGCATCAACTGGTAGGCCAGCCAATCACTCCACAGATGGCACAGCAGATCAGCCAATCAGTGGCCCAGCGTGGTAGCCAGTACCCACCAACCACCACCAAGGATTCTAGACTGTCTCCTAGACGAGAGTCGCCCATGTCTAAGAACTTTCCTCCAGGACAGCAACATGTCTTAGATCCACAGATCCAGCAACAGATGCTGCAACAATATGCACAGGTAGGAATCAGAGAATCTTTTCCTAAAGACTTCAGTTCTAGAGTTGCGCTGAACCAAATTGTTCCAACGAGTTAGATTCAATACAGGAACAGTTCAACATTTGAAAAAAATAGGAACGACTATATCCAAAGATCAACTTTCACAGTATTTTTGCAACAGCTCTCAGAGTCTAGAATTCCCATTTGACACTAAAATTCGTTCGGATCAAGAAGAGTTTCTCATAATACATTTTGGTTCAGCAGGATTCTGGAATGGTAGTCTGAAACATTGGTAATTCTGCTTAATTCTAGGAACCTCCCAGATTTTTTCATCATCCTGCACTGTGCAGTAAACTGTTTTGCACATGTTCTATACATGTACGTCAACTTTCAAGTCTCGAAGACATTAAATAGTGGCAGGGCTATACCTTCCACAATCCTGCTGCAAAGCTCCCGACCGATTTGGAAGCATCTTGGATAGTGAGGGTTAACACATATTCTTTATTTAGTTTGGTAGATTACTGGGGGAGATTTTTTTTCTGCCACAATTGGGTTTCAGGTGCTTTTGATTCTTGTCGGACTGTGCTGACCAAAAATGCCAGCTACGTAAACCTTTGGTTGCAAACATCCTATAGATGATAATTCTGCATTTGAGCGTTGTTTTTCTTTTTAAACACCTACATGTAAATGGAATACAATCCAGATGAATTAATTCAGATTACAAAATGAAGTGGTATGTGATTGTTTTGAGATTTGGATTTCCTTTTCTGTCCCTACAGAGTGGACAGATTGTCTACCTGCCCTATTTCCCCCCGGGTCATCCCCACATACTAGCTCATCAGCACTACCCAGGGGGTATCCCCTCCCCCCACCACCCCCACCCCTCCATCAGTCCCCACACCACACAGGCACACCCGTCATCCCAACACCCTGCCCACAGCGACCGACGCACAACCTCTCCAATGCAGCAGCAGCAGCAGCAGCAGCAACAGCAGCAGAGAGAAGTCACGTCACCAGCTGAACACTACGCCCAGCAGCAAGCCGTGAATTTAACCCACAGATGGCCTGCACCTCCAAGTGTGGGTGCCGTGCGCTTCAAGCTCCCACCCAGGGGGTCCAGCCCGGGTGCCCATCCGGGCTCGGGGGTGCACCCCGTTACCCATCCGGGCTCCTTCCCATCCACATGCTCCCATCCTGCAACCGCTGCTCATAGCATCACCACAGTCCACCCGGCCTACTCCGCCCATCACGCCGGTGCCCATATGGTGGGTACCAGCCACCCAGGAGCCCATCACATGAGAGGTGCAATGGGCGGGAGCATCATGACGGGGACACCCATCAGGCCTCCACCCAGTATCACCTCGGGAACACCCAATCCAGAGCTGAGGGAGGAAACGCCAAGAAGTCGAGCAGAAAGCACTTCAGGTATGTAGGCTTCTTAGTGCATTCTTGAATACAAATGCAAAGGAACCCAGTATAGTATTTATCTTATTATTTACTTGTTTGGTTTACAAGGGCGCCAATACAATAATACAATAATTTAAAATGAATGAGTTACAATGGTTATCGCAAAATATTTGGGGAAAAAACAAGGAATGGTATGAGTTTTAAAAAAATAATTTTCCAGACTTTTATAGCAGTTCACTGCCTTAATTTGATGAATTTAAACTAAACGTAATTGAAATCAATGGATTTCATTTTCATTTCATTTCATCAAAATGTATTTCCAGTTCCATCAATCAGTAGGAATACAATGTATATAAATAAATAGAAGAGGAGGATTTGGAGGCACAGCCCAAAAAAGCACAGCTTGTGTTAGGGAGTGCCCATACAATTACAAACACTGCAGTACAGACTAAATTGACAAAGCACACAGTACATATTAAATACACGTAACAAATACACACACGATTCCAGTGATTGATCCAACTGTTAAAAAGAAAAGAAAATATTTAGTAAGGATGGATATGATAGTAGAAATTAACATTAAAAAATCACTTTTGAAGAAGGTAAGACTTAAGATTACGTTGAAAACTGAATAAGCTCTGACTTTTCCTGAGACTTGCAGACAAATCACAAATCCATTCCAGTGAAGTGGCCCAGAGTGCCAGTCGAGTCTCGTTAATACAAACTCGTTCGGACCTAGCCAAATTGTTTGTTATATCAGAATTTTGTATTAAGAGGAACATCAGTCCCATTCATTGTGCACATAAATGCACAGTCGGGACTAAGGCTTTATGTTATAACCAGAATTTTGTATTAACAGAGTTTGTACTAACGAGAGTCGACTGTACTGTGTTTAAAGGCAGATGTCCTGAACTTGGAGATATGCAGTAGGGAAGATGACCTACTATTATAGCTGTGTATATTATGATTAAGTTGCACCTAGCCCAGGTTGGACGATGTCTTCATTGACGTCCAGGGTATAAATTCTACCACCATGGCAAACAATTATAACACTTTTTTTTCATATTTTTACCTGATGGAGGAAGCCGAAATTTGTTTACATATTTCTTGTGTCCAGAGTTGTGCAAATTAAGCCGCAAATTTAGACGAAGATGGACATTTTATTGAGAAACAGACGAGGTTGACGGAGCGAAATTAAAAGGTGTGTCACAGGTGATGCCCTCTGACATCCAAACAAAATATGTTTTTAATATCCTTGCTACATTGGGGGACAGACCCTACTCAACTGGTTCATTTTTATAAATGATGCGTCTACTGTTCATGGTGCCATTTATCATATGCAGAGAGTTACGCTTTCCTTTATTAAACTTGACAGGATCTGGTGGTAGCAAGTCTCCTGGTGCAGCCAGTGGTTCGGAAGCTTTTCGCACACTTGTCCATGTAGCTGCCTCAGCTGAAACACTTGGAACAGCACAGGAAAAAGGTGACCCAACTATAGAATGTACACTTCCATGTAGCAAGGATATTAAAAACATGTATTGTTTGGGCTTTTGAACCAGTGTATAAATTGAATTATATAAATTGAATGTTTGTCTTTGATTTCAGAAGCAAGGAGACAGCAACAAGCCATTCATGAGAGTAGAGAGCGTGATGCCAGCTCCTCTAGCGAATCCCACGGCTATCCACGACGACCCTACTCAACTGGTTCCAGCCACTCGGGTCCAAGCCAAGAGCGGTGGATCTCTACGTCATCTGATAACCAGATGGCCCATCGGGAAGCTGCCCCGTCTGGAAGCAGTCGCTTGACGCCCAAGGGACGGGAATCAGAGAGTAAAGAGAGGAAGGAGGAGGTCAGACACAAGGAGCAACAGCAGAGAAACCACAATATGGAACGAGAAGCCTCAGCAATCTTTGCTGCTCTCTTTGAGAAGGACAAGCAGTCATCCCGGGTCTCAACTGAAGAGGACTCGGAGAGCTCCAGCCGCCCACTGACAGCGGCCAGTCTGATTGATGTGATCATCACACGCTCCATCAACCAACCCATGTTGGACAATCATGACCAAGGGACTGACTCAGACAGCGGTGATGGGTTGTCTGTTGGACCGAGCGTGGCTTCCTCCAAAGAGAAGTCCAGCAAGAATGTCTCCGACTCAGACTCGCTGCAGCCGGAGAATGGAGACAATAATGCTGTACCCTCATCGTCAACAGAGCGTTCTCCAAGTTCAGGAAAGGACCCGAAGCAACAAGAGAAGGAGGCACCTGGAGAACAGCAGGAGAGGCCTCAGGAAAGCCTGGTCCCAGTGACTTCACCATCCCCAGTACCCATTACCCTGGCTGAACATATAGACACTATCATCTCCATGGACTACAATAAATCTGACCAGGTGAGTCAGGCATCTACATCAGCAGCTGCTTCTGCCACCGGAAGCTCATCCTTGAAGCGAGATCGTGTAAAGCCATCAGGTGTGGATACCACAGAAAGCCGGGAACAGGGACCATCCTCTAGCTCTCCTCGTGCTAGATACAGGACACCCGATAGTGAAGTCGGATCAACCAATGATGCAGCAAGGAGAAGCAGCCCAGTTGCCTCATCCCTGCAGAGTATCCATGGTGCTCGCAGCAGCAGCAGCAGTAGTGACTCCAGAATGAGGAATTCGGGATTGATGTCTTACGGTGGGCCTGCGGAACCGAGTGTCAATAGCTCCAAAGAAGGTAGTCCAAGAAGCAGGGCTGCCTCCACAGCTTCTGATATATCAAGTGCTTCTGCATCTCCAGCCAGTGCCAGACCAGACAGCTACTCGAACAGGGTTTCCTCCCAGTGGGGTTCACGTAAGGACCAAGAAGCGACATCTGCTGGTAGGGTCTCAAGGAGCTCATCGGAACAGAGTCGAGAGGCTTCACCAGTCAGTGTCAGTGATATGACTCCATCTGCTGTGTCTTGGCAGAGGAAGTATCAACAGGAAGGTAATGGAGCGGACAGCAGTGAGAATGCTACCAGAGGATCCCAGCCACGATTCAGGGTCCACAGCTCTCAGTCAACCTCCCCACACCAGCCAGAAAGCTGGGGAATGGCTGATTCCAACCGGCCACCATCTCGAGGTAGACGCAGGGACTCACCAAAGACCATTGTGGAGCCAGGATCAAGCTCTTCTTCTGTGCTGGATGCAGCCTCAAGCAGCGAAGACAGATCTCGTTTTACTCCTGGTCCTGCAGAGAGTGGAGTCAGCGATAGTCAACGGCAGCTCAGCAGCAGCCAATCAGGCCTCAAGTCCAGATCAGAAGCTGAGAGCTCTCGCAGCAACAACCCAGCTCCCCAGAGCACCTCTCATGAGTACAACTCAGATAGTCCTCTGCAACCTGCTGATAGTATGTCCCAAATGAGACAGTCTCTGATGGGTACAGCCCAATCAGTGGTGAATAGATCTCCAAAGAATGGACAACCTAGCATGCTTCCAAGCAGCAGTCAAGGTAGACAGCCTCAGAGGAAGGACACTGGCTTGTTCCGGTTTGATCTCCAGAAGTCCATCGACCGTATGATTGAATCTCAAGTGAGGATGGAGACACCATCCAGGATGGACCAGCAGGTCAGAATGGATGATTATGTGACACGGCTTGTGGAGGCTGAGATGTCTAGCTCCCGGTCTTCTCCACAGCGCTGCGATAGCAGAGAGAGCACCAGCACGGCCGAGTCTGGTGCCCTGGAGGTGGATGAAAGCCGACTGTCTGATGTCTCAGACTTGGACAATCATGAGGCAGAATCAGTCCAGCAACCAAATGTCTCACAGCAGCGTCCTAGAGGTTCAAGCCCGAGACTGCCTTCCCGAGATAACAGAGATGGGGAAGCAGCTCCAAGTTCAACACCCGTTGATGGTGCTGCAAGGCTGAGTGTGGGCTCTTCAAGTGGAATTGGTAGTAACAGGGCATCAGGTGTTATCTCTCCAAATATAGCCACACAGCCTCAGCTCGATCCCTCTAACCAACCAAGCCAATCAGTACCCACTTCCTCACCATCCCCTGTCTCTCACCAGGGTTTCCCAACCTCGGGCACCGGGCAGGCAGGGAACCAGTTTGCATATTCAGCCTTATCCTTCAGATCAGCGGCAGGGGTAGCCCCTGCTGCCTCCTCCTCTACAACAAGCTCCGCCCAGAACCATCTAGCCAACGTTCATCTCAGGATCCCCTCCCCCCACCTTGGACCCACTAGGGGGCCATCACCAGTCCCTGGTCCAGGAATAGCTGGTGTTCGTGAGAGGGAACCAGCACCTTTGCTGTCCTCTCAGTACGAGACCTTATCAGATAGTGATTAACCTAGATAAGTAGGAGATTACAAATAGTGTTGTTTGTTAAGTTGTAGTCGTTATTATTGATTATTGGAATCAGTGACTTGGTAATTAATATTGATCTCCAAAGCTTACGGAGAACCTAAGACTGAAGTATGTTTATTTTATGGGTTTTTTTGTCAACTTTCTTACTGATATGCACATCTTTGTGATCAAAGATGGACTGACTTTTTTAAACCATGCAAAAGATACTCTCTACAGAAGTACATGTACCGTTCGTGGTGAGGTGTCTTTTTACAGACACATGGTTACAGGTTATTTGCAGAAAAAAAAATCTTTATTTGATCAGATTTAATATGCAGCTAGATAAAGTTGCCTCGTTTTATTGCAGATTTACCATACTTTTGATAACCATTGGTGCACACGAATGCTTTTGTTTGAGCTAACAACAGAACAACTAAACAAAACCATTGATTCAAATTACAAATCTAGCTTTATTTTGATCTTGAAAATGAAAATATGATGCCAGTGTTTCGTGAAAAATTCTGTTAACCTTTGATTGTTACCCTTTCCTTGAGGAAAAAAAATGTCCAAGACATTTTGTCATTCATTTGTAATTTTGTTTTAGTTTTACTGTAGAAAAAAACTGTTAAAACAGTCAAACATGTTTTTATTTAGACTTTTAGTTGTGTGTTAAAAGTTAGGAAAAAATTGGTCATTTTGATGAAAAGTGAATGTGGCTGCTTTTTAGTATTATGATAAGTTTGGTTGTTTTAAAAATAGCTTTTGATGGCAAGAATGCTCTGAAATGTTGGCTTGATATTCCAGAGCCATTGTATCACAAACCCTCCAGAATCCATCAAATTCTAACGCTTCTGTTTGATTGTTTTTTTTATGGTTTCAGGACGTTACAGCCAATTACTTTGCAAGAGCATCATTCAGTGAATTTTGGGTCCAAAGTGTGATTTTTTCTGTTGTTCCTGTTACCTTGATACTTTGTAATTTGCCATTGAAGTATCATGAATGACCCTAAACAATTTATTTATTTGTTGGGTAGGTAGTTTGCTATTCATAACCACTCTTGGAGGACGACTACATGAAGGAGTGCATCAGAATTATAAAATCACAGATGTTATATGTACCAGGGACAGAAGAAAAAAAAAAGTGGACCCCAAATTTATAGAATAACCCAATAACATAACATGGGCATTGATGATGAGAGTTGGATTTTGAGGACTTCCTTGTCGAAAATCATCCCTGTTCTCTTGTGAATTTTGTGTGATCGCAAAAATTGCCTGGGTTTAGGGTTAACTATTTGTTTTTGATGTTCAGCAAATTTTCCCTCCATAACTGGTTGGTTCTAAGTCCTCCCAAGTCAGTCGTAAGACGTCTCAAGTCACAAGCTGTTCATATGAAGAGGGGCAGCATTCTCTGTTGCTTGCAACTTGCTGGTGACTTGAATTGTGATTGACTTTACAACTCTGGTTTTGAATTGGCCTAACATTAGGCCACGCACACAAAAGAAAATTTAAAAAATCATGGCAGCAAATTTTGTGTTCGCACCCCCTGCCAAAAAAAGACGTTTGGCTGTTGTGAGAGAAGTGTGTTATCTAATTACAGTGTCAATATGAGTGGAACTGTAGGCTGAAATCTGTAGGTTTAGAAAGCAAAAGTTGGTCCACTAACAAGAAGGGTCACTGAACGCAGTTTCTGATAGAATCGTGTTCGGTATGCAGGATGTACATAAAGTTGTACTGTTGTTTTGCAGCGCTCAAGTCTGCCTGTTCATATTAACTGGCGCTGCAATTTCTCTGAAACTTCAGTGTTAATGATAAGTGTAATGTATGGCTGTATGAGTCTCATCGTTACACAGTCATAGATGCACTCAGTCACTCACAAAGCACTTTTGTTATGAGTAAGCCACTAGGAAGTCGAATATCAGCAAGTTTCAGGACCATTTTAGTCCACTAGTGGTTTATTTGTGACTTAACCCTAACACCGCAAAAAAAGAAAGTCCACACTTATTGGAGGGGTCATAATTTTGAATCTGATCGTCTTTATAATGAAGTCATTTATGTAGACCTTTGGGAAATTTTGTTAGCTCCATTTTGATACCCCATTGTGACCAAAGACTGTAAATCATCAAAGATTGACAATGGTTTATGAGAAATGATGCCGTTTGAAAAGTTGCAAATTTTAAGATTACGCGAGGAGAAAAAACATACATGCCCGTAATTGGCCCCTATTGACTGCACACTGCCCGAACAAAGCGCGGGTAATTCAATTTCGCGTGCTCCCATGCATACAAGCACTGTGCAATCAATATTTTCTGCCGTTCATTTTGGGCAGTGTTACATTGTCACGCAGCAATATCCACTCGCGCACTCTTAAATTTGCAACTTTTCAAACTGCATCATTTTTCATAAACCGTTGTCAATATGGGACGATTGACCTTCTTTGATAGCAAAGGGGGTATCAAAATGTAGCTAACTTTCCCCAAGGGTCTATATAAATGACGTTAACACAAAACGATCAGATTCCAAAATTATGACTCCTCCAATGAGTGTCGACTTTCTTTCTTTTTTGCGGTGTTTACGTCTGCAGGAAAGAGTTCCATGTGGACATCACTTGACACTCTGTGCACAAACCCTATGAGACTAGTCTGATAAAATTCCAAGTGTTTTCTTAATACTTCAGTATTCGCCCTGCTAAATTTGATTTTTTAGGACACGATATCGCTTTCTGATGGCTGATAGGTCACTGCAGGGAACATTAGTGATGTCCATGTTTGGAATTCTTTCCCATCTGCACACACATACATGTACCAACGTGAAAATGCTTTTAGTCAAACACTGGTTGAAAAGTCATCACAAAAACTTCTCCGTCCTGCTTCCTGAAATTGGACCATTGTTTTGCAGTGCAAGCAGCACTACTGGTCGGTCCTACTAAAATGCGTCGACAAGCGTCAACGGTCATCAACCTGTTATTGGGTTATTCTATACATGAAGCTAGCCATATAACGCATGCGTGAAGTGTACGGTGCCAATCCAAACAAGATGGCGGCCAACACTAACTCGACAAACTCGGTGACGTTTCGCATTGAAAAAACAACTTGTGAAATAATTTTAACTTTAATTTATATGCTGAAGGTGTTCTTTGTCGCTTTTTCTACCATATATAGCTGTTTTGATGTTCCAAAACTTATACCGAATTTGTTGACAATGGGTTGACGACCGTTGACGCTTGTGGACACCAGTTGACAAATGGTTGACGCTTAAGACACATTTTAGTAGGACCCTATTGGTTAATTTTCACTGGATAATTTATCAAAAAGAGAACAAGGGTTGTTTTTTTTTGATGATTTTATATGCATGGTTTATGTTGAGCAGTGAGCTTTTTATTAGTGAATACTCACTCAACTCGTTGCTTCTATGGTTTTTATACTTTCAAAGAAAGTTTCGAGTGCTGTCTCGCCTAAATATTACTGCAAGTTACTAACAGCGTAAAGTTTCTAATGTTTTCTTAAAAGGTACAAAATTGTGTGATTGTAAGATACCTATACAAAAAAAAACAAGTATTGGATGTTAAACTGCAAAAAGTTTGTGATATTTTTGTCAACCAAAGTTTTACCACCTCTGAAGTGTTTTGTTTTCTTGTAATTTGGAACTTGTCACTTTGTTTTTGTTGACATTTTTTTGGGAGGGAAAATTGAGGTGGAAAAACTAATGTACAGATTTTCTGTTGGTGAAGATATTCATTAAAAACAATGACTGTTGACTGAATATTGCTGGATCAGTGTTTTTATTCTTGCACATCAATCACATTTTTGCTTAAAATTGAATTACTGTAGTAATTTCTGTGCTTGGTTGTAAAATATATTTTGAGTTAAAAGTCAGAATAATAAAACCTACATGTAAACTTGACCCCCCCCCAACAATTTTTTTTTTTTTTTAATTTTATAGCCACACCAAAACTGTCATACAAGACCAAATGCACTAGTGACTGAGTAATGCCAGTCCACATGTGATTTACAACACACCTCTGTCCAAAATATAAAATAAGAAAAGAAACTTTTCAGAGTTTTATAATTGAACTGTTTTAATTCAACAATTAACTCATAAGCAATTTACCAATTAAAGGAACGCTTTTACTTTCCCTAGATTCAGTTTTTTAGTTTGAGAGGGCGCTGTAACCAGTCAAAAAATGTTAGGTATAGTGCATAGTGCCCGATCGGGCACTACATGTATACTCGCGCGATGTCTTGACGCATGTCTAGTTCACGCTGACGCAAATTTCATGCACTAGCCTACATTAGTGAACCCCACGCAGGGGCGTAAATCCCGGGGGGGATAGTGGGTATATATCCCCCCCCCCTCCACTTTTTGACTAGGGGGGATGAGCTATTGAATCATCCCCCCCCCCACACACTTTTTCGCGGTGAGAAAAAAAATTGAAGATTTCGAGGTATTTTTCGAACATCCCCAACAACAAAAATGTATTCAATAGCACTGAAAAGTGGAGAAACGAAGTACAAAAGTTTCTAAAATGCGCCATTTTGATGTAGGCGCAAATATACATATTGATATACATCTATATCCTAAAGAGCGCCCCTAGTGTAATGTGGTGTCCCCCCCCCCCCCCACCCCCCCCCTTTTTTTTTTAGAATTTCCACGGCCGGGCAATTTTTGGATTTTGGTCATCCCACATCTCCCCCACTCGCTGGTACAGATTTACGCCACTGACCCAACGTGACCGCATATCAGCCAACCCTGATAAAAAACCAGCAAAAGGTGTGTTATGATTGTTGCTATAAAACATGCTATGATGCTAGAATACAGTATTAACTTTTACTAGAAGAAAAGCCCAGAACAGTTTACTATGAACCTAATTTACATGAAGCAGCATTTATTTCAATGAACACAATCATGGAAGTGCTAGCCAAATTGAGTCACAACCGCCCCCAATAAAACCGAACCTACCAAACTGATGATTATTGCACTTAATTAAAGAATGCTTCATCTACATGTAGCTTTCACTAAAACTATGCCTCAAATTAATTTTTAAGAACTTCAAACTCTACTTGGATAAAATATTTTTTTTGAAACGATTCTTTTTCAAAGCATCGGAGTGTTAACGGTCATCTCTAATAGTAACCACTGCCAGACTATTACTTGCGTGTAAGCTAAACAACTTCATGCCATAGTGAAGAGCATTTTGATGTCAGAAAACAGCACTGATTTCACCAGAGTTGAAACAAGTTCTGCTTCTGCAAAATTCGCAGTGCAAAAACTTTACATCAACAATTCCCGTTCACTTTCACATCGAGTACGAACAGGCCCTCAATAGTTCCCATAGCTACTTTAAGAAAACTGTGGTCTCAGACCCATAGCAAGTGGTTAGGGGGGGGGGTCAAATGACCCAACCCAAGTTCGATAAAGAGCCTTTTTTAGCTGTCCTCTTTTTATCTTTAACAAGATAAAAAAAAAATTATCTTTTTATCGTTAACTCTTTACTTTTAAAACAATATACTTTTAATACATGCCCTTCACATGTTCAGATTTCAAGCAGATGCCATTGATCATACTTTTAAACTGTACAGGAAGACAGATACATGTAGGCAGAGCTTATTTTTGCAAAAACATAGTTGCATATTTTTTTAAATTTTTTTTTGAGGAAAGGGAATTTGGCGCACATTTTCACATCATAAACGAGCATAATAACAAAAGCTGCCAAGATGACTCCAATTGCAATTATTTGCTGATTAAAATGTGCCATGTTTCGTTAGATTGGCGAAAGGCCAAACATGGCATATCTGATGGGTCTAGGAGAAAGCACCCCTCAGCAAGATGCATAACTGAACTTGCCCAATGATTTGTGATTAACAAAATCATACTGCATAAACCAGGGTCAAAGTTCAAGTAAATCGAAGCAAAGCATGATGGGAGATATCACGTTGCGGCAAGATGATTAAGAACAAGGTTGATATCCCCAACTGCTCCCATAAAATAATGTGTGATTCTGACCAGAGACTTTGTTCTCATGATTGACGCTCTGAATACAACGGAACACTGAGACCCTCAACCTCCTTCTTTTTGTGCAAGGCACTAGAGTTTCCTCCGGAGAATTGTCCGCAATCTTCTCATTCTAATCTCTCGTCTCCTTCCTCGACATCTTTGAGATCCAAGACTTCCACGGTTCCCTGCCCCTTGGTGCTGGAGCGGACCAACTCATCCATCTCACGGTAGCACCCGGGATCGACCAGACAAACCTGAAAGCAAGTAACGTAATACATGTAAAGTAATGTGGTCTGATATCTTTACAAATGAATTTTCTTGCTTGCGATTGGAATTTCAAAATGAAGTTAACTCTGAACTACAGCAGCTTAGCTCATACCTAATCACTGCACCTGATTAACCCTCCCTCTCTCTCTGGCTGGCAAATCAGCTACAACAGTCAAAATCAATCAAGTGACTGCTTTTAACAGTTAAGAGTTCCCTTGATTTGACACAGCCATGCTTTGACTGGAGGTGATCGATATGCCAGCTGTACCTACCAATTATTTTAGTACAGTCACGGAACCACAGAGAAATGACAAACCAAACAAAATGGTAATTACAACACTTGCTTCTTCCTATGAGGCAAATTGAGGCTCGAAAAACTTTCCGACAACTGTACAAAGTTCCCCAAATTTACTTTCAATGTGACGTATATGGAGTTAAAACTGTAACAGTTCATGTGTCAAATAGCAAAAACCAGAATGGTGTTATTATGCATATCTTTATCCACCATCTCAAAATTCAGGGACAGTCTTCTTTTGCTTTCCCAAAAAAACAATATTTAGGCTTTTTCCGGTTCACGCCCCCTTTCCCCGAGTTTCCCGAAATAATGTCCTACAATACTGTTTTCCTGCTCAAGACAATTGGTTTTTGTATTGTGTTGGTTACATCTCAACCACTCCAGCCCCCATCTAGATCTGCCACTGCAGTCTCATTTTTTTCTCCTGTGGCAGCAATATCAAATACTGCCCTCTACCGTTCATGCACACAGTCCATTACACCTCCTCCATCTTGTCCCTACTCACCATCTCGAGTTCCTCCCCAAACTCCTCCCTCTCCAAGGTCTTAATCAACGTCTTCAGTTTACTCTTGACTTTCTTGCCTTCCTTGATGGGCAGCGTTATCCTCAGCCTCATCTGGGCGCGGTCAATGGGCATCGTTTCCGTCTCCTTCAACTTCTTGATGACATCAAGTGCCTGAAAGGTCAAAGGTCAACATTCATTTGGTTTGACACAGGGGCAACCCCAGCAAAAGATTGACTGTTGTCATCCAGAATGACTCTGAAGTATCTTTGTTTCAAACGTCACGGGAAGTCAAGGGAAAAGTAATGTATACAGTTGGTTCGTCACCTACGTAATTTCATAACTCTATACTCAGATTTGTCCGTGGCTTAGGAGAAAAAAGTCACAAGCTGATGTCTGCAATAGTAAGCAGGAGGTCGTGGGTTCGAGTCCCATCCGAGTAAGCTTGTGATTTTTTTCTTCTCTTGAGCCCTTAAACAACATTTAAATTACATAGGTGAATGGCAAAACCCCCTATTAAATCTAGGTCAATATTTTAGTATATTTGACTCTCCATATACCAATCTGGGATCTAAAATTTGAAGAAAAATGTAACAAGGATTTTTCGATTGACCGAGTCTCTGACTACCACTGTTTACCTGTTGTTTGGTGCCCCTGTTTGGTTTCACCGATATGTGGACATCTTTCATGGCCCGCTCTATCATTCCCACAGTGTATGGTCTCTTAGTCTCTGGATTGACGCACTTCTCGGCAACAATTGTAGCGATGTCACGGAACATGGACTCCAGCTGCTGTTGTCGCTCTTTCTCTGAAACCTGGAGCTCACCTTTAGCTAAAATCTGCGAAATATGAAAAACTCTTTCATTTGTGGAACAAAGGACGGGATCCACGGAGCCAAGGAGTGCCATGGTCCAGTGGTTACAGTGTTTGACACGTGTGTCGTGGTACATGGGTTCGAACCCTGACGGAGAACATGGTGCTTGTGTCCTTGGGCAAGGCACTTTACTACAATTGCCTCTCTCCACCCAGGAGTATAAATGGGTACCTTTGAAGGTAGAGACCAGATTGGGCTGATGCTTGTGTTCTTGGGCAAGACACTTTACTACAATTGCCTCTCTCCACCCAGGAGTACAAATGGGTACCTGTGAGGGTAGAGACCAGGATGCGCTGATCTCGGCTGTAGAAAAGTAGTCTGATGGCCTGATGAACAGGGGTAACAACTGTGAAGTGCTTTGAGACCTAGCTTTGTTGGGAAGCGCTTTATGATAAGCAACACACATGGAAATGCTTAAACATTACTTGCACATGTGCTGATGAGCATGTATTTCCAATGCTAAACAGCAAAAATAGGTTACCACCCAAGAGGTCATGCAATACATACTGTGGTACATTCGTCCATAATTCCCTTTGAACAAGCTGCAAATGTGTTTTAAGATAGCTGAAAAAGGTTTGGTTACATGTAACTTTGAAACAACTGCAACATTCTTATTTTTCAACCAGTATAAATTTTCCAAGAGTAAAGCACAGACCCAGTAACTAAGGCACTAGAGCTCCTTTTTCAAATTTTTGAATTTGGTCTGTCGTACTACATGTAGCTAACAACAGACCAATACCAAAAATTTGGAAAAAAAGGAGTTCTAGTGCCCTAGTTACTGGGTCTAGGTAAACCACAGATATTTTCAGGCTTACATTCGTTACACGATTAAAGATCTATTGTATATTATTTTTCCTGTTTTTACATTTTACCTGTTTGCATATTTCTGTCTGGTCCTCTGTATTGAAAGCTTTCATCAAATCTTCCCTCTTCGCTCCTTGTCCTTTGGATACATTGGTGAAGACTGTGTGAGTCTGTAAAACCTCATCAATGTCTTTCTCCCTGTAAGTGTGGAAAGTGGAAATTGTTGGGGGTCAAATATTTGTAAACATGGTAAAGCTCATCACCATCATTAAAAATTACAAAAGTTCAAGTGCCATTTTAATCACTGTTTTCCTGTTATTTGAGTCGACAAGACCTGAAAAATCAATGGATGTCACTGAAAATTAAATTCAGAAAGAACTATTCAAATTAAATAACTATATCATTTAAATCATTTATGTCATCAGTTATCTGACACAATTGCAACCTCTACTAAGTTACATACCCCAATCCACCCATCCCCACCCCGCATCCCCACCCCGCAACCCCACCCTGCAACCCCACCCCGCATCCCCACCCCGCAACCCTAGCTTGAGTAACTCCAGCTCCAATGCTTAACACTGGAGCTTGAGTAACTCAAGCTACCGCAACCCCTGCATCCCCACCCTGCATCCCCGCAACCTCCCCGCATCCCCACTTCCACCCACATCCCCACCCCCATACCCAGTGGCGTCACCAGACTTTTCAGTCTGGGGGGGCACAGGGGGGGGGGGGGGCACCAGCATTTGATGGGGGCACTTAGGTGGATACGGATCGCCGTCCTGGGGGAGGGGTCTAAGGTGCCCCCCTCCCCTTTGGAAAATTTTCGCATACGGAGGATGGGCTAGATGCAAAATGGTGCCACATTTGATGCTAAATTCGATCTGAAGTAGCTGGAGTTACCCAGCCCTGAGATTTATCATTGGGTTGTCTATTAGGAATGGAGCTAGTTTTTCTCGTAAACGATAGTATAGGCAAAATTTTTTGGAAAATGTTGAATTTTGTCCCCGTTACACACTAATTGCAACTGCAACTCACCCCAAACTTGCCTGGAATAACCATTACACAGGTCCTTGAAGTAAAAAAACGATCCACGATGAAGATTCAGCCTACAATTGCAGTGAAAACAGGAGGAATAACCGCTAACCTGACAACCTTACGGGCATGGCCAGGATCGTAATTGGTTTGTGCACAAAAAAAAAATTGTGTACAATGAATGGCGGTCGGTTACTGGTACCAGGCTGTCAACTAGTCGTTTTTGCCGGCTGGCGGTTGGCTGTTGGCGCATGACGTCCCGCGGAAGCGTAACACCCGATGACTGTTTTATGCACCATCGGTTGCGGTTCCAGTACCGCAGCTGTGATGCGAGTGGTAAACTTCATATGAGTGTAACTCCAGCTAGATCTGAAGATATCTCCAGAAATTGCTATTTTTGAGGTAATGATTTTTTTACCAACCCAAATCTCAGATGGGGGGGCACTCGGGGGGCACTAGGTTTTCCAGGGGCACGTGCCCCCGGCCCCCCTTGGCGACGCCACTGCCCATACCCCCCAAACCACCGATTTCCCACCCCAATCCTATCTCCACCCAACATCCCATCCACCCAGTGAAATAAAAACACACAGTGACACACATTTAAATAATTGTATGCTTCAAAGGTACGCCCACAAAATGGTATTATGAGAGCCTTGCCTAGTCCATTCACTTACACTTTATTTCTCCACGACATGACTTTGTTTTTGTAGCAGGCGATTTCGAAGCGTTTCCCCGCTTTTTTCATCCTGACAATCGCTACATTTGTCAGCCGAATCTGGTTGGTGGGTGTAAAAATTGCTGCCATGATCAAACTTGAGAAATTACCCTAGAATTGTAAAAATTGAAACTGTGAAGTTTCCACTCCACTCACACAGCAGCATGCGTTACAGCCGTATGTATGTCACAATGTCACGAAATGCATGCGATCAAAACAACAAATCACTTCCGGGTTACAGGGCATGTCGTGGCTGTTCTCTTTCCAGTGTATAAGTACAGAAAAATAAGATCATTTCCATCAGAACACGTTTCCTCGTTTTTCTTTTAACAAAGTATTTCCCTCCTTAATAAAGGCATTATTTCAATGTTTGGTAAATGTTCTTGACTGATTACTTCTTTCCTTATGGATAGAAATATAGCGAAAATATCGATGGGTTTCCCCCGTTGGAGAAGTAGCAGCACAATACATTGCGCACGGTACATACACATGCTACCTAGTGCACTGTAGTATGTGCACGTTTGCCTATGAAGCGCGCCACACAATTACTGTGTATAGCACGTATCGCGGTATAGCGGTCGAGCTTGCACTTTCATTGGAAATTCACAAACTTAATTGGGAACTTCCCCCGATTTCATCAGTTTTGCCGTCGACTCACCACCTCCCTATCCTGCATAATGATCACGTAGGCTTGCCAGACAGCCTCAAAAATGGACGAACGGGCAGAAGAGCCCCTCATCAATGTTCAACATGTTTTCCAGGTAAGAATCTCTCCGGTCAAAATGTCATTTTTTTTTTCAACGTGTGTAGGCCTATTTATCGGTGTTGTTCAAAACACAATGTATCTGATTGCATTGGCTTGTCGAACTTTTCAAATATTACGATTAATCGTGTATTCCCGACATCTCCCTGAAAAAAGGCTGAATCAAATAAATAGTACATTTGAGCAGTAAAGATATAATTATAAATGAGGCTTTTACTGGATATTTTTTAGATCTTTCTAAATTCAAATGTGATTTTATTATTTTTCTTGAATGTAGCCTATGCCTAGTCCGAGGTCCGAGTAAGTAGGACATTTGGAGATGGTCAGGCCTACTATCGCCTGACCATCTCCAAATGTTAAAAAAGGCGATTCGTAGAGTCCTAGTTACTCGGACTAGACAGAATTCTACCGCAAGAAACCGTTCAAAAGTACAATAAGGTGTTACTGGTGTTAGTTATTATAATTGAGAGAAATCTGCTTTAATTTAAGTTGAAACGGTCATTTTTGAGTAATAAAAAACACCCTTGACTCTTGATTGAAACTTAACACGGCCCTGCACTACCATGGCTACACAATTGCCTATTTCAATTTTTTATATTTATATTTTTTTCAGAAAGTGTGTTTTTTCCCTCTAAAAAAGTTTAGTTTCCGGACAAGTAGGCAGGGTTACACTGTGAAGTTCATTACCCTTTCTAAATTCTAGACACAAACCCTAGGTCATTAAACAGCTGACTGATATACATTTAAGTAGTTTTCATGTTCATTGTGTCTTCTTTTAGGTTTATCTGACAATGTCCCTTCAATTCACTTTGACCGATTTTTTTTTTTCAATCTTGAGTGATGAAAATCTAAAAATCAATGTTGATTGGCCTTACGTCATTGGAAAAAACCAAATGTTGGGAATCTAGACCCAGTATGAGTGCCAGTATCAACTGGGGCGGAAGAAGTCCTTTTGAAATAGTGGCTCCAGCGAATCAGTCAATGGCATCATGAGACTTCACAATTTGCCACAGATTCTGCTCGAAAAAAATTAAAACTAAAAATTAAAACTAAAATGCGTACTGAGTTGAGGGATTCGCCACTTTTTTTAAGTAAGATTGTGGATTGAAATGAAGTGAATTTGAATTAAACAACCCAATCACATGTTTGGTGAAAACTAAATTTTGCAAACTGAAGGAAAGATTTCCATATACGAAGTTCACTCAGCACCCTGTGTACAAACCCTATGAGATTGGACTGAAAAATTCTACGTGTTTTTCTAAGAAAATGCTTGTATTTTCTCACTGCTCAAATTGACTTTGATGACATGAAATTGCTATCTGGGGGCTTGTTAGTCAATACAGAGGAAAATTAGTGAACTTCGTGTATGGAAATCTTTCCAAACTGAACTTTGATTTCATAAAATAAGCATTTTATCTGGCGTAAGATTTTGTGGTTCCATTGTACAGAAATATTCATAAAATGAGAATGGAATGACATTGACCTGACTCATCAATTATTCCTGACAAGTGACCCCATTCAAAAGTCACTGCCCTCTCATTTGTACATGTATTTTCTTTTTTCAAGAATAATAATTAAATAAACCTTTCCTATTTATTGAGGGTCCTTGACAGCAATCTGCGGGACGGTGGGTAAAGCCCGCAGATAGATTGAAATTGCAGATAATCTTGGCTGGATTTAATTTGTGATGACTTGCTAGGGAAAAGACTCTGCCCTCCGTTCATTTTGTGAAATATACATGTGTATTCTGCATTTTACGCTCGTTTGCACACTGCGGATGATTTCCACCCAGAAACTGGAATTACATTTTAGATAAATATAACGGTACAAACCGATTAATTGTAAACAATACACGTGTACGGGACTCGTGTGTTATGGGAAGAATTATGAAGGAATATTTCAGATGTTATGCATACTGGTACATGCACATGTTAGTGTACACATGAATAGAATGGTACACATTACCCAGTGCTTTCTGAACAGTCATTAATTTAAAGATATAGTCCATCATTTTGTAATTTGTGAATTTAGTTCGTTTAAAGCAACAAAAGTGTTCAAAATCTAATAAAGGATACTGAACAACTAACCTGATGAAGTTTCAGCTCAGCTTCAGCTGTATATTCCGAGAAAAACAGCATTCTAGGATCTCAATTTCAAATCAAAAGTTGCTGAATCATGTTTTGAATTGGGCCTGAATTCAGCATCCGAGACGCGTTCTCACTGAGCCGATTGCAGCTATACGCGATGTCGCGCACTGATCCGACGAATTATAGCAACCGCGCGAACGTGTGCGTCATGCCAATGCTTCGCCGAATAACAAAACGAACTACTAATTTAAATTTTCCTACGGTGCGTCTTAAGACGCACCGTTGGAAAGGCCTTCTTTCGTTGATTACTTCAAAATGACAGCTTGCCAGAAAGAATAATTTCACAGGGAGTTTAGTCCCCTTACTATCTTTCAACCAAGTACATTGTATGTTTTTCAACAATAATTACGCCAGTTACTTTTCAGATGGCTGCAAATGATGGACTAAAGCTTTAAGAGCTTTGTTCCTGAATATAATTACCAGCATATACATGTACATACCAGTACATGTATGTATTAATCCTAACCCCCTAGGCCCTATTGGCTAAGAACCATCCTCAATCCCGCAAAATCCTCCAATTGCCACCATGTAAAAATGGATTCAGCCTCAATCCTCCAAAATCATCTGTTACTTGAATTTGTTCAGTGGAGGGGTGACCATTGCCTCAATCCTTCAACATGTTCCAAATCCTCCAACAATCACTGTTAATGGGTTGAGGCAGTGCCGATGACATTCAGAAGCAGTGCGGATGACATCGAGCATAATGCAGGGCTCAATTATGCATGACTGAACATTAACCATGTAGGGTACAGCCTACCGGTATGAACTCGACACAATGCTTCCTCCAAAATCAGCTGTCACTTTTTTGCCATCAGCCTCAATCCTCCAAAATCCTGCAATTAACCATCTGGAGGATTTTGGAGGATTGAGAAGGGTTAGGGTAAAAGTTGCATAATCCGTGCTCCTTTAAAAAAAAAAAAATTGGAACAACTTCAATTTGTACATGTACGTGTTGTTAAAAACAAAAGAAAAATTGACGATTTTTAGCATCTGCTTCCCTCTGAAAAAGGGCTTTCATTTTACGGGCTTTCATTTTTGTGTCAGTTACGTACAAATGGACCAACCGTTAATATCCAAATTATTGTCAGGCCGCAATTACAAGTAATACAAATTTTGTAAAGTAATTAATTGGTAAAACAGCAGTGGGGCGATTTGTTTTTATTCAATGTCTCATTCAAAAATGTAGAACTTCATAGGGGCCTACGTACAAAAATGTATGTACTGCTAGAAAAATTGCAAGTGAATTACAAATCAATTTTTTCGGGGTGAAACTAGTCTGACATGTACATCTACAGATAGCATGGGGACTACATCGTATAAATTACATCTGTAAAAGACTACAAAAGTACCGGTATATTTTTCTGTGTGTCGAATGATTAATTTTTATCCCCAGAATTTAAGTAAAGTTTATGGAAATGTACATGTCTATTATGATGTCAGTCAACAAGGATGAAGTCTGTACATTTTCACCACCCACTTGCAAAGAATTTCACCTGGAGTGTCTATTATGAGGAAATACAATACAGTCATACACTGCTGCGGTGTAGTACGTTTGTGATTGGCAGTAAGTCAAGTTCGTAAACCAAAACTGTAGGTTACAAAAATGTAGATAAAGTTAGTACTTTTGTTTTCAATCGGATGTTTCATTTTTCATACACACAGTTCCTGATTCCCTTACCACAGATAAAACATTCTATACAAGGAAATCAAAACCAACACTTTGAAACATAATTCTGAGGCCTGAAAGAATAGTGGAAGGTTTCTCAAAGTGTGTTGATAGAGTTTGTTCCGATACATGTAGAACTTTACAAAAAGCAATCAACAGCTTTTATTACAGAAATATGTGTACAAAAGTACGTCCAGATTTCAAGCCAAACATCTTTTTCACCGATTGTGGCCAGCTCTCATCTGAGTTTGGCTTAGCAAGTAAAAATTTCTTAGAAATTTGCTTATAAGATTGACAAAGTTTGGATTGACAAAACTTTCCACAATTGGTTATGTGACACAGATTCATAATTTTATAAAATTCACATACATGTACATGTACATGCATTACAGTCGTAAGAGTTTTTACTCTGTTGATATCGGTATGTACGCGTACTCCAGTTTGTGTCCTTATTAACTTAGGTACGGTAGGTACGTAGGATCTTTGCTTTTGTGCATTTTTTTGTTTGGAGCAACAAATTTGCTCCAAATCTTAAGCAGGATGCATGTAACAACTAATCTCTTGAAGTTACAGCTAAGGGGATATTCTGCATTCAGAGGAAAAAGAAAATAATGTATGCTCAACTTTCTGGTTCGTGTAACTGGACTCAATTGCCAACGCATGTGAAAAAAAGTGTGCCTGCAGGCAAACTTTTTTAAACAACCAAACAAAATGGTTGTTTTCTTCCAAACGATATCATTTTAGTATCGTTTCGGTTTGCGGTAACACCATGTGGTAATAACTACTGCTTAGAAGATATTAGTTCTGAAAAGAACTTGTCCTGCTTATTATCAACTTTGCTAAGTAGTTTTGTTTTTTTTGTTCTGTTAAGAACAGTCCTGCTGTAAGTTCTAAACGAACTTGTCTTTGGTCTCAACGTTTTGACTAGCCTGCTCTAGTCATCGTCAGGAGACTGAAGAGAGTTGGAGATGCTACTCCTTTAGTAGGATGTGTTAGGATTGGGAGTGCTTGCTGGGCATGCCCTGCTCGCTCGGGTGTGTCAGTTGGTTGTGAGCCATGGGCATTGTGTTGAGGGATGCCCGCTGAGCGTCCTGCTAATTTTAGGTTGACTAATTTCACAAGGTATTCGGGAACAGTCCTTTCTTCACTATGAGCAAGGCTTTTCTCATTTATCAGTTGGTCCGTTTTGCGGTAATACCAATGTTCCTACATACCGCTACGGTATGTGTGCCTTTATTATTTACGTAGACATGGATCTTGTATATGTTTCTAACCCCCAACACTGGTTTATTTGCTCTGGTTTTGGGATTTAAATGTTTTTTTAAAAGCACAGAGAATGTGGCATTGGTTTACTGCACAATATTTGATTTGGCAAATTCACGATGGTTCTTAGAAAACAAATATTAGGGGTTAGGGATGCAAGCACTTGGCCCATTTCAATCAACATTCCATCACAAAAGTCTCTCTGTTCCTTGATATTTTATTCCACTTGTGTTGTCATGGGTTACACTATTCACCATAATTAAAATGTGAAGTTTGCTGCTTGATAACAAAGGTTCCAAGTTTGACTTTAGGATTATCACTTCAGGGACTTGGAGTCCATGAAATTTGTTGGCCCTGACTCACAACATCATGATTGGATTAAAAAAGTATAGAATTCCTATCAAATGGTTTTACAGTCGAGTCTCGTTAATACAAACTCGTTTGGACCTAACCAAATTGTTTGTTGTATCAGAATTTTGTATTAAGAGGAACATTAGTCCCATTCATTGTGCACATAAATGCACAGTCGGGACTAAGGCTGTATGTTTGTTATAACCAGAATTTTGTATTAACAGAGTTTGTACTAACGAGATTCGACTGTAGAGTGTTTTGACTGTCAAACCAGGCACAAACATGTAGAACCTACTTGTAGACCATTGCTGTTTATTCCTCAAACTGTCCCAAATTGCCTTTGATTTTCAGTACACGGTAACCGTGGTAACTGTATTTGTGCGCCAGAATTGTGAAAATAGCCACAGAGATCAGGCAATTGGACTGTGCCATTGCTCAAAATCTTGCTCTCATTTGAAAATACATAGAATGTACACAATAACATCTGTGTGAACTGTGAATATCTCAATTTTGAATCTTTTTGCAAGTTTGACAAAATGTTTGAGGTGATACAAATATGACTTTTCGAAATGACATCATTTACATGCACTGTACGGTACATGTATGGCAGTGTACCAGTACAGGGTGGGTCGAAAATGACAGCGAAGGGGATTAATGATTTTACCTTAAAAAGCAATTACATTTGATAGAATACACCAATGAAGCGTGTATTTAAAGGGAATATACATCATTTGCTTAAAATTGCTGTAATTTTCAGAAATGGATGAAATTGGGGGGTTGGAAATATATAGCAAATATAGTTACACTGACTTTTTTGAGGTTTTGGGTTCGAAAATGCTATAAAAACAAAAAAAAACAATCATTTTCCTGTAGTCTGGTTCCCTGACTCCATATAAGAAGAAACAGAGCAGTTTACATACATTGGGGAATTGTAAGGTCAGGGAACCAGTCTAGCTGACTTGTACCTGTTCATGTAATCGATTGCAAACAAGTGCGATGGTCAATTGGGGCCAGTATTTGAAAAACAGCCAGTTTTTTCCAACGCTGATCGGCCGACCAGCGTTGGAAATTGATACAAAAATACAACTTTCCTTGAAAATGACAGTATACCAGGTGCCATGATTTTACAGGATGCTTTACACTGTCATTCACTAACAGTCCAGCAAGGTATTTCAAAATGATTTGGTAGTTTTATTTTTTGATGTTTGCAAATGTTGTATTTTTCCTTTAATAAACGCATGCTCTTCAACTCATGAAAAAAAGAATGACTGAAATTGATCCATGCTATCAGCAGTTATGCACTAAAACAATCCATTTTTCCAGCCGTCCATGGAATGCTTAATGCTTTGAAGCTACAAATGTACCCCAATTAAGCTGAGTCAGAACCAGAGATTACGTAGGCATTCAAATACAAATGAGATTTCACTTACTGTCACATTAACCCTAACAACCCTGAGCCCATCAAGCTCCAACAGCGGGTTTTGCTTGATTTTGGCAGGGTTGGTACCGAACACTGGCCAGCTGGTGTTGGACTTTGATTGACTGGGTACCAAAGGCCCAGGGAGACCCTGTTGAATTTTGTGAGGTTCGGGGCAGAAGGGCATGAGATTTGTGAACACGTTGGAGTTCACTGGCATTTCTTCGTGGGTATGCTCACCCACGGTCCTCAGCACAGCTTGTGGTCAAATGTGCATGTACAATATTGCTTTATTTTGTTAGGTTTGGTACCATCCCTATCCAATCACTCGACAATGCATAGGCCCATCCATACCAAGTCAATCAAACTCCAACAGTTGGAGTTTGGCAGGTTTAGTACTGTTCCCCGTACAAGGCCTGTTGGAGATTGGCAGTTTTGGTACCAGTGCTTACAGACCTGTATGCAGCTGTTGAAATTTGTTAGGTTTGGTATCATTTCTGGTGCAAGAGCCTAGGGGGTTAGGGTTATGTGTTTTATATGTACACTGTATGAGGAGTACATTTGTAAATCAAGTCGTTTTTTGAAATGAGAATGCGTGACTTTTGTCAAATTTCCTTTGGAAGTTTCGTTCATTGTATAAGTTTTATAAAGGGTTTTCATCAGTGCGTAATGGTGACTGATCAATGGTGGACAGCTGAATTTTGTGGTATTTGTATTAAAAAAGAAATATCTTTGTGAATAGAGTATGCAAATTACATAGAATTGTCACTACTAGTCTTCTATCCTGTACCGGTACGTACTAAATTTGTATTAAATGGAGGGAGCCATGTATCTTTTAAATATTTTTTTCTAACTCGGTTACTTGGTTTTTGAATCACCCTGTACATGTGTCAAATACCAGTACAGTGAGGTGGATTTAAGTGACTCACTTCAGTGTGTCCTTGAACGAGATTCACGTCGCATTTTATGTGCATAATGTGTCATCCTCATCACAAATTATTGTGAAAATGGTCACCTTAATCTATCGTACCTACAAAAATCCACAAGGATGTTTTAAAGGATTTTTGGGAAGGTACATGTACATGTCCAGTACGATACAGTACAGTATACCCCCCCCTCCCCCACCCTGCCTTGCAACTTTGCTAACCCCTAGGCCCTTTTGGCTACCATAGGAACCATCCTCAATCCTGCAAAGTCTTCCAATTGCCACCATGTAAACATTGCACTCAGCCTCAATCTTCCAAAATGATCTGTTATTTCTTTAATTTGTTCAGTGACGTGGAGGGATGACGTTGCCGCAATCCTTCAAAATCCTCCAACAATCACTGTTAAATGGGTTGAGGCAGTGCTGATGACACTCAGAAGTACCGGTAGTGCGGATGATATCGAGCATAATACAGGGTCATCCTCCAAAAATCAAGCAACACTTTTTTGCCTTTCATCCTCAGTCCTCCAAAATCCTCCAAACCCACCTGGATTTTAGAGGGTTAGGAGAGTTTAGGGTTATAGGGTTAAAAAAAAAAAGAGTTGTCATGGCTCCTGCACATGGCACATAGATTTGGAGGATACAGGAAGGTATTTTTTTTTAACCCTAACCATCCCAATTCCTCCAAAATCCTTTTTGGAAATTGGAGGATTTTGCAGGATTGAGGTTACGGTACATGGCAAAAGTGCGTTGCTGATTTCGGAGGACACACTGTGTCAAGGTCTTGGGCCGGACCATGTGTTGCTTATGCTCAGCCATGCATAAATTTAGTCCTTGATTATGCTAGAAATCCTCCGTACTGCTCCAGGATGTCACTGGCCAATCCGCAACATATTGACAGTCATAGCCGGAGGATTTTGCAGGATTGAGGCAGTGGTCATCCCTCCAAGAACCACATTCAAGAAATAACGGAGGATTTTGCAGGATTGAGGCTATAGGCCTATATATTTTGCCATGAGGCCAATTGGAGGATTTTGCAGGATTCAGGTTGCATCCTAGCAAAAATGCCTAGGGAGTTAGGGTTAATGCCGTGGAAAATAACGTCAGTGTACTGTACAAGTAGGCCCTATATTGATTAAAAGCACTCATGAATACTAATACCAGAAATTAAAAATTCATGCTTTCGAAGTAGCCTTGAGGATTTCAAGGAATTAATTTTCAAAATGTGGGAACCCTCTTCTTTTTTTTGAGGGGGGCAGTCCTAGGGCATTGGGGAAGGTTATTGGTAGTGCAAATTCAAGTTCATGAACACGTACCGGTACATTACTACTGATGTGAACTTTACATAGACGGGTTCACGAAGGGAACATCGATAATTGTGCATACCTTCGCACTGCGGCTATTCGTAGTCTTGAAAGAGAAACACACAGGAGGTGTTTATCGATGCACGATGCGATAACTTAATGGTTGACAGGCAACAGAACGGTCAGGTAGTCTGGTCCTAATTTGACTCACAACCCAATTGCCCCCGGGCTGCTGTTGTTGAATATATACGGCTTGTCACAGAGTGAAGGCGGAACATTATGCGAGGGTTTGCCATGAAATTCAAATTGTAAGGGTTAGGACAAATTGATGGCATTAACTCTCAAACGAAAGAATAATATGTATTCTGATGCAGAGCTGACAAAAATATTCATGAAATGCGTTCATGCATTTTAATCCTGTCAGCTTTTTTTTTTGTATTAGATGCATTAAGCCTACGTGATTTATGCACATGTATGCATTTTTTTCTTGTTGGTTCAAAATATGAATATGATTATATTGAATTTTAGATTGACTTAAGTTTTGTCATTCTGTTCAATGAAAGCAATCTGCTTAATTCAACATAATAGGCAAAAGCCGCTTACATTGTGCATGAGCACGCATTCATTTGTGTTCTTTTCTTCACGATTATAATTTGAAGAAGCTCCAAAAGACTTTTTTATTTTCATTAGGACCGCAAACAAATTATTCTTTAGTTTGTATATCTTTATGTATATACCGGTATATGTAGATCTGAATATTTCTATACAAATATAATTGGCATTTTCACACTAATGGGGTATAATTAACTGTAAATTTGGGACTTGCGAGGGGGACACTGGACAGTACAGAAAAAAGATGGTTTTTTTTTCAGTTTTTTCCAAGCATTCCTGAGGCCTTAACCCTAACTCCCTAGCATGATTTGCTAGGAACCATACCCATCCTGGCAAATTCCAACACCATATGACTGTCAGTTTAGGGGTAATGTACCCATCATAGTCATGTGTAATGATCATGATTTTCTCTGAATTTCTGGAAATTGCAGGGGTCATCGTAAATAATTACGCAAGTAACATGGACAGAATGTTTGCTATATAACTTGACAGGACACTAATTATCATGTTCATGAATTTACCCAAATGTCATCTCATAAATACCGGTATTCATCTCATAAACAGCCAAAATAAACGCGACTTTCTTGGTCTTTAAGACGTTTGTATGTAACACTTTAATATGGACAGCAAGTTAGTGACAAGTTTCTCTCCGTGTTACAAACGTAATATTCTGAACATAATACACATGTACCGGTACCCTGTGATGTCTTAAATACACAGTAGATTGTTTTTGGTTCTTACAGACCACATGTACATGTACCGGTAACAATGAAAAGGCACAATATTTGATACAGTATGTACATTGTAAAAATATGTATCGTTATAAAACTGTCCATCAATATTTTTAACAAACTTTCTTTCCATGCAACCATGTTACATTAGACATAGCATTCTGAGCATACATACATATACATGTACGTGTATCTTGTAAAATTTGCCTGGAAAGTCTTAAATTCTACATGTTCTAGGTGAGCACAATCCTCAACAATGGGGATGGGAAGTACAAGGGGAAAATGGAGGACAAACAACTTGATATTATTAACCTGCTTCATTTCCCGATCCCATGTCATACTTTTGTACCCCTTTAGTGTGCAAACTTAGGGTCCAAAGGAAGTGTGACATTTGCCATTCAAGAATCATTAAGAATGACTTCAAACAGTTATGTTGGATATGTATGTAGTTTGCCTTTCATAATCACTCTTGGAGGACAACCGCGTAAGGATTCTATAAGAATTATAAAATCATAGATGTCTCATGTAACAGGGACTTGAAAAAAAGGGCCCAAAATTTATAGAATGACCCATCTGTACTTAAAATGTATACCCCTCATTACTTGAATGCCACTGAATATTTCAGAATTTACAACTACATATAGCCAGAGTACGTCTCCAATAAAATAGAGATGTTCGTAAACAAAACACCATGAGGACCGGTACCCTCCTATTTTCACAAGTGGCCTTCTTGGTACATGTACCGGTAGAATCCATCACTGTTAGCAGTCAACCAGTGACACAATGTATGTAAACAAATTTATACTGGTAGGGTCCTAAAGTTCTGAATATAAATTTTAAAAGGTCAGTTTTTGATGAGTTTGAGAAACTTAAGTTACAAAAAATGTAGATTTTATGAATATCATGCTTTAATTAATGATACCTTTTCAATAATTGCTTTGCTATTGGTCAGTTGCATTTGTGATGTAATAGAAAATAAAATTCAGAAAAGAAGTATTTGCTAAAACCGAAACGGCAAACGAAATTCAGCCTTCACAAGTAAGCCAGTAAGGCCGGAAAAAAAAAAGAAGAAAGAGGGGCTTTTTATTTTTTATTTTTTTCAAGATGGCCGCCATTTTAAAATTTCCTGCAACCATTGGTGTTTCCACTGTTCAAAGACACTTTTCAAATGAAAGACAAGTTGGACAAGAGAACTGAACATATTTAGTGTCATTTAGAGTTGTATCAGATGGTATTGGTATTTATTTCCCGATGAATTTGTGGACATTTTTCGGTGTTTTTTTTACTGCATTTTTCAAAAATAAAAAATCATAAAAAATCCAGGCGGCCTCCAAAAAGGAAGCGGGCGGGGACGAGAAACTTTCTTTTTTTTTACTTCGCCTAATCTGACTGCAATTAGAGATATGAACTATGACCCTCCTGGGAAATAACTGCAACGCACTTATCGTGTTTCCCCTCGCAGATATCATGGATTTATACAGCAGTTAACAAATTCCCCTGAATGTAGTTTGTCAGAGTGATTTAGAGCAGGCTTGAGAACTCCAGTTGAATTAAAACCGACAATAAATTTCTTTTTATTCCCAGCGGCGCGCCCAGGCATTTCTGCCCGTATCTCAGCCACGATGTGCCGCGTTATTTCCCTTGTTTGTCAGGAATGTGTGAAATGCCATCCTAGTGCAAGTGCGGGTCCCTGTGGGATATCGCTGGGATGTATCGTTCCGTATCGTCCGGACTTTGAAGCGAGGTGTCGTTGGGATTCCCTCTAGGATTCTGATTGCAATCGAGTTCAGTGATAGTTCGTCTGCTAGTTACTGGTCAACTCTGATTTCAGTGGCGTACCCGTACAGCCATGTACTTTGGATTTTTTTTTTTAAAAGGTCTAAATTGTAAAAATTGTCTTGAAAAGCAAGCTTTTATTTTACAAACAAAATATAACGTATACAGTGTATGTGTCTACAAGTGTAGTAATTGGTTTTTTGCTCCTTTTTTAAAATTTTATTTAAAAAAAAAAAATTCGCCACTTTTATCTTTCTGCATTGTATAAGATTTTAGCAAAAGGGAAGATTGATTTTCCCTCCCACCCTGATTTTTCCGAGTTTCACCTCGAAAAACTTTTTTTTTTTCAATGCTATTTTCCTAAATATAACAGGGTCTATTTACTTTTGAATGAGACATTGAACGAAAAAATCCACCAAAGTTGAGTTAAATTGAGCTGTTTTACAAAATTGAATATTTGCCTCTCACAGGGCTGGTTCTTTTTGTGCATAAAATAAAGACCTTGTTTCAGAGGGTTGCAGACGCCATGTTATTTTTCATTACAACAAAATATACAAATAAAAAATTTGTTAGGAGGAAAAAATGCATTTCTTTATGAGCATGATGGGGAATATTCAGCCGTCCAAAAATTCTTGGATAAGACTTCACAAAGTTGTGTAGTCATGGTAGTACTGGAACGTATTTTTCCTACTGCTCCTTTACCAGTCATCCCCCGACACCATAAACATACAATGTACAAATATACACATAGTGTACATTTTTAAATTGGACTTGGATTAATTTAGAATCATCTAAAAATGAATTAATAAATTCTTACTTCTACTGTTCAAAAAAATTCTTCTAGAGTTCAAAAATTTGAATGAGAAGCTTATTTATCTCTTGAAAAATAGAACTCAATCCGTGTTCCTTCCATACCGTTTTTTTATGATATAAATTTTTTTTATTTTGTATTTAATAATAACCATTGCAACCCAATCATTATAACTTTTTGAATTTTTGTCCTGGTGTCCTTTTAAACCAAAATAATTTTTTTTAAATTTCACATGAAGTACATTTAGTACATTATACTGTCGTTTTTGCTTCTACACCGCAATACACTCATTGCATGCTTCTTTCATCAACATTCACATCTGTTGACGTCAATGGCTGGACAATTTTTTTTCTTCTGAAAGTTGAAGGATTTATGAGATTTCAGTATTATTGACTGTAGGGTTTCTAGATTGCATTTCACTTTCAGGATGACTGTTATCCCCAGGGAGTGCCACAAATCTGTTGTCGCTGCTTGCAAATGAAATGCTATGGGTTATTTTGGAGAGGTTTTTGCGGTTGTGTTGCCAGATTTTGAACGATATTGAAAGTCCTCAAAAACAAGACAAAAGTTACTCGACACGGTACTTACTCGAATTCCCAACCGCTGTTTTTAGATAATTTGGTTTTTAACATTTTAAATCAGACAAATAAATTACATTAATTAAACATTAACAAGCTTCCTATTGTTTGATCAGTCACAGACAGTTAATAATTTCTTCTACGTTTCTGCCATGCATTTCAATACAGATTAGTTAAGAAAAACGTCGCTAAAAAAACCGCATGCCATGTACCGCCGCATTGTATACCTATTCAGGCGGACCTATTCCGACTAACGCCACGCGTACGTCACGTGGCGTTTTTCGTCACACTGCACGCAGGTGCAGTACAAACAACACACACCCACCCACACGCACCCCAAACCAAAATCCATCGCGTGCGCGTGGAAATGGAATTAACCGAAGAAGTTTGAATGAAGACATTGAAGAAAATAAAATGCCTGTTTTGTTTTGACGGAAATGTGTGGAAAATGAACAAACACATACAAATACATGTGTGCTTTGGAATTGTAGATTGAAAAGTGAAAAGTGAATGTGGCTCCGGCAGAGGCTAGAGGAGACCATGCCGCATTTTTTTTTTTTTATTCCAGCACCAGCAAAGCGATACCGCGCGTTAAGCGCCCCTCCTCGATGCTTTTATGATCGTGGGCACTATATATTGATTATTAAAAAAAAAAATAAAATTTCATATATATATATTTTTTTTTTTTTTTTTTATTTTTTTTTTTTTATATATATAATATAAAAAAAAAACCAAATGCTGCGGATGTCTTACGCTTTTGGCTGCTGGAAAAAAAAAAAAAAAAACAGGAAAAACGCCACACGACTCGCGGGGCTCCGCGCAGCTGCTCGCGCAGCTTCCTGCATTTTCCTTTTTTCCTTTTTCCTGACCCGCCTTCTTTTCTGTGGTGGTTGTGCCTGGGCAGTGCACGGCTTAGTGCCAAAGCTGTAATAAACTTATGAAATCTCATCATTTTTTTCACAAAAAAAAAAAAAAAAAAAACAAACTGTTCTTCGCTTACATTTATTTCGTTGAACACAAAAAAAATTGATCACAAAATAAATTTTTGTAAAATTTTTTGTTTTTGTTTTGGAAACCTCATTTTGGAGTTAACATCGTTTTTGAAAAAATTTTGAAAAAAAAAAACTTTGTTAGTTTGTATTTGTGAAGAAATTTTTCTTTTCCATATATTTAAATAATTAAAAAAAAAAAAAAAATTGTAATCCTGAAAAATGGAAATAAATAAATTGTTTTCAATTTCAATGACACCTTTGCCGGAATGGGTGGGTTGTACTATGCGCCGCGCGCACGCAGATCATGTCAATGCGGGCGTGCAATTGCGTGCTTGTGCTTCGTTCTTTCGATATGGATTTCTAATAAATTGCACATTTTTATCCAACATTTCAAGGTAATTTTGTTTTCGATGTTTGAATGTGGAATTTGTTTTCCGTGATCACATCGGTGTGAACACACGTCCCGTTTGTATCCTTGTGGAGACATCATTTTGTTCTCGTGTACAAACAGGTAAGAGGGTCGAAAGCTACATTTTCAAAATGCTCCTATTGGAACCGGAATTACTTTCCTGGGTCAAAATTCTGACCAAATGTCCCTTACATAAAATACCTCAATTTGCGACCAATAAGTTCACCTTGGAAATTACTAGTTTCTGAGTAAAATCCATACTTACCTATTTCGTGAAATCCTTGCGGAGACCTTTACATAGCCATTTCATTATGGAAACCCCATCCTTTTGTTCCATATATACCCGGGTCTCCACAGGGTAGCAGTTTTGGAATCACTATGACCAGGTGTGAACGTTTAATACTGAAATTTGTATCCTTGTGGAGACATTTCTTTGTTCTTGTGTACTAAAGTTTCGAGTTTAAAAGTACAGTTTCAAAATGCTCTTATTTTAACCAGAATTAATTTCCTTGGCTGAAATTCGAACTTAATATCCCTTTTCTAAAACTCTTGCATTTGTGACCGATCAACATAGCTTGGAAATTCCTAGTTTTTGAGTAAAATCCATCTATTTCGTGGAAACGTTGTACATGTATACATTGTGAATGTAAACATTGTACATGTATATATGTACATTGTACATGTACACATTTACATGTAATGTACATGTACGATTTTATTCAAAATGTGCACAAACTCATTGCACCTTCTCATGAATGTCAGGCGTCATCACCAACATGTTCAAATGACCCTCCCAGTGGTGTCCCTCAACTTTCCCTTCGCAGCCACTGGGGACGGTGAGGGTACCGGTACATCGCGTAGAGTCGAAATCTCTACATGAGATTCAGTAATGGCCTAACATTACCATTCAGCTGTGAATGCTGGAAACAACTCTTGGACTTTCATATTGGCAGCAGAGGCATCTGTTCCTCTGCCCTTGGCCTTGCTGCCCCATGAAATAGTCCCTCACGTAATTGGATTTTCTGACAGAAGTACCCTTGACCGAGAAGAATTGTTTTTGCCAGCCAGTTTAGGTTTTGTTTGTTTGTACCAATATGTCGGCTTGTTTGCTGGGTTGTAAATGTATGTATGTTTATTTGGGGTTTTTTTTATCAATTGTACTGCATTTTACATCACCTTCCTTTCAGATTATTTAAAATTCAAAAAGAAGTGTGTGAGGATTTTGTAGGACTAAGGAAGATAAAGCCCAGTCACTACATGTAATACTTTACAATTTATACATTGTATATAACAGGGGTACATTGTAGACTATGTAAGAAGACTGGCAAAGTGCCACGTGTGGGATTTAGGACTACAACTTATCGCTCTATACATTGTAAACTTCCTTGACCTTCCAACCTTGTCTCAGAGGGTCCAGCCTATAGTCATCTGTGTACCCGACTGACTGACTCACTCACTGTCTGACTGACTGACTGCCCCTTGTGAATTAGACTTGCATAAGTCTCACCTTAGCCCAAAATTTTGAAATAAAATTATCCCACAACGCCAGTGAATGGGTTAAATCCGGCCGATTGTGTAGACCACAATCACCACACGCATGACAAGACTTCCAGTGAATAGCCATTCTAAATCAATGGAACAGAATTGGGTGCACTCTGGGACCAGTTTTCCTAGTCTTGTTTTATACCGTCCGTTGTTTCTTTGCAGCTTTCAAGTTACGGCGTGAAGCAGGAGCAGGTGACCTTCCCCCGCGTCACCATGTCGTCTCATCGCTGGATCTGTTGCCGCCACACCAGCCGTAAACGCAAGAAGGTGGACTGTATCACGGCAATCAACCTGACGCGCAAGACGCCGCGCTCGCTGACGTGGCCCTGCGTGGCCGACTCGGCCATGATGAATCCCAGGAAACCATGGCTGGCACTCAAAGGTTTGTTGACATGATGCGCTATCAAATTTGAGTGAAATACCGGTTAGCGCCATTTTGTGGGTACAAACACCATCTAGTAAAAATGCCCATCTACATACAAATATTGAAAAAGTTTAGTAAACTTAACTTGTGTAAAGGTAATATCATGCGCAAATCGTAGCTAGTACTACACATGAAAGATTGGGTACACATGCAGCAACGTTTTGCTGTGATAACCGACGCATAGTTTTGATAAATATGTATAGGGTATAGTAAAACAAATATAACAGGGTTTATTTCAGATGAATAGTCGTTAACTCCGGTCGGTATTGGAAATTGACAAAACAAGTCCCTCAGCTTCGCCTCAGGAACTAGTTTGTCAACGTCCAATACCTCCAGGAGCTTATATTAATTATTCACAGGACCATTTTCTCCATCCGCCATAACCCATTCAAATATTTATGCGGCACATTCATAAAAGAAAATATAGAAAGCAAGTACATGTGCCATGTCGATTGTTGTTCGGAACAGTGTATCGGTATATCACATACTCCAGTGACAATCTCATGACTCAAGTGCAAACTTATGGTCTATTGGTCATGTGTATGCATTGACATGCCTTATTACACACACGCACATGTGTATATGTGACATTCAGTAGGAATTTTTTCCACCCCCATAAACTTAAACAAACCCAACCTGTTTGTTTGCTCAAGATCCTGAGAGCCAAGCCTTTTGTTTATTTGATTATTCCCGTTATAGTCGGGCGGCATTTCCAAGTCTTCAACATAGTGGCGGAGAAGCAGCTTCACCGGTGTACGACCAAAGACGACGTGCAATATTGGACGTGGATCAGTGATGACATCATCGGGATGGTGGGAGCCAAGGCCGTCTATCACTGGGATCTCTCACCACCAGGTAAGGCCATGCCCAAAGTGCTTGGGTACGGCTAGCTATTACACATGAGCGACTGCTCATAGACATGTGTGTTACCGTCTGCCATGGTCATGTTTTTGAGAAACACTCTTAGGAGTTGGGTTGGCGCATTGGTACTTTCCTCACCTTTCACTGAAAATCCTTTGCGCATCAACTTCACGAAACAGCAAATATCCATTATTTTATAGTGACAGTAAAATCCTGATAACTCAAATCGTATAACTCAAAACTCCATTTACCTCGAAAGAGAAAAGGATATTATGTACATGAATACCCCGTAACTCAAAATCGGGAATCTTACTTAATGTGAACTCTCGATACCTCAAATTTTTACCCATTCCCTTGATATTTGACTTAAAGGGAATATACAACATTTGCAAACATCGAAAAATAAAACTACCAAGTTTTTATGAAATACCGTACTAGGATGTTGGTAAATGACAGTCTCAAGCATCTTGTAAAATTATGGCACCTGGTGTGAAGTCATTTTCAAGAAAATGGTATTTTTGTAAACATTTTCTAACTATTTTTCAACTACTGCTCCAAATTTACCTTTTTTTTCAGTCCAAATTTTGTTTGCTATTGGTTACATGTTCATGAACGGGTGCAGGCCAGCTAGACTGGTTCCCTTGCCTTACAATTTTCCATCATTTTTAAATTGATCCATTTTATCTTTTGTGGAGTCAGGGAACCAGACTACTTGAACATTTTTGTTTTTCTTGGTTTTTCCAACCTTTTCCAACACCAAACTTCAAAAATGTCAGTGTAACAATATTTGATCTATTATACTAACCTCTCAAATAGTTCATTTCTGAAAATTACAGCAAAAGCCAATGATGTACCGGTACATTCCCTTTAACAAGAGTTTACTGTATGTGAACGTATGTACAAATGTATTCTACTTTTTTACAATTTTTCCAACTACTATAATTCGTGATAAATGCATTTTTGAGCTCAAGCAGTTTTTTTTTCTCTAGAAAGCAATGCTTATATCATATATGCCTTTTTGTGAAGATTTGTTTTTGTTTTGTCATCATTTTAGCTGATTTGGGACCTCAGAAGGTTTTCATCAGACACGGTAGACTGAGTTTTTGTCAGATCATCGGCTACAAGGCGGACCCTACACAGCGATGGCTGGCACTGGTGGGACTCTTCAGGGAATTTGACAATGAGGTAGGCTTCCGTGGTGGCCATGTTTGTCTGGTACCCTTAGTATGGTTAAACTTACCACTTGAAGAAGTGGTCACAATGTAGGGGCCAGTCTGGGTTCATATAACAGAGCATGGATTTAACGAGCCATAAAGCTAGAGCCTAAACTTGCTGAACGTAACGTAGCCTACTTGGCCTATTGATATGGAATTATTAAAATTTTGTACAGCTATTTTCTTCTTTTTTTCATTTGTTTGTGAACCAATCCCATTACACCTGAAACTGAAACGCACAAACACTAAATGAGCATTTCATGTCATTCTGCGAAAAAAAGAATGCACAAATCCATGTGTTTCATTGATGATTTGTATTAATTTAATTAATACCGCAGAAAATGCAACTCTGCAACTGCGTTGTATTAACATGTTGAGCACTACATGTGAATTTCAATTCCACTAACAGTTTGTTCTGCTGTACATACATGTACATGAATTTTAAATGACCGTGCTCAGGACACTCCCGAAAGTTTTCTCAGGCCTCACAGCGAAACCTTTAAAAACCTATCAAACCTTGAACTTTGGACCCTGTTTTATATTTAAAGTAGCCTATACACCGCTAACCTATAAAAACCTATATTTTTATTCTGCCATACAATTAAAAAAAAATAATAAGGACAATTTTAAAAATCTGTTTGACCCACAAGTTTAGTTATCATAATGCCAACATAAGAACATTGGCAGCATACCTCTCTAAGATGATTCCTACAAATGTTTTAGAATTGGGTCATTTACATGAAATTTGTTTCAGGTAGATTTATCCTGTGTCGAGAACTTGAGGGATGCAATTTGCTATATTTCTGCTACCTCACACTGCAAAGTTGCATGGTGTTTCCTTCAATCTCACTGCTCCCCACTTGAAGGGGTACCAGTACTTGTTTAGCACCATTCTCCAAAGAGGTGAAATTTTCTGTATTTTAAGGAACTCTCTTGAACTGTAATCTTTCCAACTGTTTTTCTTGATATCGTTCTTGTTATTCCATAGTCCGACAACCTCAGTTGTGTATCGGGTCTGACCCAAGTCTACTCCGTGGACCATAAGTACAGCCAGCCCATCGATGCCCAAGCCATCGCGTTTGCAACGTACCGACGGAGTGAAAATATCTTGCCTTCCAGTTTTCTCTGCCTGGCCAACCGGTCCCCGGCCCAGCAGGGAAAGGTATTACCATCTCAGATGTTTGCTTATGGACTCTGCTTGTGAACATGAGAAGGCGCTGGTTCACTTTGCAATGATAGCCCAAGAGAAGGAGGCTTGGTTTTTGCTGGGTCATGCGTGCTATTCATTTTATTGGCTTATTAGTGGTTGATTTGTGACATGATTTATGCCAGCGCGCTGTAGTAATGTGCGAATGTCTCTAGTTGAGTGATGGTTAAAAGTTCACGAAACATCTTGGTCATGGCTACCTGCTGTGCATTACACAGCACAGCAAGGGTCTGTGATATGCGAGCAGATTTGGCGATTAATTATGCAAAACAAGACTGCGTCTTGACCTCGAGATTCTGACCATTCAGCTGGCGCCTTCTATATATCGGGTCTTCGCTAGCCAGTTTTGATAGCCAGTGTCGGGTTTTATTAGATCTCTATGCCCGTTATTGTATTATAAAAACATGGCATCCAAATTGACCAATCAACAGCTTAGTCCAGATTTCGGAGTGAAATGACGTCATGTCAACTCCGATGGGCAGGCACACAGGGTCGCTTAAATTTGCATGCTTAGATATATCCGACGTTGGACTATAGAGACAGAGCGGGTTGGACAAGGGGTGATACTCAGACTACCGATACCTGTCTGTAGATACGGTCTTGAAATAATCTGGCTTGGCAATTTTTTTGTTTTTGTGTTCAGCTTCACATCATAGAGCTAGGACCCCACAAACCCGGCAATACTGCTCTCATCAGCTGTACAGAGCAACTCTTTTTTGACGAGAGTGATAACTGTGACTTCCCTGTTTCTGTTCAGGTAAAGACATTTTGGCACACTTGAATCTGGTCATGTCTGTGTTTTTTAGCCCTGAATGGCATTTTAGTCAACAATTACTTTCTCAAGCTGCAGATGCTGTGTACGTGCTCAGGAAAGGAAAAAAACGTAACGCCCAGTGATTTTTTTGAAAAAAGCTCAAGAAAACCCTCATGGCCATAATTCTTAACTAACCAATTTTCACCTACGGTTGATTTTACAAAACAGTGCAAAGAATTAACACAACAAATTTGTTCCGCAGCTGCACAATAAACTCACAATCTTTGTCACAAAACTTGAATTTTTTGGGCCCCCCAAAAAGTGTTCTGGATCCTCCCTTGTTTCCTGCTTACTAGTACAGACATCTTACCACTAGACCACCAAGCTTGCCGGGGTCCGCTGGCTGCTTCAATGTAGCAGCGGGTACCGTACCCTTCTATAAATAGCATTGCTATCACTTCCTCATGTCACTTTTCACCTCCACTTTGCAGATTTGTTCAAATTATGGCCTGGTGTACGTCTTGACAAAGCTCGGCCATGTCAAAGTGTGTGATATTGAAACGGGTACCCACCTTTCTAGTGCTAGCGTCTCGCCACTGACTCTCTTCACTGGGGCACCAGACTCTGAAGGCAAACGTGCTCTGACAGTGGACAGAGCCGGAAAGGTGAGATTTATTAAAAAAAAAAAAGTTAAAGACAATCCCATCCTGGATCCTTCAAAATCCACCAGATTTTGAAGTTTTTTGTAGGAATGAGGAAGGTAGAGTCCAGCCATAATGACTTTATGTGGGACTTGGTGCACCTTGAAACGTGGTAGGTACAAAGATGTGCCATCGGTTTCATATACAGCAAATGATTTTGTTGGATTAAGGAAGGTTGAGCCCAGCCACTAGGATTTTATGTGGGGCTTGATACCACTTGAAACTTGGTAGGTACAAAGAGTGTGTCATTGGTTTCATACACAGTGCAGGATTGTGTAGGATTGAGGAAGGTACATGGCCCAGCCAATATTACTTTATGTGGGGCTTAAAAGCCCTGGAGTAAGTTTATGTACAAAGAAGGTTCCCTTGGGTTTCTTCACAGTGGAGGATTTTAGAGGTTTTAGTAAAGTTCTTGGTAACCTTGTCTTTAGAGTTTGGGTTTAAGCCACCTAGAAACATTTGCATTTGCTTGGAAACGTACCTACCGACTTAACAAAAAAATTCTTGCTCAAAGTGAAGATAAGACTGGTGACAAATACTTTCCGAAATTGTTTTGCCTAAAATGGTATCAATTCAGTGTTTCCCGCACGTTAGCAATGGAATCCAGTTACGAGCCCCTGACAATTGTGCATCCTTTTTTTTGGTGTTCTTAAAATGTCTAGTATCCATTGAGCTGAAGGGTCAACCAGTTAGTTGTTATGCACCCTTCTTAAGATTTTGGACAGTTTTGTTGCTTCAGAAAGCAAATGTTCATATGTACCTTTAACAGAGGCTGTTACACTTTTAAAGACTGAGATTTTGAAAGATAGTGAAAAATTTCTTTGGTTTTAGTTCACTCAAAAAAATCATACAACCTGCTTACGCTGAAAATAAGAAACAGTTGTGCAGTTTGTTTGTTTTTTCAAGCTTTTTGTTATTTTGAAATAATATTCTCTCCTTCTTGGTTTTGACCTCCAGTTTTCTGCAGTCGGTGTCCGGGAACGTGCATTCGTAGAATATACACGAACTCAACTGAAACGACCCGCCATTGCCAGACGACTGGAGAAGTGCATGTTCCCGGAGTGAACCATTCTGCTTTCGGGAAACAGTGTTGTGATAATGTTAACTAGAATGCACTTTTTGGAGTGAAAACGTAACATGTGCCAAAGTTTGGAAATGCCACCACTTCGCCAGTAGGGATATCTGATGACATACTGTGCCAAGAGTATTTGGTATATGTTGCATTAGCTGGGAACCGGCTAGCGATGGATACCAGGAGCATAGCATGTGTACACAACTCACTAGATGTCATGGGCTACAAACGTGCATGCTTGCCATGGCTGGGACTGCATTATTCTGGAGATTTTTATCAAAAGTAAATTTTTGTGGTCTCCACAACCAAGCATCAAGATACTGTGGCATAAAAAAAAAAATTGTTCTTCATTAGGCTTTTGTCTGACATAGAACAGTCTCGAGTCTGGTGTGTGGTCAGACAAGTTGAGGTCAAGGGTCATTACCCAGGATGCAATGTGGAACATGATCTTGTGGGTGTAGTCGATTGGTGCAGTTTTATGCAAATGAGAAATGGCCAGTAAGATGCAATGTGTGCGAATACCCATCATACATGAGGATAAAATACAAAATGGCTACCAGAGGATTAGACTGGTAATCTGCCTTCTTGAAAGCTGGTGGTGACATCTCAACTGAACAAGGAATTGTGGGTGCACTTTGAGTGCATCTTGATCCTTGGTCATCATTGCTACAATACCAGAGGGAAAGCCTATCTTGCAAGGGTCTTCAAGTCAGTCAGGAGTTAGTTACTACCCAGGAGGGCAGATGGAAAAACAAAAGTATCCGAGTTGCAGATCAAGAGGCAAATTCTTGGCGACTGCCACGGCAAAGAAAGACGTTTTTTTCCCTGCTGCTTTATGGATGTTGGAATCAGTAACTTCAAATGAATCAATTAAAATTGTCTGCAGTAGGAATTAATTGGTAGATACTAGGCATAGAGAAGCGATTTGATTAGTCTTGGCCGAAGACGATATTAATCGATAGTGGATTGTGCATATCTAACGGCATGATAAGACTAGCGCGCCTGCTCACACTAACGTCTAGGGAAATTGGTAGTACCTGCTTAAAGTTTTCTTGATTTTGTCCCTAGGCTTATCCAGAAAACCAATCAGTGGTCGTTAAATGAATTATAGTCAGTTGGGGGCGCTCACACAACGGTTGTAAACATGTGCGCTGTGTACGTGCAGTGACTAAGCTCGCTAATTGCATGTAGATATGCAACACAGTGATACCCCGCATAAAATGGCCACGCCCCCATTGCTGCATATTTCCCGAGACGTTAGTGTGAGAAAGTTAAAAAACAACAATTGTGCGAAGGGCGCTCTACAACAATGCAACCATCGCTATTGGTCACTGACGTCTTGGGCCAAGACTCTGATTTGATGTGTCCAGGGTACGAAAAGGATACTTGGAAAACTGTCAACATTTCTTTGTGAGGATTTATCATCATCATGCTCCCCCAAAATTGGTGCTTTTCTAATGGTCAGTATTTTTAGTAGGTCAAAAACTATAAGGGATTAAACATGGCATTGTTTCCCGTTGAGTTTTTAGTGACAAGAACGTGCTGTGATTTTTGTGAATAGTTGCTGTATGAAGTCCAATCCCACCACGTTCGTGTGAGCATTTCCACTATGTTTCACTATTTGTGTAATAGGGTAGAATAAACTGTGTATTTGTAGGGTCTTAATAACAATATGTCTGTGTATATGTAGTAACTTTGTTCAAGCCACACTAGCAATCCACCAGGTAAGATTGAAATGTATATTTAGAAATTCACAAATTTGTAAAGTAATCCATCATTATATCCAATATATATATACAGAAGAATTTTGGACAACCTTTATGGCCAAAGATAGTGACATATTTTTTAATGCCACATTTGAGGACGATTAATAACTTTGAAATGTAAAGTTGAAATGGTATTTTAAAACTACTTTCACTTCAATGATCAAATTATCTTACATGTATGTGGTAGTGTTACCCCCGACGGACAGGCTTACTGTCATTTTAAATCATCTCAACTCCCTTGGGAGAGAACCAAGCCATGATTGGCCATGTCGTCACAGTTGCCGTGAAATTTATGAAGACAAGCTTCTGTTCCTTGTGTAATATTTGATGTAAATCATCTCGCCCGCGAAAAGCGGTGAAGCTACCTCCCCCACGTAGCAGGCGAGGCAAAGCCTCGTTTCGTTAAAAGCTCATAAAACCTTGCAAGACTTGGGAGTCAGGTTGGCGTAGCGGTACTTTCCTCGCCTTCCACCGCTGTGACCCAGGTTCAAATCCCGCCTGGGTCAATGATTGGGTTTTCGGTCCCTACCTGATTCCGTGGGTTTTCCCCCCGAATATCTTCTGGGCTTTTCCTCCCACCTCTAAAAACTGTAATTTCTTCTCATTGTTTTCTCTCTAAGTTGGTGTGGTGTAAAGCATCCCCTGGGATGCTCTACCAACTATACAGATACAGACTTGAAACCAACATTTTTAGAAGACAGCGGTAGCTTTCTTGGAGAGCAACTTATTTCCCTTTTGTGTTCATCCCAAAAAAACCTTTGACCTTTCCTCCAATAAATCATTTTTAAAAACAAAATTGTATTAAAAACACTACAATTTAGAGCATTGCAGTCAATCAGTCGAGCTGCAGGATTTTGTTTAACTCCAGAAGTTCAGTTGTTAACCTTTTTTTAAGAAAGAAAATTCTGAGAAGGGATGGGGTATTTTCAGGAGGGTCAAAACGGAGGTCATTTCATGAGGTGATGTTCATCAAGAAAAAAATGCCTTGTATTGGAGACAGATTTTGAATGAGTCCATTGTACATGTACATGTACAAACCTGGAACGTTAACTGATAGTGTATGTAATTCAGACAGATTACAACTTCTCCTGTAAGGCACGCTGATTTGTTGAAGAATGCTTTTCTTTTTGTTGTTTGATTTTGTGGGTTTGGGGGCTGGATAATGAATGCATGAATATTTTTTAATTGGTTCCAGTATTACTTGTATAACAGGGAGTTAAAAAGATTATTTTCACAATATTGACAGGTTTTTTTTATATGATACATGCAGCTTGTTCACATTTTCATTTGTATCATGGTTACCGGTATGTGGCTGCTTTTTGATACTTTTCCAAATGTTTACATGTACATTTCATTTGATTAACTTTTTATTTTGTGGAAAAGAATTTACAAACAAGTTTTAATTTGAAGGGGAGTTATGTTGCGGAAAAAGGAGGGTTCAATTTCGTGTCGTGTCGAAGCATTAGAGTTCCATGCTAGACCAGAACATGAGAACTATTCCTTTTTGTGTTAATTATATATTTTCTTCGGAGAATGACTAAGTGGAGGATTTCGAAGGATTGAGGCTATATGGCAAAAATGTGTGGCTGCATGAATTTGGAGGATGCACTGTGTCTAGGTCTTGCGCCCGACCTTGTGTTGTTTATGCTCAGCCGTGCATAAATTTGGGCCTAGACTATACTTGAAATCCTCTGCACTGCTCCAGGATGTCACTGGCTCTGCCTCGGCATATTGACAGTGATTACTGGAGGCTTTTGCAGGATTGAGGCAGTGGTCACCCCTCCAAGGACCACATTCAAGAAATAACAGAGGATTTTGGAGGATTGAGGCTGCATCCAATTTTTACATGGAGGCAGTTGGAGGATTGTGCAGGATTGATGTTGCATCCTAGCAAAAATGTCTAGGGAGGTAGGGTTAGTTAATCATGATTTGGGGAGACAAAATACGATGGAATTACTCACTCTTGCATATTGTTGTATTTGTGGGGTTTACGGTTAAAAATGGGTGTCGATCTTTCTGAGTATAGACGCTTTGCAATTAAGCAGCCATCTTGGAGGTGTGTTCAGGGTTTTTTTTTCAGCAACCAAATGAATTACTCCGGCTTCTCTTAATGTAGCTGTAACGCGCAAAGGATCTAATGTCGGTTGTACTCTTATTGCAAAATGTCTGTTATTTCTTATACTGAAGAACCACCAGGATTTCTTGATTTTAAACACCCTCCGGTTATTTATTTTTGTAATTTCTGAGATCTTTTTAAGTTATTCATTGTACATGTAACTTGTCGGGTAATACCAGTGTACATGTACATTTTTTTGTATATATCACATGTATACAATGTATCGGGTATTTTTGCATCACAGGTGACAGCTTTTAACTGTACATGACACAGCTGCTACAATTAAGTAAATCCAGTGTAAAATGTAGATATTTAGTACAAAAAGCTACTTTTGTAAGTGTTATGAACAAGAAAGCCCAAGATGGACACATATATGATCTGCTGAATTGACGTAGGACGCTCATTTCAGCCATGTTATGGATACAAGAATTTTATTTCAACGCCGTTTTCATTTCACATTTTGAATTAATTTTGGCAACTATTTTGATTATTTGAATAATTTACCATAATTTAGTTACTACTATTGAAAATTGTGTAATCATTGTTTAAATTCTAAACTACTTTTGTGGAAAAATTGTTAGATCATTTTTTGTGATATTCATTCATTTTGAGAGGAATGACCCTCATTTCCAAGTGACCTTGAAATATATCCCTTAAAAAAAATCAGTCTTTCTTGATAATTATGTAAATTTTGTGGTTAGGGGTGCAATTGCTGTTAAGAGTAAAGACGAAAGATAGTTTGTGCAATCTCAAATATGAAACCACATAGTTGATGTGTACACTGGAATTGTTTTTGTGTATTTTTTTTTTTTAAATTGTGTAATGTATTCTAAGTTAAAGCGAATGTGTTTGTCTTTAGTTGTAAAATTTGTTTTGCTCGGATAGGATCCATATCTGTATATAAAAAAAGTAAATGCAAGTATTCAGTTTTGGCATGCAGTGACTTGACCACATCAGGGTTCAATTTAGTTACGGTATTTTTAGGTTTTAACATATTAATCCTGAAGTATTATCTGAATATGTTTGTTTGTGTCAATGCAAAGTAATTGTTTAATCATGATTCATAAATACCTGAGACAGTTTAACCATTCCTATTGGTCGAGAGCCCGTCAGGTGGGTGGTTTTAAACCACTGATAAAACACCGGTGTGTTCTGCGCCACATCATGTGGTACGCGACAGCACGTAAATTTCCAAATAAGGAGATTTTGAGGCACATACCATAGGCATGGCCAGAGGGGCGTTTCAAAAACCTGAAGTAAAATTGCTGAACAAAATTGTTGAAAATCTGAGAATTTTCGACTTGTTTTGACCGAAAGGTATTTACGAATGGAAAAAAAACAACATGTGCTTGGCCAGTATATTTGTATTAAACAAGTGTTTAAAACCGGCAAAGCACATATTTATTCCCTTATTAAAAATAATTGTCCCTTAAATAACCTGTTTGCTGATATCAGTAAGAAATATTGATGAAACGGTGACAAATCGTTCGCTGTACATTTTTTGTGTAAATTGAGATGATTGATATTGATTGCTACCAAGATTTTATGATGCCAGTTTAGCCAAATCAACTGACTGAAAATGTATTTATTGTGAATGATCTTTCATTTAGGTGTACTGAGAATGTACGGTGAAAGTTTAAGGCTCATATATTTTGGGGAGGATAAAAAAAAGAAAAGAAAAATATTCCAATTGTGTGATAAGTGGATTCAGTAGCGACTGTATTATTTATAAGATTATTTTATTGTTTTTTGGAACCCTTTACCTGGTATAGTTGCCATGCGAAACAATAGTTGACATGTATGTGCCCCAGATGCTTTTAAACTTCATTGTAGATGTTTATCAATCATGACAAAAAATTGCTCGCAAATTCCATGCTGATTAAAATTAAAGAACTGTCAGAACTTTTATGTACGAAGTCATTTTTTATTATTTTTCTTCTTTTTTTGGCTGTGAATGAAATTAATGTGCTGCTCGTTATTTGGACTGTAATTTAATGAGTAAACTTGTTTGGATTGAATGTTGCACCTTTTATCTAGTCAGAAGTCTTTAATGTCGGCGTGCGTGTACATGATGTAAACAAAACAATAAACAAGGAATATCCAAGAATTTGGTGGTATTTGTTCTATATTTGTCTTTTCATTATGTATTTGAATTGAGAGAGCAACAGTTTCATGGACGTAGCTAGTCCTTTTATCAGATCAACATTTGCACTTGAGTAATAACATTAACATGGCACTTCAAAGTCAGAATTTTTTTTTATATATTTATCATCGAAGCAATTCTGTTCGCAATATCGTTTTATTATGTATGTTAAATATGAAATCACACAGTTCTTTTTGTAAGGGTATTGGTGGGTGTTGTGTTCTTTTTTTTAAACCACAGCATTTAAAAATTCAAAACCAATATCCAACTTTAACAACCAATTATTAACCACAACTCCCTAGGCCCTTTTTGCTAAGAACCATCTTCAATCCTTCAAAATCCTCCAAAATTGTGCACATATGTTCATATGAAGGATACCCACTGCCTCAATCCTTCAAAATCCTCAACAGTCCTGCCTCTCAAAATGCATTCATCCTCAATCCTCCAAAATCCTCCAAAATTGTGCACATATGTTCATATGAAGGATACTCACTGCCTCAATCCTTCAAAATCCTTAACAGTCCTGCCTCTCAAAATGCATTCATCCTCAATCCTCCTCTTCTTCAAAAACCAATTTTCCTAAATCCTCCAAAATCAACCGATACTGAATGTCTATGTGTCTCCAAAATCCTTCAAAACTGCTGGACTTTGGAGGATTGAGAAGTTGGGGGTTCAAGAACTGAAAGGCAACTCACCGACCGTAAATCATCTTACAAAATGTGTAGCTGTCGATGAGGCATACTGCTCAGTAATAAAGTAACAAGTTTCATACCAAACTTTCTTCACAACCAAAACATGTTTAAACTTGAAACATTTTAGGGTATTTTTTTTTTAATTCAGTTGAATAATTAAATCATACAATTTCTGTCACCACTGGCCTACAATATACTAACAAGGCATCTATCTTGGCAATTACTATGATTAAAAAAGATTTCAAGTACAAAATTTGATTGTCCAACCGGAACTGTAACAAGTGATTTAAATATTAAAAAAAAACAGCGAGCACACTTCATTTCAATTGCTTATTAAATAAATCATTTGCATACATGATTGATTAAAGTTGCATAGTAACATTCGCTTTTAAAAGACTTGAATTTCATGTCTATAAACAGTTTCTTATTCAAACTTTTTAAAACTACTTTGATAGATTGAATATCAAACATTAAAAAAATCACTCCATCATTTACATAGCACTGATTTTAAACTTTAAAAATCTCTACATGTGTAAATATAATACATGTGAATTCATACGACAAATGTTTCATCCACTGTTAAAATCATTCAAAATATAATTCATTTTTTTTAAATCACTCAAATCAAGTAATATTTATAATAAAAAATTTAAACTATAGTCAAATTTGAGCACACAACACAATTTCCCAATAGTTGTTGGTATCTAAATGTTTAAAGAAAACACACCCGGTAACAGGATAAAAATCTTCAGAAATTTTTGTTTTTTCAATTTCTATTTCACAGCTCAAAGCAGTGGGAGAATAAAGCAACAATTTCTATATAGGAACACTTGAACATTGTACTTGAATGCTTTGAATATTGTTCATGATTGAATCCATGGTGAAATATGAAAAGTTTGTTTCCAAAGCGCTGTTTGTTACCTTGAAGAATCCCGCTCTCTCCTTGCTGGCCAAAGTCGGCTTTGAAAGGTTTTATACATTTAAACACAATTTATGAATACAATCAAGACAATTTAAGAACGCAATGAAGCTAAAGAAGTAGCTTAGAAAACGGCTGTTCTACTGGTAAAATATGCTTACTGCCTTACTGCCTAACTGCTTATAAAAAACATTTAATCCTTGATGATAATACAAAGCTATCTTCATCTCAAAAATCACACCAAATTTGCATAATCTTTGAAGTTTACAAAGAAGCGATATTAAAATCACTCAATTATGAAAGATTACGTTTCAAATCACTTGGCATCATCTTTTTTTTTGAGGAAAAACTGTACAAGTATTGCAATTTGATACACGTCACTGTTTATCGTTTCATTACAATTTGTTCTGGATTCTACATTCCTTATGTAAAAAGGCATTGTTCAATCCCAAACATATTTTTATATCAAATTGTATCTGCTTTCCCAGACATAATATTTTGATATCAAAATTCACTTGAATTCACACAGCAACGGAAGTTAAGACCATTCACTTTTCATTTACAGATCTTAAAAATGACATACAACATACCGGTATCTCAACAAATTTAAGCAGGTTTTTAACTTGCAATTTTGAGGGATAATATTCCCCATTGTTATTGTTGTCACTTTTTTACCATTTTCATGTTTTGGTATAACATTTTATAGAGCTTGCACTTTCAAACAGATGCATTGCCTTTTGGCAAGGTGCCAATTATTCATTCAGCTGCTGACCTTTGACCCTTGACCCTTAACCTCCGGTCTTAGCATTCTGCTTCTGCTCTGATTTGACAGGTTTGACAATCTTCTCTTTTTCTGCCTTTGGCACTTGAGGTTTCTGCCCCCTGGTTTTGGATTCTTTCAACTTTTCTGGTTTTGTACCATCCATCCTGCTCTCTTTAGACTCGGACTCTTTCTGAACTGTCTCTTCTAGTTTTCTTTCTCTCTTCACATCTTTGGCATCTTTCCTTGTGCTCTCCTTCTCTACTTTGACCTGCTCCTCCTTTCTCTTTCCCGCATCCTTTTCCTTAGTACCTTCTCCCCCTGGCGCCTTCTCTGTCTTGACATCCTTAGCTATGGTCTCCTCTTCTCTCGTCTCAACTTTCTTCATCTTTTCATCCTCTGCTTGTTTGGGTTTCACGTCTGCATCTTGCGTTGCTTTTTTCGCCGTCTTCTCGTCTGGGGTTGGTTTCTTGTCTTTGATTACTGTCTCTCTTTTCTCCTGTCTGCTCGTCTCTGATGCCTGCTTTGTCTCTCCTTCCTTCTCTGCTCTTCTAGGTTTTACATCCGCATCCTTGGATGTCTTCTTATCCACCTTCTTATCGACAGTCTGTCTCTTCTCTTCCTTGGATGCTTTTGTCTTCTCCTGTTCACTCACCTTAGATGCCTTCTTCTCTTGTCCGCTTGATTTCTTTGCTTCATCCTTCCTCGCTCCTTTGTCCTTCTTGTCAGGTGTCGCAGTCTCTTTCTTCTTCTCAGTCTTCATCTTCTTTCCTTCTTCCTTTGTCGTTCCTCCCGTCTCCTTTATCTTATCCCTCGCCACTGCCATCCCCTCCAAGCCGTTCCTCAAGCTAACCAACGTGTCCTTGTGGGACTCTTTCAGGTTCTTCTCCACCAGTGTCTGTGCCAGCCAGGGGCACGTTATCGTCAGGTACTCGGTCAAGAACGTCCCTGGCATAGCTCGCCCCTCACGGTGCTCAAAGGTCATTCTGCTGTGGACTTTGAGCAGGTAACCGCGGAGAAAGCCAAAGTTATACAGGACCTCTTCATTTGGTCTGAAAAAAAAGAACATTTTATTAATGATTCATATTGATATGAAAATAAAAGAGCTGCAGCAATTATACAAAAAAACAAACATTTTTGCCCTGATGTTTTGACCCTAAAAAAATTGCTTTAAACGTGAAAACAGATTTCAATACTGAAATGAATCTACAGGAACCTGACTGTAGTTAAACACTGAAATCAGGTATACAGTCAAGCTTGGTTTAAATGTATTATTTTCATATATTTTTTTTTGGGGGGGGGTCTTCATTTTACATCATTTTCTGTGCCGGTATATATGACTTGAAGCTCTGCATGGCGGATGAGATAAAGTAGAAGACTGCGGTTAACACCATGTGGAAAGAACATTGTCATCTCCTCCTGAATACGGACAGAGCACACTGTCCGAAATGTCAAGTTCTACACTCAACCAACCGGTTCTTTTCAGAACCACACTTCTTCCACGAAGACAGTACTTTCCACATGGTGTTACCTGCAATATTTCAACTTTACCATTTTCTGTATTGTACTCAAAGAGTTTTTCTCTGAATATTCCGACACTTGAAATCACCTTGTTCTTTTCTATAGAGCTCAAATCAACAGCAATTTCTGAGAGGCCTGGTGTGTTCAAAAAGAGTTTCTGACTTAAGACAATTACAAATGACTGGAGCTGCAGACTCACTTTGATAACGTCAAGCGTATCTCCATGTTGAATGGAAACTCATAGTCCCAGAGCAGCGGGATCGCCTTCTCCACCAGATACAACTTTTCTTTTACTCCGTCCTTCCTTGTCCGCTGTTTCACCAAGGTACACTTCCCTCTGTTAACAAAATGTGGGGTACAATTTGTGATGAAAAAAGGTAACTATATGCACTGTGGAAACTACGCTGAATGAAGATGTCATGATGACATCGAAAGCTACGTCGCTGCAATATTTTTGATTCAAAAAAAGGTATCTAAATATTTCTTATATGCACTGTGGCGATCTGCCGTCGCACTGCAGACAAAAGTTTTAAAAATCATTTAGGGCCTACGTTAATTCTCTTTTTAAAATTTGCTGGAATTCTTTGGGATGAACTGTTTTTCAAAAATAATAGGGCTTGGGCCTAGCCGCCTAGGCCTAATACTTTATCAGGAAATGGGCTTGATTCGGGTGGTTCTGGCTGAAAAATATATAAAAATGGGGGGGGGGCACAAAGCAGTTTTTTGGTTTAATTTGGAACTGATTAAAACCATGATGACCAGAACTAGGAAAAGTCAACTGAAAGAGGCATCGCCATCAGTAGACTTTTGACGGAAAAATGTTGCAACCTGATGCCACTTTTTTCTTCGTATAGGTCTATCATCTCAATGAAGGTCAGTCATTGCAAAAATGATGATAAGACGTGAATCTGGGACTTATGAGAAACATTTCCAATTTCGTTTCCAAATACTAAAACAATTTTCTTGATTCTCCAGGCCATAGACTTTGATGTGTACAGTAGGGCCTACACATCCGCTGAAGTGGCGTCAGGTTGCAACATTTTTTCCCACTTTTGAACCAATGTCACTTGAATTCATGGATTAGGCATAGGCCTAGCTAGTTGAACCATGGTTGAGCCGAAAGCAGACTGCATAATGACTGCACGTCAGACCCCTAAAGCTACGCGGTCCTATTTCTACGCACTCACTTTAGCTTTGCGTGTGACAATGCGCGCGCATTGCAACTGCAAGCGTTACTGTGCAGATTATGCATGGAGGGCGGAGGATATTCATTAGGCAGTGGATATTTAGCCGGAGACGGTAAACCTTTAGTAAACGTTAGCTTGCCGGATATGCACTGAACATGCGCAGTTACTGGTTTTTTGTACTTAAACATTTTCCAGTGACAATTTTAGTCTGGCTCCATGCCAACATTATCATATTCACAAGATGGGAATCGGACCATTTACAATTTCGGACTTTATTTCCCTTTAAAAAAATCCTTTTTATAGCTCCATGCACAAATCGAAACCCGGATTTTCCCGCTCATGAGATCCGTTGCTTATCCACATAATCCACTAGGCCACAGGTGCTACACAACCGTTGGTGGTAATTTAATATATCTTATAATTCAGCCCTATCTTAGAGAGTACAGCGCCCTCTGTTGATAGGATTGCCGCTGGCAATATATCCACTATCTATTTATTAGCAGACGAACTCACCCTATCGAATGTTTTTCGATCGTCCTCTTTAAATCCGACATAAAATCGTACACGTCTTCCGGCGATTTGTACATGAATATGTCATTCTTCACCGTGAAGGTTGTAGGTCTGAAGAGAAAGTATGCGGCTATCGCCAATAATACTACAATAAAAACTGACTTCATGACGAAAATTTAGACTTTTTCGCCCGCGACTTCTCAGCTTTTCGTTACCAAAACCTAATTCTGTTTGACGATCGGTTGCCTGACGTCGATATATTGCAGTGCGCTCAAACAGACGTATACTTTTTGCAGACGACGCAGGGAGCCCGACTGAAATAAAAGGTGCAAAGTTCGAAGAGCGCCGCCAAGTAAAGCTCAACAGAGGGCGCTCGACCATTTCTTCTAAAATTAGACGGCGAAACATTTCAAGTATGCGTAAAATGTTTCATTAGACGCGCACACAGACGAAGTATGACAAGGATTAAAACATTGAATACTTTAAAGACATTATCTTCGATATGGTTACAGCATGAAGGAAGGAATAACTTACAGGGGATTGAGGAGAAGGGCCTACAAAATAAAAAAACTGTTGTCGAATGAAGAGGGTTTTGTAATCAAAAGAAGTGTCCCTAACTTTGTTGTGCATCTAGCTGGTACCGGCCGGGTTCTAATACCGCTTGTAATAACTGTTGGATATCAATTAAAACAAAATGTTGGTTTTTTTTCTGGTGGATCACAGTAAAAGATTAAATGTTTAACCCCCACCCAACCATTTGCTATTTCTAATCTCTAGCCTAGCCTATGCTATGTCCACCCATTGTCCAATGTCGAATCATAGCTAAGCCCTCCTCATCCTTCCAAGTTGTCTTCTGCTTGTCTAGCCCATGTCGAACCCCTGAGAGATGGGAGGTCATCTCCCTATCTTCTTCTTTTTTTAGTGCCTGCCTCTTCTTCTTTTCCCTGTCCTTGGTTGCCATTCTGTTTATCGTTTTGTCCATCTGTTTCCATTACAACGAGCCCGGTGCCCACCCAGCATTTGCGTTCCGTTGCTCTTTGGCCTGGGCTGACTGAAGTTTACTTCCCAGATGTTTGGTTGTTGACCACGTTTCTGACCCATATTATGTTGTTGATGGAATACACTGGTGATAAATTCTCCTTCGCAATGACATGGGTATGTTCTTGTTGCACATGATTTACTTATGTCTTCCAAAGCAGCTCCCTCCTGATTTTATCCTTCTCTTTACTTCTTCCTTTGTACAATATTTCATTTAACTGTTTGGCCCAGTTACTTGTACTCCTGAACTCTCTCTATTTCATGGTCCTCTTCTTTGATATTCTGATCTGTTTGTTTTTTTTTGGCTGTTTCGGCATGCAGCCGAAATAGCCTTTTTTGTTGTTGTTATTTTATCGCGATTGTGAAGTTTAGGACACTTTTCCCCACGGATGAACACATTCTACGTGTAAGTTGTTTGTTATGCCACATTATGAACAAACAGCTATGTCGTAGACAGATTACAAACTTTGTTTGAGAGAAATTATGGGGTTAACTAGTCAAAAAATGCGAGATTGCGCGAAACCCCTTTATACACGTCAATGCGCCTGGCGGCGGGAAAGGAGTTGGGGTATTTTGACCCAGCAAAAACGTGACCCGCGTAAAAAAATTGCATTTTCCACCTTGTCAATCTTTCTAAAATGACAAAAGCAGGTATTATTCGGATTCAGAGAGGTCTATGAAAGGTCAGTAAAGTCGTTTTTAAATAATCAAATATTCCAGACAGTAATATAACCACAATGTATACAGGAATTCTTAACCACACAATCGCGTATATTTGTACACAATTTCTGTTGATATGACTACATGCGACATGCTACAAGTTCCATTCGGTTAACAAATATAGGTTCTACCTAAACCTCAATATGATATCGATCACAATATCAGTCATGCCATGATGACGTCATCAGATAAGAATTAATAGACATTCAATCCAATCTGGTCTTTGAACCATTTGTCCTCATGATTTTGCAACTTTCGACTTCACATCTATTATCTCCCGTTAGTCTATAACATGACATAAAAAACACAATAGCGAACCAGACTTAATTATGTTTGTCAACAAACACACACCCCATAGACTTTGTACACGTCTTTTCTCAACGCCACTTTTTGCATGAATCTTTGTCATACATCATTCAAAGTCAGCATAGGCATAGTCCTTATAGCATTGTTGTGCCCCGAAGAGTGACGTCATCATGACGTCATTATGTGTCAGGTGATGTCACGTTAGAGACTAATAGATTTAATCTTTGAAAATCAGTGTAAACTCAGCCGTGAGAGACCCGAACTTGACGTTTGCAGGAATTGATAGAATAATCCATGATCTTCATTTTATCTCGTGTGAGCAAAATCACGTGACCCTTCATTCCGGTCCTAACTGGAAGTAATTCGAAGTGCCTTATAATTTGAAATTGGAAAAAGATGTGAACTTGCTTGCAACGATGTTAGTCTGTGGCTAGGTTGTTCTTTACACAAAAAAAATCCGGCGACGTCATAACATGTTAGAGCGCCCTCAAGAGGCAGGTTTACACCGTCTGCAAATGGTGCCTGACTATTCTGTGCAAAATATATGGGCGCTCAGAAAGGCCACATAAAAAAAGCTTATCCTCGATCGTAACCCCATCTAAAAAAAAAAGTTAAAATTGTGCAGCAGCAGGATTCCAGTCGAACCAGTGAGTTTGGTGGTTTGAGACATCATCTTACATTGAAAAAAAAAACCTCTTGAGTAAATGGCCTGCAAAATGTAAGGCTTTACACGTTTATAAGTTTGCAGAAAATAAAACTATCGTAACCGAAACGGAAAGCGGCACCGGGGAGGGTCAAGTGCTGGAGGACAGATACAAAAAAAGCGCACCAAACGTGACGAACGCAATGCCGTTTACGCGCAGAATGCGCTGTGCATCGGCACCCATGGTCTACATGTGGATTGGGTTTTCAGTCCCTACCTGATTCCATGGGTTTTCCGGAGATTATTCTTGTGGGGTATTCCTCCCACCTCTAAAACTGTAATTTCTTCTCATTGTCTTCTCTCTACAGGTTTTTTTTCCGGGTTTGCGAGCTACAGTGCCTGGGGCATGCACTTTTGAGGAATCCTTGGTTTCGTTAGCAGAAAATAAAAAGTATATTTATCTTTTACTTCGTTTTGTATGAATAAAAAGGAGTAAATGCTTCAGATTTCAAATATGCACTTGTCATTCACAAGGCTGGGTTGGGGCAACCTTGAAATTATAAAGCAAATAATTCCGCGCAAAAACGACAACATTTATTATATGTTAATCGCGAAAAATTAACATTAACAAAGTTCATAAAGTACAAATGATACCATGTTCGTATGAATAAAACATGGCTTTTGCTTTACTTCCAATTTGAAGCATTTACTCGCATCTGTATGAATAAAAATTAAGCAAACACTTTTACTAAAAACCATTTGCTAAAATCTAAAAACAATTAGTTTTTTTACCTTTTAGCTTTTGCTACACTATAAGCGTTTACTTCGTTTCATATGAATATAAAAGAAGTAAATGCTTCAGATGTCAAATATTTACTTGTCATATTTCTGAAGTCCTTTATCTACAGAACTGTAAGTCCGATTGGGTTGAAACTTGGTATGTGGCCAGACTGGGATGTGTTATAGGTAAAAAAAAAATGAAGTGACGTCATTATGACGCCATCCTGAGATTTTATTTGAATTTTGAATTTTTGGACCGTTTAGCCATATCTCACGAACGCAACATGCAGAGTTAAAAATTCTTTTTGTATTTGGTTTGTTAGGTAATAGGTATTTGCACAACATTTTTGAAAAACTTGGGTAGGTAGATAATGGTACTAGTATGCAAAGTTCGTAGTGACGTCACGATGACGTCATCGTTTGATTTTATTTATAATTTTATTCTGCTTCCAAAATTGCACACTTTCTTTCATCGGATTGACATTAAACTTGGTTCAAACCAAGACCACAATGACAAAATGTGTATTGAGAAGGGATTTAAAGATGACGTCATTGCAGGGCATGTGACGTCATGTGATAAAATTATATTTTAGGAATTATTCTAAGCATTTGAACAACTTTTAACTGCATGAAGCACTCTGCAAAAGGACCAACGAAACATAAACATTTGTAAAATGCGAAAAGCCTTGTGTTCTGTTTGTAAACAGACACGGTGACTTTTTCTTTGTTTCATCTTTTTATTTTTAATATGACGTCACGTGACATGTGACGTCATATTAAAATTGAACATTTTGAAGGCCAATATCTACAGAACCACTGGTCCGATTGGGTTGAAAGTTGGTATGTACCTAGACCGGGATGTGTTATAGATGAAAATTGAAGTGACGTCATGATGACGTCATAATGGGTTACGTGACGTCTCGTTAGAGATTAATAGATTTGATATTTAAAAATCAATATAAGATCAACCGTGAGAGACCTGAACATGATTTTTGCGGGATATGATAGAATTATCGAGGGTCTTCATTTTTTATATTATGTGCAAAATCACGTGACCCTTTCTTCCGGTTGAAACCGGAAGTGCCTTGTAATTTAAAATTGGTGAAAAATGTGCATTTGCTTTCAACGATGTATGCTCTGGCGAAGTTGAACTTTACCATCATAAATATTATAGTTATAGATGAAACTTGATGTGACGTCATCATGACGTCATCACGTGACATGTGAAGTCATAATTCAAAGCCCCATGAGAATATAATCACATATTATATGCCACCATTTACTTTAAACAGAACTACACATCCTTCCTTGATGGAACATATACTTTACATGTCACAAGTCACAAAAAAATACCGAAACAGCCCTGTGTTTGTCCACAAACATAAAATCTAGTTTGTTGTTTTTGTTGAAAGTTGAATTTCCATGTCCATCACTGTGGAGGTAATGAGGGTCACGTCATCTGCATATCGGAGGGTCTGTTAATGTTTCGCCATCTTCGTTGACTCATAGTATTTCCTCTAGAGGTAACTTCTTGAAGGGGGGGGGGGAGGTACTCAATATGCCCACCGTGGAAAATTTTGATCGCTTTTCATATGACAAAATCCACCTCAGATAGGTCTTCTAATATGTTGGAGTAGGGCCGCCTTTATAGTTGGAAGTGACTATAAAGGCGTTGGAAGTGACTATATAGTTGGAAGTGACTTCCAACTATAAAGGGCCGCCTTTATAGTTGGAAGTGACTATTGGCAAACCCTGTTTTTCTTACACTATGCATTCTTGCCTCATCTATATTAACCCAGTTATAGGGTTCTGTCATCTGTAGAATTATTATTAACCTCTCAACTGCAGCAATTTCTGAATTGGGGTATAAACTGGGGTACCTCAATTAGTCTGATTTTTGTAATGGATTTGGATGGGGTAAAAAAAACACTCATCAGAGCTTGATATACCATTTCTAAGAAAACGGAGGGGTTGTATGGTGGGTGCACACAGATTCATTGAATGTGAAGTCATAGTGGACGTGACCACCACGGTGAGGAGAGTACATCGTGTTGTGACCCAACCTGCTGTCAATGCGGCGCAACGGGTAGGGGGTAGGGGGATTTTGCACCCCCCCCCCAACACACACACACACACCATGAGAAAAAGAGAACAGACAACGAAAAGAGAAAAAAAGAATGGAATGAAAGTCAATATTTTACTTCATATTTAACGCATACCGGTACATGTTCTGAAGACTATTGAATGGCCATGAAATGTGATTGTTTTAAACAGCGCCCCAAGCGTCATGTGACACCCAAACCCGCCCCCACCCCCGTTAAAAAGGATTTCCTTGGCCCTTAAATGTTAAATGTTAGAGTTTAGGGCTGCCATTGAGGGCTGTGTATTTATAATTAGGAAATCGCTCTGGAATTTAGATGTACATGATAATATAGGTACATGTACACACGTTGAACCCTATAGCTGGTTAGCCTACCGGTACTTACACATGCTCTTTGGTATAAGTCATTGTATTGATGTCATATAGGTTATGGGCCAATCAACATTATAAGAAATCAACAACAAAATATAACAAAAATTGCAATTGTGGGCACAGTGATTAGGCCCCTCACACCTCTAAAAGGATGAGTTTGCTGTGGCTCCACATCTGAATTTATTTTCTTTCACCAAGATTGTGTGAAGTTTACTCATTAATAAAAGGTAGGTACAAGTTACGATGGTGGGCAAATGATTAGTAGCACCCCCAATTTTTTTAAAACATATATCACGCCTCTAAAAGGGTAAGTTTGTGATGGCTTCACATTCTAAAAAAGAAAGATTCTCATAAATGTAATGTCTGTGTGGAGTTTAATCTGTTTATGAAAGGTAGGCACAACTTTTTTGTATAGGGGCATCATGACTAAACCCCCCCCCCCCATTTTACTATGGATGCCACGCCCCTAAAAGGGTGTGTTTGCAATGGCTCCACGTCTGATTTTTTTTGTCGTGAATATTAATGTCAGCTGGAATTAGCTTCATTCATTTATGAGATGTGGGCACATTTTTCCCCGTGGTAGGCATAATGAGAATCCCGCCCCTTTTTTCAATATGGCTGCCACGCCCCTAAAAGGGTGTGTTTGCGATTGCGATAGCTCCACATCTTGAATTTGTTTTCTCATGAATGTCAGTGACTGTGGAAAGTTCTATTTCTCTGTGAATGTGGGAACAATATTTCCATGGTGGGCATAATGAAAACCCCGCCCCTTTTTTTCCTAATATGGTTGCCACGCCCCTAAAAGGGTGTGTTCGAGATGGCTCCACATCTGGAATTTTTTTTCTCATGAACATAAACGTCTTTGGGACGTTTTATTCGTTCATGAAATATGGGCACAATTTTTACCAAGGTGGGCATCATAATTCCCCCCCCCTACTTTAAAATGGCTACCACGCCCCCAAAAAGGTACTTTTGTGGTGGCTCCAAATCTGGAAAACACTTATAATCTATATAATTATGTCTTTTTGAGGTTTCCTGCTTTTGTGACAAGTGGGAACAACCGTTTTCACTGCGGGCACGACACGTCCCGCCCCCCTTTTTTTAAATGGATGCCACGCCCCTAAAAAGGTAAATTTGCGATGGATCCACATCTAAAACAGTTTCTCGCGTGAATATAAACATCTGTGCCAAGTTTCACGCTTTTATGCAAAAGTGCACAATTCATCGATATTTTGTCACATATATATCCGCTGGACTATAAATCGATGTTGATCGACGAATTTAAATATAGGTTTTCCCGGCGAATTTCCGAATTTTTTTAATCAGTTTCATTATCAGCCATTCAATTTCGCATGAGTTTTGCACATGTGGTCCAATTGGGGTTTCTTTTTCATTTGGGTTATATTCAATTTCATTTTTAGGCAGCCAAGATTTCACTGTGAATGTTCGTTTTCGTTTTCGGGCAGCCTATTTCGTTTTGGTGCATTCAAAACATAACTTGTAGCAGTCTTAAATTAAGTCTTTGCAACCTTTTGACGGTTGACGCATTCAAATTAGTGAACATCTGTGCGCTTATAACGTATAACCATGCTTTTCGTTTCTTATTCGTTTATGGGCAATCGCTTTCATCGTTTGGTCATTTAAATTAGTAAGATTTTTTTATCGATATGTTTTCCTATTTTTCACCGAGGTTCATTCCCCCCCCCCCAAAAAAAATCTTGATGACTGTAAAATTTACAATGTTACAAATCAACTGATATGAGGGAAACAACATGCAACGAAGTAATGAATTGAAAAGGACTAAGATAATTTCTTTTTCACTGTTGATCTTTTCTACTTGTTTAAACGTTTGATCAAGGGGCTTTTTTACGTTGACGATTTCTTGACGTGCAAGACATCGGGACACGGAAATGGTTGTACCGTCTGGAACACTTCTCTTGCGTTATTTCTTAAATGTTTTCTTGCGTATGTCTGACCGAACACTTACCATATTCATAGGGCCCATGCAAACTTTTCAATGCAATACATCTTTGTGAGACACATTTAACCTTATTTGCAAGTTTTATTTTCCATTTTGAGGGGTGTTTTTGGTGCCTTCTCCGTTTTTATGCTAATGCAAAGTTTCATATTCATTAGAAAACCTGTGATGGCATTCCGAGCATGAATAATGTTACACGGCTATTTCAGCAAAAAAAGTTGCTAGAATTTTGGATATTTTGCCGTCAGAAATTTCTTTTATTTGGTGATTATATGATGTGTCAGTACATGGCAGTAAGCCAATGACCATCCCTTTCCCACAAATGTTTTTAATTCGCAAATTTTGGATGAATAATTTGAAAGAAAAAACCCTAAACTGATCAGTGTCTTCCTGAAATGACATCACAGTAACAGCGTTAGTCCGGAAAAACATGGAAACTTTTAAATGCTTAAAGAAGTGCACATTTGCAATAAGATTAACCCAAAAAGTGTTGTCAAATGTATAGTTTTCTTACATTTCACAGAGTTGCGCAAAAAGAATTCCTGAGAAAGATTCATTGCACATACCCTTTAAGAAAGAAAGTCAATCTACGGTTAGAAGTCATCAAATATGATTTACGCTAAGGAATACGGACACGTATGATATGAAGTCTTAAAAGATGTTTGACAAAATGTGAAACATGTTTGCCCATTAATGAAAACGAATGCCCGATCAACTCCTTACTAATGGTTTAGACGAAATTGAATGAACAACGCGATACTTTTAATATGAATGCATCTTTGATAGGGACGAGTGAAGCTAAAAGGCGATAGAATGCTTGGATAGTGAAATTGAATGATTCTTTTTGATTGTCGAATGGCAATGCCGATCTGCATGATCTTTCAATTTCAATCTAAATCGAATGAGCCAGGCGTTAAATTGAATGAAAATTTTGTGAAATTGGCCGGGAAAACCTATATTAGAAACGGTGAATTGGAATGATAAACGTTTTAAAATAGCCGGGATAACCCATATATTATGCAAAATTGTATTCTTTTTCAATACTTATTTGTGTATCCATTTAGTTCTTTGACAGTTTGATGCGTCAACAACTGAAAGAAATAAGTTATACACACGCAAATGAAAATGCATACTTTCCATTTCATGCAAGAAATAGGTAGGCCTATAATTATGCACTTATGAAAAGCAAAATGTGTTCATATTTTTTTCACATCTTTCGAAAACAATCTATTCAGTGCTTTTTCTTGTCCTTTGAATTGGTTGTTAAACCTTCAATTTCTTATCTTGCAATGCACCATGCCAAATACGTCTGTGCATGGTATACCAGCATGCGCATTTGTCTGATGAATTTGTCGAAAATGTCTTGAAATCGATAGAACAGTTAACGTCGAATTCAATCCTTACATTGTGTAGATGATCATCAGGTGAGACGAATTCCATTGAAATTTGGCGACATCGAATGGACAGATGTTGAAATTGATTGACCATTGATCACCAATGACTAAATTCATTGTAGCATTTGCGCGTTCCGGTCTTTTCGAGACGAAATTGAAATTATCCGTTCATGAATTTGAATGAAGTAAGATTTAAAATGTGCGGGAGAACCTATATCAAGGTATGGAGTTTGCAAATATTTTAATATTCCACTTGCCTTCTATGTGGACTGTGCATAACATTCTGATTTTGTCATAACATGTTTGGAAAACTGATATGTTACTGCAACTTCTCTTTAAATTTGCCAATGTTTATCAGCTACCTGCAGGCTCCCACACTCTCGAAATCATCGATAAGTGTCAAGGGCGGATCAAGCTTTCAGGAAACGAAGGGGGGGGGGGCCTTGCCTAAGGGAATGTTGTGAAATCTACGATGCTTTCTCCTGCATTCCAAGGCAATTTGAGAATACAATTTAGGAACTTTTAGCTATACATTTATTTTTGGCCACATTTGTTTTTACTAACATAGCATTAGTAAGCGGCTAACTTATAAAATAATGTTATTGCTCTCATCACTCGCGTGTCAGTATGTGTTGTTTTCTGTCTACTTTTCTTTTATGGGTGATTTCTTTGTCTAATTTTACTTCAGTGTAATATTAATAATGAGGGCTGTTTTGGAAAGCTTAAGCAGTTTTTTTTAAACTGAAATGCACCACCTTCGGTAAAGATTACAATTAATTTAAAAAATAAAATAAAGCGGATGTAGATAGCTGGAAGTTCAAACGAAACAAGACAATCTTAATAAAGCTGGGCCCCGAGGAGCGTAACACTATACAATAGCACTGACCGAATTGCAAGTGGCAGTCAGTCAGATACTACTGGACACTAGGCTGGCCCTCTGAGACCAGCAAATAGATGAAGGGGAGGGAGATGGGACACAAAAAAGGAGTTGAAATTGTCGGCCAAAGATCGTTTTAAATAGAGAAAAGTTGATCATTTTATTTGTCATATAATAGCAAGCGTTAAAGCTTCAAATCACAACGCTGATTGGGTCCTTGTGCAACGTCCAAGAATTAACGGCCTTAAGACTTACTTTGAAATATCTAGTTATAAAATGCGACCCAATTAATACTTAAACACGTTTCAAAATGTTGCAACACAAGGTTATTGAGTACGTTTCAAGCCCCAGAGACCAAAAGTATAAGTTAGAAAGCGCAAATTCAGGCCGGAAAATGAGTAAATACACAAACAGACTGAAACAAGCATGCAAAAAATGTTCAAATATTTACCAAAGGACTTGGAGTCAATTTATAGTCCTTTGTCAAATACCCCAACATTTTCAACATAACCTTTTGTCCTATTAGATACCTCAGCTTCTACCAGTATTAAACAGAGCCAAAAAGACCCAGTCCTTATTCAGGTTAAATTCATTTATAACATTTTTAATTCCATCATGATGGTTGAACTCAGAAAAGGACAATGTGAAAACAACAGCTCATGTTGTCAATCACTTCCGAGCATGGTAATAATCAGCTTTCATTTCATGTGATTAGAGACATGTGGCACCCAGATGTGAATGGTTTAAACTCTGGGTTTCGACAGTCTGAATGAATAACCTGTAGAAAAAAAATTCTATACGTGAAATGTTTATAACAGTATAAAACAAAGGGAATTTTTTGTTTATAAAATCATACAATACCAGAATTGTTATGTTTATTCTTAGGCATGTAAAGAAAATATACAATATACAAACGAACCGGGGAAACTCAATTAACGTTGCCGACAGTTATGAACGTTTCCGACAGCTATGCTCTGCCTGTCGTCAGGTGAGTATACTGTACTGTAAGAAACGTTCACTTTCCCTGGTTCGTTACAGAAACTCACAAAGAAGATTTGTTATATGGTGCTAACGTTAACTTAATACCAACTTTGACACAGCCCCCGTTTTCTGACCCCTACATCCATGTCTTTCACAACTGCAATCACTTAAATAAAGCTCAACCCTCTTATGCAAATATGCATTCTGAGCCATGCTGTTACTTGGGTCAGTATTGGTCAAGTGACCATTGGTTCCTTGCTCTATGGTTAAAAGTATACCAGGGGAAGTGGAAGGAAACTTTGACTGTTTGCGACCTTTTAAACAGCAGGGGGGTTGGTTAATTGATTTCAAGTTTTCGAAGCGGCTTTCCCAGCAGCGAGTTCCCACATACATGTAGTCCAGAAAGCATCTGATGGTATGTTGGTATATCAGCGATTCCTGGATCATGAAAGGAAGTGTAATGTCCATAACAGAGCCAATTAACCATGGCCTCTTAATTAATGATTCAAAGAAATTATCAAAGACTCCTAGTCTGTAAATTTCCTTGACCATTACTGTTTTTAAGGTATATTCACCGAGCTCGGTCACGGACATTGCGTAATGCTGGAATTGCCCATATATAACCCACTGACGTACTTTTGTCAAGTCAGATTTTTTTCTTTTCAAAACAAGTACAGCTTTTAGCTGGAAAAATATATGTGAAATATGGGACATGTAAAAGATAAAATAAATAATTTGTTTAAGTGAGCCTTCCAGGAAGGGGATTTAAAAGTCTTACAATTTTTTTGGACAATGACAATACATACAAAGGTAAGGGCTGGGTTTATGAGGTCTCTTGTACTTCCAAGGTAACTTTCTGAATCCCCCCAAAAATCAACATTAAACCAATACCAATTGCATAGTGCTGAAATTTTCAAGTAGAATCAGTTTCTATGTACTATGTAAAGTAATAGTGGCTAGGCTCAACCTTCCTTAGACTTGAAAAATCTTCCCAAACCAATTCAAAGGCTGAATCCAGAAGTCGAACAGTTGATTCAAATTCATACTTGCACATTACAAGGCACATGTACATGTATAGCTGCCAAGTCTTGTCAATTAAAAACCAACTACCAAAAAATAAAAGTTTTGAATGCTTTAACAGAAAGCAGATTTGAGAGTCATGATTTCTTTTTATGCAACAACTGAATGGAGAAATTACTGTACTGAGAGACCCGCTCCAGGAAAATTCAATTTTACTTCTTTCAAATGAATTTCTGTCAATGGGCAATATTTTTGGCCTATCGCTCAAAAATAAGGCCTAAAGACAATCACAACTGCATAGAGATGTGTTGGTTTTTTTTGCTTAAACCTTCCTTAGTCCCTTTTTTGGGCTAAAATCTTCCTTAACCCCAACTCCCTAGGCATTTTTGCTAGGATGCAACCTCAATCCTGCAAAATCCTCCAAATGCCTCCATGTAAAAATTGCATACAGCCTAAATCCTCCAAAATCATCCATTATTGTCTTGAATGTGATCCTTGGTCAATTCTGCAAAATCCTCCAACAATCACTGTCAATGTGTTGAGGCAGAGCCAGTGACATCCTGGAGCAGTGCAAATGATTTCAAGTATGCCTTAATGTACACACGGCCGAGAATATACAACACACGGTCCGGCCTAAGACCTTGACACAGTGCATCCTCCAAAACTTAAGCCCCACATTTTTGCCGATTATAGCCTCAGTCCTGCAAAATCCTCCATTCTGCAAAGAGGATTTTGGAGGATTTGGGAAGGTTAGGGTTAACCCATGGAATAACCACTGATCTCCATAAAAATCTGGATAGCCCATCGGCTGTTAGAAGTGAAGTCATCGTCTGCCACATTACCACTCCAAGAACAATAGATTTGTAAAGAAAGATTTTTAATTATATGAACCATGTACACTTTTTATTCAACGAAGTAAAATGACAAAATATATTTTTATAAAATTTATGTTTAGAAAAAAAAAGTTACATATACTTCTAGACGACTTTATTATAATGGAGGGATCCGAAACCAGTGCATAGCTTCACTCTTCTGTACAGCTTGGAATGGCTTCGATCTATCCAGATTTTTTAAGTTGAAATCAGTAGGAATAACCCATTGGCATATTTCTTGGACACTAGGTCCCAAAGTGTGTTTGCCGTTCCATCCTGAATCCATTGAAATCCTACAAGACCAAGCAGTGGATTTTAATGGAGTCATATTAACCATCCCTCTCTTGCTGGTAATTTAACAAAGCCATCCCAGCAGTCAAAATCTGTGACTGTTTTTAAAGGTTTTATAAAAGTTCCGTTTACATAAAGCAGCATTGTCTGGCAGTGACTGTTTATGTACCTTGATTTAGCTACACTTTGACTGAAGGAGATTGATGAGCTGGATGTGCCTACCAGTAAATTGCTTTTGTCTGTGGACTGAATTTGACTAGCCACATGCTTGCTGGAAATACGATCTGACTGTTGGTGACTAGCCTGTGCAAAAGGCATGGCAGGTGAAGTGGATTGATTATGACTGTCTGTGACTGTTCAGACAGCAAGACGTGAATGGGCTACATGCTCAAGTATCAACGTTTACATGTTGCCAACGACGCCTGACCAAAGATATCATTCAAAAGAATTCTTCTGATACCTATGCACCCGACACTCACGCGAAGATGCTGCGTTTGTGCACATTCAAGATATTTGTGTCGTGCGAACTCCACGCCATACGCGCACAAACCAGTACGCGCATGTTCCAGTAGGCGTGCACACCAGTAGGCGCACCCATCAGTAGGCGCACCCATCAGTAGGCGTATGCACCAGTAGGCACACGCACCAGTAGGCGTACCCACCAGTAGGCCTACGCACCAGTAGGCGTACGCACCAGTACGCGTACGCACCAGTACGCGTACGCACCAGTAGGCGTACCCATCAGTAGGCACACGCACCAGTAGGCCCACACACCAGTAGGCGTACATAGTGTGTCCCGTCTACTGGAATCTTAAAAGTGATAAAAAACACCATCTTCTGTTCGTGCACAGAGTCCTTAGTGTAACTGGCTTTAAATACTGTACTGATATGTTAAGCTAATACTGATATGTTATTGTCATAATGAGCCGATGCCGGCATTGAGCCTAACCTTGTCCCCAGGCCTGAATGAAAACTCAAAATCCTTGGGTGCCTCAAAGATAAGAACCACGGTGGATCCAAGGTTGAACTCTCCAATGCCTTGACCCCTGGAGACCCTGATACCAGGGGCAGGGACGTCTTTGGTATGGGTATCGGACTCTGGGGAGGTGGGGGTGGGGTTGATGGTGTAGTCATGGTCGTGGTAATCGCCTTGCTGGAACTTGCCTTTGACATTGGTGCGGAGCTCCTAAACAAAATAGAAAAGGTCACAGTTTCATATTACTACAGACTTTGGGCCAGGGGAAAAATCATATTTCACGAATTCCTCTGGGGTAGTTCATTCTTACCTTAACCTAAAGGGTTGATGAAACTGTTTATCTTCAATAACCATTATCAAATGACCCACTGTGAGGCTCTGTAACTAAGATTTGTAATCGTCTCAGTCACAAGCCATCAAAAGCCATCACAAGCTATCACAAGCTATCACAAGTCATCACAGGCCATCACAGGTCATCACAAGCCATCACAAGTCATCACAAGACATCACAAGTCATCACAGGTCATCACAAGTCATCACAGTCCATCACAAGTCCATTACAAGTCCATCACAAGTCATCACAAGCCATCACAAGTCAAGCCACAAGCTACTCAGCTGAACTGTGACAAAAACATTCCTTTGTCATTGTTGATCTCCTGTCAATTGTGATCAGGCTTGTGAAATTGACTTAAGAATTAACGTCTGATTGACTTGCGATGATTAAACTCAGTGACAACTCGGACTACCGATAAAACTCACCTTGTCAAAGTAAATATTGATGGATCCTACGTTGGTGGCGCCGACTGCCGTCATTGAGAAGAATCCGTGCTCCCATTCACCACGAAGAACGACTCGCTCATTCATTGAGAACAGACCGGGGATCCAGCGAGCAATACCCGGATTGACGGAGAACAGGAGACCTGTGAATAAACGGAACAAAACAAAACAAAATCAACAAATGGAACTTGCTGTAAAACAAGCATTCCTGGTTATCTTAAAGGTATAGTCCATCATTTGCAGCCATCCGAAAAACAAACTTGGTTGAAAGATAGTAAAAATTATTCTTTCTGGGAAGCTGTCATTTTGAAGTATCAACAAAAGAGGCTTTTCCCAACGTGATTCTAAGAAGCACCGTAGGAACAAATGATGGACTGTAGCTTTAAGCAATTTTGATCCACGTGTTATACCATGTCACGTTCGTTTACACAACTGATGTTGTGGTCATGTATATGTTTTTTTGGTCTGTATTTGTCTTGTTATTTTTTGTATTTCTATAGTTTTTTTGGATTTGTTCTGTACATGTATATACATTTTGTCTGTTCTTGTTTTTGTGCTGTTGAGGTCGAATAAATAATAATAATAATAATAATAATAATAATAATGCCAATCTGTACTCTTCTACACTACATGTTCATCTGTTGAAATATGATTGGTATGAAAGTGGTGACATAAAACGTTTAAATGCAGGTACCGGTACACTACCATGCACAACGAGCTTGCGACGTCAACTGTTGATACGGTCTTTAAGTTAACTAATATTAAAGTGTAAATGTCTAGCTTTATTTTTGTTCTTCCTTCTTTCTGGTAATGAAACCAAGGATTTCTCAAAAGTAAGGCACTTGTAGCTTAAAAGCCTGGAGGAGAGGAGACAATGAGAATAAATTACAGTTTTAGAGGTGGGAGGAAAACCTTAGAAGAATATTTTGGGAAACCCACGTAGGGAATCAGGTAGGGACTGAAAATCCCATATACATGTGGACCAGGGCAGGAATCGAACCCGGACCATAGCGGCGGAAGGCGAGGAATGTAACCACTGCGCCAACCTGACTCCCCAAAAGTTAAAGAATGGTGAAACGTCATCACCAAACGTCTAGGAACTTGCTCCAGACTGTACTTTATGATGCATGCAATCACTGGAAACCAACGATGCAGGCGAACTAGACAATTCAAATCATTGGGGACTGACTTGAATGCATGCTTTCGTTCAAAGAAAATAAGCATGAATTAGCTGATCTTTTGTGCTTTCAATGAATGAAAATAACAAGACCTCTAAGATTGCTGCCATATGCAAAGTGTCCACTGAACAGACATTTTTTTAAATAAAATGCCAGGTAGTAAGAGGTGAAGGTACACTGTAAAGTGTATACGTCGCACTGCAGTCTGCATCACAGTAATTAGCATTATTCAATTACATGGAAATTGTCAGACTCATTAACCTTAAAGGGAAAATACAACATTTGCAAACATCAAAAAATAAAACTACCAAGTTGTTACGAAATACCTTACTAGGATGTTGGTAAATGACATGCTATTAAGCATCCTGTAAAATTATGGCACCTGGTGTGAAGCCATTTTCAAGAAAATGGTATATTTGTATACATTTCCAACGCTGGTCGGCCGACCACCGTTGGAAAAACCTAACTATTTTTCAATTACTGCTCCAAATTTACCATTTTTTACTCTAAATTTTGTTTTGCTAGCTATTGGTTCCATGTTCATGAACGGGTGCAGGCCAGCTAGACTGGTTCCCTTACCTTACGATTTTCGGGTATTTTTGATTCATTTCATCTTTAGTGGAGTCAGGGAACCAGACTACTTGAATATTTTTGTTTTTCTTGGTTTTTCCAGCATTTTCTAACACAAAACGTCAAACATGTCAGTGCAACAATATTTGATCTATTATTAATCTAACCCCCCAAATAGTTCATTTCTGAAAATTACAGCAACAACCAATGATGTACATTCCCTTTAAAAAGGCCCATGGTAATTACAATTTTAAGTACGTGTACTAATAATATGTAGTTTCCTGTGCCATATGGTTTCGAGTCTTCCAATGTTTTACATGTCAGTCATTGGAATTAAACATGCCATATCATTTTTTTTTTTTAATGTTTGGTTGTAATTTACCGCAAGTGTTATACAAAATGCCAGGAATGGAGTCTGTTATGCCCCTTTTGTTCTTAATTGGAAGTAATGAAGAAATGCCAAAGGGCTGACATACAAATTTAGTGATAAAAAAACACTAATTTCTTGGAATTGCTAAAACAAAAAATGAAAGATGTGAATTCTAGCATTTAGTGAAAGGGATGTCTTCAGCGGCAGCGCAACATTTTTTAAAGTAGGGGGGGGGGGAGAAGCAAGGCACCGGGGGAAAAGAGGTGTTGATAATTAATCCTTGTTCGGTTTCAAAAGCTTGGCCAAATGTTGGGGGCCAAGGTAAAATCGCTACATTTTGAAAGGTGGTTGGGGGGGACGCAAACACCCTGCCGATGACGCCTGACATTCACGTAAAGACGCTTCAGATTAAAATTACTCTTCACTTCACACTTAACACCTGAACGCGCTCGAAAAGTGGTCAAGAAGGGGCCTCGCGTGTTCGCGCACGGAGCCCATTAAGCTCTTACTGGACTTACCAGGGAAATGCCTCCTGTGTTTAATGGTCCAGTCCGTGGGTGAATGGAAGCGATGGTAGTCGCCAGGGGCTAGATACAGAATACACTGATACAGACTGTTACCGGGCCTGGTCTTTATGCAAGTTTGGTACTCGTCATTGGATATCTGTAAAGAAGAGTGAGGCACATGTATTAATCCTAGCAGTCCCAAATCCATCCAAATTCACACTCTGGTGTTGGTGCATTATTTTTCTATTGTTTTACCTTTACATCCCATGTGAGTTTCACCTTCTTGTTTTAAATTGTTTGGGTATTTTTCTTTTCCTTGAACTTTAACAATTATGCATTGTATATTAATTAAAAGCATGCTAATTAAATATGTATAGAGACAGAGAGGTAGACTCACACACATAGGTGGCAAGGTGGGAATGGTATGGCCCTGTGGCTTTGGTGGGGAAGAAACATTTATGATTGAAATAGGGTTGTCCCGAATATATTGAATATTCGAATGTCAATGCAATATGGAATAGCATTTTGCCGGTTCGAATATTCGCAAAAAAAAAGAAGGAAAGTTGAAACTTGCTGCGATAATTGCATGGTACACCGTGAGAAAGACACTGCAGGGCTGGGTATTACATGTGACTGACGAGGAGAGGCTGGGGAGCTATTATGTCGTTAAAATATTAACTCATTTAATTAACAGATGTATGGGATGTCCAAAAAGTGAATTCTACATGTATACCTAGTTTGTTTACACTGTCCAATTATAAAAACCAACAACCGTGACTATACGGTGATAACGCACTACCAGTTGATGCCACTTCTTGTCAATGGCAATTTTCTTTGCAATTGATTACACGCCTGTGAAGGGGTACAAGCCTGCTAGACTGATTCTTGGACTAACAATTCCCCAAAGTCTATAAATTGCTCTGTTTCATCTTAACCCTAAAGGGGGGGGTTGAGAATTCAAAGTTAAAATGTGCCAAGCATTATGAGCAAGTCAATGTAACATATGTTATTGAAATTTACTCGCAAAGGTATAGGTTATTCGCAAATGGCTTATTAGCTTAATGCATACATCGTAGTGTGACCTCGATCTTTATGACAAGTATCATCAGAGTGTGGTATCCTATACAAGCACCACTCTAGAGTGATAAAAGAGAGATAAGAACCAGTCTTAATAATAACGCACCACTTCTGGTATGGATTCCGTGTGAACTGTGAAGGGCAAAACTCAATATTGAATTGCTTCATTTGAATATCATTTGTGTGGTTCAGAAGTAATTTTCTGCCGACTCTTTGAAATTTGGACCCTCTCAATGACAATGAGAGAGATAAATTAGTTAAAATTAACAAAACGAAAACCAAACAATCACACTTTCGATGTGTACATTTCACAAGAAGTATTTCAGGACTTGACCTTAAGAAAACAAGGGGCAGGTCACTTTGGCCTTGATGTTATCAAAATTCCAAAGTTCTCTAAGGCCAACTGAAGGGGCACAGTGGGTCAACTTAGTTGCAACTATTCCATTCATAGTTTTTGAATAGTGCATTGGCCATAGTGGGGACATAGCAGCATGTGCAGTTGGGGTCAAATTGTTGAGTCAAATTCCAGACAGGATAAATACTGATAAAACATACATTTAATCCACACAGTTTATAAGTTTAAATAAAACAAATCATAAACATTTAGGAATTAACACTGAATGTGTTTGTTTATTGGATTAACACGGCTAACCTTCCCAGAACAAGCAAACATGTTTACCTGAGGCCAAAAAAAAAAAACACTCTGTTTCGGATTAACATGCCTTTCAAAACAAATTGATAGGGTCGCTTGATCAGAAAACAATTTTTTTTGCATACAACTGTGTAACAAATGTACAAAGACGCTGGCTGCACACTATCTATGGCTGTATAAATGCATGTGTTACATGTTTTGTCTAAAGTACCAATGTTTATAATGCTTTCATTGGCCCAAAATGTGTCCACATTTTGTGAATCTTAACAGCGAAGAAAATAAACAAAATTTGTTGATAAAGTGTTGGGAGAAAACTGGGGGGGGGGGGGGGCAAAGGAACAATGGACAAATTTCCCCCCCCCCCCCCACGCCGCCACAGAGTGCAACACAGTTGCTGGTAACCCTAACTCCCTTGGGGGTGTGCAAAATTATATTGAAATTGGAGGATTCAGGACTGTCTATGGGAAATCAATCACAACATATTATTAAAGCCAAACAATAACTTTTCAGTAAGCCTCCATGGTTGGTTAACCACTCTCAGCAGGAGTCTGCAGACACCAAAGATTTCTCAGTCAATTCATCATCACCTCACCTGTTTGATTTCTCCCTGACGTTTGTCCTTTACACCAGGTCCCAGAAAGCCTTGCAGCGTGTAGGTTACTCCTTTAACTTGTTCCATCCAGCCTCTCTCGACCTTACCAAAGTGCAGTACTTTACCATCGCATGGACTCACCTAATTCAAACCACACAATAACCAGACAGCAGATTTCAATTCAAAACACTCTGCCATTGTTAATTTCACGGGGCTTACTTTTTTTTTGAAAACCAAGGCACACTAAAGGAACAAAGGAATGTTTTTAGGATCCCCAAAAAATTGTTACCCCCGCATTAAAAATATAGGGTCAGTCGGACGGGTGCGGCGGGGATTCTTTTTTGAGGGGGGTTATGTAGGCCTAACCTTCTTCTATTCCATTCGGTTACCAGTTCCCCGAGCTACCTGTGTACACTATGTGCATGAATGCATACGATAAAGTGTACAGTGCATGTACACATACAATGTATGCAGTACACCACTGTCGTCACACCACATGCCCAAAGCCTCAGCTTCAGTTACTCGTAAAACTACGGTAAATTTGAACTGTACTACCACTATTTAGGTGTGTACATTCTGTAACAAAATGCTCAAGTATGGTATTACAAAGAAACAGTAACGTTAAGGTTAAAGTTTATTTAAACAAATTTCAAGTGGAAAAAAGAAAAAAAAAAACAGCCAGAGATTTCAGATCTTTTGGTTGGTTGGATAAGGGCAACACAATTTTTTGGGGGGCTAGCCATACAGAAAGGATAGGTATAAAGAAGGCGCCACTTTGTGCAGTACTTTTCCATCACGTGGACTCATCTACAGTAAACAGGCAAGGGCGGATCCAGAACAGAATTTTTTGGGGGCCCAACAAAAATTTGGTCCTCCAAAAGTGGGTCAAAAAAAATACGGCGTGGGGTTGGTGCCCGCTTAAGGGCCCGAAAAAAATTGGATTCTAGATGCTTTGTGGTGCAATCCGAGGCAATTTCTGACCACTGTAACCATTTTTTTTTGTGAGGAAAAGATGGTGATGTATGCAGTGCCTGCCTTTATTGCGACGTCACTTAAAAAAAAAATTGGGTTCGTTTTTTTGGGGGGGGATGGCCCCCCCCCCCCTGATCTGCCCTTGTAAACAGGCATCAGATTTAAATTCAACATACTCCGCCACTGTCATTTCAATGGGGCTTATTTTTTTTTGAAAACCAATTAAGTAAAGGAACAAGGGCACATTTTAAGACCATTTTAATTTTAATAACACATTTTGGCACTTACCAGAGATTTTGATTGTTCCAGTGGTCTCAGCCCTGGCTTGAGTTCTCGACGGAAGAAGGCACTTAGGTTCTGATAGGTCGTCAGATCTTCAACAAGGGCCTCTGATAGGTCACAGTTGAAAAGCCGTGTGTAGAGTCTGTAGATTGGCTTCCTGAGGTGGTGGGGCACGTCCACACTGTTGACTTGGCCCCACAGACGAGAAATAAAACGGTTTGGCATGGCCTTGTAGAGATTGATCTATTAAAATTCAAAGAAAATACCAATAGGATAGCTTTCCTGAATCCATCAGAATCTACTACAATGCAGGAACCAACACATGCTTTGCACTTCAATCGCTCAAGGAACATGACGATGAATGCAAATATTTTCAATAAATTAAATGTAACACTGGCTAGGCTGCATACCTTTTTCTTACATTATCTTATAAAACCGTTTGGTGGATTTTGAGGGATATAACAAAACAAACAAAAATGAAAAGAAAATCTTATGGATCCCGTTGCAATGGGAAGATTATGTTGAAAGCACAATTATACAAAAAATCTGTGGAAAATGTTGCAACCTGACACCACTTCCGCAATTGTGTACAAAGTTTATGGAGAGTCAAGAAAATCTCTCTCAGTCCCAGATTCATGTCTTATCATCAATTTTCCAATGAATGACTTTCATTGAGATGATATATGAAGAAAAAAAGGTGTCAGGTTGTACCCCATTTATCTTACTACAATTCTTTATCTTACTATAATTCCAGGAATCTCTGTCTGTCTGTCTGTCGATTATCTCCAGAACCGGGCACCGTATGAAGTTGAAAATCGGCGGGTGTATTGCTCGGGGCCACAGAATGTGCAGTGCCTAGTTTGAAGTGGTTTGGATGAGCGGTTCTCGAAAAAGCTGCAAAAAAGCAGTATTTTCGGAGGCAAACGTGGCAGCTTAGAACATAACACCAGGCACTGCCATTCTTTTCAATTGTTTACGTCATGTTTAAGGTAAAGCGCGCGTGCTCAATATGACGCAAACAATGCAAAAAGGACGGGCACGCGCACGTGCATTGTAGGGCGATACATTGTCCAGTATGGGTGAATAGCACTGCATACCATGTTTTGGTATGTACACGGGCACATTATTTTTGCAGTCAACTGAGCGACCACTGTAGGTGGTCAAACTTAAAACTTGGCACAAACTTCGACGTAAGTGTGCGTTCGACCTGTGAAAACAACGGCAATGAATCGCGTGCGTTGTTTGCACGAGCAGTTCTCAAAAACTCTGCAAGTATGCAACCTATACCAGCGGCAAAGCAATTTGCGTTTCCCGAACATGCACATTTTAGACGGGCACTGCACTAGTTTTTTTAAACAGTAAACTTTACAATTTACCACCCCTCCCACCGGAAAAAGCACACACACACCAAACTCAAATTCAAAAGCAATTAAAAAATACAACCAATAATTGTGTATTTAGTTCCTCAAATCCTACATAAAAAATATAACACATGTAGGCCCCGTAAAGAAAAAAAGGAAGAAAATCTTTGTACAAGACTCGAGTCAAAACATCCAACTTTTAACAGGCGAGCCATGGATGGAAGAATGCACCACGCCGTATGGGCGCGGCGCGGCGGGCGCGCCGACCGGTCCGGACCGGACCGGACCGCTACTGCGGAGCGTTGTGGATGCCTGTGTTGCACGTCGGAATTAAAAAAAAAACACACAACAAAAACTCACTGAATGTCTGCGTGATCGTGACAATCCCTCCTTCTTATCCGCCACCTCCGTGACATTTTTTATGGCATTAATTTCATTGTCTTTGAACAACCAATCTACGTTAATATCCTCGTCGTTTGGCCCGTCGCCGAACGGACCCCTTTCACCCAACTCGGCCGGGTCGCCGTCAGACGGAACGGCAAGAAACCGGGCCAACGGCAACAGATGAAAACCGATTCGAAGACACGCGTTGCAAGGGTTCAGCCTCTGGAAATACGGTATGCGGTCCAAGAAAGGGCAGAGATTGGTGTAGATGAAATACCACAGCTCAAGCAGTACGAAGACTGACAAGAGCATGGGAAACTGGCTGATGACTAGGAGAGATTCGATCGCCATTTTGAGCAGACGACTTTCCCTAGTTGCCGTTTCTGTCACATCACACACGCCCCAACATTAACAACGCATGTACACAACGCATGTACACAACACATGCACACAGGTTCACCCCTCGGGAAATCGATCGACGCGTGCATGCAGCGCATCAGGCGATAGTGATAATAATAATGTACACAACGTGTAGTTCGTTCCAGACACATGTACATGTATGTAATCCAATAATAAGCCGGTCAGTTATCAATTCCACGTATTTAGAGCGCGAGAAGACAATCGAACCATGACAAAAAATTGTCAGAAGAGGAATTATCATACGAGCATGAAACATTGATGTTCTCGTCAACTGCTTTTTGCTTGCACAAACCATGGAGGTAGGAATAGACACGCTATGCACGAACTACATGTTTTCAAAGGTATCCTGAACGGAACACACGTAGACTTGCCTCAGTCATGCGTTGTTCACTATTTCCACACATAATCTCGCGATCGAAACTTCCAGGAAGGGGTGGGCGTGGCTCAAATCGGGACGAACATAGTAACAAACACAAATTGGCCAAAAATACGCAAGGGGTGGGCCAAACTACCTTTGGGGAGGGGAACTTCACCTTAAAAGGTTTCCATTTCAGTAATGCAAATATAACACCACCCCCCCCCCCTCTTTTCTAAAACTTTTTTTACAAACTTGAACAAGTTTTATAATTAGCAATATGAAGTAATTATATGACTGATGTGTAAAATATAATTATAACCAAACCAAAACCATTCCATATTTCAGGCAAGTAGTAAAATCTATTTGAAATCTTCATAAATAAGGGGAATTAGACGGTAGAAAAGGTAAAAATAAGAAAGTACAAAAAGTTCACTTTGTTTTGTAACATTGTCTGTTTACCAAGTTGTGCGACCTAAAGGAAAATTCCAGAAAGAAATAAAGTAATTTAACAAACAATTGCACAATTGAACAAAAACAGTCAAACACAGGATTTAAAAGAAATTTTATTATATACAGTAAGTTTGATATCTACATTGATAGAAATAAGAAATGAAACATTTTCTCTGTATAAATAGCTTATCTCAGATTTTCAAAAACAGGGGTTGTCATTTTCCTGAATCTCACTGTCCAACCCAGCATATATTTTGTAGTAAATGAACAAATAAAAAGCACACATTCCTCACGTGTCAGTGTCACCACCACACTGCTTGTAACATTCAACAAATAACTGAAATGTGAGGCAAATTCTGGCAAAATGAGACGGAATTGGGCACAAAAATGAATTGAGTGTGATTTTTTTTCGATTTTCAGATTAATATAATTTATGATATGTCTACTACACATATTATAATCATCGTGGAGTAAAAGTGTTTTTAAGGAAAAACAATTGGCATCTTTCATTTTCAGGACTACAAAATGTGTTACTTTAAATAAAAGGACTTTTTCTCAGTATTTTACCGATTGAAGTGCAAAAAAACGGTAATACCCGCAAACCCTAATTTCGACATCTGCCAAGTTGTCTCATTTTTGCCCGAACGCCTCGCAAATGTTCTCGTATATCATGATTTTATAACAATAAAAGTTGCACAAGATATAGCAGAGAATGATTTCAATAAATTAAATTCCAGCTAAAATGAAGTAACAGCTCGGATAAACTGTCCGCCCATCTTTGAATTTGTTTTCATTCTCCGACAGTGACATCACTTCGGTACTTCATTCAACCTAGGATAATTGCAACAGCGCCCTCTATTGATCGTGAGGCAAATATGTTTAATAGATTTGTACCCAGTCCCTCCATTGTTCTTCTGAGCAATTCCGTAAACATCTGAGACATTACATTTCCAGGAATCTGCTATACCAGTGAGTAATAAAGATTGTGTCTGTACCTTCCCCCGACTTACCTGGATGAAGATGTCAAAATTACCAGACCAAAAAGTAAAATATAAAAAATATCAACACAAATCACAACGGGTTTTAACAACCATAACGTGAATTCTTGTAAAAGAAAAGAAAAAACAAAACAGATACTCAAATCATATCATACGCACTATAAACCAAAAAAAAAAAACCAAACAATTTCAAATCGCGCGCGCTTTAATTTGTCGACTATCTCCCACAAAGCACTGGGAAAAATGAACTCTATGTGGCAAACTCTTGGTGGCGCACTGCATTGTGAATCACCCGAATTGTGATTTTTTTTTTTAAGATAAACGTTCTCAGCATGCAGGGAAGGTTTTAAATTTTTACCAAACTGGAGTTCAAAATTCTTTCCCTCCCCCAAAAAAATCTACAAACTCTTTAGTGAAAAATCGCTTTAGCATTTCATTTTCATGAAAATTATTAAAACATTAATTAAAGGATTTTTCATACATATCCAGGTCTGCGATTTTCATGACCACTCAGCATCTATGCATAGAAATATCTGAACTAGATCGACTAGAACAAACTTTCCTATAGGCCCTATGGACTTGAATTTTGACGGCAGATATATAAAACTCCTGTAAAGTGGGATATAGACTACTGGCAATGCATGTATGTTGTGTCCTTGGGCAAGCTCCTTTACCCCCACTTGCCTCTCTCCACCCAGGATTTTATTAAATGGGTACCGGTGTAGCGTGAATTTAGGTTTCTATGAAAATCGGACTCATTGGTAATACTGCGCATGCGTAAGTATGATAATTAGGAAAGTGACTGGTCACGTGAGAGGGATTAACCAATAAAAGGGAAAAGGGGTCCGATTTTCATAGGAGTCGGATTTTCATGTGACACCGGCATTAGCTGGGGAGTAACCTGCAATGGACTGGCACCCCATCCAAGGGGAATTGAAATATCCTCAGTTGTTTCATGCTACTGAAACCGAACATTAACGCCGACCTAATGGGTCATATTGGCTTGTGACAGACTTTCCATTTTGTTTTACCTGCCATTGTGAAGCTAAGCGAGGTTCGATGGACTGAAGTTCTTTCCTACGTTCCCTCTTCTTGATATGACCGTACTGTTGGTAGCAGATATAGGCAAACCCCACACCTAGGGGGATCGGTACCCACTTCAGATTCTTGCCATAGTTGACAAAGCCTGTTGCTAAGCGACGCATCCAGGACGCCCTTGGTGCTGCGACAAAAGTTGGAGAAAAAACATCAAAGAGTGTTTTTTGTGTTTTTTTGCGAAACGTGATTTTTCTGGCTAATGGCTAAGCAATGTGCAATATAAAGGACTCTTCTGTTTAACAGTACCGAAAAAAATGTTGCAACCTGACGCCATCTTTTGTTCATATATCATCTCAATGAAGGTCATTCATTTTGTTAGGAAATACTTATGAAGCGAAATATCGCGGAAGTGGTGTCGGGTTGCTTCAGAATCTCTGTGAAGGATTACATTATAAATTCAATGTCATAATAAAATAAATCAAAGATGGCCTATCTGATCCGTGGACCAATTTACAAAAACCAGGGTAAAAATGTATTATTCCTGATGCCACGAAAGACTTTGTCAATGGGAAGACTTGAAAAAATCAGAGACTCAGGTTATCATATGCCACTTGATTTATAATTCCATTGCATTGAGTAGGCCACACACAAAAAGTTCTGCTTCCGATTAGGGGGCCTACATGGCATTCAAAAATAGGGTAGGTAGGTAGGGAATTTTTTTTTTGGCCATTTTTTTTTGTGTACGATCATATGGAGGCGTCTGCGTGTAGTCAAGGGTGCCGGTGAAAGGTAGAAATTGATGGTTTTGGGTGTTTTTTTCTCATTTTTCCCATAAAAAATTTAGTGTAGGGGCTCTCAGAATAGGGAAACCGGAAGGGAAGGGAAGGGAAGGGAAGTTTCCGGTAGGGAAACCGGAAGCAGAACTTTTTTTTTTTTTGGCCTAATGAAAACTTTCTTTCTTTTCAAAAAGAATGTTTCATCTTGAAGTTGATGCCACTTTTTGTGGGCATATATTATTTCAATGGAAAGTCTACCGTACACGTACGTAACTTTTTTAAAATCATTTCCAAGTGCCAAAAAGTTGGTTCTCTATGGTTCTTTCATCTATTTTCCCTCCTCGACTCTCACTCTGTACCGTCCTCCAATCCTCTTTATTTACCAGTTACTTACTCCACCGGGATTCGAACCTGCCATCTTGTTATTGAATCACACCAGCCTTATTTGCTACACTAGTCGAACGATCGTTGCCAGTACGGGACTGTTACATGTATTTTGATGCTAATGAATATTTAATAAACTAAATATTCATGACAAATTAAATATTCATGATGACGTTTGCGCTATCATTGGGTACAAGTGGTGACGCGTGTCGATGTCACGTCACACGCACCGCATACATCAATAACCAATGCCACAAATGGCCAGGACCGTCTGCTGCCGAGCTGATATGTGCATCAAAATTTGTGCTCTAAAAACACATTTTTCCGAAAATGTCTTCACATTTCCAGAGCTTTCTGGATTCATTTTAGGTGAAATCACTAGGTGAGGTAAATATTGATGTGTTTAACTGGCAGATAACTGATGTACTAGTGCAGAAATTATTCTGAAACATTTCCAATTTTCTATTCCTTCCTCCACCATGGAAAATAGGGGCCCAATAGAAAGTTTTTTGACTCTCCATCATGTCAGTCCATAGTACCACTTTGTACACGACCACTAGTGTCTAGTGATAGTGGAAAAAAGTTGCATCAGGACACTGCATTCCAACTAGTCCGTGGGACGAGAGCCCGAAAACGCTTTAGTTTTCGAGATAGGCGATCTGGTTCACCGAATTTTATAAAACTTGCCAGATATGTAGATTATGGTGTACCATATCAAAAAAACGTTGTTCCCCGGTCCACGAATTGTTTGGGAATGAGAAATTCTACGACAAAAACACGCACGAATTGTGCATGAGAAAAAAGAAAGAAATGGCGCCCTCTTTTGACACAGCAAATATACATTTTACACGCAATGCATGCGCGCGCGAGGCGGGTTCGCCCGTCTTGCTGAACATTTGTTTAATGTTAGATTCTAGCCTTTTTATTTGTAATTATTTCTAAAGCAAGATGCTTATTACAGTTAATTTCAATTTGAAATAACCAGGGAGTTCCTTATATTATAAAATATCTTGTAAATGACAAGCCTTTATGAAAGAATAATGTGTAAAACCCATGAGCCCCAGAACTTGCAAGTTGCTTTGTTATGATATCCCACAAAAACTGTAAATCAGTCAATCTTCTCTAAATGGCTGCTAGTTAGCTGAAACGCATGATCATCATTAATATGGGGCAGGTGTCATACTTAAATTGATTTAAATTTAGATTAAATTTGATAATAACGATTTGAAACAATAAATAACAAATACGATCCAAATACTGTTTCTATAACTTTTTTATTCCAACTTTGATGTGCTGTACATGACATACTGCATTCAGCCAAAAGAAATACACAGATGGAAAAATCTTAATCAGTTAGTGTTGTTTTCTTGAATGAACAATTTGAGTAAAGACGGCAGGTACCTCAAACAGGATGAGTTCATGTATTCCAAATTAAATGACAAAGATCCTCCCCAGAAGAAAGAGCCCCAAAACTGGAACAGCTTCCAGTAGCAGATAACTTTGCAAAAGTTGTTTAAGGTGTGCAGGCATTCCACTTTCAGTAAAAACTTGGATTCAAAACCATCTAGTATACATTTGTTTCTTGAACTTCTGTTTTAAACGACGATACAACCAATTATTTCCTTTTTGGCCCTATCCATTTCCCAAATCCCAATATACACCACATCAAACATTTATAAGGGTTTAATACAACTTCAAACACACCTTATGCAGTGTTACATGTATCGTTTTGCCAATTTGGTTAACAGCCTTCATGAAAAAGAAATTAAAACAAAAATAAGTTTTCTAAATGCCAGTTTGTAAACAAACACAAATGTGTTTTCACAGATATCAATTATTCTGACCACACCAATGCAATGGTACTTCCTCAGTTGAATTTCTGCAATTACAGTACATGTATAAGTGTCAAATACAAGAAACAATAAGAGCAATTACACAAATGCACCGAAACAATTCTGAGCACATCCATTTTGGAATTGACAATGTGCATAAGAAGTTCTTCATTGTTGTTGTCTTCCGCCGCCTGTAGCAATCTTTCAGCCTGTAGGGTAGTACATGTGACCAGGGGTTCTTGCCTCCTCTTCCTTGTGACTCGGCAGGTCACACACTTCTCCTTCCTGCAAAGGATGCACTGTTTGGGAAAAACATGTTGTGATCTTGCTGCAGTCTTGGAAACCATTTGCGTGGCTGAACGGAGTCTTCTCTTTTTCACAGGGGGGTGGGGAACCTTTTTGGCTGTTTCAGTTTCTAGAATACAGTAGAGAAACAGAAAATACAATCTTATTCAACTGTTTACATGTAATTAACATTTATTTGGTTGTATTTATTGAAATAAGGCAATTTTTTCAATGAAAATGTTGTGTTGCTCTCAAATAAACAAAATCATGAGGGTATATGTCATGTTTCTTCCTTAAATTTGTGAGATTATCTTTATTTTTTTTGGGGGGGGGTGTCGGATGGGGAGGGTAAACAACAGTATACATTAAAACCTTCCCCTTCTTCCAAATTACAAATAAATGGAAAGAAAGTTTTCAGTTCTTGGGCCTAATACTGGTATACACATGTGCATGTACATGGCCATGTATATATTTGTGGATGGTACACTAGCCCAGGTGGACTCCCTTTCCTCCCTACGTTACACGTACATTGCGTTTTTATAGCTAAAACTAAAAGTTTCAAAAGATACATTAAACTCTTTGGACTGTCTTTTCATAAACAAAATACATTTCACATGGACACTGGGTGAACTGAACTATATGACAACAGTTTTCCAGTGTAACTTAGTTACAGACATCAGATAAATACTGGGGGGAGGGAGATGGGGGTCAGACAAGTCGACCGTTGAGACAAGTCGACTCGGGACAAGTCGACCGTTGAGACAACTCGACCGTTGAGACAACTGGACCAACTGTGCGATAAATGGAAAGACAAGTCGACCGTTGAGACAAGTCGCCTCGCAAGTTTTGGGCCTAGTTTCGGGGATAGTACCGGGGATTTTGACGGCGGCTGATCGCCGTTTGGGAGTGATGACACATGAGGTGGTTTTTTTGCATATAACAGAGCCGATATAGCGCAGCGTGATTGTCCGTGCACATCGTTCATTTTTCTCAAGGCCACATGCGCGCATCCCCGGTCAACGTGGCCGTACCGTGCACGGTGGCATCGTTTTTGCCGGGCCTGTACGCCCATTTGCCGTGCCGGTCGACGTGCCCGCGTGCCGGGCCCGGCCCGGTCCTCGCGGGCGGGCGGGGCGCACCGGCCCGACGCCCTCTGTACATCGAGTATGCCTGCGCTGCACCCGTGATAGGTCTTGCCACAGATTTGTGCAACTTTTTCTGCTCCACGTGTATTCATTTCCATTAACCCTAACCCACCTCACTCCACCAAAATCCTCCTGGCGGTTTTGGAGGATTCTAGAGGATTGAGGATGAATGGTGATTGAATCAAATGAGGATTCTGGAGGATTGAGGATGAATGGTGATTGAAGCACATGAGGATTTTGGAGGATTGAGGATGAATGGTGAATGAAGTACAAGAGGATTTTGGAGGATTGAGGATGAATGTATTTTGAGGCAGGACTGTCTGATGATTTTGAAGGATTTGGCGTTGGTTATCCTTCATTTAAACACGAGTGCAAAGTTTTGGGATGAGGAGGATTTTGGAGGATTGAGGATGAATGCATTTTGAGGCAGGACTGTCTGACAATTTTGAAAAATTTAGGCGGAGTTGAAAAATGTTGGAGGATTTTGGAGGATTGAGGATGGTTGTAAGCAACAAGGGCCTAGGGGGTTAGGGTTAAGTCGAGCAGTCTCAACGGTCGAGTTGACCCGAGTCGAGTTGTCTCAACGGTTGACTTGTCCCGAGTCGAGTTGTCTCAACGGTCGACTTGTCTGACATTCAGGGAGATTATCAACAGCACCTCACAAATATACTTGTATAAGTTTATCACACCATCATCTCCCTGGAGTTGTTTTTTCATGAAGGTTACCAAATTTGTTAATGAATAGAAATGGAAGCAACAGTTTCTATACAAATAAAATGTACCTGCAACTTTAGACTTCTCTTTTTGCTGGGCTTGAACTGCTCTCTTCACCTTGGACTTGTCAGTGTACAGACTGTAGCATGACCTATACAGAAAAAAAATGTGGAGGTTTACATTTACATAGTACCAACATGACCAATAGGCCTACCATGACTACACAATTGCAAGGCACTAACATCAGAACATGTTGACTAACGTTTACACACAATCATTGACTGCATTTAAGTAGATTTATGAAGGCATAAAAATCTACATGTACTGCATTCAGGCCCCCCTATGCCATGAATTTTCAGAGCCCCCCCCCCCCCTTAATGCCCTTGCCCTTATTTTATCTCGATCATCATGATCATAAAATAGTCAAGTCATCTGGTCATGGACAGGTTGATGGACATGATGGTAGGACTAGGATACTAGATATTACACAATCTCGAAGTGAAAGGAAGTGTATGATTTGTATCTCACCGATGATGACCGGCATTCTCTAGGATCGTGAGATTGCAACCGCATACTGACGGGCTGATCATGCTGATCCGTGGCAACACTTGCGCCGGCTGACGTGGCGCATGTTTTGGCGATGAACTGCCTTGGCCCTGGCCCTTGCTATCTCGGCTTGCGGTCCTTTTGTGAAGGCCTTCCAGACGTCGGTATACTCGAGGAAACGTGACCAGCTGTGCTCCGTAAATAACTGCACTTCACCCTTTCCAGTCGGAAAGTGCATGAGACACTGAACTGATGATTTTGGAGCATTTTCTTCACCTGTCTCCGCTGCGGTCTCGGACTCGGTACTTCCTTCCGACGACATGGACGACGCCATGTTGGACTCGCCTCTTGTCGACGTATATATAGAACGTGCAATTTGATTGGTTCTTTGGCGACGCAACACAAACCTTGCACGTTATTGGTTGATTTTTATCCTCTCTCGGGCGTTATATCTGTCTAACGATTTTTTGGCTGTAACCTCGAATTTGATGTTAATTAAAATTCATTTGTGAAGTCCCAAACCACCCACGAATGTGGGAACGTGGTTTGTTAGCGCTTTCTATTTTTCATTAATGGAATGAGAAATATTAGAAAAAATTCAGAAAACCAGATCGCGTAACGAGCGAAAAAAGGCCTCGTCCCACGGACTAAACCCAAGTTATGCACTTTTTGGAATGAGGTTGCATAACTCAATATAGTCGTGTTCCCTAACGTGGCGCACTTCGAAGCTTACCCGACTTTCCTCGTGTAGTGTTGCCAAACCTCTTTGTTGACAAACCTCAAATTCATGCAATAAAATACTAGTACTTTTACCTTATCAATGCTTGGTATTTTACCTCTGTGCACAATTTCAGTTTCATAAAATTTAATCCGAAATTCAAAAACGGCGGTGTCCGGAAATTGGGCACAAATTGGCGGAGTGTTCCCTAACGTGGCGCATTTGAATAAATCTTGGAAAATTCCAAATTAACACTTACGAATTCCTGTAAACTTGATAAATTCTGATAAATAATTAATATCTTTACTTACATACCCAGCCAAATGTTTGTTAGAAAATTATTTTCTTATTTTTCAGGGTATTTTCAAAGGGTTCACTTTGCACTTGAAAATAAAATCGGAAAATCACACCAAAATAGCTTTTCCTTCTAACTTTGTTACGGGTAAATAAACTCGCGATTTATGAACAGGACCGTTTAGAACTTGATGAAATTTCACTTTCTGTGAAATTTCAGTTTAAAATTTTGCTCTAGGTAGGCGCTACCGGCGAAAAATCCAAGTGCGCCACGTTAGGGGCCGCGCCACGTTAGGGTACATCAACAATACACACACAATGACACAACACTCAACAGGCAACGAACTACGCTTGTTGACGCAGTTTAGTAGGACCGAACTACGACATGTACGAAGTGGCGCATTTACCAAAATCACCTGCCCACACTCCCGAAAAGTTGTAATATTTACCATGACTGGCTTCACTTGCGTAGGTCCTCGCATTCTGCTGCGGATAACTTGCATAAAGTCTGCTAGAAGGACGATGACAAAAAGGATACTGTATGTCCATGCTAAACATGGCAAAGAAAATCAACTTTTACTCACATTCACAACCACTGAACCAGCAAAGATACAATCTTTGTCATTTTATCCACGCGTTACGTATGCAACCGATGCTCTAGTTGCGAAATTTACGTACGCTGCATGATGTAATAACGTAATGTAGTTTGGAACCAGACTACTACCAGGTTTAAACTTGAACTAGTCCTTGGGCTGTACTTAAAAATGTTATTCCATGCGTCCTCATTTCAGTGGCGTAACGTGGCCCCAGTTATTACGTTACTACGGTCTGTAATTATTAATTAGTCACTTAATTGTTTCCCACTGACCTCCATGCTTGGTATACCATCTTCTCTGCGTTGAATTAAATAAAAAGTCACCTGGAACGGCCGATGGCATAAAAAGGGCACCACTAAAATTTTAAAAAGGGCAATTGTTCCGAAAAAGGGCACTTTTTTAAAAAAGGGCGCACTTTAGTGGGGGGGGGGGGGGGGGCGGGGGGGCGGGTTAGGCGCTGGTGAAAAAAAGCAGTATGGAAAAGGGCAGTCTTTACACAATATTTTTTTTGGGGGGGGGAGGGTATAATACCCCCTCCCCCTCCCCCTCAACCCCACCCCGGCTGGCTACGCCTATGGGGAGGGGTATAGTTCAATCGGTTCTGCATCTCCTTATTGTTACATAATATACTGCAGTGTATATGCATTAAATTTTATGTCTTCCAAATTCGGTCACCAACCTCGTCTTTATAACTTTTTAGGGCCCCAAAATAAAATCAAAAATCATTATCGGGGGCCAGCACGGAGGGAACAGCTACCCCTGGCCTGAAATTGTATTGTTTAAAAACTAAACCCAAATCCCTAAGTTGAATCCTTCCCGAGCTAGTGCCGACCGGAGCTAGTGCGCCCCCCGCCAGTTGAGTATGACCATTAGGGGCCATACAAATGTATTGTATTGTACTTTTTCGTGTATTTCAGTCGGATCCGGGTTTGAGGAGATTATCGCAAGCCCAAACAAAGTGTCGATCCGGGAAACTACCTTACGTCACGAGTCGCTGTGACGGGTTCCAAATGGGACAGGCCCTTTTAGGTTCAAGGTACTTAGACCTCATCATGCGTTGCAGTTGTCTGGAGGGTGTCCTTTGTTATTTTAATTTAGTAACAATGAAAGCATAACAATAACATTTTACGTATGCCCAAATGTGTTCGCGATATGTAGATACGGCGCCGGACTTTGGGCTATACCGGATACAGGATCATTTGCATTCGCAAAAGTAACCTACCGAAATATTGCCAAAAATATTACTTGAATTTTAATCGTACTGGTACTAATAACCCAGTGAAATTATTCCGTTTGACTTGCCATTGAAGAAAATCAAGACATTTCCCAACGATCTGATCGTTGTATGGAAAAATGAAAAAGAGTGCACGTGTTTCGTGACCAAAAGGTTTATGTTTTTTTCAGTGATTTCTTGAAATGTGTAATATCTGATCTGACATTTGATTCAACAGGTGGGGGACCAGGTTTTGAACGTTCTTCTTTGGACTGTGAGTGGTAATTGGAAACGAACAAAATGTACCCAGCACGATATGGGACGGAGGGGTATACCCCCCCCCCTCTCCCTATATACCCTTTGCAAACCTAGACTACTGGGCCCAATTTCATAGAGCTGCTTAAGCACAAAATTTGCTTAAGCACGAAAAAACATTGCTTAGTAAAATTAGGTTACCGGCCAAAACTCCATGTGATGTACATTGCTTGTGACTGGTATTTAGCTGTTGTTTACTTAGCATAACAGTCGCATGGAGTTTTGGCCGGGAACCTGATTTTATTAAGCAAGACGTTTTTGTGCTTAAGCAAATTTTCTGCTTAAGCAGCTCTATGAAATTGGGCCCATCCCCTAGGTATCTCAAAAGAATTCCTGAGATTATTCTGGTAACACAATGAGAGGGGGTTCCCTCCGACCCATATTGTGCTACATTATGTGTCATTGTGTTACCAACCAGAATCTCAGGAATTCTTTTGAGATATGGGGGGGGGGGGTGCTGGATAACAATAATACAGTGTGTGTATAGGGTATAGGGACATGGGGGGGGGGGGACCTGTGTCACGCAACGTGCTGATATAGAAAAGCAAATGATCCTATATGACTTTTCACCAATGCGCAAGGCTGCAGGGCATGGCGTAGATACCCGGCGTGAGTGACAGAACACTTGAAACCTCTAAAAGCCAGAGCATGATACAGCCTTCATTTTGTTTCATCACGCTCACTTCCTGTTGAAGATACCATTTATCTGGGATTTAAAAAAAGTATCAAGTTGCTGGGTCATTTCTCGAATGACGCACGCTTTCCCAAAATTTCAAGGATTATCTTTTTAATCACAATCAAATGTTGATACTGTGATCAAATAATGCTATTGTGATGTCGAGTACATCCGCATGCCTAGCACGGGGGTCATATTTTGACCTTAAAAGTCTGAGTGCCGTTTTCTAGGATTTCAACCCGGATACTTCTTAAAAGGGGTTTTCTTCTGATACTCGACGGCTGCTGCGCTTGCGCACAAGTCCGGGATAAACCACAATTACAGGATCCAACTAAGCTTGGCGACAGTATAAAAGAAGGGAACGGTCCCAGTACACGATCACACTGTGGAGAAATTGCTTGTCGTACAGACCTGTAAAGGTAAGAATATTTTCTTGTTCATTTTTGGCAAATTGAACACGTAAAACAAAATCACTTACAGAATGTCACATTGGAAGGACATCTTGAATGTTAAATAAGACTTTAGTGCATGGTGGACATGATCAATGAATGGTAGGTTTGCGGTAACACCATGTAAATGAAAGATATCTCTTAGTCAAGGGAGGATTCAGAACACAATTTTTTTTGCCGGGGGGCCAAAAAAAAGTTGGTCTCCCAAAAAGTGGCCGGTGTACAAAAATTACGACGTGGGGTTCGGGGCCCGGTTAAGGGCCCGGATTGTTTGTGGGATTCTAGATGTTCTGCGGTGCGATCTGAGGCAATTTATGACCTTTTTTGGAGGAAAAGATGGTGGCGTACGCAGTCACTTTAAGAAAAAAATGGGGTTTTATGGGGGGGGGGGGCATGGCCCCCGTTGCCCCCCCCCCCCGGATCCACCCTTGCTCTTAGTGAATTCTGTAGTTCTGATAAGAACCAGTTGGTTTAACTCGGGTGGGCCGGGCGGGGGCGGGGTGAATCGATGGTTTTATCTTCTCAGCACCTCTTAGCCTGGACCTATACTAGGTTTCGCAATGGTACTTTACAAGTGAACATTTATGGTAACATTTGCGAAATTTTCTCAGAATATTACAAACTTTCTGTTTGTAGAACGACTACCCAAGAATCAACATGCCTCTGTGCGAGCTGAACACCAACCTCCCCAGGGCTAAAGTGGACGAGTCCTTCGTCAAAGAAGTTTCGCAGCTTGTGGCCAGCATTGTCGACGGCCCAGAACAGGTAAGGTATTGTTTATGGGGTGTCATTATAAACCTTTTGTACTTCACCTATCGCCGTTTGCGAGTTAGCCACATCCCTATAAAGACGACCCTATAGAATGTGTGCACACTAAGTTTTGTTTGTCTCAGATTTTGCGCGTTCTGCTCCTATTTTTTTTTTTACGGAAGCTTGAATTGCCTTCCTCGATACCGCGTTACCCGTGATAATTTATTACAGAAACGCGGAATTCAATGATAATTCCTACCTAGTCCCTGTGGACAAACGCGTCGGACGGAAAGGCACTTTAGGGCCATATGCTGAACACTAAAGGTGAATTCAACCATGGAGGAAGGAATTCAACTTTGCACACAAAAGTGGTGCGTTATTCGCAAAAAGTTTTACGTCATTTGGCAAAACTGTTGCGCTATTTCGCAAAACTATATTGCGTTATTTTGCAATAAATGTTTTTTTTTCTCCTCAACAATTAATAATAAAAAATGTACATTAACAGTGTTGATTGTTGAGGGGGAAACCCAAAATGTGTTCTTTCCGTTTGTGAGTGCTGGAAGGGGGGGGGTTATATGGCGAAACACAATGTCCATTTCCTTAACTTCATTCCAAAATAATGGGAGAATCGCTAATTAGTTTAACATGCATATTCATAATGTATTGGTGACGTCATAGGGAGTGACCCTGCAGGTGAACCCCGATCAGCTCATGATGAGAGCTGGGACACTAGACCCAGTGGTTACTGTGGCAATCAGCGGATTCAGCAGTAAACACTTCACGGATGCTATGAGGGAGAAATGGGTGACGTCACTCACATCTTTCCTGTCAGAGAAGCTAGGCATCACTGACCACGGCAGGTAAAGACTGCAGATTCTTTTTATGAGAAATGATGGTGTCGTATACACATTGTTGGTTATCTACAAACAAATTATATAAGGATTTTGCATTTGAAAAGTACCGAAACTTAAAAAAGCTAATCACTCACGAATTAAGTCACCCACATCTTATGCTGGAGAAAGCCTATTCGGTTCAGGGCCCTTTCTTCTTGCATCCCAAAAAGCTGGCAGAAGAGTCGAAATTGGAGCCTTGAAAATTCAGAGCCTTGAAAAATTGGAGCCTTGAAAATTCTTGACACAGGGTTATTTCTGTTTAGACTAATTTCCTTGCCGAATCATCACCCAAAGTTACTCGAGCTCGAGTCAAGTGCAATAGACGATCCATTAGCCCCGCCCATGCATACACTGCGCACGTACGTCCATGAGCAAGCTCAGGTGCGTTTACAGACGCGTCACACGTAAGGGCACGCGTGCATGTTGGACACTATTCACGGCTGTGATTGGTCAAAACCGGTCAAACATCATAGGGCAGAGCTTAGTGAATCGGTCTATTGAAACAATCTGCGATTTACTAAGGGTTCACACCTGTAAACTGGCCAAAACCCATCCGCCGAGCTCATGAATAATTATTCTATATCGTAGAGTTCTTCGAGTCATAAAACTGAAGAATTGATGAGATATGGCAATGATCCTCTGCATGGCCCCAATTGGGTCTTCCAATTCTGAGCTTTTGGATGCAATTAGGCTCGAAAGTGGAGCTATTTTGCCATGTTGTGGAGGGATCGCTTTTCCAGATGGCTACTTTTCCGCTTTGGGAAAAAAGGGGTCGTCATCTTTGGCTGAGAATATCTCGAAAAGTCAATGGTCAACCCACCAAAAAATGAAAAGAAAACGAAAGATGACATTTTTTGTGTATTATAGCGCAAATACCTGTGAGAGTTCTGAGTATTTCTAAAAGAATTTTGAAAAATGAACGTTTAGCACTGGTGTCTATGGGAATTATCCATATTTTTTCCCTCCCCGTTTTGTTTGTGCTATATTGTTGCTACTTTAATTTAATTATTTTTCACTGTTCATTTACAGAATCATTGTGTCCTTTCATCTCATTGAGGCAACGCACGTCGGATTCTTCGGCAAACTCGCCAGCCAACTGAAATAATGTGTTTTTGTGTGTAATACTTTGGTTTACTGCGCTTCCAAAAATGCTAAAATTATATTTAAGAAATAAAAACCTGCACCACCCCAACTCCCAAACAAACAAATGACGATTGTGTTTAATGAAACATCTTGCATCAAATGCAGGTTTTCCTGTTCCATAATTATTCTTAAAAACGTGGAGTAGACGCTTGAATTTTGTTTTATTATTATTATTCATGGTTTATTAAACACATTTTCCATCGCAGCCAAAGGCTATATTAGGGAAAACAATACATTTGTTCAATTTACATAAAAAGTAGAATGGACTGTATATAAAACGACAAAAAATTGGCACACAGCGTTAGACACAAAAAAAATTAAGAAGAGCGAGCCAACAATACAATTGTGAAAATATGTAGTTATACGTTCAGTTAAAAAAGGTTATTTGTAAAAAGAGATATCAAAAGATTTTAAAAAAAAACTAAAAAAAACTGAAAGAGTAGGACTAAACACTTTAGTGCAATGAATTTCATTGCTTTGCAGTGCCGCAAAATGTTCATAGACAAAATAAATAGATATCTATTGAGTTGTATTCAAAAGATTGATCAGATGTGGCACAGGACTGTTCTTAAATCTGGAGGTATTGCACTTGAGTTCAGTTAATTTTGTTGAGTTCCTCAGATTGTAGCCAGATGTTGACCTTGTTTGCGGAACTAGACTCTCGAGTTTTATGATTTATAGACTCTCGAGTTTTAGAGAAATCTTCAAAGAGTGAGTAATATACAAAAAAAATCAAAACAAGTGCTAACCGTGGCCTACATCGATGTTTATACAGACATGCTGGTTGACGTATTAGTTATTTTACAATTTTGAAATTGCGGGGTTTCTTGTTAGTTAATTTTTTTACAGTGAAATCGAGTTATTAATAAATTCTGCTGTACAACTATCTAAAAGAAATATATGTAAGTTGTATATTTTTGCCCAACAATGTTCCCAAACAGAAACCCGTTTTGTCTATAGGCAGATCAATGCTGAGTATTGGAATGTCTCAACACATTGTGGCACTTTTGTGCGTAGCTTTGGTGATTTTTTTTCACTTAATACTTGTTAATACTTGAAAAAATATGGCATCACATCTCCACGCTAAAAACAAGCAAACTGAATATTGGCTAGGCTTCTGATTCTGTGGCTTATACAAATATTGAAAAGCAAAGAGGTCAATGATAAAGTTGCTTGAATCGAAAGCCACATCGTATCTTTATATTTGTTGTATTAGTCATCAAGAATAAAACGTAATTGTCTATCACATAAAATGAAATATTATGTCACGTCAAAACATTATTTGTGTATAGTTAATAATTTTGGATATGTTAAGCCCCATCCATAGCTGGGACTGTCCAAATTATAGCTGGGACTGTCCCAATTATAGTTGGGACCATTGCTATAGTTGGAGCATAACAAATATAATTTATATAGCAGTTTTGTAAACTGTAGTCGTTGAATATTTAATATCTATAATAAAGAAAATAGGCTATCTTTAATAAAGAAAAATTGAAACAGAAAAAAATCTCGGGTAATGGGTTCTTTGTTTTATTTGCTGCCTGGTGCGACTTTTCTTCCAAACGGTATAAACTTTGAACAAACATCAACCCTGATCCTGAGGCATTACTCTGACGGCATAATGACGTCTCATGTATCAAATTACAAACGATTGAATTGGAGCGTATTCCTATCTAGAGTTTTGTAAAATACAGTTGTTGAATATTTTCACATCGTTAATATGGAAACCGAAAACAGACTTATTTCGTTATGGGTTCTTTGTATATATATTTGCTGTCTTTTGCAAAACCTAATAACTTGACACATTCCACATGCAATGGTTTGATAGAGCACAATCTACATGTATAAGAATGAAAGAACTGACAAAAGTAACTTTCACTTATTCTGTATATGTGTGAAATTGTGAGAAAACATGTGCCCGAACAGATCTTAATTCGTTGGAAATGAAAAGTAGTTCAGAGTATTTTCTGTACACATTATAGGCATACATGACAGCGCTGGATAACAAAAGATGCCCCCTAAGATGGCCGCTAATCAGCCCCGTCGCGCCAGCTCTGTAAATTGTGCGTGATCTTTTGTGATCCCGTAGATAAGAATAAGTATAAGAAGTCCTTGCGGCCTACTTGTAACGGGTTGTAGAAATATTTCTGGATATCAAGCATTTCGGACAAAAACTCGGGGGATTTCGTTCACAAAAACCGCCAACGTCTGGGTCTATTTTAGCATAGATGCGTGGCCGGGATACATTTAGACATGGCATGGTGAAGTTGGCAAAAGTTTTAAGGCTGGTTTTGGGGGAGGGGCATATTTAAAAAAAAATCGAGTAGGCTACCTATAGCTCTGTAAAAATTGAAAAGAAAATTCTCCTGGAAGACTAGGTCGTATAACAAGTGAATATCAAAGACCTCAAAACCCATAACCACCATACAGGATAAAGCTGGAAACTGTCTTACAGAAGAACAGGACATTCTAAAGAGATGGACAGAATACTGCTCAGAGCTGTCAGGCGCGGTTCTACGGGGGGGCTAGGGGGGGGCTGTAGCCCCCCCAAAATTTTGTCTAGCCCCCCCAAAATAAATTCCGTAAAAAAAAAAAAATTGCATTAGCAAAAAGAAGGATTGTGATGTACATGCGAACAGTCACCCCCTAAAGAAATAGTCGTGACAAGGGTGCATTAGTTAATATAGTGTGAAGGATTTTAGGATTTTATTGGCGCTCCCCATTGAAAATATGGCATGAGCCCCCACTTATTGATGTTCGGAGGCTTAAGTGTCTGGGAAAAATAACCGGTGTACATTTCAGCACGCCTCCCTGAAAAAAAACTCTTGATCCACCGTGCTAGCCCCCCCAAAATATTGGTTCTAGAACCGCGCCTGAGAGCTGTACACCCACAGCTCTGAGCAGCCCTGAGAAAGTCTGAGGATCGAGAGGGATGGAGGAAGCTGGTTGACAAGTCTTCAAGGGGTGCCCCCACGGTCAGACGACTACGGGCTAGGTAACAGGTAACGAAACCCATTGACTCATCATGTACCCCTTTTTGGTTCAGTATAATTAATACAATTTAACCAACTGAAACAAATCTACGCAGAGATGGGACATTGAAAATGTTACATTCCTCATTTAATTTATTTCATCATTTGTTTCAACCTTTACTACGATCCGTGATTACATGAACATGTTACGGGAATATATTCAGTAATCCGGAGGGGTATAGCCAGTGAAGCGTAAGAGCTTTTACACGCAAAGTGCAAGTGATCCGTGACACACACCCACAAAACGTCCTTGCTGTAGTTCGCAATTTCGCTCCGTGCTATCTCAGACTATTTAGCCACGCCGACGTCTTTTACTAGGCACGTCTAGGCTGTGCAACGCTTTCTTCAAGTGTCCCTGACTTTTCTGGTGAGTAATTTCGTGACTCACATGGATTAACAACTTTAGAAACTTTTGCTCAAGTTTGTGGCGAAATTAAAACACTACATGCATTATTAATATTTTGTGCATGGGATTATGGCTTAGGACGGTTCGTACCTCAGTCCATACTTAGTCTGTTTTATTCTTAAAAAGATTATGTTACTCCAAAATGACATTTTGCAACCTCAGGCAATCTTCTCTTAAATTATAGTGACCCAATCCCCATCTTATTATTTTTTTTTTTCGAATAGTATTTTGGGTATAAATGTATAGAAGCGACCATGCGAATCGACACACTCACAGTCACACAGGTGTACGGTGCGGTGGTGTACTGTAGCGAAGCTGCTGTTCCATGTGGCAAACCTACCCCCTACAGTGGTCGTTGCAGGTGTTCATTGCAACCTACATAACCATCCAGAAAGCTAGACCTTATTCGCATCAATTTGAGGTTCTGAGCTAGACCCTTGACTAATGGCAGGCATGATCCCTAGGATCATGACAATTCGAAAAATATTTGTTAACGCATATTGAAAAAAAGGTGTTTTTTTAAGGGGGTGGGGGGTTAAATGTATGATTTCACCAGTTTCTAGCCTAGACCGATGGTTTCACCATGATATGCCCACTGACCATGTGGTTAAAATGGAGATATTTTATTTGAATTGTATTAACTTTCTGTTTGTAGAATGACTCCCGAAGAATTAACATGCCTCTGTGCGAGCTGAATACCAACCTTCCCAAGGCTACAGTGGACAAGTCCTTTGTCAAAGAACTTTCTCAACTTGTTGCCAGCATAGTCAACAAGCCAGAAAGGGTAAGCAATTCCCTTTTTTTCCTGGGGTGTCATTATAAAGCTGTTGTAACATACATAAATTGCAAAGGTTTCAAAACTCTAAATGTTGGGCTTCAATTTCTGCAAAACTAGTGGCAGCAAGTCATCAGTCACGGTGTAGAGTGTATTAAGACCAAAGCAATTCAATGTGTACAAACTTTTGACCAATCTGAAGACATTTTCTCATGAGCCTGCCAAAACAGTGAAATTAGTTTGGAGATAAGTCCTGATGAGTTCCACAACGTTGAACCCCTTTGGGAAAGAATTCCATATACGTACGCCACTAGTGTTTCCCTGCAATGACTTACCAGCCATCATATCAGAAAGCGGTAGTTAAAAAGTGAAGTAAGGCAGGGAAAATATTGAAGCATTTAGTGAGAAAACACTTTTCCAGACCAGTCTCGATCATAGGATTTGTACACAGGGTGTCAAGTGACTTCCGTGTATGAAATTCCCCCCCCCCCCCCTTTGCATTCAACAAGCATGTACAATGTGTTTTTTTTTTAATTCAGTATGAATGCATACAAAAGCCCACTCTGGGTCTCTCTCTCTTGAACAAGAACATACATGCGCTTCCTAAAAGACTGCAAAGCCAAGAATCTAGGAACGGCAAACTTGTTTATTTCTGTTTCCGAGTGCTAGCTAGTCTGAGTATCACTCGTTATCTATGGAGCAAGTTTCTTGTATAGCGTCTGATATGTCTAGACATGCAGATGTATGCAAGCTGCACGCCAGCCAATCGGAGTTGACTTTGCTAAATCGTGACGTCATTTCATTCCCAAATCAGGACTAAATGGTTTGATTGGTCAATTCGAATGCAGTGTTATGTAATACAACAGTCGGGCGCGTTGAGGTAACATGATACACAGCGCGTGACACAATTGCATGGTCAGTGCTCATGCACTGATTGGTCAAAATCTAGAGGTCAAGAGGCGGGGTCTTGCCTAATTAATCAGCAAATCTGTTCATATGTAATAGACCGTGGCTTTTGTCACGGTCTATTACATAGACTAAGTGCTAGCTGGATGACTGAAGAAAAATATCGCCAATCTCCTCAACTTTTCCATAAATACTATGTGAGAACATGGTTTAACATGCATTGATGATGTCATAGGGAGTGACCCTGCGGGTGAACCCTGATCAAGTCATGATGAAAGCAGGGACACTAGACCCAGTGGTTACCATGACAGTCACCGGGTTCCTCAGTCAACACTTCACGGACGCTATGAGGGAGAAATGGATGAAGTCACTCACACCTTTTCTGTCTGAGAAGTTAGGCATCAGTGATCACGGAAGGTAATGGTATAAAGACAAATTTTGAAATTACGAAGCAATGATGGTGTCAATGTCATATGCACATTGTTTTACACTGGTTATACAATGTCTATGAACATCTGATCAGTACAGTCTCGAAACAATTTTTTGTCCCAACATTTACGAAGGCTTATCTTTGTCATTAACTGACAGAACTTAACCTATCAAACCCCAATGGCATTTTTTGTTGGAATCTGTCAGGATGGGTACAGTACCCCTAGACTGACCGTCTTTTACATTGGGTTGGCACACCTCCAGAATCAAAGTCAGAAATATGTGTGTGCAGTTTCCCATATGGTATTGGAATTTGCCAGGATGGGTATATAGTTCCTAGTAAATCATGCTAGGGAGTTAGGGTTAAAGCTATTTTATGCTAGTGAAAAGTGGCATCTTCGTGCTCTATTCCGCCACTCTCTTCTTGCATCCATAAAAGTGGCTGATAATGTAGCCCAGGTTGGATGCCCTTCTTCATTGCATCACGACTGACTTTCATTTTCAGTTGGTACTTAAGCCTCCCAAACTGTTTCCTTTTAATCAGAATAAACTTTGACATAATGTCTTGAAGCGTACAACCGCATGCTCACAACAGCTGCCGGGATGAGGATTTTCAATGCCGCTCATTTCTATATACGCAACCAATATTTTGTAAAAACCCTGTTGGGGTGTAATTTTAATCAAAGTTCATCTCAATGTCACGTGATCCACAAGGTCAAAGTAAAGGTCAAAAGGTCATCATACTTCAAGTTGCTCCGACATCAAATATAATGGTAACTCTAATTTATTTGTGCGTTTTATTGATCTCTTTGACAGAATCGTTGTCGTGTTCCATTCCATTGAGCCAACGCATTTTGGGTTCTCCGGCACGCTTGCCAGCACACTGCTTTAAAGAAAAATCTTAATAATTCGGTTTAATTGGGGTATATTAAAATGCAGGGTTTTCTGTGGGTTAAAATTTGGTATGCTGGATTTTGTTACTGCGTTCTATATGTATTTTGTATATTTTTGCACAAAATGTCCATATTTTGTGGGCAGATTATAGGCATTAGAATAATTCCAACGTACATGTAGGCCTGTTGTGCATATTTTTCTACTCTAATATAGTTTTTTACATTATTAAAATAAATTAAACAAGACAAGGCACGCCTAAATGTACATAAGATCAAAATTATTTTGTGTATGGCAAAGATATGTTACACCCCAACCATAACATTGTCCCGAGTGCCAACATTTTATACCTGGGATGATCCCAACCGTTGAGACTGTCCAAACTATGGACGAATTCGGCCACAACCTTTTTCTGCGGTGGTACGCACGCACCTCAGGATCCTTCAACCAATAGGGTTCCAAAAATGCGCGCGCGTCTCGTCTTCAAGAAGGCACGCAGCATGGCGTGGCACCACCATAAAAGTGGCTTGTAATTTTGTTCGGCATATTACACTATAGCTAGGGCCATTGCTATGGTTGGGGCAAAACAAATATGTATGTGTGGAGTTTTGTAAAATCAAATTTGTTGACTATTTTTATATTTTCAATAAAGAAAATGGAAAACAAAGACAAACTTCTCGACTAATGGTTATTTGTATTTAATTGCTGTCTTGTGCAAAATACAATAGCTATAAACATTCCACATGCAAGCTGTAATGGAGTTCGATAGAGCACAAATTAAGTATGGAAGAAATGAAAAATAGTGAAAAAATAAGACTAATAATTTTGTAGCATGTGCAAGAAGAAAATGAGCCAAACAGATCTTGACTTATTACAATGAAATGTAATTGGCAGTATTTTTTCCTGTACAGATTGTGTTTGACAATTTTCATTTTTCTTCACGCCTGCAAATTTCAGAATCAAAACTGACAATAGTTCCACTCCATTTTCCTGCCTCAGATTATAAAACCAATCATTTCTTTATAGAAAAAAAAAGAATTTCAGTGGAAATATCTATACAAAATTTTATACAAATCTATGATAAATGGCTTCATTAGTACTTCCAGATTATTGCGTTATATTTTTAGTCTACCACAACTGATGTCACACATTGATTTTTCAAGGTTTTGGGCATATTAATCATCTATCGTTTTAAGACATAAAAACATGTATTGGTAGACTGTCTAATTTGGGAAAACTTTTATCCACAATTAATATCAGCAACAACACAGCACTCTAGTATGGTTTCTATTGAGATCGATACATTTGAAGACAGATCACTCTACAAGAATGCACAATTGTGCATGTATCTCAGCCGAGCTATAATAATGACTTTGTCAAGAGAAGACCCGATTATATTTAAGAAATCTGCTACTACCATCAAAGTTACTGTAAACACCTTCGGTAATCATAGATAAATATTTTGAGCGTTAAGCTAAGCAGCAATTTGATGATAGATCAATAACTAAAGGTACTGGAGAATATTGAAACTTTGTCGCTAGTTTTGAAGTGAGACAATTAAGAATTGTTGCTATGAAATAGATATAAATCCTGCAGATAAGCAGAATTTACACCTTATGTATTGGCACATACACAGGTAACCACAAAGTCCGTAATCCTTCAAATAACTGTCGTAATTTGAGAGCCAACTTAACACCACATCTGCAGGAGAGACAAACTGTACACTATGTCAGGGCTCAGCATCTGACAAAAGTTTCATCAAGTTAAAATTTGTTTCTATTTTTCAAAATGGCAGTGAGAAGATGATGAATTTTCCTGCTAAATTGTTGAAATACTGTACAGCAAAACCCAGTTTCTGGAATCAAAATCTTGCTTTTATTGTATTTGATAAGTTGTTCTTTGAAATTCCAAATATCTTTATAATTCACAAGGAGTTCTGAACAAGATGACGCATCTTTCAAAACCTTCTGACTTTATCAATATGTAAGGCGTTCCTGCAAAATGAGAAGGAACAGGGCACAGGTCGTAGTAGAGAAAAATGCAAAAAAACCTAATGGGGGTGATTGTTTCCCCCGATTTTCAGAATTATTGATATTTGTTATCTTTGATGAGTCTGCTACACATATTAAAAAACTGTACAAAAATCGTGGAATTGAAGTGTTTTTAAGGAAAAACAATTGGCATCTTTCATTTTCACAAATACAAAACTCAAACTTTAAAGGCTTTTTTTCTCTCAATATTTTACTCAATTTGACATGTTGATAAATGTGAACATTTAAACAGCCATAACTTGTCAACGGAATGTCCAATTGAAGCGCAACAAACATTATTGTAAGGAGAATTTTATTCTGTTCTCGAACACTAGCAAACCCTCATATCGAGCTCGGCCCAGTTCTGTCTCACTTTGCCAGAACGCCTCACATACACATGTATCATAGTCAGTTTATTTTTCCTGTATGTCCATACTAATATTTTTTCAAAATCCCTAAAGACACAATCTTGACCACTGCAAATGTTTTAAGCTCACCAAACAAGGGGAATATTTCCAACACAAATGAATGGTAGAAATTTCCCACACAAGGAGTGCTATTCTATGAACACAATCTGAATGTTAAGCTGATTGTAAATCTATGATTTTTCATTATTTGGCTTATACATTACAGTTTAGGTTATGAAGTTCACCACACGAGGGGGCTATTTCAACCACATCCTAAATAACTATTTTGATCATACGATGCTTAGCACGACAGAATTATTTTCAATGATCCTTATTACTCAAAGAAGAAATACAGAAAGACAAGATCACATTAAAGGTACACTTCAAACAGACATTCGTTCTTTTTTAGCCAATCAAAACCCTGCATCGTGAAATACGAGATGAATATTTTAACTGAGATGTTCATACCTTGACTGTCTTTATGGGATTACTAGGTCCAGAAATGCACACTTTAGCGTTACTTGTTTCCGCCTGGTGGATTTTAATCTGAGGCTCACCATGTGAGGGCGCTGTTTAGTATTGGTGGTCGGCTACGAACAGCGACTTGCCTCCTGCAGCACCCGTGGCTCCGCCTCCATACTTGCCCTGGCTGGCTGCGCCATTAGCCTGAAGACAAAAAAACATCAATTAAGCGTAAAGGGAGGTTCCTGAATTCACCAAAAATCCATAAACTGTGTAACATAGCAGTCCTTAGTCCATCAAAACCCTGTTATAAATAGGTCTTATAAATAGGATTATAACACTTTAATAACCCACAGATTCTGTATCTTGATTGGCTGAGAGTGAGTCACCTGGCATTACCTTTTTTGCCTCGGTGATCCATGGAGCATTCTATTTTCCCTCAGCTTCGCCTCGGGAAAAATAGAATGCTTCATGGATCACCTCGGGAGACTAGTTTTACTTCACCACTCGAAGCAGTCAATATTTATGCCTGACCTGAGCTCTCCTGAGCAGCTCATCCTGTGCCGCCTTGACATTCTCAGGTTTGCCCTTCCAGGCCTGCAGCACGCTGGCTTGGAGAGCGCGGCCGTAGGAGAAGGTCAGAGCCCAGGGCTTCTTGCCTGGGCAAGCATTGATGGCGTTCAGGTGGAGTGATGCCTCCTCCTCAGATTGCCCACCAGACAGGAACGTCACGCCTATGAAAAACAACAAACAAAATGGAGCTTTACCTACTTCAGAAGAGATGCAAAAATTACCTAGGATAAAAATGAGGGTGTAATGCATGTCCAAATGTGATGGTGCTTCCTTGTCTTAGACACCGGGCACTGCTCGGGTTCAACATACAGTCGATTCTCGCTAACACATACTCGTTCGGACCTAACCAAATTGTTGGTTATATCCCAATTTTGTATTAAGAGGAACATCGGTCCAGTTCATTGTGCACATAAATGCAGTCGGGATCAAGGCTTTGTGTTTGCTATAACCAGAATTTGTATTAACAATGTTTGTACTAACGAGAGTCGACTGTAAAACAAAGAAATGTGACTTAACTCTAGATTATCACATACAGGCATGCAACTGGGAAGCAACAAAAATGAGGAATTTCTATGTTTTACAACACTTTATACCGTGGTGTTTTTTTTACATACAAGTGTGAAGTGATAAATGAGGAAATTAGCTGATCCCAGGAAACGCTGCATGCCTGCAAAAAATGCTTCGGCTTTAAAATGCCTTATTTCAAATTTGCTTTTGAACTGAGAGTCACAATAATTCCATATTTGGCAAGGACTGTGATGACCATGCGAATGTTGCGATTCACCTGCTGCAATCAAACATAAACGTACCACATTATGAAGTATGACCTCTAATGGATCCGTTATATAATACCTGTTAAGGTGCGGATACAGTCCTATGCAGTGTAATCTCTGTGGCCTTTCTTCACATGTATATTTGACCTATGACCAATGACCTATAGATCAGTTCTATTTACCTGGCATGGCTGGTGGTACAGTCCTCTGCAGTGTGATCACGGTGGCCTGTCCCACTTGCTCCGGGGTGTATTTGACCGGGCAGCTCTGGCCAGGCATCACCATGTTAGGTTTGAGTAGAGTGCCCTCCAAGAAGACGTGATTATCATTCAGAGCCCTGTAGCAGTAGGACAGCACCTGGGATAACCACAAGAAATACAATGACACTTCCAGGCCCTGTCGGACCTATACAGGCCCAAATATAACAGAGTACCATGACTGTGGACAACAATGTAATTATTAATCAGAGCTTGTAAGCGTGGGACAGCACCTAGGATAACCACAAGAAATACAATGACACCTCCAGGCCCTGTTGGACCTATGCAGGCCCAAATATAACAGTACCATGACTGTGGACAACAATGTAATTATCAATCAGAGCTTGCAGGCATGGGACAGCACCTAGGATAAACACAAGAAATATGACACCTCAAAGGCCTGTTGGACCTATACAGGCCCAAATATAACAGTACCATGACTGTGGACAACAATGTAATTATCAATCAGAGCTTGTAAGCGTGGGACAGCACCTAGGATAACCACAAGAAATACAATGACACCTCCAGGCCCTGTTGGACCTATACAGGCCCAATTATAACAGTACCATGACTGTGGACAACAATGTAATTATCAATCAGAGTTTGTAGGTGTGGGACAGCACCTAGGATAACCACAAGAAATACAATGACACCTCCAGGCCCTGTCGGACCTATACAGGCCCAAATATAACAGTACCATGACTGTGGACAACAATGTAATTATCAATCAGAGCTTGTAGGCGTGGGACAGCACCTAGGATAACCACAAGAAATACAATGACACCTCCAGGCCCTGTCGGACCTATACAGGCCCAAATATAACAGTACCATGACTGTGGACAACAATGTAATAATCAATCAGAGCCTTGTACATATGGGACCGCACGTAGGACAACCACAAAAAAAATATAATGACATCTTCAAGCTCTCGTGGACCTACATAGGTCCACAAATAGGATACCATGACTGTGGACCACAGTGTAATTATCAATCAGAGCCTTGTAGGTGTGGGACAGCACCTAGGATTACCGTAAGAAATACAATGAGACCTTCAGGTCCTGTACACAAATAATAAATGACCATGACTGTGGATCAGTGTGTGCCCCTTGATTATCTCTTTGCGAGCAGTCCCTCCAAATGATAGGTGCAGAGTGTGGCCGAGTGGTTAGGGTTTGTGACTCAAGATCAGAGGGTCAGGGGTTCAAATCCTGTTGTGTCCCTGGGCATTAGCTGGGTATTAATAACCTGGGTATTAACAAATGTTCTCAGTTGTTTCATGCCAAGGAAACCGGAGATAAAAACCAGCCTGGGCCTTGGCTTGTGACAGACTTTACGAACTGTACTCCTAACAATGAACAAAGTATGTTGTTCAAAACATTAAGTTCTTATAAAGAACCACATACCTCACAAGAGAATACACCCATGTAAAATAATAGGCTTCATAAGCACATTTCTGGAGCCACTCTCTAATAGATAGCTGGGTAGCTTACAGTAAGTAGAGAAAATCTATGCTATTTCAAAAAGTGAAAAGTTTGAAATGTGCTTAAGGCAATTTTTTTTGCACAACAAAAAATAATCAGTTATTTGTAACAGAATGGACGTTCTTCATTATCTGTCCATACAGGACTGGATGGATGAAGTCCGGATACCAGACATACGGGAACTGACCTTCTCTGTGACAAACTGGCATCTTGCCAGGTTATGAGACCCATCCGAGAGAACCTCAGGCTCAACAATCGGAACCAGACCATTCTGCAATGAGGAACAAAAACACCAGTCAACGAGGGTAGAATCAAGTGTTTGTCCTTGTTGATACATGTATACATACTGGAATTTGTATCCTTGTGGAGTCATTTCTTGGTTCTAGTGTACTAAAATTTCAGAGTTTGAAAGTGTAGTTTCAAATGCTCCTATCCGGTTCGTAAGTGACTTCGTCATACACGCGCACGCACCACTGATTACGAGCGCCCATTGGATAAACACTCAAGTTGCGTTAACTTCCGGTTCCATGCTACACCATGTACAGTAAGTTGAGATGACGTCACACTTACGAACCGGATTTTTACCAGAATTAATTTTCTGGGCTGAAATTCCGACTTCCATTTGCGACGGATCAACACACCATGGAAACTCCTAAATTTTGAGTAAAATCCGTATCTCTATTTCGTGATAACCTTGTGGAGACGTATTCACCTATAGAAATTGCCCTGTGGAGACGTAAACAATCTTTTGTTCCCTATTATGCACATGTCTCCACAGGGTACCGTGTACCAGATCGTATTTCAAGCATCAAATTTTGAGCCAAGCTTTCGCAAAAACAGTGGCCAGCACTTCATAAATGTATGTGACAATCCATGCACTGTGTGATACTATCAGGTCCTGCTCCAGTTTAACACTAACACACCTGACAATCTTGCTACACACGCGTTGAAAAATACCCAAATGAGAGCATTCTCTCAAAAAAGCTCCTTTACGATTTAAGTTTCTGTCTAATAAATCACTCCTTCAATCCATTCTACCTGTTGGCAGATACTAGCGTAGCGAGCCAAGACGTGAGCATTCTCTCTCATAGCCGCATCCGATGGAGTCAAGTCGGTGATCTTCAAGACGCAGCGCCACTTAGCAAAGCGTGCTCCATCTTGGTAGTACTTGGCACAGCGTGCGCCCAAGTCATCCATTCCCTGGGTGGTGCATTCACCTGCGTTGAATCCGGCCAGGGGAACCACACCCTTGTCAACCTGTTGGGGTTTGAAACAGGTTAATAATTGGTCAAAAATTGTCAATTCTTGTATTTTTGACTGGTAGGGTAGGGTATTTTTTGGGGATGTTTTGATTTTTTTTGGAGGTGACTGCATGCAGTCAAGGGTAAGTAATTGATAATTTTTCATTTTTCCCCCTCCTTTTTCCCCACAAAAAAACAATTAGGGTAGGGGCTGACAAAATAGGGTAGGTAGTGTAACCGGAAGCAGAACTATTAGGGTTTTTTGGCCTTATTAAGTGCCATTATTAAGTCATAATACCGGTAGCTTACAGCGTAATGAATGTGCTCTAGGCAAGAAAAGTCCTGAGAACATTTAAAATGCATATATTTAAACACACCAAATGAACATGGACTGTGTATTTTTTTAATTAATTCGTCTTTTCTACAATAACATATGTTTCTTTTCATTCTTTTCATCTGTGTTTATGATGTGACAAATTTTAAGCAATGGTCATGATTGTGACCTGATTTCTTTAAAAAAAAAAACAACTCACTTTCCCTGTAATACAACGTGAAACATACAAAAAGCTCTTTTCAACAAAAATAAGGAACAATTTGCTTATGTTGCAGATATGAATTCAGCAATACCCTGATGGTTTTTGTAAATTCCATTAGAGTTGCATCAAATTCAACAAACACAAGAACCGTCTTATTTCAACAAGAAAACAGCTTTTCCCTCAATTAATTTGATTACTTTTGCTGTCAAGACAATTCCAACCATTAAAAATAATCCGTCACTACAATTTTTCAAACAACTAAAAAGTTTGTAAGAGAATCATCACTCCCTCTCTGGTCATCACAGCAGTCAAAATAAATCAAGTGACTGTTTTAACAGTTACAAATTCCCTTGTTCATTTGATATAACCATGCTTTGACTGGATGTGATTGATATGCCAGCTGTACGTACATTTGTACCAGTTACATATTTGTCTGTTGATGGAATTTGACAAGTCACAGTGTTTACATGAATGTAATCCGACTGTTTTTTACTAGTCTGGGAAGTGGAAGACGATTTTGACCGTCTGTGACGGATCAAACAACAGGAGGGTTAATCAGGCCAAACAATTCTTGTCAAATTTGCTCAAAATAAACATGGGGAATACCTTGATGCCAGGGATAATGCCTCTCTGTTTAATGAGGTCAACGAATGGCGTTCCATCATCGGCCTTCTGATACAGCGTCTCGTGGAAGAGGATGACTCCGCTGATGTTATTGCCGATGGCCGGGTCGGTGGTGAACAGGAGCTGACGGTACAGACGACGGTTCTCCTCCGAGTTCTCCACACCGATGTTGGCCAGACGCTTACCCATGGTGCCTGGAAATGGAGAATGTAGAAAATGTAGTCCGTCCATATGTGTGGTTTTACTTTAACCCTAATTCTGCTCAATCCAACTATTTTACATTTCCCTTGGGTCCAAGGGCGGATCCAGAACACAATTTTTGTTGGGGGGGGGGGGCCAAAAAATGTTTTGGTCCCCCCAAAAAGTGTGTCCAAAAATATTATGGCATGGGGTTCGAGGCCCGTTTAAGGGCCCCGAAATCTTTTTGGATTCTAGATGCTCTGTGGTGCGATCTGAGGCAATTTCTGACCACTTTAACCAACGTTAACGATGAAATACACTAACGATAGTGGTGTACTCATTGCCATGCCTTTATTGCGAAGACACTAAAAAATAATAAAAATTGGATTCGGTTTGTTCTTTTTTTGGGGGGGGGGGGGCAATGGCCCCCTTTGACCCCCCCCCCCTTGGTTGGATCCTGTTGGATTGAGCAGTACACCCCTTGTATAAATTCCTGTTGAAATCTGTTTGATTCAGTAGGAAACTGAAAACACTCAGAGTCGGATTCTGTTGGGTGCTGGTAAATAACGCCAACTTGGACTCTGTTGGATCCAGTAGCAAACAAAAAATAAGGCATAGTTGGATTCTGTTGGATTGAGCATGCCAGCCATTTTATATTTTCAGGTACCCAACAGCTTGGCAAATTGAATTGCGTGGGACCGTGTTAAGTATTCCTGAGAACTATTTGGGTATTTTAAAGGGATGATAATAATTTTAAACTGTATAACTCCTGTGATGCTCTGCTGTGCATCCAGAAAGGGCGGGATTGAAGTTGCCCACTGTTAATCTTCTACTGCATAAACCATGGACCCAAATTCCAATATATTGTTCGACCCAACTCTTTAGCGCGTGGCAACAATACGCACAATGCACACCTCTATGGATGTGCATACAGATCTCTGTTGCTGTACAGTGTTTCTATGGATTCACTGCATTTTTAAATACAGTCGAATCTCGTTAGTACAAACTCTGTTAATACAAAATTCTGGTTATAACAAACACCTTAGTCCCGACTGTGCATTTATGTGCACAATGAATGGGACTGATGTTCCTCTTAATACAAAATTCTGATACAACAAACAATTTGGCAAGGTCCCAACGACTTTGTAATTAACGAGACTTGACTGTACACATTTTGTCATCAAGCTCACCTGTACTCTCATCAGCAGCCAAGATGCCCTTTCCAGGAGCAACAATCTTGTTGGCTGTATCCACCAGCTCAGCCTTCTGCTCAATAGTCAGGTATTGTGACATGGTGATGGGTTGGTATTGGTCTTTCTTCCAAGATTATAAAAAGAATCTGTGCAGGAGATAAAAAAAGACAGAGTTTCATCAATAGGCAAGCGGCCTGACCTTACAAATGGATAGGCAATGGCCTCATAGGCTTTGAAATTGTATCGGTTGTGATCACTGATCTCTATATTGACTGGATAGCGTATGCCCATTACACTGTATATTAACTGATGTTGCTTTTTTTCCATTTCGCCCCTGGTTTTCCAAATATGGCCGCCGATATACGAACGTTCTACATATACAGTACATATGCACTGTATCAGGATTTGACACTTTTTGATCACGTTAATGTACGTATTGTGATAATCTAAAAAACAAAGACAAGTTTGTGTCATGATTATTATTTGCAAATGTTGTAAAAAGTGAACTGCGTTGTTCAAAAAGTGAACCACTGTGCTTGAAACACAGACAGACAGTGAAAACAGATCTAAGACGGCAAGTATTCCTTTTTAGAACACCGATGTGGTCTTCCCAAAATGGCTTCAAATGACTTCGACTTGTGGTTCTCTATGTGCTAACCGGTCAGTACCGGTACATAGAGATCAGTGCTGTGGCCTCATGGTCTAGAGCACTGAACTCATACTTTGTGGGTTAATTCTGCAGGTTGTGGGTTCGAGTCCAGCTTGGGATTGTGGTACACGTGCCCTTGGGCAAGGCACTTTGTCACTCATTGCTTCTCTCCACCCAGGAGTAAATGGGTACCTGTGAGGGCAGAAATTGTTACTGTGGTTGATTTCAGCTGCTTTGTGCCGAAATGGCAGCATGGAGCTGTATACTGCCCAGGGAGCTGAGATGGTATTTGGAATGTTTCATTGGCCCAATGAGCAGGGTAATAATGATGTAGCGCCTTGAGCACCAATAATGGTGGATATGTGCGCTTTATAAATTCACATTATTATGACATGTATAATTATTAACCCTAACCCACCTCACTCCTCCAAAATCCTCCTGGTGGTTTTGGAGGATTCTAAAGGATTGAGGATGAATGGTGATTGAATCAAATGAGGATTCTGGAGGATTGAGGATGAATGGTGATTGAAGCACATGAGGATTTTGGAGGATTGAGGATGAATGGTGAATGAAGCACAAGAGGATTTTGGAGGATTGAGGATGAATGCATTTTGAGGCAGGACTGTCTGACAATTTTGAAAAATTTAGGCGGAGTTGAAAAATTTTGGAGGATTTTGGAGGATTGAGGATGGTTGTAAGCAACAAGGGCCTAGGGGGTTAGGGTTAATGTTCTGTTCCAATTCTCCCTGCCCTTGTAGTCTAACTGGCATAGTTATGAAGTATGCGCAGTGCCAATGTGTCTAACTAAATATACTAATATCAAGTTGACCAGTTCAAGGTTCAGAGTTCAGAGTTCATCTGTGTGAGAAGCAGTCCTGACCGGTGTCTGACCCTGCCAGATGAGTCAGTATTTAAACTCATCCATGAACAGCAAGTGGGAAATCAACATTGTCTACGACAAATGAAATCCTGAAAACAAAATGCTGGTCTGACAACAGGAAACAGACAAGATTAATGGTGAGATACATGTACAGGTACCCAGTGCACAGACAGACAGATATGCAGGTACTGTACCAGCAACACATAACCAAAATCTCTCCTCTGAAATAACCACACGGTTAAAGTAAATTAAATAACCACGCCGTGGACAAAATTTGCCATGCTTGCCTCTACTGGAATAACCCACCCTGCATGACTCTGCATCGTGCACATGAAGTTTACAAATCCATCTAAATAATTCTCGTTCTCTGTATTTTACATGGATGTTTTAATGACAGAAATTTTAAATCCCAAATTAATAAATTATAATTCTACTGACAGGTAATGTTCAGTTTTGCATGAATCTCGCCGATTCAAAATTTGTATTTAATACTAAATATTGTATCTGGTAAAAGCTGTGTGGAAGTGGGAAAACATTGCTCTAAATGTTTACTTCCTTGTTGGATTTCAGAAGGTACAGGATAATTCCTGACAAAAATATAAGTATAACAGGTTAATCTTATAAAAATACCTACTAGAGAGCATGGGTTTTATAGATTACGTAAAGTTAACAAAACGGTAACAAACAGGGAAATAGGCACAGCTACAACCAAACTAAATATGGGGTTCACCAGAAAACAAAATCCCTTTTAATGTGTCATTTTTCAATTCTTACATTTCAAAATAGATATCTTTGGCAATACCTTATTTGTACATAGTTTGACAAAAATGGCACATTGATTGTTAAGGTGCAGTTTCGCAGTATACATTTATCGTAAATGGTTCGCAACTTCAAAAACTTGACTAGATTTTTAAATGGGTTACTTTAAGTTTTGATAAATAATGTACATACCGGTATGAGTTGCTTTATACCAGGAAGTAGAAAACTTACCCAAAACAGTGAACGGCTTATTCAGAAAAATTGTCAGGATTTCCTGGCACAGAGTACAACTACAAAAGTGTGTCCTTGCCTTCAACATACACACTGTGTCACGTTTGCAACAGGGTTGAATAAACACGCACAACGTAGTCTTACTGTAGAGAATGGTACCTTGTGCTGGTACACAGAGCACCCAGCTGTGAGGATATCTCATGAATATTCATGATTTCCTGGCCCAAACCCTGCCACGCCCCTGCAGGCAGCCAATCATATTCAGGCTTAATTACATCAACCTTTACTCAGCAAACAGTGACAGCTTTGGCCAATAGGACAGCGCGTTAGGGAAACAAGTAGGTAGAAGAATATTGCAGAGTCATATGCCAGGGCAATGCATGCAGAATGGCTGCGTGGGTAAAGAGGTCATGTTGTCTGTTTCCAAGGTTTTAGGGCACTTGTTCAATTGAATACCCTCCAAAGAAACACAATAGAGAATGGTGGGCCAACTAGATGTACATACAAACTGAGCAACAAATTGCTCTACAAAGCGTACAGTATACTGTACCATAAATAAATAAATAAATAAGAATTGAACAGATTTTGATATCATTACTCCATCCTAATGCTCCTAATACAAAGCACACCTTTATAGTCAGAACCAAGGAATTATCACACTCACTGCATGATAAGAAATTTAGCATGAACATCACATTTTATATTTTGTATTTTTTTTTAAATATACAGAAGTGATAATAAAATCTCTTTCTGCTTCCTAAAGGTTTTGAGAGTCCCTTTAATGCAGTACATAACTTGACCTTATTGAAGGGCAGTAGACTGACGCCTGGAATCTCAATAGATGTACGCATATAGATTACGTGCACATTACCTACCTATACATGTACATGTACATGTACACGTATGGCATCACTACCTGTACAGCACCATGTACATGTACATGTACATGTATGTACATGCACATGTACCGTACACTGTACATTGAGCAGGTACATGCATATTGTGAAGACCTGTCAAATGCATTTAATTACTAGCCTAGATACATTTTTCTTTCGACAATGTGACACATATATGTCATTGAATGTGTATGTAGTGCATGTACATGGACATGCACAAAACTTACATGCAAATTGAAAAACTGATACATAAAAACTAAAATATTAAAAATTTAGTTACTTTAAAATGACAACTGCGATAATGTCACTAAGTTTCACAGCATGAATTCACTTTTCCACAAAGAGAAGTATGTGAAAAAAATGCCATACTGATACGTTTTCTGATATTTGGTTAAAACATTGCCAGAAGCCTTGCTATGGCTGAAACAGCTGCAGCCTGTACATCAAATATTAAATTCACAAAATTGTTTTTACACAAGTGAAACAGTTATTTAGTGCAGGTCGCCATTTTCTGTGCAATACTTTAAGCCCAACAACAGGAAATGTACAGACATCTGTTCTGTTAAAACATTCTAAAAGGCAAATGTTGATAAAACATCAGAACCCAAATAACAGATTTTGAATTTTCAATTTTTAGAATGTGTGATGGTTATGATTTTAAAAAACACAATTTCTAAGGTCCTAATTCTTTGATAAAAAAACCAAAGCGCTTGTACAGAAAAATATCAGTGTGCAGAAAACCAAAACAATACAACCAATTATAAATAATAATTATGAATTTTAAAATGGAGAATTTATGAATGCAGGGCATACTACAGAGTGTGACTTAAGCTAACCTTCAACTTAAGTTTATTTGTTTTATTTGTATATCACCGAGGGTAGTCCATTTCAGTTAAAAAAACAAAAAAATTCTTTCCTAATGAGCCCTCACTAAAGTTTAAACTGTGAATGTAATACATGTCTTCCAACCATTATTAGGCCAAGCACACATATATCGTGTTTCTATCAGGTTGAAAAAGAAATCGGGTGGGTTTCGTTTTTAATTCACTTTTTTTTGGGGGGGGGTGTACATATTTTAAAAGTTAACATGTGAATCAACTATTCATTCTGCCTTTGCTTCACTGTTTAAAGGCTTCACTGCATGATGCAGCAAGACAGCTTTACCGACCAACTTGCAGAAAATATTTTTATTTTTTTTATTTCCACTAAAACTAGGGTGGGAATGATGGGACAGAACCATTAGTTTTTGTTCCTCTTTTTTTTCTAATAAATTTTTTTAGGTTCTGCATGATTTTATGGATTGGGTGGGGGTAATAGGAAATGCAGGTTTTAATTTTCTTGCCCTTAAGTTAATGTACATGTTCATGCAGACAGTGAAGACGTACATGCACTTCATTTGACTTCTATGCTATGTCTGGAATCCATATCGTCCTACATGTATCCTTTTCACTGTTAAGCATCAAGATATATGATATCAATCTCATATCATGTAAATATCACTCACATCATGGCCTAACTTCATGGCGATGCCCTTTTGATTTCTATGGTTCTCATATTTGTTTGTGCCTCTGAAGTTTGGTTGCTCGGCCGAAGAAAACAAATATTTAAAAAATAAATTGCAGTTGCAACCATATTGTATTACTGTGCACATTGTCTCTGATTTTTTTTTGCAGCAAGTTTATAATGAGCTGATCACTGACAAAAATAATTACAACCATGTTTGGCAAGGTGTACTTGACATTATACAGGGTGAGTAAAAAAAAGCGGAACCCAAACCCCCAAAAATATAATTTATATTTAAAAAATATGTACCGGTAGCACTAAAAGTAATAATGACTGGAAAGCCAATTTCAAAAGCTACAAGTGTACTTTTAGATGAAAAAAGTACTGAAATTGCTCAATCCGTTCAAAGATTATCACCATTTAAACGCAATGACCCTAAAACCTGTCTCGTCCAAAAAAAGCAATTTATTGTGTGTTTTGACTGTTTGGAACAACAAAGGAAATGCAACAGAATACTTGTTTCAACAACTGTCACCAACTGTAGTACACAATATTTTGATTTTAAACAACCCTGGTTAGGCAAACAATATGATTTATAAAATCTACTTTTTGAAAAGACGGGCCTTCAAAAGGACTTTGTTGCATATTGTTAACGTTTAAACTAAGATTTCATCGCTGGTGATGTTTGAAGACAATTGTGACGACGATTTTTGAAATCGCAATTTTTTGGACGAGACAGGTTTTAGGGTCATTGTGTTTAAATGGTGATATTCTTTGAACGGATTGACCAATTTTAGTATTTTTTTCAGCTAAGCGTAGCTTATGAAATTGGCTTTCCAGTCATTATTATTTTTGGTGCTACATATTTTTTTAAGTATGAAATATAATTTTGGGGGTTTGGGTTCCGCTTTTTTTTGACTCGCCCTGTATCTGCACTACAAGCAGCTCACTAACGTGTAATGTTTTGTTTGGCAGACATGACATACGTGTACATGTACCAGTAAAGGTATACTGCAGCATGTGCGTGAGTGTGACGGTACAAGCTTCTAATTCTGGTCGCCAGATTGCCCTATACACACAAGTTATCTGGCGGACTGTTCTCAAAACTAAATCTAAAAACTGCATTTACTTGTGCATACAAACATTCTAACTCCTGCATTTCAATTACGTTAGTTTTTACATGATGCCGGAAATCTAATCCCTTTTCAATGTCAATATTTAGTACATTCATGGAAGTCAATGAATCAGTTTAAAAAATGCCAACTTTTTGAAAGTTTTGTCATGGTATTTTATGAGTAAGTTGGCCCTTTAAAGGTAGGGTATATGTACCGGGGGTAGACCATTCGTCATTTGTGTATTTTTTTTTCGTTTGAAGCAACAAAAATGCTCAAAATCTAAAGACGGGCGCTAAACAACTAAACTGATGAAGTTATAGCTCAGTGAATGCTGTAGATTCTGAGAAAATAATATTTTAGGATCTTGGTTTCAACTCAAAAGTTGCAGAGTCATGTTTTAAATTGGGCCTGAATTCAGCATCCGGGACACGTTCTCATTCAGCCAATTGCAGCTACAAAATGTCCTGCCCTGAACTGAGAATAATGGCAACCGTGCGCGCGTGTCGCGTCAATGCTTGCGTGCACCCATTCATGGATTCGCCAAATTACAATACGAATACTAACGGAAATTGTCGAAACATTTGTCACTTTACGCATCTTTGGAAATGACCTTCTTTTATTGTTTTCTTCAGAATGACAGCATGCCAGAAAGAACAATTTAACAGTGAGTTTAGGGCAAGATTACCATATGCGAAGATCACTAATTTTCCTCTGTATTGACTAACAAACCCCCCGATAGTAATTTCATGTCATCAAAGTCAATTTGAGCAGTGAGAAAATACAAGCATTTTCTTAGAAAACACTTAGAATTTTTCAGTCCACTCTCATAGGGTTTGTACACAGAGTGTTGAGTGAACTTCGTATATGGAAATCTTTCCGAGTTTAGTGCCATTACTACCGGTATCTTTAAACAAAGTATGCTTTTCAACAATAATTTGGTCAGTTACTTTTTGGATAGCTGCAAATGATACACTCTTCCTTTAATAATGCCACAAACACTGGCCCATTCTGCAGTCTGAAGTCGTTGTGTATTTGTGAAGTTATTTGATATCATGTCGGTAAATGATTCAATTCTTTCACTCGACTCTCAAAAGCAGATTAACTTCCAACAGATTCAAAAGGTAACCTAAACAGAGCGCATTGGGAGACTGGTGCAAGGGAAGTTTGTTTGGGTTAAAAGGGATCAGGTGATTACGCACACACACAGACCAAAATCCTTTGACCCATCACATAATACATCACATAAAATTGTTTAACGTTCATGTAGTTGGGTCCTACGTCATGTGCACATGCGATCCGGAACTAGGCAAAACCATATGGTCATTCATTGGCGAATTTTCAAATATTAAAGACTCTACAACTTATTTGATTCAACAAACATTCAAAAATTTGGGACTCTCAATACTCTGTATGAGAGTCCCAAAACTCAATGGATTTGACAAAACAGAACCATCAAGATTCTTCAAAATCTCCAACACAACAGAAACAAGAGGACACAACATGAACATCTTTAAGACTGGGATAAACTGCGAGTTGCAAATGCGACGGCTGTTTCCTGTACCATGCATTTATCGTCTGGGGGCCACGTGCACTGATCTCTATTCAGGATCTACGGCACAGGAAACAGCCGTCGCATTTGCAACTCGCGCCCTCGCTCGACAAGCAATTTGCATAAACGCGACGTCACAGCTTGAGGTCATCTCTTGTCACATTCAAAATGGCTGCCATCACCGGACGTTTCACAAGTGCATATGGGCTCCAGAAAGATTCAAGAATATCTCGGAAAATTGAACATCATTACACCTAAGCATCCCAGAAGTGATAGATGGGACATCATAGAATACAACCATATGTAAGAAATTCCCTGCAATTTTTATGAAAACGTCCTCAGTAGTGCGCGGACCACGGTGTGTGGCCAGAGGTTCAGCGCAGCATACCGCGGCCACACTAGTGGGGCTACTTCAATTGGAAACAGGTCAACTCGTACACGAACCAACTCGTACGCGAGACAACTCGTACGCGGATTGGTCAACTCGTACGCGAGACAACTCGTACGCCAGCCAACTCGTACGCAAGACAACTCGTACGCGGACCAACTCGTACGCGAACCAACTCGTACGCCAGGCAATTCGTACGCGGACCGAAATAAGCAAATTTAAACTGAACGATGTTTACGATCGCCAAAAGTTTACCCCAAAACACACGCCAAAGTTATCGATTTATCACAGTACACAGTACGATTGTATGACTGAATAACTATAGGATTGTAGCCATATGTATTTTCAACAGTTTAAATTTCATAAATGCAACGATGTCAAGTTCAAAAGTTTCAATGATACAAAAAAACATGATCCATTTTAATTGCGACAGTGCATGCAATGCTGCGGCATGCGCTTCCAGCCACGCAGCTAGTGTGGAGAATTTGTCAAGACGTACAACGATTTGATTTACACATAGCGCGGGGCCACTATAGCAATGTATTTTTGGAAGTCTACAAATGCAGCGGACATTATACGATTTAAATTCTCACTACGTGGCAATATCTTGTCGTATAGCGTACGGTGTGAGCCAGGATCAGACATCGACAGTGTGCGAGTGGTCCGGGAAAACAAATCATAACTTTTTTGTTATGAGCAAAAAAAAGCTGATTTAAAACTGAACTAATTGGGACCACTCAGTAACACAAAATTATCCCCTTAACTTAAGAAAAAAAGAATGTGCCGGACAACTGACCGACCCTAATTTCCTACACGCCCGAAGTCTAGTCTATACTCACGCGTACGAGTTGGCTCGCGTACGAGTAGGTCCGCGTACGAGTTATCACGCGTACGAGTTGGCCCGCGTACGAGTTTGTCCGTGTACGAGTTGTCCTGCGTACGAGTTGGTCGCGTACGAGTTGGCTCGCGTACGAGCTGACCTGTATTCCTTCAATTGGTCTTTCTGTAGTATAAGGTTTGTACAAAATTACAGTTCTGGAAGCATGTAGGGCCTACTCCCAAAAAAAGGGAAACGACTGTACTCGCAAAAAAGCAGCATGGTCTTTCTCCCCATACACAATCCCATACCAAAAAATAGGGGGCGTGGGCACATACGAAAGTGCAAGCAAAGACTACTGCAAGAACGGTCCAAAAATACGAGTCATGGTCCAACTGTTCCACATTCAACATGTTCAACTTCGTGACAAACATGAAACAACAAATCCTACAGAAAATAAACAGATACGTTATTCACAGCAAGCCAAATTAACAGAAAATTCAGATTATAGCTACCCTTTTCCAGAAATTGAAGCGAGGAATGGAATCTGGATGACCTTTGAACTTGACGTACCTGCACCGGCATTTCTGCACTCGTGCACGTACGCACTCGCAAAAATAATCAGCTCAGACGAGAAGTTTTGAAGAAGACAATTTCACTATCTTGTAAATGTTTCCACATTTACTTGATAACAGTAAAGACATAATCAAATATTCTTTCTATCTGAAATTTCAATTTTAGCAAAAAAGGATTGAATAATGTTTAAAAGTCACTTACGTAGGGCAAATTGTCCTGTTCCGATCCTCTCAACACGAAACGTCAGTGCGAAAGGAAGTCTCATGAATATGCATTAATCAGGTGATTCGATAACAGAGGGCGCACTTCACAATTTACGGACAGACGTGATCGCCGCGCAAGGCACACTTGCAGTAAAATCGCCTCCCTAGAAAACTATTTTCCAAGTCTGCTTTCACAAGATTTTTAAAGCATGCAAATTTCTATCAATCAGTCAATCAATCACGATTTTGACACTGAATTAACATACTGTAATTCACACAGATCACTGACATTGAGAGAAGCTAATAAATGCAACAGAACACTTAATTTTTAGAGCATTCAGTGCTAGATGTTTTTTTAATTCAGGTTTCTTTTATAAATTTATTAAGAAGTTGTATTTCTCCAAAAATAAGTCAGTCAAAGATTGTGTAGTTAAATAAAAGTGTAGATTACCCTGTTCATAAATAAAATGAACATGTACAAAATAAAAGTTAAGTGAGCATAATCAGACACTGTTTGCAATTAAGGGAGAAAGAAATGTATATGCCCAAATCTTATCTGGGATGTTTGAAAAAGTCCAAATCACTCAATTTCTTTTAAAAATGGTATAAATTCTGTCTTGTTTACACACCTCTGTAAAATTACCAGTGCAATAAAGCAGTGACTACTGGTGTTAGTCTTAATAAACACTGGGATTGGCACAGTGTTAAATGAGGTCCACAACTTAATATTTGATTGAATGTTTGTCAAGTTTTCGTTGCAGTCAAATTCTGCCGGAGTGCCTCGAAAATGATGACACTGGCAGACACGGCTGAATTAAGGCTCTCCGTGGATCCTGGCATCGGTATGTGCACACGGTAACCCAACGATGTGTCACACATATACAGCGCACCGTCACTCAGGCCCTCCGTTTCTCCGCCAATCACAAGAGCAGATTTAACTCTCCAGTCAACTTGATGGTAAATTTTGGATTCCAAGACTGGGGGAAGATCCAGAACATCCTCATCGCTTTCAAGATGCTGATTCCATTTCCTTTGTTTTTGCACTTGACGAGGAATCTTTCTTGACGAGCTTCTCGTTGAATACTCCTCTCCGGAGACGTTATTGTCTGCCACGTGGACAGTGACGTTTTCGCCCACGTAATTCGGAAGCTCCTTCCACGGGACGTTTGCGATGATCGGCATGCGGAAGTGGGCCCCTGCACCAGAACGCAGTACCTTGGGCTCCCAGAGGTCAACACAACCTGTTAAGGTCAAAAGTTGGAGGAAAGGGTTTTGGATGCTTTTCAGGACTAAAGTCTTGGATATGACAGTGGTGAATTTATCGGTAACATCTGTTACATATTATTCAAGCGTAAAAATTTCTTTCTGAATTTGTTAAGGGGGGAGGGAGGCTCAATTCTTGAAGTGAAAATAAAGGATAGATTTTGAAACCTGTTATCTCCAGACAAAACAAAGCCAGTTTAAACGCCATGGTCCAGTGGTTACAGTGTTTGACTCATGTACGAAGGTGCGTGGGTTCGAACCCTGCCAGGAACATGGTGTTTGTGTCCTTGGGCAAGACACTTAACTACAATTGCCTCTCTCCACCCAGGAGTATAAATGGGTACCTGTGAGGGTGGAGGGCCGAATGTGCGCTGATATCGGCTGCTGCGTGGTCCCATGGCCTGATGAACGGGGTAATAATTGTAAAGCTTGGAGATTGTTGATACGATGGAAAGCCCTATATAAACACAATTATTATTATTGAACTATGCTGTAGGGATAAATAGGTAGATTTTCCTGAAATTGCCAGACTATGCAATGCTTAATAGCACACATGCACACAAAAGTTAAACATTATCAGAACTCTCCGTACCAACCTTTGGTCAGGAGAATTTTCTCGCACTGGGCTGCGACAGCTGAACGAAGGATTGTTCCGAGGTTCCCTGGTTCTCGGATGTTGTCACAGATCAATGTCAAAGGGAGAATCAAGGACTCCGATTGGTGCGTGCTGGTGTGGGTGGGCTTCCTAAAAACACCTGAAGAAAAAAACCCCGAACAAACCAACAAACAATAGCTACATCAAGTATAACGAATCATAGAATTTAGTGTGTGGCGGGTACGTCAGTGGGTGAAACATGTCGTCGTGTCTAAGTTACAAGGTCTTACCTCCTAAAATTGGCCGTACTTGAAACGCGAGCTTCAGAATGTCAAAAGGTCGTATCTCACTTAAAGTAACCCGGATGTACACACAAAGTTGCGCAAGATACGACTTTGTTGAAAAATGGAGTTAGGACCTTGTTGCACTTACGCGATGATGTGTTCCTCTGCACACCAGTTTTTAACAGTTGGAATAACCATCAACACTCCAGACTCTTGAACCATTGAGTTTCAAGTAAATAGGTCTGGGAACTAGACAAGGCAATATAGAAAGCGCCCAGATGTACGTTCTCACCTACATCTATCCATTATTTACAGCACAGCATACATGTATCTTCTTTGTCCTTTTTTTTTTTGGTGATGGGGACCAAATTAATGATGCATTACCTATAACTCCTTGTGTTGTGACAACGTCAGACCACATGGCGATATCGTTGAACGGCACTTTAATCAGCGCTGCTTGAGTCTTGTGTACAGGTATGCCTTCCAAGTTCTCGAGCCGACTGAAGAAAATTGTGTGCGCTTGGAGTCCTGACTCGATAGCATCAGTGATGAGGCGTCTTCCTTCTAGCATCACTCGTCCTGTCTGCTGGCGTGCCTTACGTGACTTGACTAGCATCATTAGTCGCCTGCATAAAGCCGAAAAGGAGTTTGGAAAATTCATTAAAAAGGGTAATAATTTCGTTACAAGTGTAAACAGGTAAAGGCGGAATGGGAATATATTATCTTTGTCCACCAAAACCCTACAGAAATTAACCAATCATACAGATTGGATAAAAAGGTAAAAAAAAACAAAAAAACTTTTTTTTTGGTGTCTTTGGCAAGTCCTAGTTTGCTTACCCAATTCGTTTGTCGTCTACTCCAGCCTTCTCGTACTTCAATTTTGAAGCTCTGTCTTCAGTAGCAGCTTTAGAGTTGTTCACGATAGTCTTCTTTGACCAAGTTTCTGCCGCGGCGTTTGGACTGCTGTCCACCGTATCTTCTTCACTGGCCAGTTCTGTTCCCAATCCTTCTTCATGTCCATCGCGCTGGATTTTCCTCCGTTGCTGAGCTTTTATTTGAGGTCCTCTAACTCCCCGGACCATGTTTGCCGACGTGACAGTAAAGTTCCTGAGAGGTGGCTTGAGGATACACTCACGTAAACGGGCGTTTGTAGCGGTGGAAACCTTCGTCAAAATAAGCATGGCACTCCTCATGGGCGCCGCCATCTTGAAATATTAGTACACCGATGAGGGCGCTAGACTTTTATCGCCATACGAAAAGGGCGGGGAAACAATGGTTGTGTTGTGGGATGGGGTACTAATTCAAATACATACATCCTTTTTAAATTCCATCCAAATTAATGGGGAAATATGACGTGATAGCGTCAAAGCATGACGCTGCCCTTATGGGTAGCAGCAAAAAATGATGGAAAACAGTTCATATTTGAGCCTTTTGTCTCCCTATAGGAGAGAGAATTTTGTTGAAAATATTTTAACTCAAGCTTTCAAAGTTGGATGTTAATATTTCAGTTCCTTTTTTTTTTTTTTTAATATTAAGGTCTATTATTGTGTCTTACTATAAATTCAAGTTTCTAAAATAAAACTTCTTTGACACATGTCATGCATCATGCTCATATAAATAGGGAATTTCCTGTTTTTATTTGTAGACTTTTAATTCAAAAAGCACACATTTTACATGATTTACAGTAGTGCATTTTCATGCCCAGGCTTACTTACACGTATGGTATAAAACATGAAGACCTTAAACATTTAAGAAAAGGAATAATACACTATGTACAAAATACTTTTTTTGTAATATTATGCCCCCCCCCCTCCCACCCGTCCCAGTCAAGACTGACGACCATGCAAAATCAGCCGACAGAGTTAGATATCTCTATACATGTCAACTATTCCTAGCACGTTATCAATGTACATTCACAGCAGCCCTTTATATTGGCAATATAGCTCAGAATGAAAACTAAAGGTCAAGTTGTATACTCCTATAATGTAACAATTTTTACTTTTCTTTAAAGGTAATATACTACATTTGCTTTTGCTGTAATTTATAGCTAGTCTGGTTCCCTGTACCCTACTTAAGACGAAACAGAGCAGTTTATAGACGCCCGGGAATTGTCAAGTCAAGTAACCAGACTAGCTGGCTTGCACCCTTTCACAGATGTATTACTGATTGCAAACAAAATATGGACTCAATAAATTAAATATATTATCAACCAAGTAAAATTTGTAAATTTTGGGCAGTTTTGAAAAAAAATTTCTTTTCCAAAGTGGTCAGCTGACCATCATTGGAAATTGATAAGAAAAGTCAACATTACTTGAAAATGACAGCACACCAGGTGCCATGATTTCACAGGATGCTTGAGACTATTATTCAATTACAGTCAAGTCAAGTAAGGTATTTCATAATAATTTGGTAGTTTTGTTTTTTGATTTTTAAAAATGTTGGTATATAGCTCCATGGTATTACATGTACCTTTAAATAATCTTCATTTATAAATCGTAGACTGGTTTTGCGTCAAATCACACACAGCAAAAGGGATATTTTTTGGCAAATATATAAAATCAGGATTGAGAATGAATTCCAACAAAAAAACAGGAAACTGGTGGAAAAACAGGGAAAAAATTGTGAAATCAGGCAAAAAGCCCCCAAACTGGCAAAAAAATAAATAAAACCCTAAAAATTTGGGCCCCAAAACCCTGGAATTCCTGTTGAAACAGGAACATTCTCATTAATTAATTTAAGGACTTTTTTCTGTAGTTTTAGATTTGATGTTAAAATGCAGTCTGTGGAAAAGCTGAATATATCATTACTTTGATATAAAACAGGCAGAAAAAAAACAAAACCTCTTGTACAGTAAATATTCCACTTTTCCAAGTGAAAGCTGCCTAAAATTCTCAGGATATGTTGTGGTTTTGATTTAGCCAGCAAGTGTCCATTGTAGACCTAGAAATATGCAGGGTGAGTAAACAAAAACAAAAAAAACAAAAAAACCTAAATGTCAGGACTATTGTTTTAGTGAAGTTCTACATGTAGCACTTTCTAAATCTAGGATATGAAAGCCCAATTCATAGGCTTTCTTTTCGTACAAGAATCCTTAAAATCACTCGTGAACTTTTCACGTTACAGAATTTGAAACACACCCACCATTTCAAAGTTCTGTCTGTGGGTCACAAAAAGGTAAGCATTCTTTCAGCAAAACAAACCAAATCACGAATCACATTTTCGTTTTGCTGAAGGACGCACTTCTTTAGCACCTGTACTAATGTACACTCTATTTCATTGTGAATCAATAAAACCATAGAGTGCTTGGGCAGTTTTTGGGGTGCTATACATCTAGGTACATGTAGGGCAGTTTGGGGCAGTAGAGGGACTAAGTATTGTTGATGTATCCTAACGTGGCGCGGCCCCTAACTTGACGCACTTTTATTTTTCGCCTATAGCGCCTAGCTAGAGCAAAAGTTTTTACTGAAATTTCTCAGAAAGTGAAATTTCATCAAGTTCTAAACACTCCCGTTCATAAATCGCGAGTTTATTTACCCGTTACAAAGTTAAAAGAAAAAATTATTTTGCCGTGATTTTTCGATTTTATTTTCAAGTGCAAAGTGAACCCTTTGAAAATGCCCCGAAAAGTAAGAAAATAATATTCTGACAAACATCTGGCTGGGTTTGTAAGTAAAGATAATAATGATTTATCAGAATTTATCAAGTTTACAGAAATTCTTAAATGTTAATATGGAATTTTCTGAGATTTATTCAAGTGCGCCACGTTAGGGAACACTCCGCCAATTTGTGCCCAATTTCCGGACGCGACCGTTTTTGCATTTCGGATTAAATTGTATGAAACCGAAATTGTTCAGAGAGGTTAAATAGCAAGCATTAAAAAGGTAAAAGGACCAGTATTTCACTGCATGAATTTGAGGTTTATCAACAAAGAGGTCTGGCAACACTACACGAGGAAAGTTGAGTAAGCTTCGAAGTGCGCCACGTTAGGGAACACGACTATATACATGTACATGTAACCAAAAGCTGACAGCATAACAAAAAAGAGTGTAGGCCTACATGTAAGCACCGATAGCTTGGAACAAGCAACCCCAATGATGGGAAGTCCGTGAGTCTTCATGACCAAGGGATTTCTTTGCTGAAAACACATTTTGTGTCTGCATGAATTTTCTGGGTTTTTTTGTTAACATAAATTATATCACTAGTGACATTATGACACTGGGCCTAGGCTGGATAATGACCTGCACATCATCACTCGTTTGTAAGCAATATTGAGTAACACTTCTCGCTGTATGAACAGTTGTACATGCAATCCTTCATTTGAATACAAGCTCGGTTTTTAAGAAAAAAGGGGGAGAAAAGGCCACACAAAAAAAGTCTCCGGTTTCTGGTATGGAGCTTGCCCAAAAAGTGGTGCGGCTTTTTTTTTTTTTTTACCTGATTTTTTTGCTTCAAATGTGTGCTGATGACTGCAAATGGTGCCCGACTAAACTTAGTGCAAATATATGGGAGTCCAGAGAGGTCACATAAAGCTTATTCTCGACCATAACCTAATCTAAAAACACGTTAAAATTGTGCAGCAGCAGGATTCCAGTCAAACCAGTGAGTTTGGCGGTTTTGAGACATCATCTTTCATTGAAAAAAAAAAGTTTTCATTTTGCCGACGCGCATGGCTACGGCGACGTGCGCGCATACCAGAAACCGGAGACTTTTTTTTTTGGCCAAATGCCTCCTCTTTATATGCCCTATCAAATAATGTCACATTTGAGTAACTTTCAAAGATATCGGGATCCTGACATTTTGGTCATTCTTGTTTAAAAATTTTTCCGCGTTTCTTGAAAACTGTACACAAACGTTGAAAATATTTTCAAATGCTTTTTGTGTCTGGTTTATGATTGAGCCAAAAATATCAGCAACTTCAGACGGTTATTTTTCAAGTTGTTCTTGACGAGTATTCATCAAAAATTTGTCTTTAATCAGTGCCCTGTTTCGTTTATGCAATGGAGACATTCACATTACCCAACCAGCAATGCCTTATAAACCTACGTGCATAGATCCCTCTCATAAGATGCCATCTTTGAAGGAAAATTACAAAATTCTTTGAAATACGACGCAGCCGATGCACGTCACGAAAAATTTGACACCCAAAATGCTGACGCACATGACAATCTGCAGTAAGTGACGTAATTTCAGAGAAAACCATAGAAGCTTTGCAATATAGCAGCCATCTTGGAGGGGTCCTTTGTTATATTATTCAGTAACAATGAATGCACAAAGGGCCCTTCTCTATTTATGTTTATATAACCGACATACAGATCCTTGTCATTTGATTGGTGGAACTCACATCACGTGTCATTCGTTATTACTGCCATACATGCCGAAGCTCAAAAAGTACTATCCGCCCATGGGGAATGGGAAATACTATTGAACAGTTAGGATCATTCTTGTTCAATGACGCAGTATTTGTGTGGAAATGCATGCTGGTGTGCACGTTGAGCGTTGTGCGTAGCGCGTATTGTTCCAAAGAGCTACAGCGTTGGGTTCAAACATTTTCGTGAAGGGGTGGTTTGGAAGAGAGAAATACATTTTTCACCAATTTTGTATTGAAACAAAAGTTCAAATATATCAAATGACAAGGATCTATATGTCAGTTATTATAAAACAAATATTGGGTGGCTTTAAACTGTGAAATGGGAGGAATATTATCGCTCTGTAAAATCTGGACTTTTCCAGTTCACTCGGCTTTGCCTCGTGAAAAGGAAAAGTCCAGATTTTACCTTGCGATAATATTCCTCCCATTTCATGCTGAGCCGCTCAATATTTGTATACTATCCCTGTGAAACAAAGCAGTGCACCTCCAATATGGCTGCCATGGCAAGGGGTCTATTCTTGGATTGCTTCATCATGTATGTCACCAACACGATTAACCACTCTTTTTTTCTTCATCAGTCTGTTCAATAAAGCACCGTAACTTCCGGAGGGGCCCGATCCTTTAAATGGTGTGTCCCTCTTGGGCTTTTTGGGTGAAGTTTCCTCAAGTTCCCCCATTTCACCGTTCAGTCTGAGTTTCTGAGGGCCTGGATTCTCTGCCTGCTGTACGTGCGCAACATTGTTTACACCGAAGATTAGGGATATATCAGGAGTGGGATTTAGAGACGACCTGTAAGTTGAATTGTCGCTGTCGGTTTGTGAAATGCTGGATCCATTTTCAACATCACAGTGCTGGGAGGGATCATCTGCTTGGTAGTCAGACGAGGCACTACTTGAAGCAGGTGATGCAGGAGTCCATTCAGCTAGTAAAGCCTCAAGCTTCTTGTCAATATTGGGATCTTTGGACGTCTTCTTCTTGCCCTTGGATCGGCCACATTTGTTTGGCGTTTTCTTCTTCTTGCGGGGCAGCCATGGATGCTCGGGGAAGTTGACAGCCCGTTTACATTTCCTGGAGCCTGAGTAAAGAGGACTGCCTGTCTTGCTGAAGTGAAGCTCTTCAAAGATTGTCTCCAGATTGTTGGGTTTGAGTGGCTTGTTCTCGCCTCGCTTCAGGTACAGTTGCTTAACCGTCTCTTCCTTTGTCTTACTAGACTTCTTGAGTTTGGATTCCTTAGTCTTCTCCGAGTAGCTCAGCACTGAAGACTTCCTTCGTCTGGGTCTCTTTTCAGGATTAGCATCTTCCCCTGAGACTGTGATGGCATCATCAAGCAAACCTGACACTTCTGAAAGATCCTTGATTGTTGTAGACTGTGTGTCGACATCAACTGACATTTCATCAGGAATGTAAGAAGCTCCGTTCCAAGAAATTACTTTATATAAGTCGGTCTTAGCCTTGTCCCCATCAAATGTGACAGTGTCTCTGTTTCCTTCGTCTACACCAGACCACGCTGGATTGTTGCCGACAATGGACACGCCTTCCCCATTGATGTCGGTGTTTCCTTTCTCAGGATCAGATGGGATCCCATGCAAAGTCTGGTCCACTGCGGGTTGATCCTCATCCAGACTGATCATGGACAACTGGAGTAAGCGGGCCGATCTCCTCCGTCTCCTTCTACCCTTATCTCTTGTTCTCTCCTCTTCTCCGGATGACGCAATGCATTCAGAGGTTGACGTTGACTCACTTTCTGTACCTTCAGGAACAGGTGCAACTGAAAAGTATCTAGAATTTTCATTTACTGAAACACTTTGTGCTGAAACACTTGTAGATTCAGCAGATTTTGAGTTTGATGAGACACGATCCAAGTTGTCACTCTTGGATGTCATATCTTCTGAATCTGACGCATTAGCGGTGGGGCTTTCACAACTGAGCGGTAGGACAATGGGAGCAAGTCTTGTCGATCGTCGCCTTGGTTGCTTGTGTGGTTTCTTGGTCTTAGGTTTTGTTTTGACAGGGTCTGTGACATCATCAAACTGGCACCGAAATTCTTCCTCTGTTGAAACTGGATCAGAGCAACTGGGATTTGTCAAAGGCTGGGCTATGTTGCACAGCTCTGATTCTTCACGTAAGAGTTTGCTTGAACTAGAGTTATTAGATGTTACAGGGCTCGGGCTTAGGCTGATCAACGGAAGGATGATAGGATTCAGTCTTGTTGAGCGTCGTCTTGATTGCCTGTCCCATTTTTTAACTGCCTTTTTCTTTGGTTTGGAGTGGTCTTCAGCGACAGTGCAATCCATGTCAAACTGGCATTGGAGTTTCTCGTCAGAGTTGAGACCAGTGGGAATGAATGATGAAGGCACTTGAGGGATTGTCTTCTCAATTTCTTCAGCTGAGCCTGAAAAGCTTGAAGAATTCTGAACATTTTCAGCACCCTTGTCAAGTTCGGTGCTGGCACCATCTAAAACTTGTGGCCGTTTTGAGGGAGGACGTCCTCTCCTCCTGACGGTTGTCATGTTTTCTTTGACAAAGCCCTTTCTTTGCTTTGGCACAGCTTTTGAAGTCTTGGAGCAATGGACGTCTGAGACCTCAGCCTGCTTAGAATCATCAGCATCTGTTTTGTCAGTATTTTTGATGTCAGCTTCCAGAGTCAGCAGCGACATCCTTTTAGCAATTCTCATTGAGCTTCTCCGCTGGACAGTTCTCTCTGACTTTTTCTTCCCAGAAGGCTTGTGATGCTCATTCATGAGAAAATCTGAAGCAGACATCCACTGCTCCTCTAATTCAGGAACGACACCTTTCTGTGAAGACTTTTCGTGGTAATCTTCATCGCTCTCTAACATTTCTATCCATTTGCTGCATTTTGTTTGTTCTCGTGTGGTCAAGTTTACGTCATCAGAAGGACCAGAATGGTATAGAGATGTTTCTTCAGCGGTAGAAGACTTCCCGCTAAATTGAGACTTGGAACTGTTCCTCTCAAGGTCACCTTCATCACTTGGTGACTTGGTAGAGATGCTTCTAGGGCCTGTATCTGACAGTTTCTGAGTGACTTCAACAGGACTGAAAGTTTGAGGAAGAAGCGGACCCTGGGCACTTGAAAAGTCAAACTCTGAGAAATCCTGGAAGTCATCGTGATGGTTTGGAAAGATCTTGGAAGACACGCCAGGGCTGGGTGACGTAACGCAAGACTTGGTTTTCAGTGGAGACTGTCTGGATGAAGCACGTTGTCCACAGCACTCAGGCTCAGTGTGTTTGCTCACATACGATGTATTCCCCGGCGAGCATGGAGATTCAGAATTTGCTTGCGATGCGTACGTTGGGGACGGCTCCTTACCCTTCATGTTGTTGTAAACCTTGTGACTAGGAGTGAGGTTCACGATGCATACATCATCCAGCAGGTTGGCACTATCAAAGACTTTTGTGTCAATTCTGTTCACCGGCACAAAGGCCGAGGGGGACAGTGAGACTCGCATAACTGACATGTCCCTCATACCATTGACTGGAGGCAAACAGTTTAGTTTCTGGAGTTTCTTCTGAGAAACTGGGGACACACTTGTATTGAACTGGTTCCTCTCATCAAGATGCGTGTCGACAATGGTCACAGGACTTCTAGATGACACAGAACTGCCGGAACTGTTACTGACAGAAGGATCCTCAACTAGAAAGTCTTCACAGAAAGTTTCAGATTCATCCGATGAGGAATGTTCCGGTGTGACCATAAACGCATCCAGAGATTCATTTTGATCTAATGGCAAGAATTCCGGAGAACCCAGATGGAGGCGGTTAGATTCTCCATCTTCTGGGAGAGGGAACTGTTCACGGGCGGAGTCTGATGTTTCAAATGGAAGGGGACTGATGCATAGTACTTCATCGGCATGATCTCTGGTATCCTTGAGGTCGTCACTGCCATTGATTGATTCCACATCTGATCCAGAACCATTCAGGGCACTACCAATGCTGGCAGTTTGGTAATCGTCAAGCTCCATGTCTAGACTATTTGTTGATGACGATTCGGAATCCAAGACAAATTCCAAGAGACTGTCATTCGTAGGGACAGCTTGCTGCATTTGCAGTGGTCTTCTCTCTGGCGCTGATGCTTTCTTGACAAGGGTGAAGTCTTTAAGATTATCCTTGCTCTTCCCCTGGTCTGAGGCATCAAACGGAACATCATGAGGATCAATGTCAAACCGTTGGTTGTTGAAGTCTTCACAACATTTAGAACCATCCGAACAGTCATCATCACTTAGAGGATTGATACTAAGAGCATCCTCCTTGTCTCTTGAGACACGGTCTTTCTCTGACATCTCACTGAGTTCTGAGCGTGTGGAGAACTGTGGCCTGCTGATTTCTGCAAGCTTTTTCTTGATCTCTGGTGTCTCAGTAATCCTTACCACCAACCGACGCTTCGGAGTGCCATCCGACCTGAAAAAGTCGGCCTCGGTGAGGTTATCTGAAAGCATGATGTGGTCAGGGGAGGTAAAGTCTAGTTTGGTGGGACTAGGGGTGGCAGGATTGTTGGGGGTGACAGGTTCATCAGGGGTGGCGTGCGGACAGTTCCCGTTTCTGTTGCTATCCTCTTGGTTTTTAGTTCTCACGGGCGTTGCGCCAGCTGATTTGGGATAACTTCTGGTGAAATGTTTGGTGGTCCGTATGGCTGCCTTGGGATATTCCGCTGGGTCCGAGTGCCTGTGCTTGACCTTTGACCTGTGCAGGACCGCACAGCCTTTCCGGCGGACTCTGGACGAGCGTCTGACGGGCGAGGTGTAGACTCTTTTCAAGAGGATGATCTTGTCGTTTTGTCGCACCACGCAACCATTGTGAGTTTTGACTCGTCCATTGGGCGACAAATCCTAGCAAGGGAAAATGGAGATGAAAGTCTTTTAACACATTTCTCTTGGCATTAATTTGTTAAGATAGAGACCTTTTAGTCCTTGCTACTGGTGAGGGTTTACATTTCTAACTCGGATTGGTCAACAGAGGGCTCCTAAAAAGAACAGCAAAGGACCAACCTCTACACCAACTAGATTAGGGTTAATCAAAACACTTTCAGTGTCTGACTGTCCGTCATATATAATCTCTTTGTCACTGTTGAGGCGGAAGACATGCACCGAGTACACAGCAGTGACCCCATATACAGGCGTGTAACTGGGAATTTAGGCAAAACGAGGACATTCCAACCACACAAGACTTTGCACAGTGTTTTCACTTTGTAATCGCATTCATGAGAAGTAAAAAAACGAGGAAATCAGCGGATCCGAGGAAAAGTTACATGCCTGCATATAGGACCCTGTGATTCTTGGAACTTACCTTTTCATCAGCAACAAAGCCCGGTGGGGAAGAACTATGTACAAGCGCTGTGGTGACGATAGTTGATCCACGAAACGCTGTGAAAGTAATCAAATGGAAATCTTTAAGTCCCAATGTCCCCGAATTTTTAGAAAAAATTGCACCGAGTCTGCAACGAAATTTGCCTTGACTGTTCCTCTTCATTTTTGCAATGGATAATCCTAACCCCAAAACCTCTACAGCTGTTTTCCAGAGAAGTGAGTTCGTAACTGTTTTCCAGAGAAGTGAGTTCATTGTGTGCATGTGGGCAAGTCCACAAAACATTCACATTTCCTGCAGGGTTAACTTTTTTGTTCACTAGCCAGCCAGGTGACTGTTAAACAGACTCTTAATTAGCCCCCAGGGATTTTCACTAGCCTGCATGGTTTTTTTGGTTTCTTTTATAGAGTGTCTCATAAACAACAATGTGCATACATGCATGTAAAGCGCGTATAGAGCCTTAAAGTTAACCCCTGGTGGCGCGCTTCAGGGTCCCTTGAAAAGTCAGATTTGTAAATTACAGGGTGAGTGGTGAAGTTCTGCATGTAGCACTTTCAAAATCTAGGATATGAAAGCCCAATTCATAAGCTTTCTTTTAGTACAAGAATCATTCAAATCAGTCATGTACTTTTTAAGTTAAGGAGTTTTAACCACAACCACCGTTTTAAAGTTCTGTCCACGGATCACAAAAAAATGCGTTCTTTCAGCAAAACGAAAACAATTCAAACACATCCTTACATGCATGTGATTTGTTTTTTGCATTGCTGAAAGAACACTTAACTTTTTGTGATCCATGGACAGAGCCTTAAAACAGCGGTTGTGTTTACACTTGCAAAGTACATGAGTGATTCAAATGATTCTTGTACTAAAAGAAAGCTTATGAATTGGGCTTTCATATCCTAGATTTTGAAAGTGCTACATGCAGAACTTCACTAAAACAATGGTCCCGACATTTGGTTTGTTTTTTTTACTCACCCTGTAGTTTTGGTATATTGATTTCTTTTAAAAAATCACCCTCAGAATTTTATGGAAACAGACAAATCGCATGACACGAAAGAGAAATATCGTGCCAAAAATTGTCCTCTCAATTCCGAAAACTTCCGCGTGGACTCGTGGAACTCGATCACTTGTTCACGCATGAAATTTAATGAAATATTTTGTGGTGGACATTTTTTTGAACAAACTTGAAGGATTTATTTTCATTTACAAACAAATCTAAATTGACCATTGAAAAGAAATATATTCAAGATTGATTCAAACGATCCTGAATAAATATAGAATCCATCAGATGTAGGTAGGTAAATGTTTGAGTTGTAATCATTTTCGTTCTTACTCAAGTACGCAAGGTTAAAACAGACGTGATCGAACAAGGAGACCAAGGTATGAAAATACGTCGTAAGTAAAATTCGTTTTACCCATTTCCAACTGATTTTTTTTAATCTATTCTGAGGCAATTTTGTCAGTGTTTTTAACCCTAACCGCCCTGAATCCTCCAAAATCCTTTTTGCAAATTGCAGGAATTTGCAGGATTGAGGTTACATGCCAAAAGTGCGTTGCTGATTTCGGAGTATGCACTGTGTCAAGGTCTTGGGCCGGACCTTGTGTTGTTTATGCTCAGCCATGCATAAATTTAGTCCTTGATTATACTTGACATCCTCCGCACTGCTCCAGGATGTCACTGCCTCTGCCTCAACCTATTGACAGTCATAGCCGGAGGATTTTGCAGGATTCAGGCAGTGGTCAGCCCTCCATGGACCATATTCAAGAAATAACGGAGGAATTTGCAGGATTGAGGCTATATGCTTTTTTTCCATGAGGCCAATTGGAGGATTTTGCAGGATTGAGGCTACATCCTAGCAAAAAGGCCTAGGGAGTTAGGGTTAATAAACACAACTTATAATTTAACCCTTTAAAACAGTTGATAAAATTATACACAAATTGATACAGGTTTGCTTTCTGAATTTCATGATTAATTTCTTCCTGTCCTTTCATCTTTGCCATATCCCAATAATTTGTTGACTTGCCAGCCGGGCTACTTAAGGAATAGTTTGACGAGCCCGCTGCTGTTTTGACTAGCATTTGGCTAGCGAGCTACCGTTAATTTTGAACCCTGTTTCCTGCACCCTGTGAACTGTGAACCTCTTTTGCTCACAGGCCCACAAGTAGTGTACAATGTTAAAGCACCAAAAAATGTTGTGTTTAAAGTGATGCCCTAAAAAATTATACCGGTAGGTTGGCATGAAAATAACATTACACTTCCTTTTAAAACAGTGGAATTGCTCATTAACAGATATTTGGTTTTTCCTGTTTAGTATCATACCTGGCAACTCCATCTTCAATGACAGTCTGTGATGTTATTAGAGCCTATAAACTCCTCCACATTAGGATGAACCTGCACAGAATGTTCACAGAAAATAGTCATTAAAACCTCATAATGTTAGAACTGTCACAAACCGTCAAAAAAATCTATACACTTTGTCTCCCATATACAGGCTGGTCACCAACTGAGAGAATCCCTACGGATTAAACCACAGAACTGCCCAAACCTGTTGCCGGAGGACTGTTATGATCATAAACTATTATTAATTAATTCTGGTAATGAAACCAAGGATTCCTCAAAAGCGCCCTAGGCACTGTAGCTCGCAAGCCTGAAGAACCTGTGGAGAGAAGACAATGAGAAAAAAATTACAGTTTAAGCGTAGGGAGGAAAAGCCCAGGAGAATATTCTGGGGAAAACCCTTGGAATCAGGTAGGGACTGAAAACCCAATCCACATATTGGCCCAGGCGGGATTCGAACCCGGGTCACAGCGGTGGAAGGCCGCAGGCGAGGAAAGTAGCACTATGCTAACCCGATTTCCCAAGTTTATACATTGTACATGTGTAGGGTGCAGACAATGAATACTGCTAGAACTTGCATAGCAGCCATCTTAGAGGGCAATGTCTTTGTTTGCTGGGATATGCATGAGTGAACCTTTTGTGTCTTCATTGTTACTGAACTAAATCCATCACTGACAGGCACTCACTAGCGCTGACCCACCACATCTATCAATGTCAGTCAAGGCATGGTACCCCGACCCTCAGTTAACAAAACTACCACAGCCTGTCAATTGCACCAATATGAGCCCAATTTACAGAACTATTCAAATCTGTCACCTGACAAATTTTGACCGAGAGGGTATTTCTCCCTCAGTGAGAGAGGGGGAGTTAATGTTTGAATATGGGAATGATAAGGCATGACCTACATGTAGTTAGTGACATTTAAAACCAACAGAAGAATCATATAGATAGAGGCTAATCCGAAACTTTGGGACTCTCAATACTTATACTGTGTATGAGAGTCCCAAAACTTAAGGTATTTATCAAATTAGGTTTTGCCCTTCACTGACGTTTAAACACTGTATACTCAGTGTGTTACCTCCTGAGTGAAAGTTGGAAAAATCACCCGGGTGGGACTCGAACCCACGACCTCCTGCTTTCTGGAGCAGATGTCTTACCACTCGACCACTGAGCTAATGGGATCGGTTGGCTGGTTCGAATCTGATGTATGGGTACTGCATAAACTATTGTAAGATGGAATTTTGCGTCGGTGTGATATATATCAAATTAGGTTTTGCCCTCCAACCGATCCCATTAGCTCAGTGCTCGAGTGGCAAGACATCTGCACTAGAAAGAAGGAGGTCATGGATTCGAGTCCCACCCGTGTCATTTTTCCAACATTTACTTGGGAGGTAACACACTGAGTATACAGTGTTTAAACGTCGGTGAAGGGCAAAACCTAATTTGATTTATATCACCCCAACGCAAAATTCCATCTTATAATAACTTAAGGTATTAAAAACATGCAATACAAGAAAATAGACTGGCACCTGAAACAACCAGTCCAACACCGCTTCAGTACTGCATCAATCAACTGTGCTAAAACGTGGCATGAACCAAAAACTAGTCTCTAATACTACACATTTCTCCATAGTCAGCCACCAGACCAATGACACGGAATGAAGAGGTCAGTATTTCAAATAGGTGAACCATGGTTGGACATGTACCAGCCTAGTCTTTAGTCTCATTTTGAAATCACTTGACTTCCCTCTCATGTGCAAAATATTGAAGAAATGTCTCCTTGAAAAATTGAATTGAGTCTTCAAACTTGGTTGGTGAAATACTGAGGACCTTTGCTTTGCCCAATGGAATTTTTGGAGAAATTTGCTGGCTAAAGAGTAAGTAAAGTTGGCCTGATTGAGTTTTGCACGTTTCAGAGCACTCCAGGTCTCAGTCTGGATAGAGGCCAGGGTTTTGATTTTTTGAGGGAAATTTTAACAAAATGCAACATGAAAATAACAATGGCGATCACCGCAATGCACCGTGAACTGGCAAAACGCATTGCACCACGTTGCATTAACTGTACAAAATCACATTTTCTACAAAAAGAAACAGTTGAAAATTACCAAATATGGTGTCATTGGAATTAAGAGAAGTCTGCTTTAGGTTGATAAAGCCATTTTGTAATGATAAAAAACACTCCTGACTCTAACTTGAACAAAACTAACCCTAACTGCTAACCCTCCTGAATCCTCCCAAATCATCCTGCCATAAGGGGAGGATTTCAAACTTTCAAAGGATTCTTTTAAGCTGAAGAGCAAACAAAAAAGGGCAATAAAGTCTGAAATTGTAAACATGGTACATTTTGTAAATGGTCTGATTCCCATCTCATGGATACAAAGTCACAACGACAATGTTGGCATGGAACCAGAGAAAGGGATTTGTCACTGTAACATTTTTAAAGTCCAAAAAAACTTGACTACGCATCCGGCTAAATATCCACTGCCTGAAATAAACACTTGACATGTGCGATTTTAGGCCTACCAAAACCAATAAGACTGGTTACAGAAGTCATCTTGATGGAATAAAAAGGGAAAAATGTTGTATCCTGACGCCACTTCTTTGGTTGAGTACAAAGTCTATGGAGAGCTGAGAGCATTTTCAAGGTATTTCCCAACAAAATTTGATATGTTTCTGTTCCAGACATGCCAGATATAATAATCAGATTCATGTCTTTCCAACATTTTTAGCAATGAATGACCTTGAGCTGATATACGAAGGAAAAAGTGGCGTCTGGTTGCAACATTTTTTCCCCATAACTTAACTACACAATTGGGAAAAAATGTTGCAACCTGATGCCACTTCCGATCCGCAATTGTGTACAAAGTCTATGGAGAGTCAAGACAAATTTCTAATTATTTCCTTATAAAAATTGGAAATGTTTTTCCTTGTTCTCAGTCCCAGACTATTCTTATCATCATTTTGCAGTGAATGACTCTCATTGAAATGATATAGGCCTATGACTATAGCCCGGTTCATACTTCACGCAAAAGCAAGTGCGAAGCGAAATTCATGTCGTCAACAATGGTGGACGCACTTCGAATGTATTGTGGACGTCACGAACTTCGTTTCGCATTTGCTTTCACGTGAAGTATGAACCGGGCTTTGAGTATGAAGACAAAAGCAGCATCAAGTTGCAACATTGTTTGGAAAGAATGTTTTACCCTGACGCATGTGATGCTGCTTTTTTCTTCATGTATATCAATTTCATCTCAATAAAGATCAGTAATTGAAAAAATCATAAAATGACGATAACTTAAGACATGAATTTGGGACTGAGAAACATTTCCAATTTTGTAATCTTGTTAGGAAAGTCTTAAAAAATTGTCTTGACTCTCCATAGACTTTGTACACAACCGCTGAAATGGCGTCAGGTTGCAACATTCCCCCCCCCCCCCATTTTTTCCCCCACAATCGCCGTCGGAAAGATTCCCATATCTGGCCATCACTTGTCACCCTGTCAGTGTCATGCCTGTGCACAAACCGTACTGCATCTGAAAATTTCTAAGCCTTTTTTTCTCCAAATAGGCCTAGGCATGCTTAGCCCCACTAGTGTGGCCGTCGGTATGCTGCGCTGAACCTCTGGCCACACACCATGGTACCGCGTACTACTGAGGATGAAGTTTCATAAAATCTGCGGTCCGTTTCTTACATTCTCCGTTTCTTACTTTCTTATGGTTGTATTCTATGATGTCTCACCTATCACTTCTGGGATGCTTAGGTCTAATGATATTCCATTTTCTGAGATATTCTTCAATCTTTCTGGAGCCCATATCAATTTGCACTCAAAATGGCTGCCATCACCACCAGACGTTTCACGAGTGCAAATTGATATGGGCTCCAGAAAGATTGAAGAATATCTTGGAAAATGGAATATCATTAGACCTAAGCATCCCAGAAGTGATAGGTGAGACATCATAGAATACAACCATAAGAAAGTAAGAAACGGAGAATGTAAGAAACGGACCGCAGATTTTATGAAACTTCATCCTCAGTCGCACGCGGTACCACGGTGTGTGGCCAGAGGTTCAGCGCAGCATACCGACGGCCACACTAGTGGGGCTAAGGTTAGACCCGTGAACGTGGCGTTGTATACAACGCCACGTTGTTGTGTCATTTTGAACCTAGCGAAAATCGATCCGGCTACATAATTCCGTATGGGTGTTGAGTACTCACCTAGAAATCTAAATTTGCCCGTCCGATTGTTTAAGCTGTGTAATTTCGACGAAATTTGCCCATCAGTAAAGACCCATACGAACGTGTACAGAAATTTCATTTTTACACGACAAGTGACCCTAACAAATGACCCCGGACGAGTCGCTTGGACAGATTGACGGCTGTTTCATGTCGCAATCCCGAAAAAAACAACCCCGCACCCGATTGGCTGTTCGGCTCATGACGTGTACGTGTGCGCTCACGCAAGTGGGCGCACGTGCGCCAGCGTGCGGTGCGGTGAGAGAGGAAAGGACTTGAAACTTGTCTAAAACGATGTCTCTTTTAGCTGTGACAGTAAACAGCCGCAGAATTATACGAAGGACGGTACAATAAAACGCAATGCGCATGCGTCACTTGGGAGAAAATGGCAGCTAGCAGGACTTCATAAACCAGAAAAACGGGGCCAGAATTTTCCTCAAACTTCGTCAAATGCAAGTTTTGACGTGCAAACGGATTTCAAGACAGCTTCATATGTGAGTACTTATTACATGGGCAAAATAACATCCAGTGTGTGTTACGCAGGGAGTCGGAGGGGCAATTTCGCCAGGTTCAAAATGACACAACAACGTGGCGTAGTTTACAAGCCACGTTCACGGGTCTAGGCTAAGGTATGCTAGGCCTACTTCAATATTTTCCCTGCAAAATTTGACTTTTTTTTAGGACATTATTAATTTCTGATGGCTGACAGGTTACTGAAGGGAAAAATCAGTGATGGCTAGATATGGGATTCTTTCCTCGCCGTCTTTTATCATGTTTATTCATGAGTCAATACGATTTTGTTGGAAGTTTGTAGAAGATGTCGGAAATAAAAGACTTCCCCTTTACAAACACATGACAAATACGTAACCGATATCAATCGTGCCGTGTTTTTCAAACATTCTCTGCAAAACACACATTCATTGAAAAATAAGTTACAATTTTTATAAGTTACAAATATGGTTTCCTGGAATTACCTACTTAAACGAAGAAATCGCTGACAAATCGAGAGATTTCTTTCAAAATATTCGCATCACAATTGTCAAGCATTTTCTTTTGAAATCTTCCGCTAGCGGTTATTAGTCTGGTATCCCGAATCATGCACCACAGACTAGTGTCGATTGGCACTTCATGCACCCTCATAGCAATGCAGCATGTACCAGTCTACAATGCATGAACCATGCATAATAATTAAAAATTAAATATTAAAATAAATGCAAAAATGTCACCAACATGACTTTTGCAACTATGTGTTTTTCGATGCCCAATTATAAAGAGAAGTCGGCTGGACCTCAATTTGTGAGGTTTGTATGTAAAACCAGCTGGTGTGCACAAAACCTTTTGATTCCCATCGAACTTAATAAACGATTTTAAAATTTCATCTTTATGAATATTTATCTTACTGGTATGAATATGTATATCTGTTTCACAATATGACGCTATGACTATGAGTACGAGTATGAAGGAAGTACAAGTTGGTGTAGAGCTCGGGGCGGGGCGAGGCGGGGGTTGCAAATATAAAGACATCCAATGCGTTTTTCAGTGGGTTATTACTATATAAATACACCTTAATTTGAGAAGTTTAGAAAGAATGAAAAGGACGACGAAACGCAGTTGAGAATAAAAAGGGGTGTGATTTCAATTGGGTTGAGCATGCATGGAGAAATTATTTCTCCATGGGCTGATGAGCGTTTGTGAGGGGTACCTCCCCCCCCCCCTTATACACCTAGGGCATGGGGTTTTGGGAATTAAGTGAAATGGCATGTTTTCTCAACAACTTTTTGATGTTCGACAAAACTTCCACAAATGGGGCTCAATAGACAATAGACATGTTCTCAAATTTCCTCAATACTGTTTGCCATATGTGCAAAACAAATCTTCATATCATATCCCCCAAACCCAGGCCTCATCGGCTAGTGCCATATGAACTAGAGAGGATTCACAGCCGAACAGGCCCCTCAATCTGTTTAAAGGGAAGACTCACATTTGCAAACATCAAAAACGAAATGATCAAATTGTCACGAAATATCTTACTGGATTGTTGGGAATGACAAAGCATCCTGTAAAGTTGTGGCTCCTGGTGCTGACATTTTCAAGAAAAACTGCATTTTTCCAATGCTGGTCGGCCGACCAGCGTTGGAGAAAACTTGCTTTTTTCAAAAAGTGCTCCTTCCTTTTTTATATTTAGTTCATCTGTATTTTCTTTGCAATTGATTACACACCCGTGACGACTACAACCCTGCTAGACTGATTCTCTGATCTTACAATTCCCCTAAAGTCTATAAATTGCTCCGTTTCATCTTAAGTGGGGTCGGGGAACCAGACTTAAAGAATTGGTTTCTTGGTTTTTCCAGCATACAGAACCCAAAACATAAAACAAGTCAGTGTAACAATATTGGCTATAAGGCCAAAAAAAAAAAATATGTCGGTCTCTGGTCAGCGCGCGCGTCGATTTTAATCATGCGCGTCAATCTTTTTTTTCCCCAAAATGTTCCGCGGTAGCTCCAACAGCGCCCTCTATTGCCGCACCTCCTCATTTTTTTTTTTAACAAAGAGCACCAAGGAATGGGGAAATTGCACAAAGGCAAATGATAAAGGGCACCAAGGCAAACTATGGAGGACACCAATGTACATGAGGACACCAAAAAAGCAAAATAGTACCCCACCTTGTCTGTACAATCCAAGCTTGAAGAAAAAGAAAAAAAGGAAAACAAAAAAAAGCCGCGTCCCCGCGTCAATTCCGGAACTTTGGTCTGACCAGAGACCAAATTTTTTTTTTTTTGGGCCTAACATACTATTCCTCCAAATCCAATTATTTCTGAAAATTGCAGCAAAAGCAAATGACGTACATTCCCTTTAAGGTCTTTGATCCCATAAACATGACCTTTTACAAACATATTTTGTGACACCTCCTTTTGAATACCCCCCCCCCCCCCAGAAAATGGCCCACTCAAATAATTAAACAAACAGACCTAACAACCAAACAAACAATCAAACAACCACTCAATAAATTAAACCTAGAGACATTTTTTTTAATTAAATGTTTATTATCTCTAATATCACAAACTAGATTTTCTGCAAAAATTATGTGTTTGTATAAAAAATTAAATTGCAAAATTACATGTACAAGCAATCACACAGATTTAGGAATGACCAGCAAAAAATTTGTTACACAAATTATATTGCACAGTTATGTGCAATAGATGTTCAAGGCAAATTCTTAAATTTTTCTCATATTTCAGAGACTCCATTCATTTAATAAGTACTTCATATTTAAAAAAAAAGTTCCACATTTTACAGTTAAAGAGCTGTTCTCTTTTCCTTCCCATCCTTGTAAAATTTCAACCCAATTTGATTGAGTTGCTTTTGACCAATCACAACAATGTGGCATTGACAAATTTGCATAGGTGTTGCCCACATAGAGCTATATTGAATTACTAGAGCGCTAACTCCTCATTCTGCGCGAGGAGACTCTTTGAAGCCGTTCTGGGCGCAGACATTTTGAATTCATGTGCGTGTTTGTAGAACATAATGAAATTAGATGGATTGAATTTTGAAAGTGTACTCTACATGCAACGCGCAAGTAGAACATACGCAAACAACTTAAGCGCGTCATTGACGGTTAAAAAAACGTGACGGTAAAAAGCATCTGCAGCGAACATGCGCATGCGTTGCGCTGTTTGCATAAAGCAAAATGATACGCTCATTTGCTGATCGTGCGTTTTGGATTTGGGCGTATTGGCTTCGATAACGCACCTTTATGGAATACAAAGGCAGATACGTGTATATGCAAATAGCCGTACAAAATTTCTAGGTCTCCATAGGTTTGTGCACAAACATGGATGCACCCAGCAGGCATTACTTTGTACACGAAGTTAGCGCTCTAGTAATTTAATATACGTAGCTCTATGGTTGCCCATGTGCAGAGTGGGCAGGGCTTATGGCTGGTCTAGTAAATTATAGCAAGTAATGTGTACATGTACATACTTGTGTAATCACAACAAATTATGCATATATTTCTTTACTTCTTTGAAACTTTAAAAGCGATTCAATTGCATGATATGATGGAATAAAACAATTGGCAAACATATACCTGCATGATTACAGATATTGCTGTACATTAACAAATCACCAAACGTTAACGTAAGAAACTACTGTTTTTCCAAATAAAATTCTCTCTCAAAGGGCGAATGCCTTCTGCAAGATTCTACGCATCACACCTAAATCCCCACTTTTAAAGTTCTAGTACTGCGGTTGGCAAGCTGTTTGCTGCATTGGTCCAGTAAATACATGTTATAGTCACATTTAAACTGATAAATGATTGCAGCTGGCAACTCATCAAGCTTGGACAAGCCTGAGCCCTTGATGTACACTGCGTAAATAATTTGAGTATTAGAGCATTCCTCTTCTGGCAAAAATTCTTCGTCCAATTTAATTCTAAACAATTGTACCTTTAATACAATGTACACGTACATGTACACAAAATCTAAATTATATCTACAACTATTCTAGTAAAATTCACATTAAAACACAAGCTGCACACCATTAATATGAATCTACTTTAAAAAATTGATTACTTCAATTTTAAAAAGAAACAGAAATAAATTTGTAAGAAATAGGACAAATCACACTTGTTTATGTGTCTAGCATCTAGAAGGCTCTTTTGTTGAATTTGCCATTACAGCCACAACTGATGATGGTCCACGTCATTTCAGTAAATGCTTAAACATTTCATAGCAAAACTAAGGGAATAACAGTGTGGTACTGCCGTTTTAAATGTCTGGTTTTAAACTGCTTAGGGTCCTGGTCACCAAAAAACTGCTCCACCACACTATTATTCCCATTCACAACAATCGTTTTGGTCAAAAACTTCAAAACATTGGAAAAATTGACAACATTCCCAACAATGTTTTGCTGAACGATTTTAACCCGTGTTCAGGCCACTTCTGTGTGCATGTACGTCACACAGACATGGTTTGCTTAATATCTCATTCTTAGAAATGGGTAAAGTATATTTTAAAGCTACAGTCCATCATTTGCAGCTATCCAAAAAGTAACTGACGTAATTACCGTTGACTGAAAAACATACTTGGTTGAAAGATAGTAAGGGGACTAAACTCCCTGTGAAACTATTCTTTCTGGCATACTGTCATTTTGAAGAAATCAACGAAAGAAGGCATTTCCAACAATTGCGTCCAAAGACGCATCGTTGGAAATTTCCATTAGTAGTTCGGTTTTTTTTGGCGAAGGGCACGCAATCGTTGACACGGTGCACACGTGCAAGCAGCTATAATTCGTCAGTTCAGTGCGCGACATCGCGTAGCTGCAATCGGCTCAGTGAGAAGGCGTCTCTGAATTCAGGCACAATTCAAAACATGATTCAGCAACTTTTGATTTGAAATCTAGATCCTAGAATGTTGGTTTTCTCGGAATATAAGCTGAGCTGAAACGTCATCAGGTTAGTTGTTCAGCACCCTTCATTAGATTTTGAGCACATTTGTTGCTTCAAACGAACAAAATGCACAAATTACAAATGATGGACTTTACCTTTAATGGTTTAAGGAAGTGTACACAAATTTGGCATAAAGCAGAAATTGTTCAAAGCAGCAATACTTTGTGCAACTTTATTTCTACTCCTCTTAAATGTGTAAAAACTATTTGACATCCCTTTCTGGTTAATGTTTTTTGGGAAAAGCGCACTTCTCTAAATATATAAATATTGTCTATGCTTTTTCTGACAAATGAGGGCGCCATTGCTGTGATGTCATCATTCGAGGAAGACACTGAGTTTAGGGGTTTTCTGTTCAGACCACCCAAAATGTGCTAATTGAAAACATTTGATGGAAAAATTTGCTCATTGGCCTACTATCATATGTACCGAAACAACAAATCACCAGAGAAAAGAACGTTTACAACAGTGAAAATCAAAAAATCTGGCAAAATTGGCTGAATTGGCTGTAACATTGAGGTGTCTGCCTGAAATGACATCACACTTTTGCTCATGAATATTCAAACTCAAATTAGCATTAAAAAACAAAAAGGCCTCAAAATGCCATTAAAAATGACATAATGAAAATTGGAAATAGCGTTCAATGGGACACAAATGTGAATTTGCAAGGGCTGCATTGATCAAATTACATTACCATTTAAATCGTTATCATAAGCAAGTATCTACAGGTATTTTTAAATTCTCAATTTTTCTAATCCAGAAAGATTCTGCTAGAACCGTAAACATTTTTATTTTATTTTTCGTTTGTTTAAAGTCATACGACTAAATTGCATAATAAGTTTGTGACTAATGCTTTTTCCAAGAAAAATTTGCAGACAAATGAAAATGCACATAAATTAGTACATTTTATAAGCAAAGCATCACCAGGAAGAAACATGACCTATTTCATAGCAAACAATGAAGTTTTTATATCCTGGTACTTACATCTATTAGCAATAACTTCAAAATGAAAAGATAGTTCAGAAATGAATTTGATTTTTTAGGGTCATATATGTCCCTGTTTGCTTTGAATTGCCTAAATATATGTTGCTCCAAGTTGGAATCCTGTCCAAGGCAGTGACTGATGTCACTGAATCCATGAATCTTACCATTCCATGATTTCTGAATACTGACTGCAGGCAATCAGCTCAACTTTCTCTTTTGAGTTGTGAATCTCCTTCTCACTACAGGGTTCCTACAATGCAAGGTAAAGATAAAAAAAAGGTGAAGGATGATTGCATCAAACTACCTGGTAATGGTACAAATGCCATGAGGATATCCAAGACCCCAAGCATAATCCTTTACCTTCTCAGTTAGCAGTGGGGAGAGTGGCCTAGTGGTTAGGGTTCATGACTCATGATCCAGCTGGTTCAAATCCAGCTGCCGGCCATATGTTGTTTCCTTTGGCAAGCTACTTCACCCCCACTTGCCTCTCTCCCTCAAGGAGTATAAATGAGTGCTGGCAGATATACATGTATGAAACTCCTGTAAAGTGGGATATAGACTACTGGCAAAACATGTATGTTGTGTCCTTGGGCAAGCTCCTTTACCCCCACTTGCCTCTCTCCACCCGGGAGTTATTAAATGGGCACCGGCATTAGCTGGGGAGTAACCTGTGATGGACTAGCATCCCATCCAGGGGGAGTAGAAATATCCTCAGTCCTTTCGTGCTGCTGAAACCGGAGATAAACACCGGCCTAATGGGCCATATTGGCTCAGGACAGACTTTACTATACTTTTTTCAGTAAGCAACTGAATGTCTTAATCTTGGATGTTACATGCAGTGTAATCCCAGCCCTGCCTGGTTAAGCTCAGTTATAGGTCCATCCCCTATGCTCTTAAACAAATTTGATAATTTTTTTTCTCCCTATTTATAAATTTGTAACTTTTTAACTTGTATATTTTATTCCAACTCCCCAAAACCTCCTTCTTTAAAACCTCCTTGTTTCCCTTTTTTGCTTTGGGCTCAAACAGATCCAATTAGCAAGCAGACCGGCTCCCGGTCCGACATTATCGATTGTGGTGTGGGAACCAGCCTTCCCTGCAAGAGTGGAATTATTGTACATGTTGTATGGCAGCCAATAATTCAAAATTGTAAAGAATGGACCAATTTTTTTAGTCCATGTCTCATTCAAAATTAAATAACTTTTGTATTGCAAGATAAATAGCAATTCAGAAAACGAATGTAATTTTCAGAATGAAATGCAAAAACAGCACAGGGAATGCAATTTTAAGACCTTATATCTCAAATCTGTGTGGTAAAAATAGGATTTGTTTTTAAAAAAAATTTGAGTGGGGGACTTGACCCACTAGTGTGTCCAATAGGGACAAGGATTTTTTTTTGGGGGGGGGGGGGGGGAATGGCAACGGAGGGGGTAACATTGTTGACCGCAATACAGTACTTTATCACAAGCACTATGATGCAAAACCCTTCAATAGGGTAGAGGCATACGCGTAAACCAGCCTTCCACTTGCACTCTTCAAAGTGGTTACAAATAGCTATCTACCATTCATATTTATACAGCACAGTTTACATTAAAGGATCAACTATCATTAAATATAAAAGCTTGCTGGAAGATGTTTTACAAACCATTTTCAAAATCCGTTGCTAGGTCACACCTCTGAATTGCCTTCAGTGCAGCTATCAGCACATTCTGCTGATCGATATCTGGGTTGTTGCTTCGCCAAAATGTCAACATCTGGAACGACTGCTCGACCACCTTGTCATATTCAGCCTTGATTTTACTGACTTTTTCAGTGGACACTCCTAGCTCCACTGCGAGCATCGGCATGATTCCCGAAAGGCGTCCAGCCAGGTTACGCAGCGGTATGTCCGCAATAGAGGAGCCTTAGTGGGATATGTCCAAATTTTCACTTTAAAATTAATTGCAAAACCACTTGACACTGAAAATTGAATGTACATGAAGGGTCTGTATTAACCGAAAGGGCATTAAAAGACAGTGTTTTATCAAGGTCTTCAGTGTCAAAACTGACAATACCAAACTCTTTAATGTGCACATGTATTAAGGTATATGCTATTTGTGTCTACAAACCTTTGAATTTATTGTCAAGTGCATCATAGGACTTTAAAACTCAATACATACATATGGTAGTAAATAACGGAGCTGTTGACTAACTGTCAGAGACTAGCCTTGAGTCTGACTTGACTTGTGACTTAACATAAATTTACTAATACCAAGAGGCTTACCGCTTGAAGTGGTAGCGACGACACGTTGTACATGTATATTCCATTTACCTTTAAAAAATAAAGGAGAAAGCATATGACCTATAGTTAATAATTCCACATTGTCATTCGGGGGATAGACATACATTGCCTAACGAAGTAACAAAATTGACATTACTCAGTAAAGACAATCAGAACAGCATGAAAGTACATGTATGTGACATGCTAGGAATGAAATTGAAACACATCAATTTAATCACTAAGTAACATATTAAACACACTCCATTAATCTTGCAGAAATTAATCTAGCCGTGGTTAAGGTGTTCTTGGCAGCTGCGGCAGAGAAGAAGTGACGCGAGGCAGGACGGACACGCCAGAAACAAGCGAACCAAGGCGCAGTGGCATGATCCTCATGGATCATACGCGGCCAACGAACAACACTTATCTGTATTCGCATATGAGGTTGTGCGCTAGAAATTTAGGGCAAAATAAAGAAAAAGCATAAGCTTTCGCCGATGATTGGACCTAGGCGTTCTATCGAATCCAAATGAATTGCATATAGTGGCCACATAAGGTTGCTGTTCATGCTGTATTTTAGCGAGGATATGCCGCCGATTAACGAACGGACGTAAGGGATAATGACGAAAGCCTTGACCAAGGCTTGAATTAATCATGTAGGATTGGGTTTGTGGGATTTGTCCAGTGATGCACCCAAGGGGGGGGGGGGCCCTCGGGGGGCTTGAGGCCTAGACAGGATGAACCAAGTCTTTATGAGAACATATATGTAAATAATAACCATGTTGTTGGGGACAACAATTTAGGTGGGGGAGTATTGTGGAGGAGTATTAGTTTCAGTGTTGTAGTCAAGTACTTTTTCTGAGTACCGAGTACTGCCAAGTACTTAGGTTTCCGAATGCGAGTACGAGTACCCAGTACTGGTACTTCCGAGTTCAGGTCTTGGAAAACGAGTACTTGTACTTCCGAGTTCAGGTTTGGAGTAAGAGTACTTGTACAAGTTTCCGAGTTCAGGTCTCGGAGTACGAGTACTTGTACTTCCAAGTTCAGGTCTCGGAGTACAAGTACTTGTACTTCCGAGTTCAGGTCTCGGAGTACGAGTACTTGTACTTCTGAGTACGAGTACGAGTACTTGTAAGTCGAGTACGAGTACGAGTACTTGTATTCCAAATATGGCCATATGGCAAATGGTTCATTTTGCATAATTGGCCCAGGCCCAGTCAGACCGATATACAGACCCACTCACGGCTAGCTGTTAAATGTATTTGTCCGGACATGCACAGAGAAATATGGGAAATTTTGATTTCTCTGCAAATAATCAAGCATTCCAACTGAAAGTATCGATAATAAAATAAAGCCGTGGTAAGTCAAGCTATACCTTTTTTTTCCGAGTATTGTTATTCGACTACGAGTACTTTGATGATCAAGTACAATTTAGACATGTTAAGTACAAGTACATTACTGCTCAAGTACGAGTACCGTCGTTTCGAGTACGATTACTTTGGCATTTGAGTGCCAGTACAAGTACTCTAAGAAAAAGTACTCGAGTAGTACTCAAGTACGAGTACTACAAAACTGATTAGTTTTCTTTGTACTTTTCACTTTATTCCTAGTCAGTTTCCAGTAATTTGACTAGCAAACTAAATGTCTTAAATTTCTTAATTTAGTTGTTAGTCAAAAGGTTAGGAAATGTTGTACAGCCCAAGTTAAATGTGAATACATAACTGCTTTATTGAGGCCTTGAGAAATCATAATACATTAGCAATGCACAGTTGAATTATTTGATATATATGCTGCATACTTCTTGAAGAGTAAGGCAAATATGCTACACATTATTGTGTACCCGTGACTTTTAATAATGAAATGAAAATAGCCCTTCATCATTACCTTCCTCCCCACCTTCTATTTTTGGTTTAGCCTGCCCCTCTTATCCATCACACCCCCTGAGCTGAGTGTGTATCAGTCCAGCCAGGCATGCAGCATCTTATTTGCATAATTCTATTGTAAGCCCCATGTGCATGGAATTTGAACTAGCCATGTGTGCTTCAGTCTGCTGGGTGCTGTGCTAGGGATAGGTTGTCTGTGGAGGGCTGTGCAGGTTTTGTCTGGGCGTGGCAAGGAAAGGCCTTGATGTAATGACCACGTAAGTTGTAGTGCATGACAACTTTTAAATCCCCCTGGGTTGGGAGTAGAGTTATGGTGCTTTTACCATAAGCTACCCCATGCACACTGACCATCACTGAGCCCCGCCCTTTGTATTTCCTCATAATTAATTGTTTTCCTTGCATTTATTTCTACAACAATTTCCTTTATTCTTACTTTAATTAAAGAACTTAAATCGTAGTTGCCCCTAAAATTAGAAGTAATTAGTAATAATTAGTAGAAATAAGTAGACGGATCCAATCTTTCTTAATAAATTTATTTACTTGAAGCCTAAACATCTTCTCTCTCTACCAAGTTATTTGTTTGTCTCGCTGTGGCACCTGACCACGCTACAATTGGTGGCAGCGGTGGGATTCCTTTTTTTCAGAGAAACAAAGGCTCAAGTGTTAATCGTAGTTTAAAATAAGTTTAAAATCATACTAATATTCAAAATCTTGTTCATTGTAAGGTAGGCGAGGCTGAATAACTTAAACGCTGGGGTTGGAGAGGAGATTGACTCCGCCTTAGTGTGTAAAGATTACTATCAAAATAATTGTGGAGAAAAAGAGGAAGATTTACGTGCATTCTTCCAAAGAAAGGGCGAATTGACTCCTTGCTTTTGTTAGTTTTGTTCCACCAGACATTAACATAGATGAATGTTAATGATGTTTGTGACACAGAAGTGTCTAGTGATTTTTCTTTTTTTCCTTGTTTTGTGAATTTTTGGAACTCTGACAAAATCGTGACAGAAAGTTTCTGCATAATTGAGATAACTTGAATACCGTGTTGAATTGTTTTGCAGTCACTCGTTGGTTGTTGGAGAATTAGCTGTGCTTTTATCTCAGTTTTGGGAAACTTTTTTTACGTTGCGTACTGTGTTGTAAAAATTTTGTGGCCAAACAATTTTGTCTCATTTAATTCTACACAGTTTTGCGGAAGAACAATTTCAGTAGTACTATAAAATTGCACTTACTAACAAGAAACTGGAATGGAAGAACAAGCTAAAGGCGAGTACGTAACATTAAGACAGTCAATCAGAGCTTTAGAAGCCGAGATTGACGAAGCTTATGATAAGCATCAGGGTAACTCGGTGGTGGTCGAGGGGGTCGGTCAAGACTCCCCAAGTGTTTTTTCTTTGATGCAGTCCTCCACCACAGCACCCGAAGCAGACTCCACTAATGGGGAGTCATTACAGACCACTTATGTGCCGAGCACATTTGTCGGACTGTCTGATGTGGCAAACGCAGGTAACGATACCGTGCCGAGTCAGCAGGGTGTGTTACCAGCAGATTCAGGTAGGGAGAAGAGAGTAGCATTTGATGTGAATGTGAAAAATGTACATGGTCCTCCATGTACTGGTAGTGACTCAAAACCACTCCACACTTCTGCACCAACAGGTAGAGCGAAAAACCGCACGAAAGATGGCCGCACGTGAAGAATTCTTCTCGAAGATTGTCGCTGTTGAAAATTTGGATTTTTGACTACACTACTCGTTGCTGATAATAACAGTTCAATAAGTTTGGTAGTAAAAACGGATCTGTTTGTTCTTAGGACAAAACCAATCAGCAAGTATTGCAACAAAGCAAGTTTTTTAGCGCTCCACGAATGCGTAGCTTTCTCAAATGCTGAGGGAAATTGGGTTGCGTAGTTCGCCGGCGTAGCCGGTGTGGGCTGGCCCGCGCCGCGCCCGCATGCCAGGCCGGCCGCAGCCGGGATAGGAAGCAATTCCCGGTGATTATTTCTCATCGTCATTATCTACAATTATATTTTTTAACATAACAAAAATGACATTTCTCCTTCACATTGTGTTGTAGCATATTGAAATTGCAATCGCCGACGACTTTTTATGTCTGAGACCTCCATGGTTTTACAATTTCTCTCCCTGCCGATCGGATGGTTTTATTTACAAATTTAAAATCGGAACTACTGCTACTACGGCAGCGCTACACAACACAAGGCTTCTTGAAATATGAAATGTTCATGCGATTTGTTCTCACACTTAATATTGACAAAGTAAATCCCAATTTTTTATAAAACATTGAGGAACTACTAAAAATGGTTAAACATCAGAAAGCATCGATCTTGGAACAACTTATACATTGTAAATATAATCTAAAATTTGAAAACAGAAGAAACTTTACAGGAGCAAGAGTATTAATCATTGAAACAAATAAAACAAAATTTCTTACAATTTTAAACACTTCTGCTAAAAAAAAATCAGGGGAAAGTGGCAGGGAATCACCACAGATTGCACCACAGAGCATCTAGAGTCCAAAATTTCTGGGGCCCTTAGGCGGGCCCCCGACCCCACGCCGTAAGGGCTTCGCGCTCCGCGCTCGCATTAGTCGCCAAACCAAAATTACCCCTACGCTATAATTTCACCCTGGCTAGAACACTGGTTGAGGGTATTGAGTGCACTCCAAGGAGCAGGCTTAAAGCTGAAGTATAAGAAATGTGTTCTTACACATCCAGAAGTCACCTATTTGGGCCACGTTGTTTCCTCTGACGGAATTGCTACTGACCCTGCAAAAACACGAGTCCGGGAATGGCCTACTCCATGTAACCTCACCGATGTTCGTAGCTTCCTTGGCATTTGTTCTTACTATCGGAAGTTCATCGCTGACTTTGCTCACATAATAATGATGACACAGAAAAATGTGAAATTCCTCTGGGCAGATGAGTGCAGCCGGGTCTTTGAAGATCTTAAACACAAGCTGACAACTGCTCCAGTGTTGGCCTATCCTGACTTCAACCTACCTTTTGTGTTGAATACAGATGCCAGTGATAAGGGTATAGGTGCCGTCTTGTCCCAAATCCATGATGGTAAAGAACAAGTCATAGCCTACGCAAGTCGTACCCTACCAGAACGACGGTACAGCGTCACCAGGAGAGAGTTGCTGGCAGTTGTTAAGTTTGTCCGACACTTTAAACATTACCTCTATGGACGACGTTTTCTGCTGCGTACTGATCATGGTTCTCTGCGGTGGTTATTCAGTTTTAAAGATCCAGAAGGGCAAGTCGCACGCTGGTTGGACATACTCAACACTTTTGAATTTGACATCCAACATCGACCTGGTATCAAACACCGTAACACAGATGCGCTCTCCAGATATCCATCAGTGACTGGGGAGTGTAATGCCATTTCTCTTCCATGCGGGGACCTTGACAAAATAAGCAGGGCACAGCAAGATGATCCAATTCTGGCACCGATTATCAAGTGGAAGAAGGCGGGGCAACAACCAGATAGTACATTTATTGGTGGCTTGGACCGACGAACCAAGGGCTACTGGTTCCAGTGGGACCAAACTGGAGCTTCATCAGGGCTGCCTCTATCGGCGCTGGACCAACGATACTGGCAACGGATCTCGCCTGTTACTTGTCGTCCCTGACTCACTTCAACAACAGATCATGACAGCAGCTCATGACAGGCCGGGCGGTGGTCATCTGGGTATAGCCAAAACAATCCCAAAGGTCAAAAATAAGTACTACTGAATCGGGTGTAGTACGTAAGGATGTCAAAATTTGTATTCGACAGTGTCCTCAGTGTCAGAGCAGGAAGTCCCCGAATCCAAAACGGCGAGCTAATCTTGTTGGTGCACCGATGGAAAAGTTGGCTATAGATGTGATGGGTCCCTTTCCGAGGTCAGATAAGGGAAATCGCTATGTTTTGGTGGTCTGCGATTATTTTACCAAGTGGACGGAATCCTTTGCTATGCCAAACCAAGAGGCCGGGACTGTGGCGCGAATATTGGTTGAAGAAGTCATTTGTCGCTTCAGTGTTCCGTACTCTATTCACAGCGACCAGGGAACAAATTTTGAATCCGCCTTATTTCAGCAAGTCTGTCATCTACTGGGGATCAAAAAAACAAGAACAACAGCATACCAACCCCAATCTGACGGCCTTGTGGAGCGCTTTAACAGAACTCTACAAGCCATGATCGCCGCATATGTCAAAGATGACCAAACAGATTGGGATGACCACTTGCCACACATCATGATGGCTTACCGCTCCAGTGAACATGCTTCCACCAGAGCAAACCCAAACTTCCTCATGTTCGGTCGGGAGATCAACATCCCTCTTGATTTGCTAGCAGGGGAAGATCCAAACCAACAGCAACAGACCAGTGACACCTATGCTCTGGAAGTTCAGCACAACCTGAGCGAGGCATACAAGAGAGTCCGGATCCATTCACAGGCTGCACAGGAACGACAGAAACGACACTATGACTTGAAGAAAATGGGAGATCCCTTTCGAGAACGCGATCTTGTCTGGCTCTACACCTTCAGGAAGAAACGTGGTCGTAGTCCCAAACTGCAGACATTTTGGAAGGGCCCCTACAATATCACCCAAAAACTGTCTGATGCCAATTATCGCATACAAAGTACGCATGGAGGGCGCTCACAAATCGTACACTTCGACCCGCTCAAACCATACCTGCAGCCGGAGACATTGGACAGTTCTAGCAGTGATGCAACAGTTCCAGAGGAGAGAAGTCAACTAGAAGAGAGTGCTATTCCTGATCCAGACAAGTCCATGTCACCTATTCCAATGTAGAACAGTCCAGACATTCAGTCGACCTGGGCGGAAGATGAATTACCTGATCTGGATGCTGCAGCTCCTGATCATGTGATTCAACCAGCTACTACTAGACGCGGCAGAGTACGTAACCCCCAGCCTGGATGAGACGAGGCGACTATGAACTGTATGAACTCTAAAGTGGTGGTGGGTTTAACTTACATTTCCAAAACAGAATGTAACAAATTTTGGCAGACTTTGGTAAGTTACTGTGAATTGTGATTCAGACCGACCTGCAATTGTCACTTGTGCATGCACTGTTAATACTAAAATTTAAATGTACCTACCTGCAATGTGATCAGCAGAAGAGACGTCTAAAAAAATTTCGATACCGAATAATTGTACATAATTTACTATTTAAGTATGATAAAATTGTCTATCGTCTTTGATTGCAAGTAAGTTTAATTGGGGCAAATTACATAAACAGAGTACTCTCAATATAAGAAAAATGTAAGTTAAGTATAACCAATTTTGGGGCTAGACCACTAATTATTTACAAATTTTAATGCAATTTATGTTCATTGCATCTAACAAGTTTTATCTTTTTGCATACTTTGTTGATTACCTGAGCTGGACAGATTGCACCTAGCGTTGGCGGTTGGTGGAGTGAAGACGCGAGGACACGTCTTCACGGAGAGGGGGGGCTATGTAATGAAAATAGCCCTTCATCATTACCTTCCTCCCCATCTATTTTTGGTTTAGCCTGCCCCTCTTATCCATCACACCCCCTGAGCTGAGTGTGTATCAGTCCAGCCAGGCATGCAGCATCTTATTTGCATAATTCCATTGTAAGCCCCATGTGCATGGAATTTGAACTAGCCATGTGTGCTTCAGTCTGCTAGGTGCTGTGCTAGGGATAGGTTGTCTGTGGCGGGCTGTGCAGGTTTTGTCTGGGCGTGGCAAGGAAAGGCCTTGATGAAATGACCACGTACAAGTTGTAGTGCATGACAACTTTTAAATCCCCCTGGGTTGGGAGTAGAGTTATGGTGCTTTTACCATAAGCTACCCCATGCACACTGACCATCACCAAGCCCCGCCCTTTGTATTTCCTCATAATTAATTGTTTTCCTTGCATTTATTTCTACAACAATTTCCTTTATTCTTACTTTAATTAAAGAACTTAAATCGTAGTTGCCCCTAAAATTAGAAGTAATTAATAATAATTAGTAGAAATAAGTAGACGGATCCAATCTTTCTTAATAAATTTATTTACTTGAAGCCTAAACATCTTCTCTCTCTACCAAGTTATTTGTTTGTCTCGCTGCGGCACCTGACCACGCTACAATATTACATCTCAGGTTTTTGGTCCAAGCCCTTGGACTGGGTCTCAGCTAGCTGTTCAGTGGGTTCCTGGCCTGTTGATTGGTTACCAGCCTGTCGATTGGGTTCAAGTCCATCAACTGGACCAGTTACATGTAAGTGGACCCCAGCGTGTCTATCGGACCTTACTTCAAAGCGTGGATCCCAACTACAGTAAATTTTCACTTGGATCACAGCTCTTGAAATGGAACTGGTGACCCAGGAAACATATTATCCTTTGAGGAACTCTTATCTCTGGCTATAAGGAAGGAGTCAGACTGAAACCCAGGATTACGGTATGTGTATTTGTGTTATTGATTGCTCGTTTACTCATTGTTCACTGTTATTGAAGTTTTCAGGATTTTAGAGTTTGTTTGCTGAATAAAATAAAGGTTAACTCCACTTTTTGAGGATTTAAAGAAAGCAATAGTTGTCTCAGCTATGTTTGTATGTGGGTTACATAGACGTTTGCACAATCATGTGAAAGGTGTGTGATGTCATGATGACATCATTGTGACAGCTCATTTACATATTTCTCCTGCGCAGCGCCCTCGCTTGACCCTTAAGGTAAAGCTCACACTTATCCTTTGTCTTGAGTGAGTCATTCCACCACTAGCACTGGTACTGTTAACACCACACAGCTAGTGTCCTGCTTCCTTCTACATATATGTTCTTAGTTAATGCCTCAAGATTTGTGGATGACTCGACTGGGGGTTTTGTTTGTGTAAGATGCAGTTCACCATTAAATGAACCAGTCACAGTAAATGTACACCATCCTTGTCGTGTCACACTTTCCAGTGTCACATTTGGTGTCGTAGACAGGATGGTGTACTAATACTGCATCTACCCCCCAGTCGAGGATGAGGCGAAACTAACGGCAGACAACGGACCCTGATGAGGCGAAACTAACGGCAGACAACTGACCCCGAGACGAGCTGCTACATCTATCAAGAATGGAGGGAATGGAGCAACTGCGGGCCGAGCTTGAGGCGATGAAGGTAGCTCTTCAGGTGGAGAAGGAGGAGCGCGAGAAGGCCACAGCAGGCGTCAGCTCCACTACCCCACCAGCGAAGCAGATATACGTAGCGGCAGGGAGACGGCTGGAACGCTTCAGGGGAAAGCCGGAGAAACCGAGTGATCCTTCCGTCCAAGAGTGGGTCAGTGACGTCAAAGGGTAGTTGACGGCTCGACAGATAGGAGGGGAGGATGGCGCTGCGTTCATCATCGACCATCTCGCCGGCAGAGCTAGGCAAGAAATTCTTGGCCGAGGTGACGCGGTGAAGGGTCCAGACGACATCTTCCGTGTACTGCTGAGAGTCTTTGGTGATGGTGAGACGCTTCCCCAGATCCAGCAGAAGTTTTTCTCCTTCTGCCAAGGCCAAGGAGAAGATCTACTGAGTTTCTCCCTCGAGCTCATGGAATTGTTTAATTCCATGGCTCGCCTGGATGTCTCCTTCAATGCTACGAGAGATAAAACGCTGAAGGGAAGGCTAGCCGAGGCAGTTAATGATGAGGGTCTACGGAGAGAACTGCGGCGCATGAATATTGATTCGCCAGAGCTCAGTTTCTTCGATGCCAGAGACCGTGCCATCGAGTGGCTTGGCACCAGCCGTGTCAAAACCCAGAAGGCAGTAGCAGTACAGGAGGTCAAGGCTGAAGACGGGGCACATGGCATGAAGGCACTTCTTGAGAGGCAGGGTGAACAACTGCAGCGGCAACAGCAGCAGATTGAGGCACTCTTACAGGCCATGCAGCGACCTGCTCGCCGTTGGAGTCAGGGTCCTAGACGTTGCTACAATTGCCAGTCCACAGGTCATCTCAAGCGAGACTGTCCCCATCCCCCGTCATCCCCGTCGTCAGGAGGAACGAGTCAGGGTACCAGGGATCCCCAGCAGTTTGTCCCCCAGCAGTCTATGGCACAGCACTTTGTCCCCCAGCAGTCCGCGGCCCAACAGCTCATTCCTCAGCAGTCCCCAGTACAGCAGTTTGTTCCCCAGCAGTCCCCAGTACGGCAGTTTGTTCCCCAGCAGTCCCCAGCACAGCAGTTTGTCCCCCAGAAGCCTGGCCCTCAGTTAAACTAGAACGGCCTGTCATTGAGAGCCACACGGCAGGCCCACAAGAATCAACTAATAGCGGCTCAATCTACAGAAAAGCGGTAGGGCAGTGTCCAGAATCTGTCGTCCAGCTTGGTGCATCAAGGGTGCGTTGTCTACTTGACACAGGAGCGCAAGTTTCAACGATTACTGAATCTTTCTTCAGAGAACACTTTCCTGAGACAGAATTAGTAGATGTGACTGCGTTCATCAGCATCTCCGGTGCTCAAGGTCTGGCCATTCCCTACCTCGGCTATGTTGAATTGCCACTAACAGTGCTAGGCCACTCTTTCATCAACATGGGTTTTCTGGTGGTCAAGGACCCCACAGGCACATCCATTGCAGAGAGGAAGAAGAGAGTACCAGGAGTGATAGGGTCAAACATCTTCAGGGACATCCGAGAGAAGTTACGGCAAGATGCAAGTGGCCAAAACTACCTGGAGGTGTTGAACAGACGAAGTGACGGACCTGAATGGGCTCATGTACTCGCTCTCTATGAGGAAGTGCGAAGTGGCACTGTACATCAGCCAGATATTGCAGGTAAAGTCCGAACAGTGGGTTCCAAGCCCATCCTAGTCCCCGCCAACTCTCTCCTTCTGATGGAATGTTCAGTGAAACCTGCTGCAACTGATGTGACTTATGAGGCCATAATAGAACAGCTGGATGTAGATGTGACCCACATACCAAATGGGTTAGCTGTAGCTCCTACACTAGTCTCCGTCGACAGCAGTGGTAGAATACCGGTTCAAGTTGCTAACTTCACGAATGATGACCTCTATTTACCCCCGAGAACCCCAGTAGCCACAGTGAGCAGTGCGGTCACCGAACATCACAGCAGAGCTTTTGAAGCAACCTGGCAGGAAATGCAGGCAGGTGAAGTTAAAAACGACTGCGCTGATGGAGCCAGGAGCCTGATGTCACGGATGAAAGTCGGTACTGGGATAAGTGACGATCAGCAACATCAACTCCACCAACTAATTTCCAGCCATGCCAGCACATTTAGCAGAGATGAAGACGACATCGGACTCTGTGACAAAATATCTCATGCTATCAACACTACTGACGATGTTCCAGTTCGAGTACCTCACCGGCGCATACCACCTCACCAATGGGCTGAAGTTCGAGAATACCTGCAGAAATCTCTCGAAAGGGGCGTGATCAGGGAGTCGTCCAGTCCGTATGCTTCACCGATCGTACTCGTGAGGAAGCGAGATGGAAAGCTGAGGCTTTGTGTTGATTACAGGGCCCTGAATGCCAAGACTCACAGAGATGCCTATCCACTTCCCCGCATCGATGAAGCCCTCGATGCACTTGGTGGAGCAAAGTTCTTTTGCAGCCTAGATCTCGCCCATGGGTTCCATCAAATTCCCGTTGCTGCAAAAGATGTTGAGAAGACAGCTTTCCGAGTAGGGACTGGAGGTCTGTACGAGTTCACCCGTATGCCCTTCGGTCTCTGCAATGCGCCAGCCACATTCATGCGCTTGATGGACAAAGCATTCGGTGACAAAAACTTCCAGTCTCTCATCGTCTACTTAGATGACATCTTAGTCTTTGGTCGTACGTTCGAGGAGACGCTTGAACGACTACGGTTAGTGCTGGACCGCCTCACTGAATTTGGCTTGAAGGTTAAACCAGAGAAATGCAACCTGTTCACGGAACAACTGAAGTACTTGGGCCATTCCATATCTGATGGAGGGATATCTCCAGATCCTGAGAAGATCAGCGCAGTGAGAGAATGGAAGAAGCCAGCTACAGAACGTGAACTCCGTGGGTTTCTTGGTCTAGCTGGGTACTACCGCCGTTTCGTACCAGGGTTTGCTAAAGTCGCGGCTCCACTCCACGCACTCTTAGGAGGAACAGGGAAGAAGAAGCACAGAAAGGTCAGTCCCATCAAACCCATATCGGATGCATGGGATGAGTCTTGTGACAAGTCGTTCACTGACTTGAAGCAACTTCTGACGACTGCTCCTCTCCTAGGCTACCCCGATTTCTCTCGTCAATTCATCCTGGAGGTTGATGCTAGCTACCAAGGTCTGGGTGCAGTTTTGTCCCAACAACAAGAGCAAGGTTTGGTAGTCCTGGGTTATGCCAGTAGAGGCTTGAGGGAGAATGAAAGGAACATGCAGAACTACAGTAGCATGAAGTTGGAACTGTTAGCATTGCGTTGGGCAATCACTGTGAAGTTCAGGGACATCCTTCTCGGTGCAAACTTTGTCGTTTACACTGATAATAACCCCCTCAGCTATCTTCAGACGAACACGAAGTTGGGAGCGACAGAGACCAGATGGGCTGGAGAGTTGGAACAGTTCCAGTTCACTATCAAGTATAGATCAGGAAGGAGTAACCGCAATGCCGATGCCCTCAGCAGGAAGACCACTCGCAGTGAAGATCTGCAAACTGCCCACTCTGAAGAGATGTCCACTGAAGAGACCATTTCTTCATCTTATTCTTCCACTCCCATCCCCTCCACAGTTGTTTCGCAAGTAAGAGGTACCCTGGTTGAAGCTGGACTAAATGAACTCCGCATCAGACCAGATGTGACAGCACCTGCTGCGATGTCAACCCTTCCCTCCATCTCTACTGAAGACATGGCTACACTCCAACGGAACGACAAACACCTAGGCAGATTGTGGACTTACTGGGAGAGTGGACGACAACCACACATCAGTAAGCTCATGAAGGAGGACAAGCCAACACAGAAGTTGCTAAAGTTCTGGAACCACCTGGAGGCCAGAGACAACATTCTCTACAAGAAAAGAAAAGAAGCGAGTGGCGAGATCAGTCAACTTCTACTTCCTCAAGTTCTACGAGGGCAGTTGTTAGCTGCAGTCCATGATCAGGTTGGACATCAAGGGGTAGAAAGGACCCTTGCACTCGCCCGTAGCAGATGTTTCTGGCCAGGGATGATACACGACATCGAAGAGTACTGCCGGAATTGTCAGAGGTGTATGTTAGCCAAAGCTGGGAAGAGGCTCCATCCTACCATGGGTTCCTTAATCGCCAAAAGACCCCTCGAAGTTCTCGCCATGGATTTCACCGTCCTGGAGCCTGGCACAAACAATGTGGAAAACGTGCTGGTTCTCACTGATGTCTTTACTAAGTTTACACAAGCCATACCATGCAAGGACCAAAAGGCAAGAACGGTGGCTCAATGCTTAGTGAGAGACTGGTTCGTCCGTTTTGGTGTGCCTCGCAGACTTCACAGTGACCAGGGCAGGAACTTTGAAAGCAAAGTCATCCGGGAACTCTGTGAGATGTACGGTGTCACCAAGAGCCGAACGACGCCTTACCACCCCGAAGGAAATGGGCAGTGCGAGCGTTTTAATCGTACCATGCATGATCGCTTACGCACGCTGCCCCCGGACCAGAAGCGCAGATGGCCAGAACATCTCCCAGAGCTGATCTACGCATACAACGCGACACCCCACTCCTCAACAGGTTACTCCCCCTACTATCTCTTCTTCGGACGGGAACCAAGATTACCCGTAGACCACCTTCTGGGGTTCGGAAGAGAGGAAGAGGACGATCCTGAGCTTGACCAGTGGGTAGCGGACCATCATGTGCGAATGCAGCGAGCATTTCAGAAAGCTGCAGGCATAACAGAGAAGGAGGCTCTCAGAAGACAACAACGCTACAATGAGGCAGCGAGAGATGAGGATCTCCATGTTGGAGCAAGGGTCTTTCTGCGAAACCGTTCCGTCAAGGGGAGAAACAAGATCCAAGATGTGTGGGACAACCGACCCCCTGGAGGCCGAACCCAACTGGCCACGTCTACATCGTTGCTCCACTTGACGGAGAGAGGAAGGAGAAGACCCTGAATCGAAAGGACCTCCTAGACAGCAGGGCGTTGGTACTGGACGAGGATGAACCGCCAGCTACTGGATGCCGTCATCAAGATGACCCAGTTTTGCCAGCGTACACTGACGAAGATGAGGAGGCAGAAGAGGAGGCAGATGAGGTGGTCATCATATTGGAGACGGAAGGTGAGACTCCGGCGATGCCAACAGGTCAACCAGAGCCAGAGAGTGCACCTGCTGCTTTTCACAAAGCAGGGGAGCACCAGCCCGAGGACCAAGCCCCTCAATCTTCAGAGATGCAAGATCCGGAGAGAGCACCCGCTGCTTTACACAAAGCAGGGGAGCACCACCCTGACAATCTAGCCCTGCAACCCCCATCAGAAGTGGAAGATTCTTCACCGGAACCCACTACAGAGGAGGAGGTCTCACTTGCCAAAGCGGAGCAGTTGCGCCACACCAGCCGTGCTGGAGCGGGACAACACTCCAATCCCCATCACCTCCCGAAGTCCGTCATCCAGTCGGAGACTCCAGCAATGCCTGTCCCTGCACCTGCGATAGACCCACCTGTACTGGCAGACATCAGCCGGACGCAGCTGCTGTTGGCGCAGATGTTGGCCGGAGTCCAGCCAAGATGATTATTTTTGTAAATAGTTAATTGTACTTTGTTTTGTTTGTATTTATCTTTTATCGGTTTAGGTTGTCGGGACGCCAACCTTAGAGCAGGGGAGTATGTGACAGCTCATTTACATATTTCTCCTGCGCAGCGCCCTCGCTTGACCCTTAAGGTAAAGCTCACACTTATCCTTTGTCTTGAGTGAGTCATTCCACCACTAGCACTGGTACTGTTAACACCACACAGCTAGTGTCCTGCTTCCTTCTACATATATGTTCTTAGTTAATGCCTCAAGATTTGTGGATGACTCGACTGGGGGTTTTGTTTGTGTAAGATGCAGTTCACCATTAAATGAACCAGTCACAGTAAATGTACACCATCCTTGTCGTGTCACATTTTCCAGTGTCACATCATCAAAAATGCATTTTTGGTCAACATATAAGGGAAGGTCCTATCATCATAATATTGGTGGGAAGCTACTGGTAGATAATATCAATATGCTCCAAAGTGACACCAACATGACGTCATTAACTAATTTTTAATATTTTCTATCTTTCATGGTTACTAGCTCAATGTTACCAGTACTTGTCATGAACTTTGAACAAAACAATTATCATTTACATGACTGCACATCGGCAAAGAAAGCATTAAGTCGTACAAAAAATCGACATAGACCTCTATTTTTTTTCTTTTTCAGACTTTTGTCCATATTTTCATCTTGCCCGGCACTTTAGGCACTAAAATCAATCAGACTGCCTTCACACTTAGACCAGCACCTGCCGCTGTGTGCCGAACATTGACGTTCTCATGACGTCATCACAAGTCACATGACGTCACAATACAGATGCATATTTTGAAGGCCTATCTTTAGAACTGCAGGTCCGATTGGGTTTAAACTTGATATGTACCGGTACCTAGACCCGGGATGTGTTATACGGTACCGGTAGATGAAAATCGAAGTGACGTCTCGATGATGTCATCACAAGGTATGTGACGTCATATTTGAAGGCCTAGATCTACAGAATTACAGTTCCGATTGGGTTGAAAGTTGCTATGTACCTAGACCGGGATGTGTTATACATGTAGATGAAAACTGAAGTGACGTCACAATGACGTCATCATGGGTCACGTTCAATATTAATAGATTTAATCTTTGAAAATCAATATAAAATAAACCGTGAGAGACCACATTCATGCATCCATGCCCCAAACACAATTTATGGTAATAAAGGGGTGTACTTTCTTGGGAACAATAATAACCAATATTTCCACTATTTAAAAAAAAAAAAACCATAAGACAACTAGGCCTAATACTTTTTTTGGAGTCCGAAACATTTCTTTATTTGGCAATCAGTTGTTCAAAGTCACAATATTTTTTTCTGGAAATGTACATGTATACAAGAAACGAACTAGAACTCAAAACAGGGGCTGAATCATCCCATACGAAATTAATGGGTTCGTCCATAAAAATGTCTGCATCGTGTTGACTGTTTTCGAAGAATTTTGGACGTTACTAACTTACTACTCATTAGTAATCACAATAATTTGATGTTTTGTTGTAAAAAAGGACCTCTTTATTTCTTAGGACAAAACCGATCAGCAACTACCGGTATTGCCGAGGTCTTAATTGGCAGATTTTTGCGTGCTGCGGCTTATACTCCACGCGGCCTATATTCCGAAAATTACGGTACTCCACCACGTGCGCGATCAAAAAGGGCTTTCCCTGATATTGTGAGTCACAATGTGCCCTCTAGGCTCTAGTCCTGCACGCAATATGCGCTCTGTACATTTTGGGGGTCCCCTTATTGAATGAACTCACGTCCGTACTACGCACGCAATAATTCGTAACTACAGTACTCGTACACATGTACAATGTACAAGCATTCTGCACCACACTGTTGTTAATGCTTGCCAGCCATCCATGCTTCATATGCGTATGCCGTACGGGCATGACTTTCTGTGATCAATGCCCCAGCTTGTATTTGATGATAAAACATTGAGGATAAATTTGCTGGAATCAACCATGGATGTAGAAATAGTCAGCAGAATGACGACTAGCAGAAGTCGGTATTCACGCAAGTCGTCACAAATTCTCGGGTCCCGAGAGTGCCTACTTAACCAAAGTTTACTGTACGTGCAAAATCACGTGACCCTTCCTTCCGGTTGAAACCGGAAGTGCCTTGTAATTTAAAATTGGTAAAAGATGTGGACTTGCTTTCAATGATGTATGCTCTGGCTAAGTTGTTCTTAACAAAAAATTAACGGTGACGTCATAAATGTTAGAGCGCCTTCCAGCGACAGGTTGTTATAGAAGATTATAGATGAAAATTGATGCGACATCATCATGACGTTATCACGTGACGTCATAATTCAAAGCCCTATGCAGGCCTTGAATTTGGTAATTTTTAGGCCAAGGCCACTTTGGCCTTGATGAAGCACAATAATATATAATATATATATATAATATCTGCAGAAGGGGCACGGAGGCTGGTTAAAAAAAATGCGATTATACAAGCGATCGTGTAGTTTAGGGCCCCTCTTTTAGTCTTTACTTTCGATCAACTTAGAGTCAAGGGTGTTTTTTATCATTCAAAAATTATCATTTCAACCTTTTTTAAGCAGACTTCTCAGTTCTCACTTACAAACTTTTTTGTAATTTTGAACAGTTTCTTAGGGTAGGAATTACGGTTTTTGTATGCAGTTTCATGGTAAGTGCCGTGCCCGTGCGATCGCCATCTTTATTTTCATGTTGTGTTTTGTCAATGTAATCGTCGTTTTACCCCAAAATTTCCTTCACAAATTCAAAACCCCGCCCTCTATCTATGACATACATGTACCTGCATGTTCTTAAAGGTCTAGTCCATCATTTGTAATTTGTGCATTTTGTTCGTTTGAAGCAACAAAAGTACTCAAGATCTAAAGAAAGGTGCTGAACAACTAACCTGATGAAGTTTCAGCTCAGCTTTAGCTGTATATTTTGAGAAAAACAACTTTCTAGGATCTCGATTTGAAAATTAAAAGTTGCTGAATCATGTTTTGAATTGGGCCTGAATTAAGCGTCCGAGACACGTTCTCACTGAGCCAATTGTAGCTACACGATGTCGCGCACTGATCAAACGAATAAAAGCAACCGCGCACGCGTGTGCGTCGTGCCCAATGATTGCGCGCGCTTCGCTGAATAACAAAACGAACTACTAATTTGAATTTCCTACGGTGCTGATTTCTTCAAAATGACAGCTTGCCAGAAACAATAATTTCACAGGGGGTTAGTCCCCTTACTATCTTTCACCCAAGTATGTTTTCCAACAATAATTACGCCAGTTACTTTTTGGATAGCTGCAAATGATGGACTCTGGCTTTAATGTCGCCAACTAGTTTGGTAGGTCAAGTAATTTAAAAATGGATTTTGTTCCTCGTACATAAACGACCGCCATTTCTTTTGACAATCGGAACACCATGTGCACACGTGTTGTGACTATGCCTTGACGAGAGCTTGATCGTTTGCCTCGTACACGAACATCAATGCCTATTGTTTACCGCGCGTACAAAGCACTGAGAAAAAGAAAGTTGGTTGACTGCACGTAAGATCTGCCGTATGTACTCCTGCTGGTACAATGTACGTGTGTGTATACGAATACAGACATTTATTTGACAAGTATCGGCACACTCCGGAACTGGACTAGATTCAGTTGTCAGGTGCGATTGATTCAGCGAGATTTTAAGACAACAGATCGGCTTGTATGACATCGAAATACAATGTCAATGTGTGTAAAAACAACTGAAATCAAGAATTGTAGTGGATTTAATAGGCTGATTTTTTTGCAAAAACTGGGCACGATCGCCAAGGTAAATATGGGGCAAGGCAAAACTGGCCCTGAAGACGGAATTTTTTGTGGGGCACCTTGGCCAGTGAGAAGGCAACGATGGCACTGGCCATCGTGGTCGTCGTTCAATTCAAGACCTGCATATGAGAATGTAATCACATTATTATGTGCCACCATTTATTATAAACAGAACTACACATCCTCCATAAATGGAACTTATACATGTACCGGTACTTGAAACTTTACATGTCACATACATGTATATATAGGCCTACCGGTATGTCACAACAAAAAAGTTGCCGAAACAGCCCTGTGTTTGTCCACAAACATAAGTCTAGTTTGGGTTTTTTGGCTTTAAATTGGAAACCAGTTGAAGTGAAATTTGAAGTTCTGAATTTTGGATGACTAATTGTTCCCCTTTAAAGATAATTTGTTGAGCAACCTAAATTTCCTTTGTGTGTGTGTTTGTCAAGTTAATACCCAAATTTGTTGAGTTCTGTTTCTGTCTAAGCTTCTTAAAAGTACCAGTATTTTGCGCCCAGTCATTTGAACCAGGTTCCTTTCTAGGTTACAATTGCTTGAATAACAGATTTGTGTTATTACTAGTGCACAGGGATTGCCCAATCATGCATAGCCCCATAAATGTGGCCAATTAACTGGACTACCTCCATAAATAAAGGCCACACTTCCACCATGTACAAAAACATGTCGAACTTTGTCAAATTTTGATTTTCACATTTAGGCTTAGTTTGTAGTTTATTGTTGCTTTAGAAGCATACTTGCCCTCTTTATAGGCTAATCAAACAGTGCTGTCTCTACCAGATGTCTAATTTTCATGAAATTTCATGTTGAAATTTTGATATGAAAAAGGTGTGCCAACGAATATATTATTATGGAAATTTCACGAACAATGGACATCTGAAAAAAGCAGCACTTTCCTATTAGCCTATAAAGAGGCTGAGTATGCTTCTAGAGCAAAAATAAACAACAAACTAAGCCTAAATGTGAAAATCAAAATTTGACAAAGTTCGACATGTTTTGTTTGTACATGGTGGAAGTGTGGCCTTTATTTACGGAGGTAGTCCAGTAAATTTGCCACATTTATGGGGCTAAATCGTGAACAACGTACGATACTCGATCAACCACCACATACCTTCGGAAATCTGCACTGCCAGGTCCCTTCTCTCCGCATTCTCCAAAGCGGTAATCAACAGTTGGGTCTTTTTGTAATTATCTCCCCCACAATTTTTGCTCCACAATTTAAGCATTTGAAAAATCTGCTCATCTGCATGGGGATACTGATGTGTTATTGTTTCTATGCTGTCAGCTGAGATTCCCAGATAAGTTGCTAATGGCTTCCAGTGTGAATCATACTTCTTCGCTAGCTGACGGAAGAATTGATCCTCTGAACGGGGATTCAGGTCAATGCATGGGGCGTCTCCTGGTCCATCTGACGTGTCCATACTGGTAAATGAATCAGCCATAATACATCCGATGTTGGAGATCTGTGGGTGAAGAAAAAACCCAAGTAACATGAGCTTTTTGCATACCGGTATATACAATAAACTCCGGCTAAGTCGGCACTCTCAGGGCCCGAGAATTTGTGATGACTTACGCGAATGCCGACTTTTGCTGTAAGTCGTCATTTTGCCGACTAGTAGTTTCTAGACATAAATTGAATCATGGAGTAAAAAAAATAGATTGAAACAGCACATCTGTATCTGGATCGATACTGCAAACAATCCTTCATTACAGGCTTCAATTTACCCTGGTTTATTTCTACATACATGGTTGATTCCAGCAAATTTATCCTCATAGACTTCGACTTCGTCACATACAGGCTGGGGTATTGATCACAGAATGTCATGTCCATACGCAAGGATGGCCGGCGGAATTAATGCTTGCAGATCCCCATACACATGTGTACGTAAACAGTTATGGACTAGAGGTTGTAGGATCAACCACACGGTGTTGGGCCATGGATTACCGCAAACTTTGCCACACACATCAACTCAAAATATGCATGTTTAAATCCATGTTTGACTTTTTAACATGCCACCAGAGGGCGCTCTAACATTTGATGACGTCACCTGTAAAAATTTTGTACAGTACTGCCTAGGCAGACACTCGAATCGTTGAAAGCAAGTTCGCATCTTCTGCCAATTTCAATTAATAAGGCACTTCCTGTTTTGGCCGGAAGGGTCACGTGATTTTGCACTTAACAAAAATGAAGACCCTGCAATATTTTATCCATTGCCATAAAAAACAAAATCAAATCTGTAGCAGTTTACTTTATATTGATTTTCAACGATTAAATATGGAAATATTTATTTGCTTGTAATATGACACTTGATGAAGTCATTGTGACGTCATCGCCAGAAACCTCCAGAGCTATATTTACTTTGCTATACATGTATAGCCACATCTTGATTATATCTCTCACGGTTGATTTTTTAGCAATTGTTTAAGGTTTAAAGGTCTTTTCTTTATAACTTCCGGTCTGATGACGTCATCCATTTTTTTTCGCGCACGTTTTTTTCTGCATTAAGTTTATCATGTACACATGTGTATGTTAGGTTTGAAGCGATTACCGCAAATTTCGCCACATACATCAATTGATAATGCGCTAGAGGGCGCTCTAACATTTGATGACGTCACCTGTAATATGTTTGTACAGTATTGCCTAGGCAGACACTCACATCGTTGAAAGCAAGTTCCCATCTTCTGCCAATTTCAAATAATAACTTAGACTACAACCCATAGATGGTCACGTCATCATCAAATGTCATGTGACGTCCCTTAAAGGGACATTTTATTCTTTTATAGGTCATCTACAGAACTATAATGTTCGATTGGTTGTACGTGTAACTTGATGTACGTATTATGATGTGCTGGTATAGATGACATTTATAGTGACGTCACTGATTGTTCATCACGTGCACAGAGTATTTCAAATATCCGAAACAGCTTGTGTTTGTCCACAAACACATTTCTAGTTATCTTGCATTTTGTTTCTTGCCTTCTTCAACCTCTGCTTGGATCTTCCAGCCATCTTGGATACTGCATGAGCAATTCAGACATCACATCATTTGGTAAAGCATATGCTGATGACCTTACCCTTTTTTCAAATTCAAATCAAATCACATTTATTTCCTCTTCATGACAGAAATGAAAAAAGTAATATACATGTAAGTACTTAAACATTTAAAGGCCACTAGAGGTGGCAAAACCTTAAAAGCATAGCTTGTATCAGGCATGCCATTACACAAAACAGATGAATAATTAAAAAAAAAGAATTAAAAACAAAGACTAATTACACACATGTATAATTCTAAGCAGTTAGCAAAGTTGTGAAAAAGTTATAAAAATAATATTAATAATTAATAATGGGCTACGAGTAGGATCGTCGTGGATACAGAGTCCAATTATGGCAGAGGCATATAACATATAAAATATATTACATTACATAAGGTACAATTTAAGTTTGCGTTTGAAGATATTATAAGACCTTAAACATCTGAGAGACAATGGTACATTGTTCCATATTTAAGGTCCGGTGTATTTAATGTTATATTGAAAGGCAGATGTTCTATGTTGCGGTATGTGGAAATGTAAGTTATGAGACACAGGAGTATTATAGTTATGCAAATTGCAGTTTAGTACAAACATGTTTGAATAGGAAATGGGTAGTACCGGTAAATTGTTTTTAAACTTGTACATAAATAGAGCTTGTTGGTATTTATTTAGGTTTTTTATGCTTAAATATTTTAGTTCACGCAAGAGAGGTTGACTATGGGCCCTGTATGGTGAATTTGTAATAATTCAAACAACTCTTTTCTGCAATTTTATTAGTTTATCCAAATTCGTACGGAATGTATTCCCCCAAACAATGTTACAGTAAGAAAAATAAGGAAGTATTAATGAACTATAGAGAGTATTTAATACCTCAAAGGGAACAGTATGTTTTAGTCTGTTGATAACTCCAATACTCTTAGAAACTTTACTTACAATCTCATCGGTGTGATATTTCCAAGTCAATTTTTCATCGATGATTACACCTAAAAATCTAAACTTGTCTACTTTCTTGATAGTTTTGCTATCCATTAAAATATTTAAGTTTGATGAGTTATTCTGTTTTTTCCTGTTACTGAAGATCATATAATTACATTTAGATGAATTAAGAGTTAAGCGGTTAGCTTTTAACCAATCACAGATACTGCCCAGTTCATTATTGACAATATTATACAGGGTAATAAGATCTTTATTACAATAGAATAAACTAGTGTCATCAGCATATAATATAAAGGATAATAAGTTAGATGTCTTTGAAATGTCATTAACGTAGAGTAGAAATAAAAAAGGTCCCAACAGAGAGCCCTGGGGTACTCCGCATGAGATGCCTTTTAAATCAGAGAGGCAGTTATTAAAAGTTGTACACTGTTTACGATTATTCAAATAACTCGCAAACCAATCATGGGCAACCCCACGGATACCATAGAAATTTAATTTACGAAGAAGAATATCATGGTTTATAGTATCAAATGCTTTTGATAAATCTAAGAATACACCGATTGAAAAAGCATTCTCCTCAAACGTTTGGACTACTTTATCTGCTAGGTCAATAAGTGCCATTGAAGTGGAGAAATTAGATCGAAACCCATATTGGTTATCAGAAATGATGTTATATATGTCTAGAAATGCTACTGTCCTATTGTACACAAGTCTTTCAAGAATCTTGGAAAAACATGATAGTACCGAAATTGGTCTATAGTTACCAAGCTCAGCAGGGTTTTCTTTTTTAAATATAGGAGTGACTTCAAGGCAATTTCCAATTTATCTGGGAAAACCCCTTTAGATAGAGATAAATTAAAAATGTGACACAGGGGATCACTTATATTGGTTATGACAGATTTGATTAACCCTGGATTGACACCATCCAAGCCAGGAGACTTATTGTTTTTAAATTTGGAAACAATTTCATGAATTTCTGTTTTTGTTATTGGATTAAAGAAAATGGAATTTTCGTTAGGTTCAGTCAAGTAATTCTCATAACTAGCATTTGCTTGAGGAAGATTTCGATTGAGGGAAGGGCCTATTTGAGTAAAGTAGTCATTAAAAGCATTTGACATATCTTTGGTGTTATTTGTATGGTTTCCAAGTATATTGAATTCAGAAGGGTACTTTTTATGATTATTTTTGTTTAATAATGAGTTAATTATACACCATGTTTTTTTAGCATTACTTTTTACTTTTTCAAACTTATCTTTATAAAATTTTGCTTTGGTAATCTTGATGATGGCATTTAGCTTGTTACGGAATATCTTGTATTTGTCAAAATAGCTACTAGTTGGGTTTTTTAAATATTTTTTGTATAGTTTATTTTTATGATTAATTGAATGCAAGATTCCATCCGTCATCCATAATTTGAGTTTCTTAGAGGGCTTGGTTTTCTTAAGGGGAAAGTTATCTTGAAATATCTTTAAAAAGTCTGAATGAAAATTATCAAAAATATGATTAGGATTATCCGTACAAGTGATATTCCAATTTGCGTTGTTTAAATCGATTTTGAACCTTTCCAATCTATCTGCTGTAATATGTCTGTATAATCGACCTGCATTTTGTTTATCAGTTCCTCTAATATTAAAGGAAGATATCTGATAAATTGGTAAGTGGTCAGAAACGTCATTGAACAGGATGCCGCTTTCTGTACGACCAGTACTGTTTGATATAATATTATCAATTAAGGTAGCAGTTGTTGACGTTATGCGAGTTGGTCTGTCTATCAGCGGTAAATATGAATTGCTAAAAAGAGAATTAACAAAATTCTGAGTTGGATTATGGCTATTGTAGTTCAACAAATCAATGTTAAAATCGCCCATGATGAAGGAAATTATATTTTCCTTGTTTATGTTTGCCAGGATAGTGTCAAAAAAATCAACAAATTAATTTGTATTAAAACAAGGCGGTTTGTAAACTATTCCAACAATAATATTGTTGCGTTCCCTAATAGCAGTTCATGAGACATTTATTAGAGTCAACAATAATTCAATAAGTTGGAAGAAAACAGAGCTTTTGGGTGACAGTCACACATGTCAATACACTGATTTATTCATCTCTTCACTTTACATAACTTTGTTAGATTTCATCAACCTATAGGGTTTCTCCTTTTGGTAGTCTTTGGTAGCGTTATAGAGATAACAGGTTGGCGTCTACAAAGTCTATACATGTACTATGTACTATGGCAAAACCATGTCAACCAATACGAACTGAGTGGGCACCGGCACGGTACGGGATTGACGGTCAGACCGAAGCGGGAGCGGTCCGCTACGGTGACCGGGGAGGCAACGGCAACTGGACGGGGCCAGCAAGCGTACCAGGCCGCACTACAGTTCGAACCAAAGTGTGCATGTGGCGTATCGGGTATCCAAGGTCAATCGAGGCACTATGCACCAAGGATAGTGTTTATGACAACACCGGGCTAGCATAGCTGAACAACGGGGGGAATGGCTACGGGGAGCCGGCTGGCCACAGCGGGAGCGGTCCGCTGTGGTGATGGGGATGAACTAGCTCTGGCTGGGCTAGAACACCAGACAACCGCACAACATGTTCAAGCTAAGACTAGCAGTCCAATGGCCATTCGAAACCGCACAGCACCATTGGGACTAGTGTATTACTATTTCACCAGCTTCTACACACTCCTCGAGGGATCTAGGAGAAGGATGCTTCGTAGTACCAGTGATTGCACTATTACTTCACCGCGCCTCAACCACCAAGGGAGGCCGATGCTTCGTAGTGACAAGAGTCGCACAACAATCGGTCTGTCAGAGTCGAGTTCGTCGCACATCATACGATTTACCGCACAACACATAAGTTCTCCGCACAACTTTGGGTTTAGGGTTCGTTCGCACTACATTGGTTTCGTGGTTCGCCGCACTGCCGAAAGTGAGGAAAACCTCCGGTATTTATAGGCAGTAGAAGTCTCGGGATTAAATAATGCATGAGCACTGATTTAGGAATTAACCAATAGTAATCTTCCATGTCTAAGGGTCACATGACTAGTCACATGATTTACTAAGAGTGCCTAGTGCAAGAGACTAGAAACGTGTGCATTTACATAAGGGAAAACATGGAGAGAGAAGTGTGCAAATACAGAGAGCGATGTGTGCAAATAGTGAGATCAGAGTGCAAAAGTGTTTACACAACATCTCGAGCAACCTTGATGGAGTGAGTGACAAGCTAAAAGGTTACTGTGTCACAGGTTATTTACATCACAGGATGTCTTACCACGCCCAGCTACGCGACCACGCAAGGGTAGCATTCCATTCCCTCGAGCTAAGTATGGGACTGGAAAACTGGACCGTGAACTCCAGTTAGTGTTCATGGGTAACACACGGGGGAGAGAAACGTTACGTGCCGCTGAGCAGTCTCTCGGAGAACGCCAAAGCACGCATGCTATGGGGAAAGGAACTTAGCTCGCTTGGGCAAAGGGAGGTGTGGTCAGTCGCGCACATGTACATCGCTACATGAATAATGCATACAGTAGCGCGCGTGGTATTGCATCATGCGCTGTGCTTGGTAAGAGACCCTGGGAATAAAAGTGCAAGTTGGCAATTTACGATAATTAGGTAAAATACAGGAACTATAAAAGACAACAAGAAGATTGTGTACTTCATGGACAGAGTGAATCCAGAGGGCGCTAGATTTCTATTTATAATCAAGCATTCTGGGTTCGTAACACTATTCCCCCTCAAGTTTTTACAACGTCCTTGTTGTAACCAAGAGGAAAACATTAGAGTCAATACAGTTATTTGAAGTTGGCTCGTAGAAACTCCAGTTCATGAGTTCAGATCGAGGTAGAATAGTGAACACAAAAAACACGAATTACGCAGGGCACAGCATAATTCGTTGAGCAAAGTCTAGAATTCTTCTAGAGTTCGTGGTGACTGTCACTTTCTGATGTTTTGTATCTAATCTACTTGTAATAGAACTAAATTCTACGGAGACTAAAAACTACTAACTCGGAAAATACAAGAAGGAAAATAACATAAACAAAACAAGAGTACACTGTTCGAGGTCTTCGAGTGTCAGCGACAATGTCCTTGGTTAGACACACTGTGATCGCAAACACAGCTGTTGCGTCCGGATTTATGAATGGACGGTCACTGCATTGTTTACTTCCGCATTCCTGACCTTAGCGGGGTCAACAGAGAACGGACTTGTAGGGGGCTAGTCGCGATCTACGAATCTCGCTGGTGTACGCCTAGTACGAGAACTTCGGCGGATGGGGGGAGTGTTCGTTGCAGTTTTTGTAGGGGGAGCGTTGACTGCAACAGGTAGTTCTGGGATGCTGTTCTGGGCTGTCGAAGGAATGGACGGTGTCTCAGGCGGAGGACAGTGTAAGCGCAAAGTCTTTTGCAAGTCTGTCATCCATTTGGGGACTTCATCGCTGTGGAACTGTTTCAGTCGGTCATGGTGAAGGATTTTGGTTTTCCCCCGTTGCTTTGACCGGATCTCAAACAGCCAGTCACTGAGTTTCTTCTGAACGATGCATGGTCCTTTCCACTTCGCTTGTTTCAGTTTTGGGGACAACCCAACAGTTTTAGTGCTGTCTCTCATGTACACCAAATCACCAACGGTGTAGTTATTTTGGGATACACGAGCATCATGGTCCCTTTTCTGACAAGTAGCTGCAGACCGCCCAAGGTGTTCACGTACAAGGTGATGAATTGTCTCCACCCGCTTCCTTAGTGAACTGACATAGTCACATTCATCATGTGACTCTTCGTCCGTAGCTGGGCCGCCAAGCACAAGTTCGATAGGGGTATGGGTTTCACGACCGAACATGAGCATGTTTGGTGTGTACCCTGTGGTTTCATGCCGGCAACTTCTGTAGGCTGAAGTGAGCAGCGGGAGGTGAACGTCCCAATTCCGTTGGTTCTCGTCAATGTAGGCTGAAATCATGTTAACCAGCACTTGGTTAAACCGCTCAGCCTGACCGTTCGCTGAAGGATGGTAGGGAGACGTTCTAGTTTTGTGAATCTCCAAAAGTTTGCAGACTTGCTGAAACAATTTCGATTCATAGGTTCGACCCTGATCGGAGTGAATGTCAAGTGGAGCACCATATCGGGAAATGAACTCGTAGACTACCTTGTGGGCTACTGTTTCTGCTGTTTGATCGGGGATCGGGTATGCTTCCATCCATCGTGTGAACTGGTCGCCAACAAGTAGGATGTACTTGTTTCCTCGCTCTGATACGGGAAGGGGTCCCAAGATATCAGTGACGAGCCTGTCCATAGGCGCGCCTACTCGGTAGTCCTCTAGAGGAGCTTGGGGAGTTTGGTGTGGCCTTTTGCTGGCACCACACCTGTTACACTTTCTGATCCACTCACGGACGGACTCCTTTAACTTATACCAGTAGAACTGACGTTTGGTCTTTGTGATTGTCTTCTTGACACCAAGATGAGCAGATGTTACGGCATCATGGGTAGCGCGTAACACAGTACTTTTTAGCTGGTCAGGGACTACGAGCTGAAGATATGACTTCGTTCTGTCAGAAGTCACCCACCGTTTGTACAGTACACCGTTCTGCAAGACAAGTTGTTGCCATAGAAACCACAGATTTCTCGTTGCGGGGCTTTGGCGAGCCACTGTTTCTCTACTGGGTCGTTGGGGTGATTGGTCCAACCAATCAAGTACAACTTTCAGTTCGGGGTCTGCTCGTTGCATTGCAGCAATCTCCTCTGATGTGTAACCGTTAACCCAAGATGAGTGATGTCCAGCACTGGAACCGGTGTTAGCGACCATGGAGGCACGATCACTTGAACAATCACTTTCTTGTTCGTTTGGCTCGTCAGTAAGATTAGATAGTTCTGCACTTTGCGATCCGGCACTTGAACCGGATTCTGCATCTTTATCGGGGACACAGGGCGAGTCGCAGTTCTTTTCTTTTCTCACTGAGTCAGGGGAGTTTTTAGCACGTTTTGGTCGTGCTGCCCGAATGGCGGCGGACGTGGGGTGTCCGGGAGTTTCTCCAATAGGGATGGCTGTGTGCGTAAAACGACTATTGAACTTTCCATTGTCAAAGTCGCCGGTAAACTCACTGCACGAGCGCCAAATGAGTTTACCTAAGCTGCACACAGGAACCAGTAGGAGGGTTACCATCGTTGCCATCAGCACGAGGACTGTCGCAAAGGATACGGGCTTGACCGTGTCGGAGATGACGTCACTGCACGGGGGCGGGACGTCAGTCGGCTTGGTCGGAGGGGTTTGAACTTCAGCAGAGTCAGTTTTGATGGTTCGGGTTGATAAGGGGATTACGTTGTCGACTTTATTGAAATCAGACCATAGTTCACTTTTGGCGACGCACTAAGTCACAACCGCCACACGGTAGTTCAGTGAGAATGGTTCTGCCGTCGTAGCACGGGCAATCGTCAGGGTCACACGGCACCCTGGAGAGGGCATCTGTGTTGCCATGTTTCTTCCCTGCACGATGTTCAATCTTAAAGTCAAACTGGGCCATAATCTGCAACCATCGAGCCATCTGGTCAACTGTATTTTTTAACAAACTGGTCCGACAAGAGGTACTCTGATGTGGTATAATTTGTAGCATAGTAATTCATGTCTGGATCGATATCATTATTGCCAGCAAGTTTCTCATTACAAATAAATGGATTAAATTTAATGTTTTTTAGTCGGTCGGCATTGATTTTAGTATTAGTTTTAAATTCAACAATTACCAAATCAAAGTCCTGAGATAAAAGATGATTAAACGGTAATATTTGAGGAAAGCAGTTTTTACAAGTTCCACAAAAATCGTACCAGTCATGCTTATCAATTGATTTACAACATATGCTGCATTTATCAGTTACGTTCGCCATTACGTATTATGCAATAGGATAGGTAATGCATTTTTAGAGCAAGCCGAGCAGTAAAGGGTACAATAAGTATGTAAATGCGTCCAGCCGTCTTTACTAACAGGTCGTTTAGGCGAGGTGTGAAATTCGAATTGTGTAGCCAGGGTGATTGTAAACAAGCCAAGAGGTAGGTATGCATGAAGCTCAAAAACACAACAAAATATGCACAAACAGGGGAAAAACAAGTAGATGAACTAATGTAAGATTTAGATTGAGGAGTTGACGTGGACCGGGAAAAACCAACAAATTATACTGAAGACTAATACATGTAAAAAATTAATTGGATGGCACAGGGTATTCAGCTTTTATTTGATTGTGATTAGGAGGCTGTGCCGGTATACTTTCTACCCTGGATGTAGAGCTGGCCACCTCGGAATATGACACGTTGACCGGTGTCATAGGCTCGTTTCATGACATCTCGGAGGGACCTTTTCTTGGCGACATCAGCAGCTGGTAGGTCTGGGAGGATGAAGATTCCCGTGCTGGCAAGCTTGGACTTGGATCCCATCAGGACAGTCTGGCGCTCGTAGCGGTACAGAAATCTGGCAATGATGTGCCGGGGCTTATCCGATGGTGATGTCGGTGCTCGACCGGTGCGATGTGCTGCCTCGATTTCTACGTCCGGCATGCCGAACCTCTCGGTCAGGATTTTCTTGACCGTGTCGTACGGGTAGGTGGAGGGCTCTGTTGGGTTTTCAGGAATTCCCCCAAATCTCAGGTTGAAGCTGCGGGAGTGTCGTTCCAAGTTCAGGGTAGCTTCCTCTAGTTGATTTATTCTGTTAATGGATGCGTTTAGCTGTGCCTTCAGATTGGAGACGCCATCCGACATGATCTTATTTTTGTCTTGAATTTCGTCAATGGTCTTAGACGAGAACTTGATTGCCTCCTCCATCTCGTGTTGTTTTGTTTCCAGTCCATGGATCCTCGTTAGGAGAGATTCCTGGTTTGAGATCACCTTGTCCAGTTTGCCATGAAGATCAGATGCCAGTGATTGAATTTCCCGCCGCAGGCTGGCTATTGCATTGTCCGATGATGACGCATCAGGCGATCGGGGTTGGTCACCTGACAGGATTGGCGCGAGAGCTGGCTCTGTTGATACTGATCCTTTTTTGTCCTTTTTGGGAGGCATATTGCTTGTGTTGAACTTGGGTGGGTCGGGAATATGATGACTAAATAGTGTATACTCACAAGGTGGATGGTGACTGAGATGGTGGAGCTTTATTGCAAAATAATAGTTGATTTTTCCGGAGCACTTTTTTAACACGTCAATTCATGATGAAGCGCCCTCTTTTGAATATCTTAATATATCTTAACATCTTTGAATAACCCTTATAGCCAAGAATCCAGAAGGTTGCCAACAACTCATCAATGCTGTCGATGACCGTCCTTAAATGGACTCGGACTATGAAGGCAAAACCAGTCAAATGCAAATCACATGCAATGAAGAAGTTTGTCCAAAACAAAAAGCAGAAGCAAGATGGTCACAAGACCAAGTATATATGTTGCATATGACCCCCAACTAGAAATAGATGGGAAACAGATTGCATATATCCACAGTCAGTCGATAAGATTTCTTGAAAAACTCATCTAAAAAGACCTGAAGGATGATGACATCAGACAGATATGGTCAACCAGACACTGTTGTCAATGCTTAACACAACTGAGAAGAGTCAACTGACTGGAATCATGAAGATGTACTGTCGTATAATCCTCGCAGCGGATTTAGTTTAGCGTTCTTTAGAACGCAGGGTTCGAGATCAAGATACAACAACTGACGGACAACGACACAGTTCTGCGATGTCTCTCTGATGACCTTTTATTGCTGACAAGAAATTTGATGGACCTAGAGTCTAACGGACTCTACAGATGTTTAACGGATGGTCCTTGACGGAATTTACAAACGGTCCATGACGGAATTTACGGAAAGCTAGTCCATGACGGACTTAACGGATGGTCCATGACGGACATGCAAAACATAGGTTTAAAATACTACTACAGTCATTGTACAATAGATCGCAACACACAGTTCAAAGGTCATAGTACTGGTAACCAAAACACTATCAACAGTACATCAGCTGGTGCTCAATACAGCACAACTTGGAAAACAGAATCAAATACACTGTCTTGACTTATCAATTGGAATTGAGTAAACATTGTTTCCAAAACTTACTCAATATCTGCATGGGATTTAATTGTGGATCAAGAACACAACGAATCAAGAGCTAACCTGGATAAAGTTAAAGAACAGCCTGTACAGCTACATGTACATCATGTACATCAACTTCAACTCCAGATGCGTTAAGTTGGAAGCTTTATAAAAAAGAATGACATAATGCTTGAACAAATGGTTCCATAATATTATCAATGATACACTAATTAAGATACATATATGTTCAATTCACATTATCAATTTAAGTTGACTGCCGAACCTATTATTGTAAACTTCTAAGTTCAAGCATGGTTTGAGTAAAAGAAAGTGCAACAATTATTCACACAATAATGGCTCAAGCTGCAGATAACTTTTGTGCACAGAAATGCAAACAAATTATTAAAACCATGAACCATCAAATATAAGAATGAACTTCAGTCAACATTACAACTACAGAACACAAATAGCTCTCAACTAGAAACTAAGTCTCGAAATTACAACTCAAAATAACGAGTCACAACAACTCACTATGGCGACGACATTGGCTTGGCTTGAGTGGCCTGCTGGATGTGGGTGCAGACTGGTCTTTTGGCCCTGATGCGGGACCTTAAATACCCACTTTGGTTGGGTGATGGACACTTCCATCCACTTGCCGATTGGCTAAATATCAAATTGACCACTCCTTCCCCGTGAAATGATTTCAATATAAACATTTTGATTGGCTAGTGTTTCAGGGAGTCCTGGGTGAATCTGCTGATCAGCAAGATTTCTTCCAGGTCCCACAACAACCTCCAAACCCTAATTGATTTGTCTCCAAAGCTAGAAGTGACATTTTTGCTACCAAAATAGCTAGACATGGGCATGGGAAGATCTCTCTAAAACAAAGGGTTTGGTTAGACCTAAGAATTCCAGTGGTCTGGCAGGAGGTCATAGCAATTTTGTACTCAGCTCATTTTGGTGTTGAATTGGCTTCAAGTATGAGGATAGGAAACAACACAAAGAAGCCAAATACATGTAACATGGATAACACATATTTTCATTTCCCGACAATACAACAATGCAATTGTGGCAGGGCCAAGTTTTACTAGTGTATTTTTATAGTGTATTAAATAGGAGTAGTTCCCCTTAGAAAAGAAAATCACTTTAGTTGTACTTAAGATCCCCCCCCCCCCCCTTTGTTGGTAGTGTGACCCCCTGTTTGTTTATTTTAGCCCACAAGTTCCCCCTATAAAAAAGCTGCCACATTGTCATGCCACAGTCATTATTACCCAGCAGACCAGCAGTGAGACAACTTAACATCATATAGTCATATATTTCCTCCTACCCGGAGAGTGTTTTCCCTGCTTGGGTTTGTCTGCTAGTCCAGTCATTGGTGAGTTTCTTAATGTTGTCCACTTTTCATTGATCATGTATACATGTAACTATTTTTTGAACTTTATTAAAAGTTTTCTTTTGAAAGTTTGTTACTTTTTGTAGTTAAAGTAAGAAGGTGATTTTGGTAAGCTTGAAACTTTGAAGAATTGCCAGTTCTGAAGTTAAGATATGACCCTTTTCACATTATTTGGCTTAAGATAAGTGTTTTTACTTCTTTTGATGAAGGTGTTTTATCCTGCTTTTTGGTGGGGAAGTTTTAGTTTTCAATTAAGGCCTCTTTTTGAGTTCATTTTCAGAAAAGTTTCTTAGTTGCTTGCTCTGTTTGATTTCAACCTTGGTTCTACTTAAAGGGAATATACATCATTTGCTTTTGCTGTAACTTTCAGAAATGGATGGAATTGGGGGGTTGGAAATACATGTATGTAGCAAATATAGTTACACTGACTTTTTTGAGGTTTTGGGTTCGAAAATGCTATAAAAACCAAGAAAAACAATCATTTTCCTGTAGTCTGGTTCCCTGACTCCATTTAAGAAGAAACAGAGCAGTTTACATATATTGGGGAATTGTAAGGTCAGGGAACCAGTCTAGCTGGCTTATACCCGTTCATAGGTGTGTAATCGATTGCAAACAAGTGCGATGGTCAACTGGGGCCAGTATTTGAAAAAAAGCCACTTTTTTCCAACGCTGATCGGCCGATCAGCGTTGGAAATTGACACAAAAATACCACTTTTCTTGAAAATGACAGTATACCAGGTGCCATGATTTACAGGATGCTTTACACTGTCATTCACTAACAGTCCAGCAAGGTATTTCAAAATGATTTGGTAGTTTTATTTTTTGATGTTTGCAAATGTTGCATTTTCCCTTTAAGGATAGAATTTATTTTGGCCTTGTTTTATTATTAAGAAAGGGTAAAAGTTCATTTGGATTTTAGATTTTTGATGTTTTTCTTTTGCAATTACATACATGTATAATACTTTAACATGCATGATTCTGGACCATGTGTCTTACTTTTACATAGCATTTTCTTTGTTCCTAAGACCCCGTTCCCACTTGATCCACCAATTGGGGGATCTGATCCACCTTTTGCCAATTTGCTGGATCAGATCCCCCAATTGGTGGATCAGATCCGGCAATTGGGTGTAGTGGGAACGCTAACCGTTATAAGGTGGATCAGGATCAGATCCACCTTTTCTGATCCATCTCTGGCCCAGGATACAGATCCCCCAATTGGTGGATCACCATCAGATGGGAAAGCAAAAGGTGGATCTGATCCGGCAATTTGACCTGTTAACATCCGCCCGGTGCACGAGTGGCGCGAAAATGTTGCACACGTTTTCAGGCGTGTAGCTCATGTGAAAATTTCCAACGTACACAACAGCACAATAAACAACCACTGAAGTACGGGCTAGCACTGCGCATATCGCATGCATGCAGCGCACGTGGTACTGTATGTAATCTTAAAACCACACTAGGCCTTTTACAATTTTTGTTGCGTATTCGTCCATTTTCTAAACCTTTTTCATTCGTGAAATTTTACTTATTTTTCCATCCATCAATGACTCTGAGTCCACACTCACCAAAACACTTCACTTTAGCACAGAATCATAGAAAAGCTTACGAGTATGCGATGAGAATAGTGGCGATAACGCGGTACGTACGGATGGTGACAAATCTGTAGTAATGATTATAGAAAATTGGAAACTGTGTCGTAGTACATCATGTGACCATTTCCAACCAATGAGAAGCTTCAGAATCAGGGAATCCCTTATCGATGCATTGGTTTCTGCCGTGATGTCACACAATGAGCGGTGATGTTCGATTTCATCAGTTAATTTATGCACGCACGGATCCTCTACGGATCCGTGATTTATTTCGGTGAATTCGCGTAATTTTTGTCAGTGAATTCTGATACCGATAGTGTTGTTTGAAAACTGACCTGTCCTGGCCTAGCATGCAACACTGGCACTCATCCCACAGAGCGCACGTAATTCCGAACTCAGTGACCTTTCGGACCCGACATTTCCGTTCAAAAAGGTGGATCAAGCATAAATGGGAATGCGACTTGTGGTTTCGTTGCGGTAAGATAACAATCACACCAAAATGCCGGATCTTGATCCACCTTTTCCCAATTCAAGTGGGTTCACTGGCCTGTGTCTAGAGTTTGTAGCCAGTAGGGTAGTTTTATGATGTGCTAATCCTTCACTTTGGGGATTACAGTGTCTCCCACTTCCTTAAAACTTGTTTATTGCGACATGAATATTCATTACATCATTTTCTTATATGTTTTCTCTTTTTGTATTTTCTTGTTACAGGTTTTTAGCTAATTTCTGTACTTTAAAAGTCATTTTCCACAAGTGCTGTGCGGATTTCATTTCATTTCATTTCATTTCTTTTATATTTTTCATTTTGATTTTTATTTTGGTTTTTTTGGTTTAGGTTTTAATTTCTTTGTTCTTGGATTTAGACCCAGATTGAGTTTTTTTAAAGTATTTGAGAAAAAGTTTTTTTCCTTAAGCCGTGTTCCCATTGGACTTTTTCTTCAGCGGCCACGCGGAAAGTTATCGTGACTGGCTTTGGTGTAATTCTACCGTGCGTTCCCACCTGGACTTATATTTCGCGACGGAACGGTTCATTCGCTGTTCGAGACTGGCAGAATGTCACACATTCATGGGCGTCGCGAGGGGGGGGCAAGGGGGGGCACTTGCCCCCCCCCTGGAAAAGGAAAAAAAAAAAAAAAAAAAAAAAAAAAGAAAAAAGAAAAGAAAAGAAAAAGAGGCGCGAAGACAAAGTGGTGTTAATTTAATGAGTTGGGGGGGGGGGCAAAATGTCCCTGCCCCCCTCTAAAACTGATAAATCAAGAATGTGTTGAAAAATACAAGCATTTTTTTGGCAAAATTTTTTTTTGCCCCCCTCTAGAAAAAATCCTGGCGACGCCCATGCACACATTGCGGGCATCTAGCCCAATTAAACTCCTCACAAAATCGATCAAATCTGCCATGTTTCTAACTAGTAAATTAGCGAAACTGCAGCAGCTGGACGAGATTGAAAAAAGCGCTGCAGCTGAGCGTAGTGCATGCTACACACGCTGTGTACGGTACGATGACAATATCACACCGCCATCAGTGCAAACGAGACAGGGAACCATACTACCATTTTCGCGCGAATTCTGTGTATACATACAGGAAGTGTTGTTGTTTGCATAGCGTTTTACAGCGTGGACACGGTAGGTTTACAGCGCGGAGCGTTCCCATTGGACTTTTTAGCGGCCCTGTTAAGTTACCGTGGCTGCGCGGAAGTCTTCGGCATCCTCTTTCGTCCTGTTAGTTTTACATCACGGTCGCGGTAAGTTGACAGGGACGTCAGTTTACCGTGTGTCCCCATTGGATTTAATTTTGTCATTCTACAGAAAATTCGCGGTACTTTAACCAAAAAAAGTCCAATGGGAACACGGCTTTAGTTAAGGATAGAAATTGTGTTTTTTTGTCTGTTCGAAGATATTTTTTGTGAGACTGAATAAAAAAATTTGGAAAAGTCTATTTTTGTTTCCTTGATTCCTTTTTTTTTTTTTGTCCAAGTTTAAAAACTAAATCGCGACTAATCATTTGAACCAGGATTTTCTTCAGTGAACCATTTTTCAAAGCTACACAATCATACCGAAAATGACATGGGAGTTCACCATCTACAACTTCCCAACATGCCCAATAACCTACATCCAAAATCTAGAGGCTTCCTGAACCAAATACCTGAAAAGATGGGCAGGAGCCAAAGTTAAGATGTTATACGAATGGTTGATTGACTGCACAGAGAAAAATAAACCTGCCAATGGAGCAAAAGAGACCCGCAAGAGCGCTTGTCATGAGTGTGATGATTTTCACCCGTGCGCTAGCCGACAGCTACGGCATGCGTCGGGACTGTCACTCCCATGACTACGCGTACTACTGTAATGATCTCGTAACATTTATTGCTCTGATCTTGAACGTTTTTGTCCCACCAAAAGCGTGATATAAACACTGTTCATTTGTTATATGGCTCCTCTGTTCAATCAATCATCAACAATTCGTTTTGAATTCGATAAATTTTACAAAATTATGTGTTTTTTTTATGAATAAAATTGCAGAAGTTATTTTGTTCAGATTCAAATTCCATTTTCCGTTTCGAGGAGCAGATTTCGATGATTCCGTCCGTTTTCCGCGATCGCGGAAAATCATTGGCCCTACTATTCACTCCAATACGGAAGATACAACTGGCGCCATGACCAAACTCTGAGGTCGATTGCATCTGGTCTGGCACCCTATGTTGAAGAAGCAAATACGAGAAAAGGCCCAACATCAGAGTTAAACAACTTCTTTCCAACAATCGCATTCCATACAGCTGATGGAAAAACCTACAGAAACCCAGCCTTGCCACTTCCAAAGACTGAGGCAAAAGACATACTGAAGAAGCTTAAGGCTAGTGACTGGATATTCCTGATGGCTGAAGAGCAATCACCGATTGTGTTCCCTCCACAAATTGCAGAGACTGCTCAGCGACCGGATATCACCATCTATTCTGCAACAACAAAGAATGTCATCATCATTGAACTAACAGTCCCTACAGAGGAGAACCTAGCCAATGCATACGCCAGGAAGAAATGCAAATATCAAGAGCTTATACAAAAAGTTATAGCCAAATTCGAGAATAGGGGATGGTCTGTGAACTATTTTCCAGTAGAAGTAGGAAGTAGAGGATTCTACAACTTATCCTTGAGCAAGTGCCTCGCCTCCCTGGGAGTCCCAAGTAGAAAAAAAGCCTCACAGAAGGCTACATCAGGAGTGCTCATCTTAAGAAGGGAGCAAACGGCTCCGAAAATGACTGCAATGGTGATCTACCAATGAATTATTCCTCCTACATGTACAAACACAAATGCCCCGCAACCATGACTGTTCCCAGACATAACACCACTTTTTCAACATCAACCTACATGTACATGTAATTGGCTCACATGGAATGTTCATTGACATCATTAGTGTTTTCATTAGGTTTTATATGAAATCCCTATCTCAGAGTAAATACAAGATTTCTATTGTTTTAGACACTGTGACCTTGACCCTCGACATTTTGGCCCAAATACAATAGGCTTCTTAGGATTGCCAAGAACAATCCACAAACCAAATTTGAAGTTCACATGTAAAGTATTTCTCAAGTTATCGCGCTGACAAAGTTTCTTTTGTTTCAGCCACTGTGACCTTGACCCTTGACCTTTTGGCCCCAAATGCAATAGGCTTCTTAAGATTGCCAAGAACAATCCACAAACCAAATTTGAAGTTCACATGTAAAGTATTTCTCAAGTTATCACACTGACAATATTTCTTTTGTTTTAGCCACTGTGACCTTGACCCTTGACCTTTCGGCCTTCAACGCAATAGGCTTCTTAGGATTACCAATAACAATCCACAAACCAAATTTGATATGTTAAGTATTTCTCAAGTTAATGCGCCGACAAGATTTGTCCGGACACACACACCCACCCACCCACACAACCCATGCATAGTACATGTACTGCAATAGGCATAAAGGCACACACACGCACACTGAAATTTGTATTCTTGTGGAGACATTTCTTTGTTCTCATGTGGTAGGCCCTAAGTTTTCGAGTTTGAAAGTGAAGTTTCAAAATGCTTTTATTTTAACCAGAATTAATTTCTTTGGCTATATCCCTTTTCTAAAGCTCTTCCATTTGCGACAGATCAACCCACCTTAGAAATTCTTAGTTTTTGAGTAAAATCCATATCTATTTCGTGAAAATCTTGTGGAGACGTATTCATCTATAGAAATTGTCCTGTAGAGACGTATGTACAATCTTTTGTTCCCTATTGTACATACGTCTCCAGAGGGCATGGTGTATCAGATCACATGTGTGCGCTCTTGTATTGTATTACGCTTGAGGACAGACAACAAAAGGAGCACAAAGGGGCCTTTCATCCTCAGACGATGACTACTGTCCTCGAATGCCGGTTTGCGCGCTTAGTCTATGGGAAAGGTTTAGGTAAGGGAACAAAACACGTAATAAAATATAAATCATTAAAACAAGGCTAAGATTATGTTGGAGTTTTAACATCTTTTTAGTTGAATTCACTGAGTTTTGGAGTGCCTGGCTTACAAATTTACAGCTTGCAATGGGTTTCCTCTTGTAGGGAGTCCGGCGAATTTTATTTTTTAAAGAAATCTCAAGTTTTGTATCACTGAAAGCAAATTACACAACAAAATCAATGGCGTTTGAATCAGGCTCATAGGTGTTTGCCCTTTGGAGATACAACAATTTAAATGGCCAAATTTTGAGTTTCTATTCTGTAAGATTTACATTATTTACTTTTCGCATGTTTTATAAATCTTATTTTCAAAACCTATCGAAATGTTTAATATCATAGGACTCCCCATTAAATAAACAACAATTTGATTTTTGAATCAGGTTTTTACCACTCATAACCAAAAAGTAACGACCCCCCCCCCTACCTTCGCACTGTCCAGGCGCGCGCCGAGCAAACACCGCGATGCGACCAGACAATGCCAGACGGCCCGCCGTTACGCACGGGCAAAGCATAGTCCCAATCCCGCTCCACACAACGGGATGTGTCCACGCATTATCACTGTTAATACCGCGGTACCAGACAAAGTCTGGCAATGGCCAATCCTGCTTCAAAAAACACGGCAACACGGAACATGCGTGCATGATATCACTCAGTTCATCAAAATGACCATGAATTCTCGGATCATCCGATTTGAATCCAATGGCTTCGAAGAATTTTAAGATCATGGCAAGAGGTAGGGAGTCCAGAGGTTTTGGCCGTATATCTGTAACCACGCAAAATTAGTCATTTTCAAACCGTGCTTATACATGTAATAAGTAACAACATGGCTCTAAAAATACAAAAAAAAGTATCCTGGTACCACGAGGAATACTGACTCCTATTATTAAAACATTCATTCAGAACTTTGCATTCATTTGGATGGAAAAAGGAATTCTGAAATCGCGCTTTCCATATCGACCATTTACGCCAAACATTACCGTGTGAGCCGGAACTTTCATTTAAATCACCGTGTAAAAATAAAATCTACTTGATAAATCGTAACTGTTTTTATCATATCTTTATGAAAACAAATGGTACGGACTAGTACACTCGATCGTACCCAGAAAGTTCAGACTTGTACTGAAACAGTGGCCTATAAAAAGAAATGATTAAGCTTGCCGAAACTTGCCGCAAATCATTTTGAAAGGTCGGGGTACAGAGGCGAAACAAAATTTTTTTGGAACAACACTGCAACCAGACTGGTCTACTACCACATGTTATTGTACGCAGATGGGATTGGTGCCGGACTTATGTAGTCTGGCACGCGGTAACAGTTATAACGCTTGTACGCACGTGGAAAGCTGAAGCGCAGGCTAGGCGAAGATGCTACGTACGTGAGTACGTTCAATGCAACCATTTCCAGTTCATTTGTGCGTACATTGTATATGCGTCCGTTTCACGGAACCCACGCGGCAGAATCTCGAGGGTTTGATACGGTAAAAAATTAAAATTAATTAGGATAGAAAACACATCAAAATGGGCGGCCTCGAGCCGGCCTCGACCGATTCGCCGAGGCCGAAAGGCTCCGAGGCCGAGGCCAAGGCCGAGCCCTTGCACCTCCGAGGCCAAGTCCGAGGCCAAGAAAATCGGCCTCGAGGCCGGCCTCGATGCCGAGGCCGGCCTCGAGACCTCCAACACTGGCACACACACAGACACGCACGGACAGACGGACCGACAAGTATACCCCTTCGGCTTCACCGGCGTGACATAAAAATGACATTGTCAACCTAAACCAGACTTCTCTCAATGTAATGACACCTTTTTGGTAATTTTTGAACAATTTCTTGGGGTAGGAATTATTTTTTCCTAAACTAATAATAACAAGAAAAGTGTGTCTTCAAACACAAATGCCCCTCCACCATAACTGTCCCATAACTTGACACACTGCCACCCTCTTGATATGATAATTTATATGAGCTATCTGGTTCTGTGGGACTATTCAGTTACATAACCATTAATTTGTTTAGTTAACACTGATCTTGACCTGTGGCACCCCCCTCCCTCTGAATTAAAAATGGTTTCACAGGGTAGGTGTTGTGTAATTAAATGTGAAGTGAAAAACAACAAGATTCTACAGAATGAAGTAGAAAGAGATGTACCACTTGTAAGCTACCTGACAAGTTTCATGACAATACACCAAGTCTAAATTGAGTTATCGTGATGACAAGCGTTTCATTTGTTTTAGCCATATTGACCTTGACCTTGTACCTGTAGCCCCGAAATTCAATAGGCTTCTTCGAGAATCCACTATCAAACTACCTGCCAAGTTTTATGACAATCCATCAAGTCTATCTTGAGTTATCCTGATGAAAGCATTTCTTTTGCTTTCACCTGTAACCTGACCTGTAACCCCCAAATTCAATAGGCTTCTTGGGGGTTCCACTTGCAAGCCATCTTTAAAGTTTCATGACAATACATCAATGCTAATTTGAGTTATCGTGATGACAAGCACTTCTTTTGTTTATGTTATCATAATGCATTTCTTTTGTTTTAGGCATATTGACCTTGACCTTTGACTGGTAACCCCCAAATTCAATAGGCTTCTTGGGGGTTCCACTTGCAAGCCATCTTTAAAGTTTCATGACAATACATCAATGCTAATTTGAGTTATCGTGATGACAAGCACTTCTTTTGTTTATGTTATCATAATGCATTTCTTTTGTTTTAGGCATATTGACCTTGACCTTTGACTGGTAACCCCCAAATTCAATAGGCTTCTTGGGCGTACCCCTAGCAAGCCACCTGTCAGGTTTTATGACAATCCATCAAGTCTTCCTTGAGTTATCGTGATGACAAGCATTTCTTTTGTTTTAGCCATATTGACCTTGACCTTTGACCTGTAACCCCCAAATTCAATAGGCTTCTTGGGGGTTCCACTAGCAAGCCATCTTTAAAGTTTCATGACAATACATCAATGCTAATTTGAGTTATCGTGATGACAAGCATTTCTTTTGTTTACATTATCATAATGCATTTCTTTTGTTTTAGCCATATTGACCTTGACCTTTGACTGGTAACCCCCAAATTCAATAGGCTTCTTGGGGGTTCCACTAGCAAGCCATCTTTGAAGTTTCATGACAATACATCAATGCTAATTTGAGTTATCGTGATGACAAGCACTTCTTTTGTTTACGTTATCATAATGTATTTCTTTTGTTTTAGCCATATTGACCTTGACCTTTGACTGGTAACCCCCAAATTCAATAGGCTTCTTGGGGGTTCCATTAGCAAGCCATCTTTGAAGTTTCATGACAATACATCAATGCTAATTTGAGTTATCGTGATGACAAGCACTTCTTTTGTTTACGTTATCATAATGCATTTCTTTTGTTTTAGCCATATTGACCTTGACCTTTGACCAGTAACCCCCAAATTCAATAGGCTTCTTTGGGAACCCACTAGTAAACTACCTGCTAAGTTTCATGACAATCCATCCAGTTTATCTTGAGTTATCTTGATGAAAGCATTTTCTTTTGTTTTAGCCATATTGACCTTGACCTTGTACATGTAGCCCTCAAATTCAATATGCTTCTTGGGGAATCCACTATCAAACTAAATGCCAAGTTTCATGACAATCCATCAGGTCTATCTTGAGCTATCGTGATGAAAGCAAAAGTGTGGCATACACACACACACACACACACACCCCCACACCCACACGGAAGGACATGACAGAAAAGAAACAGTATGCCCTTCGGCTTCGCCGGGGCATAATAATATTATATTTATAAAGCACACGTATCCACCAGGACTGGTGCTCAAGGCCCTACATCATTATTACCACTGCTCATTGGGCACATGAAACATTCCAAATACATGAAATACCATCTCAGCTCCCTAAGAGTATAAAAGTCGATGTTGTTAGGCGCATTTACCCATTTACTCCTGGGTGGAGCATGTGGAGAGAAGCAATGAGTGACAAAGCAGCCCAGGTTGCAAAGGGCGATTTCTTAGGGTTACGTAATGAATGAAACTACATGTCACTCCTACTTGGTACTCGTACTCAAGTACTACTCAAGTACTTTTTTGGAGTAATCGTACTCGTACTCGAATGTCAAAGTACTCGTACTCGAAATGACGGTACTTGTACTCGGCAGTGATGTAGTGCCTTGATGCTGGGCCTTGGCCTTAAGGCTGCCTTAAGGCTGGATTTTAGGGCCTTGGCCTTGGCCTCGAGGCTTGAGGGCAAAAGCCTTGGCCTTGGCCTTGGCCTTGAGGGTTAAGGGCCTTGCAATTTGGAGTCAAGGCTCTTCAAGGCCCATAGATTTTTGCATTTTCCAGATAAATCTGTTCGAAATTTTGCTGTTACCATTTTAATCGTATTACCATGGAGGAGGGAAGCACCCTATAGATTTGTGTGTTGGGCACACTTCCACTTTTGTAGCATCACATTTTGTTACCATTGTAGTAGATTTGCTGCAAAAATATTCCGTACACTTGTGGGGTAATGAAATGATCACTTTAACTGCATATAACTATGGAATAGATCTGATTGGTTGTATATGTCTCCCTGATAAGTGCTAAAGATTTGCATGTATCTGTTTTAGATAATGCTGATATTTCTGACCATGTTGGGCCACCAAATAAAAATTTCCCAAATCAGTTTCTTGGATCCCCCTTTTGTTACACTTGGGAGAATTGTGTGTCAATATAGAAGTAAATCATTATTTTGTTAAGTTAAACCATATTGAAGACCTGAACTTATACTTCAATAGATCTATACAGTGCAGTCATAAAACGGTGTAGGCCTATGCGAGCATGTTGATTGCAATTAAAGAAATGTTGTTCTTCGTAACGAGCAATTCGTGATGAAAAGGGCGGATCCAGGGGGGGTCTAAAGGGGCCATGGCCCCCCCCCCCAAGAAAAAAACGAAACCATTTTTTTTTAATGTGACGTCGTAATAAAGGCAGGCAATGAGTACACCACCATCTTTTCCTCAAAAAAACATCAGTTAAAATGGTCAGAAATTGCCTCAAATCGCACCACAGAGCATCTCGAATCCAATTTTTTTTCGGGGCCCTTAAGCGGGCCCCGAAGCCCAACTCGTAATTTTTTGACCCACTTTTTGGGGGAACCAAAATTACTTTGCCCCCACAAAAAAAATTGTGTTCTGGATCCGCCCTTGCGTGATGATGTGTCACTCATGTGACTATAATTCGTTCCATATCAGTGGTCATTTCATAAAACAGGGCCTTGGCCTTGAGGGTTAAGCCTTGGCCTTGGCCTTGAGGCATGAGGGTCTTGGCCTTGGCCTTGAGGGTCAAAGCCTTGGCCTTGGCCTTGGCCTTGAGGGTCAAAGCCTTTGCTCCAACACTGGTACTCGGGCAGCAAATTTAAGTACTCGTACTCGAAAAGCAGTACTCGGGGGAAATGGTATACCTTGACTTTATACACCATGGCCTTATTTTATCGATACTTTCAGTTTGAAATGGTTGATTGGCTTGTGGAGAAATTAAAGTTTCCTGATTTTCCCCTGTGCACGCACGTCCAGACAAACACAACAGCTAGCCGTGATTGGGTCTGCATTTCAGTCTGATTGGGTCTGGGTCAATTATTACCTACAATCAACCATTTGCCGTATGGCGCCGTATTCGGAATACAACTTACAAGAAGTACATGTACTTGTACTCGTACTCGGAAGTTAAGTACTCGTACTCGTACTCGGAAGTATAAGTACTCGTACTTGAAGACCTGTTCTTGTACTCGGAGGTGCAAGTACTCGTACTCATACTCGGCTACCTAAGTACTCGGCAGTACTCGGTACTCGGAAAAAGTACTCGACTACAACACTGATACATGTACACAGACATGGTAACGCTGGCGGGCGAAATCTTTGAAAATTAATTTCTCCCGTTTGGAAGACCGTATCTTCATGCAACTTTCAGGAATTATTTCCCACATAATGATCCAAGTACATCTATGTGCTAAATGTTGTTGTGATATGTTCGATACTTTTTGTTGAAATTGGAAAAATAGGCCTTGCTACGTGCAATTTTGAAAATTCTAACACTGGCGTGCGCAATATATTACATTAATCATTTCAAGCCTCACAAATATTAATGAGGTTCAGATTACGGTGTGCAAGGGGCAAACTGTGCAGCGGTTCTGTGGGAAATGTCTGTGTTTGGATGGACGTTTTTTGTACTTATGGTTGGTGTTTTGTGCTGCAAACAATTTTGCGGGGTTCTGAGTGGTATGAGGCTCCGCTCACACGGAGCATCATACACTATGCAAACGAATCTGGAAATTTCACGAATAAAAATACATCTGAAAAAGGCAGCACTTTCTGATTAGAAGAATAAAGAGGGTGAGTATGCTTTTAAAGCAACAATAAACTACAAACTAAGCCTAAATGTGAAAATCAAAAGTTGACAATGTTCTTTTAAGTTCTAGTTCTAGGCCCACATGTTTTTGTATTGTTGATGTACCCTAACGTGGCACGGCCCCCAACATGGCGTACTTTGAGTATTCACCTGTAGCACCGAGCTAGAGCAACAGTTTTAACCATCAAGTTCTAAAACGCTTCCATTCATAAATTACGAGTTTATCCTTCCGTTACAAAGTTAGAATAAAAATTTATTTCAGCCTGATTTTCCGATTTTATTTCGAAGTGTAGGCCTACAGTGAACCCTTTGAAGATGTCCCCCCAAAATGAAAAATAATTTGCTGACAAAGTTCTAGTTACATGTAGATGTAAGTAGAGATAATAATTGTTTATCAGAATTTATCAACTTTACATAATTTTCTTAAATGTCAATGTGGAATTTTCCGAGATTTATTCAAGTGCGCCACGTTGGGGAACACTCAGCTGATTTGTACCCAATTTCAGGGCGCCACCGTTTTTGAATTTTGGATTAAATTTCTTGAAACCGATATTGTTCACAGAGGTTAAATAGCAAGCAATAATAATAAGGTAAATGTACCTCACTGAATGAGTTTGAAGTTTGTCAACAAAGAAGTTTGGCAATGTCGAGCGTAATTTGAGTCCCCCCACATAAGTGTTTTCAACGCTAATTGAATTCCCCTTTTTATTTAGGCCTATTTCTTGATTCATTAATTTATTCCATTATTTGTTAATTAATTTCTCCATGGATGTACTCGTGTTTTGAACTTTTAGTTTTTTCTTCATCAATGAAAATCCCGCCCGCAAGGTTCTCAAATTGCGATCGTCTTTGCGCAAGTTGTAACATGCGCACACAAATTAAAATGGCGCAGTGTAATTCGCGTGCTAGGGACTCCCTTGCGCACGTTTAAACTTACGTGCGCAAGTTTAAACTTGCGCGGGGGACTCGAATTGTGCTTGACAGCAACACTGATGTGTAAAAGTCAGGGTAAATGTCGAAGTGCGCCACGTTATGGAACACCACTAAGCTAAGTACATCATGTTCCAAGCATGGACATGATGGAGGAATGTTTGAAGTTCAATCTTCAAAACCCTTCTAAGTATCGTCAGACCTCCTAAAGCTACGCACTCCTATTTCTGCGCACTCGCCTTTAAGTTATATTTTGCAAGGCATGCATCCTAAAAAATGACAAACTTTCACTGGGATCGTATATGTATCCTTTGATTCACGAACTTTAACCAGCAGCCGAAAAAAAATTGGAAATTGAAGGCTTTACCTGGAATTTAGGCAAAAAATGAAAAACATCGACTTTTTACAGCTATTAAATTACTAAGTACAAATGCAGGCAGATGCTTCCGGGCCTGCAGAAGCCGACAATATGACCGAAAGGCGACCTTTTTTGGTCTCCCAATATCGTCAGTATTTAGTTAAGATGTCATAGATAAGAATTTGCTGTTTCTTCGAGGATGTAAAACTTACGGTGCAACTAAAAAGACACAATTCTTATATTTTTGGGGAATTTTTTGGTCATAAGTTTTAAAATCCGACATCTTAAAAACTGTCTCCGTTGATTAGGATGATCAGAATAACAATATCAATCATTGGGATCTACATTTAATAGGTAAATATGTATAAAATGCCTACATATCTGACAGGCCTATATAAATATGTAAATTTAAGCCCTTGTATAAATCTCAAAAATAGGATATTGAAAATAATCTTGAAATTACGAAAAGTGTATTGGTATTGAAAAAAAGAAAGGAAAAAGAAAGAATTTTTTTTTTGAAAAGCTCAGAAAATATAATTTTCTAGACTAAAGCCAACAGGCAACAAGTCTAATATTTTTTTTGAAAATGCTATATTGAGTTACACTTTCATGGCCCGGACAGCACATATTTTTCATGAAGCGTCCCCTGCGCAGAATTGGGCAGGAAAATTCTACAAACAACGCCAAAACTACACGCTTTGGAATTCCCCGCTCGCACTTGCTCAAGTTGCTGCCAGTGCCACAAATAAGGAGATTTTGCTTTGTTAATCAGTACGGTGGATGATCGTAAGCCAGCAATATAATTAAGTTTTGTTGAGGAAAAGAGTGGTTGCTTTGCTATTTTTAAGCTAGCCTACTTGGTTGCAAAGCCTTATCTGCGCAGAAATAGGAGGATCGAGGAATAACTAGGAGGGTTTTGAAGATTGAAGTATGGCACTATGGCGTTCTTACCCTTACGTTAAAGAAAGCAATTCGTAGAGCTGTTCAACCTTGAAAATGATCCAAAACCTTGAAAACTACCAACGCCAAAAAAGGACAGCGCCAGTATCACAACTCGAGCGCGGTCCTACTAAACTGCGTCAACAAGTGTCAAAGCAACCTCGTCCCCAGTGCTTACTTTATTTCCAACCGCGTTTCCAATGAGAGAGCAGGTAGTGAGTGGTGGGCGCGTACTGCTCGACATCCTGGGGACGAGGTTGGTGTCAAAGCGCCAACAAGCCAACCTCGTCACCAGGGTGTTGAACAGTACGCACCCATCACTACCTGCTATCTCATTGGAAACAAGGTTAGAAATAAAGTGTGCACTGGGGACGAGGTTGCCAACAAGCGTGGACACGACGACGCGTGCGATGAACGACGTTGAAGTACATGTACATGCAACCTCGTACCCAAGGTGTCGAGCAGTACGCGCCCACCACTACCGGCTCTCTCACCCTGGTATTGGATCATTTGCATGTGCAAGATTTTTGCAGACGTATGCAAATGAGGAACAGTCTGGTGCCTGGATATGCGTTACACATTAGCGTTTGTTTTTGTATGCGGTGTCTGGGGTAAAAACAGAGTCAATTCGTAGCAGCGCGAGCACGGCGTGAGTTACGAAAACACGATTTTTGAAATCAAACTGTTACGATCTTATCGAGACAACATGCAGTATCATTTTTCATATTAATATGAGCAAATTGGAAAGGAAATTAGTATTTTTGAGAAGGCGTGGACGAATGATCGCGAAAACACGTACTGCACGTTGTGAATATATAGCACCAAGTACACGATAAAAATCCATTACTAGCCAATTGCGGTATCCAATCAGGATACAGGAAGAACGTTTCCTATCCAGGGTTTACTATTGGAAACGCGGTTGGAAATAAAGTAAGCACTGGGGACGAGGTTGATGTACATGTACATGTACATGTACATGTACGTTACGCAAGTTCGACGTACGTTACGCAAGTACGACGGAATACAGGTCAACTCGTACGCGGGCCAACTCGTACGCGGGCCAACTCGTACGCGGGCCAACTCGTACGCGGGCCAACTCGTACGCGGGCCAACTCGTACGCGTGAGTATAGACTAGCGCACGTAAGGATATGAGGTTTGGACTTCGAATTTTTTTCAGCAACTCCCATTCCTTTTCTGCTGCTTCGTTCTCAAATAATGGACCCCCACTCAGTATCCGCGTAGCTGGCATGGACTTGAATTGTTTCTTTTCCAGTGATTCCAACCGCGTAGCCAGAGATTTTAGGGGTGTATTTCCGAGTGGCGAGGTATTCTGCAATTACTCCGATTGTTTTGTGTTACTGAGGCGTCCCAATTAGTTCATTTTTACATCAGCTTGTTGAAATAGTTGTTCCGGCCCCTTGCTAAAATTCTTCGCGGTTTCAATTACTTCGATACGCTTCCGAGGACTGCGTAGCACTATATAGCGCCAAAACCACAAAATTCCTTGAAGATGCAAATGATTGAATGAATGTAAGGACCTTTGACCGAGCTTGTCTCAATATTGTCCACAGTGAACAATAGATTAACATGTAAAGCTGAAACTCTCCACATATCATAGTGCAGAAACGTTTGGTAATTTCTGTGCCAAGAGGGTTGGTGTGTTTTTTGTTCACCATAGTTTTTTTTTTTAATCGAGGAAAACGTATGGGCCCACCATGCAAGCTTATTGCCCTCAGATAACAGACTGTTCGGGTACCGGGTCCGGTGTGCTAATTTCTTTCACTCCCGACTCAAAGTGGCACTAGTCGGCACGTACCCGAACCCTACATGACTTGCGATGTGACCGTACCCGTGCTGAGACGTCGGATATCGGACGTGTGCACACACGTACATGTACATGTAAATGTACATGTACATGTACAGTACATGTACACACGCATGGTGTAAGTTCCACGGTTGTATCGTGCGGCCGGGGCCGGGCGCGGCGGCCAGGATATATTCACAAGTTCGATGACGCTGCTGTTCACCGCATAAATTATCATAAGTGTATCACTCGGGTTGTGATACTGGCGCTACCAAGAAAAACGGGCGCGGCCCGGTGTGGACGGTAATTCTGTCCCCCGTTAAAAGTGTCCGGGGGACAGAATTACCTAGGTAAAAGTGTCCTCCCCGGCCCGTTAATTCTGTCCACCTTCAGGTAATTCTGTCCCCTCCAGGTTTTTTTTGTCCCCCTGGTTTTGCAATGCAGTCTTTGCAGCGGCCAGTTCTCTATATTGTTTTGATGGATTCACTCTACAAGGCATACATGTTTTACTTTTTAGTCTGCCCTTCATGAAGATTTTTTAAAAACTTTTTGGTCGATCGATTCGGAGTACAGTGAAAATACAGCAAGGCCATGCACTACAGTAACCCTATTCTACGGTGGACGCCTCGTTGATATAACGCCTCCTACTTGGATTGGTCTACGTTCCCATCGTACGCGTAGCGCGTAACGAAATTTCCTATTGGATGAATTTCCTTTGTGTAGCGGGATACACATACACATGCGATAAACGCTGCCACAAATCTTGCAGCATGTACCTGTACTTGCGGCGATGCGCGCTCACGTATGACGAACACGACTCGTATCATCGCATGGGTGATACTTGCACGGGGACACATTTACCGGGGGGGGGGGGGACACTTTCAACGTTGGGCAGGGGGACATATTTACCAGGGAGGGGGACAGATCTACCTAGGTAAAAGTGTCCCCCCCCGGACAGATTTACCGGGTCACGAGCCGGTAAATTTGTCGGGGGACCACATTTACTGGGAGGGGGGGGGGCAGAATTACCTGCCACACCAGCACGCGCACATAGTCCAGAGTCTGGACTTTTTTGTTGGTTTATTTTGGGGGTGTTTTTTTTGTCACAAACCCAGTAGGGCGCCCTCCCCACAAACACTCGCCTGGAGAAAAAAAAAACCGCCCAGATCATGGTCCAGTATACAAATATAACATGGTTTGAGGGTGGACAGTCGATATATTGAGGGTGGACAGTCGATATTCGTTCCCCGAGGTATTGGAAGTTGACAAACTAGTTCCCAAGGCGAAGCCGAGGGAACTATGGGTAGCAAGCCCGTATGGGGCCCATATGGGAAGTATCTGGGCAACCTGGGTATGGGCAAACCTCTTTGTATCCCATAATGGGACCCATATGGGTTATCCCATATGTGGGTCCATCTGGGCTTTCCCAAATGGGTGTCATATGTGAGAAAACTGGGCAAACCCATATGGGCTAGGAAATGGGTTGACCCATATGGGTGTCATATGGGAAGAAACTGAGCAAGCCCATTCGGGCAGAATATGGGCTGGCCCATATAGGGTGTCATTAGGGAAAAAGCTGGGCAAGCCAATGTGGGGAAAATACGGGCTGACCCATGTGGGCGTCATATGGGATAAACCTGGGCACGCTCATATGGGTAAAATACAGGCTGGCCCATATGGGTGTGATTAGGGAAAAAGCTGGGCAAGCCCATATGTGGGGAAAATACGGGCTGACCCATGTGGGCGTCATATGGGAAAAACCTGGGCACGCTCATATTGGCAAAATATGGGCTGGCCCATACGGGTGTCATTAGGGAAAAAGCTGGGCAAGCCCATGTGGGGAAAATACGGGCTGATCCATGTGGGCGTCATATGGAATAAACCTGGGCACGCTCATATGTGCACAATACGGGCTTGCCCATCTGGGTGTTATTAGCTGGGCAAGCCCATGTCGGGAAAATACGGGCTGACCCGTACCCATGTCGGTGGGCGTCATATGGGATAAACCTGGGCACGCTCATAATGGTCAAAATACGGGCTGGCCCATTATGGGTGTCATTGGGGAAAAACCTGGGCAAACCCATGTAGGCGGAATACTAGTGCTGGCTGGCCCATACGGGATGGCCCGTATGGGTGTCATAATACTGGGCAACTCCATCTAGGCAGCATACAGACTGACCCAAATGGAGGTAAATGGTAAAAAACGGGTGTGTGGGCAAAATACGGGCTGGCCCATGGGTGTCATTAGGGAAAAAGCTGGGCAAACCCATGTTCGCGGAATACTGGCTGGCCTATAAAGGTATCACATGGGAAAACCATGGGAAAAACCAAGTGGGCAGAACACCGCCTGGCCCATTATGGGTGTCAAATGGGGAAAAGGGACAATCCAATGTGGGTTGAATACGGGTGGGCTCATGTGGGTGTCACATGGGAAAAACCTGGGCAAACTTATGTGGGCAGAATATGGGCCTGCCCATAATAATTATATGGGTGTTACATGGGAAAAAACTGATCTAAGTTTGAACTTCCGGTCCAGCCGGAAGTAGTGTCGAAGGAGGTCATGTACAGTTCGCACATGTTGATCTATGAATGTAGCATCGCATTGCAAAGTATGAACACGATTGGTGATTATTGTTGAACAGTTATAAGAGAAATAATTGATCATATTTCGAACATCCGGTAGAGCCGGAAGTTAAGGTCAAACGAGGTCGTGTACACTGCCAAGTTGTTGTTCAGTGAATTGTCTATCGAATGGGAAAGTATTCAAAAGATCGACGGTGTTAGTCAAGAGTTATAACCCAAAGAAATTGTTTATAAAATGTCTTGTTGATCATTAAGAGTTGGTATGTAAATAGTCATGAATATTTATTACGTATCTGAGCATGCTCACTTGTGAAACAAAGCTGTGGGAGGAGCTTGAAAATTTGCTAACTGTGTTTTAGAAAATGGAAATTATTGGGCATATATGTAGGAAGTGTGCACACAACAGATGTAATTAGAAAGGACAGAGAGGGTGGGATGGTTATGGGGGATGTGATTATAACGGGTATAGGGACTACGGGGTATATTATGGTTGTTGATGTTATTTGGATTAAGGGATTAAGGGATTAATTAGGAGAAGTAAAGTTGGAAAAATGGATGGAGCATTGTGAGATGTATTAGCGAGGAATGTGACTAGGGTATGCAAGTGATTTAATGGAAATATAATGTGATTTGGATATTAGAATTTGCGCGCATCCCATACCGGATGTGATTTCTGTTTCATTGCGGACCATGTGGACAAAATTTTGAGCGTCGCATGATGCAATCCGACCGTTCGTGATTTAAAACGGAGCCTTAGCGAGTGATGGGAATTGTAAATTTACAACACAGATAAGTTTTACAAAATTTCCTACATTATTACGTTTTTCAACAAGAAAAAAACATCTCTAAGGCCAAAAAAAAAATTCTCCGGTTTCTGGTATGCGCGCGCGTCGCCGTAGCCATGCGCGTCGGCAAATTGAAAAAGTTTTTTTTTTAATAAAAGATGATGTCCCCAAACCGCCAAACTCACTGGTTTGACTGGAATACTGCTGCTGCACAATTTTAACGTGTTTTTAGATTGGGTTATGGTCGAGAATAAGCTTTATGTGGCCTCTCTGGACTCCCATATATTTGCACTAAGTTTAGTCGGGCACCATTTGCAGTCATCAGCACACATTTGAAGCAAAAAAAATCTGGTAAAAAAAAAAGCTGCGTCGCCGCATCACCTTTTGGGCAAGCTCCATACCAGAAACCGGAAACTTTTTTGGGGGGCCTAAACTGGAATAAAAGAGTAATGAATCAGTCGTAACAGCCGTTTCAAACCTTTCAGAGTCATGACCTTGATGACGCGCAAGTCACTGCTCACGCAAAATCCAACCAAATCAGAGCGTAAATTCATCAGAGTATCCCAGCGTCCTGTTTGCAGGCTAAAAATAAACATGACGACATTGATGGCCCTTTTTTAAAGCTCAGCTTCGTTTCCGATTTCGCTTTATCGCTTATAGCTTTTAATGTTCTTATCAAATTTTTAAATAAATCACTTGCTTCGTAATATCGTTCAGTTATGACTAATGGTGATCTGGAATCTTCAAAATTAGGCACCCAAACAGCACTGTTAGCAGGCGGAGCCGAATGAAGACCGAGTTTTGGAAAATCTCGGTAACGGTCGTCAAATTCAAAATTGTACACAGTGTTGGAGCAAAGGCTTTGACCCTCAAGGCCAAGGCCAAGGCCAAGGCTTTGACCCTCAAGGCCAAGGCCAAGGCCAAGGCTTTGACCCTCAAGCCTCGAGGCCAAGGCCAAGGCTTAACCCTCAAGGCCAAGGCCAAGGCCAAGGCCCTGTTTTATGAAATGACCACTGATATAGAACTAATTATAGTCACATGAGTGACACATCATCACGCAAGGGCGGATCCAGAACACAATTTGGGGGGGGGGCACAGAAATTTTGGTCCCCCCCAAAAAAAGTGGGTCAAAAAATTACGGCTTGGGCTTCGGGGCCCGCTTAAGGGCCCCGAAAAATTTTTGGATTGGAGATGCTCTGTGGTGCGATTTGAGGCTGACCATTTTAACCGATGTTTTTTGAGGAAAAGATGGTGGTGTACTCTTTGCCTGCCTTTATTACGACGTCACATAAAAAAAAATGGTTTCGTTTTTTTTTGGGGGGGGGGCATGGCCCCTTTTGGCCCCCCTGGATCCGCCCTTATCATCACGAATTGCTCGTTACGAAGAACAACATTTCTTTAATTGCAATCAACATGCTCGCATAGGCCTACACCATTTTATGACTGCACTGTATCTATTAAAGTATAAGTTCAGGTCTTCAATATGGTTTAACTAAACAAAATAATGATTTACTTCTAAATTGACACACAATTCTCCCAAGCGTAACAAAAGGGGGATCCAAGAAACTGATTTAGGAAATTTTTATTTGCTGGCCCAACATGGTCAGAAATATCAGCATTATCTAAAACAGATACATGCAAATCTTTAGCACTTATCAGGGAGACATATACAACCTATCAGATCTATTCCATAGTTATATGCAATTAAAGTGATCATCTCATTAGCCCCACAAGTGTACGGAATATTTTTGCAGCAAATCTACTACAATGGTAACAAAATGTGATGCTACAAAAGTGGAAATGTGCCCAACACACAAATCTATAGGGTGCTAATTCCCTCCTCCATGGTAATACGATTAAAATGGTAACAGCAAAATTTCGGACAGATTTATCTGGAAAATGCAAAAATCTATGGGCCTTGAAGAGCCTTGACTCAAAATTGCAAGGCCCTGAACCCTCAAGGCCAAGGCCAAGGCCAAGGCTTTTGCCCTCAAGCCTCGAGGCCAAGGCCAAGGCCCTAAAATCCAGCCTTAAGGCAGCCTTAAGGCCAAGGCCCAGCATCAAGGCACTACATCACTGATTGTACATGACGCAGCAAAAAGTTCGCCCTTTTGATCCGAGTATATTTGATGCACAAAATCGTCGTTGAATTTCAGGTTTTCTAAATGAAAGCAATGAATATTAATTATCAACTCATTTAAAATAAAATTAATAAGCAATTAGCAGTTAATTAAATCTATATTATATACTCGGAAATACTCGGGCGCTATCCGATTGTCGACAAAACGAATTCGGCAAACTTCGGAAATTTTCGGAAAAAGGAGGAATTCCTCCGTTTTAGTCGCGTGACGTAAATTGTAATACAATGTATTACTAGAGGCTACCAGACCAACCTCGATCGTTCCCCATGGGTACGATCGTGCTGCGCCATGTTGTTTCCCATCATGCCTTGCCGCGATCTTACCCCTGGAATTGTGTAATTTAAACGTGTCAAAATATGGCACATTATTACAGTGGCCCACAGCTGTCACGGCAAGAGCAAAAGGGCCACGGCAAGTGCAAATTCGCCACGGCAAGAGCAAAATCGATCGCCGCGGCAAGAGCAAATTCGCCACTAGTGTGGTTCCCAGACCAAAAGATTCTGACTGTTTCTGATGAATCTTAGGTCAGGCATCCTCCGTGGCTAAAAAACAAACAAAAACATGACGACATATTGATGGCCCTTTTTCAAAGCTCGGCTTCGTTTCCGATTTCGCTTTATCGCTTGTAGCTTTCAATGTTCTTCTGCCCTCACTGTGCGTGTACGTGCACAGCTATGCAGAGGCTAAACACTCTCCCAAAATGAGCCAAAAATGGACTGTACAGTAGTGGAGTCGGCGAATTAGCTGTTTATTGGAAGTGGTGTGAAACTGCAATTTAAATCATACAGAACACATTTAGAGTTTAAACCATAAAGTACAGAAAATTAGTGGAGTATTAATTAGTGTGAGGCGATTACAATACTATCTTAATTGACCACTAATGAAAGAGACGAAAATACAGGAAATGGCCCAAGGACTAAGACAAGTCTACCCCAAGAATCCAAATTCTGAGAATAAAACTGGCTAGAAATACGTACCCCCTTAAATAACAGAGAAATTACAATAAAGAATTTCACACATGTAAATGTAGACGAATCCCTTCAAATTGACATGTAAGCGGGACTAGAATGAAAACCATGCCCTCAAAATGTCCACAAAAACCTATTCAAAATGTACATGCGACCGAACACGTTTATGTACACGTGTCCGTAAATAAACGACACTAACTTAAAGAAATAGCCCCCCAAAACCCACAAAACAGTGATCAAACTAGTAAGGCTTATACATTACATGATCAGAAAGATTACTTACAGATTATGCTGATTACGGGGACTGGATTATGGGCTTTTAAAAAGAACCTTTGCAAATGGGAAAGACACTTTGGAAAAATCCAATCAGTTTGAATATGCTTCTTGAATTTCTAAATAAACGAGCACATTTTTAACAGTATTTAATTACTATTATTTTTTTGGTGTGGTGGTGGTGGGGGGGGGGGGAGTGGCTGGCTGGGGGGGTGCCAGTCAGAAGATATATCAGAATGGCGCAATAAGACCGACAGCGGGCGCAATAATTTTGATTAGGGTTTCAAAAAATTCTACGCGTCCGAGTCGTTAATTTGCATAAATAGTGCCCCCACAATTTTTCGTAAAAAACGAGACCGTCTAGTTTAAAAATCGGTGGAATCGTGCGAATATAGCCGAGGATCATCTCCCCAGCTTTTGGGCTATTATCTAAGAGCAGATTTGATAAAATTAGGGTCCAAAAAGGGGTCCTATTTGCAGTAGGGATGCCACTGGTAACTTTGGCAGTATGCAGGCTCAGCATTACCGGCAGGCTTCAAGCATTACGGACACACTCTCGCAAAATGTGGTCCGGATGCTTTTTATACAAAAACCTCGTTGGCTCGGGGTTTTGTATGTAAACCTTATCAGTCAGCCGATCACGCTCAATTGACTTCGGCCAAACCGCAGTCCCATCGTAAGAAATAAGTTAACAATGTTATCCGGACCATTTTTTCCGAGAGTGTGTCTGTAATGTGGTATACCTGTCGAAATTACTGATTTTCTAGAGTACAACTGTGATAAATAACTATGATCAAGACGCTGGCATGAAAAAATACGAATGAACGGCATAGGGCGCTGGACACATATTGCAACGGCTGCCGAAGGCAGTAGAGTTCTGATCAAAGTTTAAAATAAACCACTTGCTTCGTAATATCATACCGTTATAATAAATACAGTTTGATGTTTCTGTAAGATAACATTGACTGATGTTGATCTGGAATCTTTAAAATTAGGCACCCAAATAGCACGGTTAGCAGGTGGAGCCGAATGAAGACCGAGTTTTGGAAAATCTCGGTAACGGTTGTCAAATTCAAAATTGTACATGACCCAGCAAAAAGTTCGCCCTTACGATCCGAGTATATTTGATGCTCAAAATCGTCGTTGAATTTCAAGTTTTCTAAATGAAGGCAATGAATAATAACTATCAACTCATTTAAAATAAAATTAATAAGCAATTAGCAGTTAATTAAACCTATATTATATATTTAGAAATACTCGGGCGCTATCCGATTGTCGACGAAACTACCTCGGCAAACTTCGGAAATTTTCGGAAAAAGGAGGAATTCCTCCCGTTTCAGTCACGTGACATAAATTGTAATACAATGTCTTACTGGAGGCTACTGGACCTAATATTCATCAGGAATAGTCAGAACCTTTTGGTCTGGGAACCAGACTAATTCGCCACGGCAAGAGCAACTTTGCAAAAGCGAAATAAAGGGTGCAACCCTGCAAAACAAATTCCATACTAGACACTAGTGCTAAATACTTCAAAATTCTTTTAAAAATACTCAGAAATCTCACAGGTCAGTATTCAAGCTACACAGAAAAATGATGTATGTACTGCACACTGCGCGCGTGCTCTGCATGGGTTTACAATGGTGGCCCTGAACGGACATCAAAAATCAAGATTTCTGCGATGTCGCACACTCATGCACATACCAGTAAAAACTAGCAATCGGAGAAAACGGCATCTGAAGTTGAACGCCTTCTAAAACAACACTTTGTGCCAAAACTGCAGAGTATTTTTAGTTGGGTTTCTCGTTGTGGACACTTGATGTATTGATGTCATTAAATTTGCTGTTTTTGACCAGTTTTTGTATTACAACAACAAAAAGCAAGAGAAAAAAGATGAGAGCTAGTTCGTGAAACCAAAAAAAGCTGCGAACCTGTAAATTTTCGTTTTCACGAAGTAGCCCAGCTAACACATTTACGTTGTAACAACGTTGCAAAAAAGTCACGTTTTCGTGGCGGCAACGTTCAGAAAATTACGTTGCGGCAACGTAAAAATGTCGACTCGCGTGCACGTTGCCACAACGCTATCACACAACGTTTAAATGACGTTATAAAAGCGTCAATGAAACATTATTACAACGTTTTCAGTACACGATCCTGCAACCCTCCAGCAACGTAATTGTCACCTTTATACAACGTCTTGGCACGTAAATGCGACATGATTACGACATGATTTCCACCATGACGGAACGTTACTGCAACTTAATGACCACTTAAAATAAACATTTATACAACCTTGTGGGATGCATGATTACACCATGATTGGCGCGTTACGCAACCTTTATTGAGACGTTCTTGCAACCTTATAGGCACGTCACGACAACTCTTTGGCCACGTTTATGCAACTTGTTGGACATAACTACAACCTGATAGGCACGTATCTGCAACCTTTATGGGGACGTTCCTACAACCTTACGGGCACGTCAGTGCAACTTTTTGGCCACGTTAATGCAACTTGAAGGACACATTATTGCAACTTCATAAGCACGATGTGGGGACGTTTCTACAACCTTAATTGTTAGCACGTCAATGACTCATTACAGACGTTACTGCAACTAAGTCAACACGTTCCGGTAACTTTGTGGGCACCCCACAACTTTTCAAAAACGTTCACGCAACTTATTGGATAAATCACTGCAACTTTGTGGGGACCTTTTAGCAACATTGTTCCTGGCACGGTTAATTAACGAAACTAATCGTGCAACGACGATATACCTGTCTGCAAACAATAAAAAAAATTAAACATCAGACTTACTGTTTCTACATTTATTACAAAGAATGTATCCGTTGAATGCATGGAAGCAAACTTTTGTCAATCATTATTATTACAAAGCTTTTATAAATCTAATATAACAGTACAATGTCGCTTTCAGTTCGCCTATTTTAAAAAAAAAACACATTAAGGCCAAAAAAAAAAAGTCTCCGGTTTCTGGTATGCGCGCGCGTCGCCGTAGCCATGCGCGTCGGCAAAATGAAAAAGTTTTTTTTTCAATACAAGATGATGTTTCAAGACCGCCAAACTCACTGGTTTGACTGGAATTCTGCTGCTGCACAATTTTAACGTGTTTTTAGAAGGGGTTATGATCGAGAATAAGATTTATGTGGCCTCTCTGGACTCCCATATATTTGCACTAAGTTTAGTCGGGCACCATTTGCAGTCATCAGCCGACATTTGAAGCCAAAAAAAAAAAAAAAAACAGGTAAAAAAAAAAAAAAGCCGCGTCGCCGCACCACTTTTGGGACAAGCTCCATACCAGAAACCGGAGACTTTTTTTTTTTGGCCTAAAGCCTCTTAATTCAGTTAGAAAATCAATGATCTAGTTTTGTGTGTGTTTTTGCTGGGAAGCAGGAACAGCAACAGGAAAAAGTTTGGTTTTTTTAAACGCATGTAAAACAGATAGCCCGCCAACAGCCTTTTTGTCAGTTTCCCTTCAAAACGATTGTGTGTCAGATTTTGTTTATATAATTATACACGTATTCATCTTCAGCAAGGGCATAAGTCTATTTTTATGCATATATTATCCTTTAGCAAGGATTTAAATGTCCTGAAATTGCTAAGCTGGGCAGGCGTACATCTCCGGGTGACTACTAGTTATGCTATTAGTAACTTTAACGTAAAATATTATTCTTCAGGCAACGTGGGACTGAGTTTTCTGACATCTTTTATGTTTTCTGCTATTTTTGAGTTTCATCCCGAAAACACAATTGGTTTTTAAACATTGCTATCTTAGTAATTCAAAAGTAACACAATTTGAACGAACTTTGCCAACAAAAATATCAGGACGATTTTACTATTGGGAAGTAAGTTTATATAATTTAACTGTTTGCATTCCCATTCGAGTCAATCCCATATCCGTTTAGAATCGATTATACAATGAATAATCATGAACAGTCTACTTGCATAGTGGATCTGCGCGGCCTAAAATGATAAAACCTCCTATTTTTCCCCAATAAACAATGCCCCTACCCCCCAAAAAGAACTAATAATACTTTCTTCATTACCATTAATTAGTCATTGGGGCTTCACCTTATATTTCTTTGGTTCTCATTTTTTTTAACAACCCTATTTTGGGATATGTTTTTCCGCCGACAATTTCCAAAACCCCATTCACAGACGATTTTTTTCCAAATTAAAAAACAAAGAATATTGCATTCGAGCAACTAGGCCCTGTGTTATTCTGAAATGTTATTTAAATTGAATATCATATACTTTTCTCGACTTCAAAATTACGGCTTACGGAAATCAGAGAAAGTAGGACAGATGAGAGAATGTTGGCTCTCATTATAATATTGCTGCCACTACAACTAAATTGTTAATGAGATGCTTCGTCCAGACATTACTGTAAGTCGTCTATAATTGGCCAAAAATGTTTTTTTTTTTAAATTTTATTCAGTGATATCAAATCATGATAAACTTAATGCATCATTTAGTTTACCGTCTTTACGAGTGCAACTTTAGTTCAGATTGTTATTGCTTTTTGACTGACCGACCGGGCTTCATATAAGAGCAAATAAAATAATTATGAGAACCACAGAGATAAAGAGGGAAGCACTAATAGGCCTACAAAAAAACAAATTTTGAAGAGCACGAACGATGCACTTATTTTCAAGCAAAAGATGCAGTGTCGTTATTCATCATCTGCAGGGTCGACAGGGTCGACAGGGTCGGCGGGCTGAACAGCGTTGGCAGGGTCAACAGGGTTGGCAGGATTCTGCACACACAAAATATAGAAAAAAGTAAATGCAAAGTTTTTTTCCGGCCAGATGGTATAGGACAACCGATGACGACCAACTGACTTATTTTTGGATTATCTGTCACTTCTTTTTGGATCATTATTGTGCATGAGAAGGTAAACAAAATGTACTGACATTTCATTGTTGTGTTCCGCAAGCGTACTGTGATTAATGCTTCAAAGGCAATTCTGGTGCACTATCTGCAAACAACTTCCAGTGTACAAGTTTGTATCTCTTGGATAGATATTACATGTTGTCTTCAGCCATTAGTGTGAAGTCGACATTACGATAACTTTGCCTGATATATAAGAGTTGTTTTCTTACTCTGTAGGCCCAGGCCTACTTGTTAATTTAACAGGCAACTTAAATACTGTTCACAGTAATTTGGTGTAATTAATATTACCCTGAAAGTAGTGTAGGTAGACTTCCTGGCACACTTTGACCTTTGGCATAGAAATATGTAAAGGTCACATAAATATGTAAATAATTTTTTATGTAGATACAGATATAAATATGAGTTAATGGGGTTAGGAAATTCTGGCACAGTTTGACCCCTAATGAATGGATGGAATGAATAAGGAATAGGTGAGGATAAGGAACCGGGTACAGTTTGACCTATTCTATGGGAAAGATTGCATATATGTATGGGGGGAAATATAAAAATTTATAGTACAATTTGACCTTAGCCCTAACAATACCGTATACATGTAGTTATGTATTTACACGTGTATTACATGCGGTTACGCAACCCGAACACGGCCACCTGTCTGCGTGAGTTAATCCTCTCGGCCAGTAGACTGTTGACGTAGGTGGCCGGAAGTGAGCATCGATCCCAGATAATCCTGTGGACTATAGACTGTTGACGCACGTGCCCTCTCGTGTGGCGAGTGGGTAATCTGTCTGACAATAGGACTTTAAGTGGCCGGAAGTAATTATTGATCACTCCGTGGGGGTTAGCCAGACACCAGATCGATATTTCTCGAAAGGGGCCACCGTAGGCCGTGGTGTGAGGCATAGTTTTTTATAAATCGAAGGTCCAAGATAGCTAATAATCCATGCGTATGTACGAAGACTGGTCGTCGTTCCATGATGATACGCAATTAATTATCTCAGTGCACCTATATTCCTTTTGTTATTCGATACAATACTAATGGCACTATTCTACACTGCCACCAGAACCATCCAAGTAAATTATACATCTATGCGCGGTGATCGTAGAAATGGAAGGTTTGGGCGTCAGCCAGAGCGAATGCTAGTACACATGCACCTGTGACATTCTACTGTATACATTACACTCGTCCGATCAGATGGCGCTTAATCCATGACGGCTAATTTATCTTTAACCCTAAAGGGGCCGGGTTATTTTGACCATCTCTCAGCCGGGGGGGAGGGGGGGGGGTTGAGCGGATTCCGCCCACCCCTAAGATCTTGGCCATCGAGTAAAGAAAAATTTTGAAACTCGGCACATGCACTCTTCCTAAACATACCAAAGAAATTAAATGACTATAGGTCAAAGGGTTTAGGAGTTATGGCTAATTAATTATTCATATGTACGAATGGCAATTCATGCTCTGTGTTCACGACGTATATGCGAAAATTCAGTTTTCACGGCGCGTAGCGCCAGAAAATTTTTCGCTACGCGGCAACCCGTGGTCCGATTTTTATGTTTTTGGTATCAAAAGATGCGCAAAGCTCGAGGCTAAGAAGTCATAACAGCTCGGGTCGCGAAATTTGTTTAGAAGCTTTCACGGAAACGGATTCCGCCCCGACCCCTTTAGGATTAAGTCTACAGATAGATGCGCGTACAATAAGGAATGGCTTCAGTGGTTTAAAAAGCGTCATTAAAGTCATAACAAAAACGTTGGTTTTTAAAGGGACACTACGGCCTGGACAGTGCCCGATTGAGCAATGCTTCTCGAATGTTTATCGGAAAGAGCATTGTATAACACAACCATCGTTTAAATCTGGGCGTTTTGTGTTATTTCGTGCAAGAACGAATTTCAGGGTTCCCCATTTGCACCCCCACCCCCAAAAGACAACAAACCAAGCTATATAGTTAAGTAAAGTGCTCGCCTTTTGCAGACGTATGAAACCACATTGGCGTTCGACAGGAAAAACGTATGCCGGCGTACACCGTCGTGCATCCGATGAGAACCGTGTTTTTTTCATCCTTTCTCAGGAACGATAACACATTATGGTTTAATTAGATGTTTGAAAATAAGAATCGAAACATGAAATTTTCCGGGATTTCAAGCCTTAAAACCCCTTTACCGCTGTCTGTTCAGGAATGCACCGAACCCTAGTTGTACCACCGCGCCGGACTTGTTTACAAAATCAAGGATATAACTATAGGTCTTTTTGTGTTACAGCAATGGTATGTACTTCTATTGTATATTGAAGATTTAGAGTGTCATAAGGCAACTAACTTTTTTACCCCCAACAAAGTCCCAAAGTTGGACACGGTGCGTGATAAAGCCATACATGAAGCATTAAAGACCGTAAATATTTCGGGGATTATTGACAGGGCGTGTCCAGACACTAATTATATGACTGCATGACAGTAGGGCTTTCCCGATTGTTTACCTGTAAGACAACACTAACAAAGAAAAATACAACTGCAGAAAATGTATACATGCATGATAACATTATTGCTTTATTGACGTCATTTCTCATTGAAACACTCGTGTGTTTTTAAATTTGTTTTTAAATGTATTCTTTGAAATTAAATCATCAGTGATCTTAATGTAACGTTGACTAGTCTTTAATCGTCACTGTCTTCCTCGTACGTCATCTTCATCTTGATGGAACAGGCCGTCAAATTTGGCCTGGTGTTTAGATATGACCCTGCTGAGAGCTGTGGGCATCAGAATGCCGGAATTCAATATGTCTCCGATCTCGTCCACAATTTCCTGATGAGTATCTGTACGAAAGTGTCTCAGTGTTAAATTGGTATAGCGCCCTCTTGTGATTATGAATCTAGGAAAATTCCAACGACATTTGTCCTGAAATCATTCCAATAAACCTCCCAATTATTCCTTCAATCAAACGTAAAATCCCAGGTTAACCCAAATTGTCCTAATCATCTGTATGCCGTCCATCAGCGGCTGTGCGTAGAAGCTAAAAGTGAGTAGATTTATAGATGATTTTAAGGGATATTTTGTGGGGGGTTTTGTAATGGATAAATAACGTGGGTTTCATCACATGTTTTATGGGTACATGTACGTACATTTTATTGATCCTTTTACTAAGGATTATGCCCTCATATTTAATCATCATTTCTGGTTAATTGAGTGTAATTTGGGGCTTATAATAACTTATCTAATCCCTCAGTTTGTTAGATAATTTAGTTCATACTGGGGGAAATTATTACATGAATCTTAGTCCATTTTCATGTGTTTTCATGTCACCTCATCAATGTAGGTTCCAATATTTATTATTGTATTAATTTGGTTTTCTTGTAGAACCACGGCCTACCCCACGGCATACACAACCTCCATTGCAGTTCACGGCTCCCATTCCACGGCTTAAAGTCTTCATCAGTAAATTAACCTAATCAGCTCAGCTACTATCTTCATCATTGTAATTTGAGAACAATCAGTAATTAAAGGAGAGCAAATCAACCAATCATAGACTTGTCGCCAGTCTCCTGTCCTGCCCTTTCTTTCAGTATCATTATCTTTCATGTATGTAACTTGACAGAAAATCTTTGTATTTGTTGAAAAAGATTCGTTTGACTGCCCACAGGGTCTTTCTGTTGGCCTTTTCCGTGGCCTGATCTTCACTCATGCCCTCGTTGATGTACTTTTCATGTTTTTTTCACTCCACATCTCATCAATCGCTTCTTTTGCCTCTCCCAACCAGTCTAAATAGGCTGCATTGTCTTCCAAATCAGAACTAGACTCATCTTCATCAGATGATTCGTCATCTTCCACCTCCGTGACGGATTCGGAATCATTTTCCTCAAGATCTTCGTCTTCATCATACGTAGATTCAGTTTCATAGTTTTCCATATCTTCAAATCTACCGCTTTTAAATTCAGGTTCAGAATTATCAACCTCAACTTCGTCTATGTCGGATTCATCTTCAGCATGTGCAATTTCGGTATGTCTCAAGAGGTTATATCTCCGTCCAAAGCGTTTGTCACACTGATGACAAGCATAGGGTTTGACTGCAGAAATAGCATTCATGTTAAAGCTTTGAAGGTTAATCTCCGAATGGTAAGGAACGGATGCAATCATTTAATATATATCTACTCATTTGGTTACTCATTTACTCATTAGATTACTCATTCACTCATGACGTTACTCATTTACTAATTTGCTACTCATTTGGTTCGTTACTCATTTACTCATTTTGTTACTCATTTGGTTACTCATTTACTCATTTCGTTACTCATTTACTCATTTCGTTACTCATTTGATTACTCATTCACTCATTTGATTACTCATTCACTCTTTTGCTACTTATTTGGTTACTCATTTACTCATTTGGTTACTCATTTAGTTACTCATTTACTCATTTGGTTACTCATTTACTCATTTCGAACGCTTTTGATTACTCATTCACTCATTCCTTGATTTTTCTAGCTCATTGTACTCATTTCTGCAATTTCACTTATTCTATGCAAATAAAGTATTTGCAATAATAACATGTCTGAGACTCAAACGTGTTATACAATGCTCTTTCCGATAAACATCATTCGAGAAGCATTGCTCAATCGGGCACTGTCCAGGCCGTAGTGTCCCTTTAAAAACCAATTTTTTTGTTATGGCTTTAATGACGCTTTTTAAACCACTGAATCCATTCCTTATTGTACGCGCATCTATCTGTAGACTTAAAGATATAGAGCCTTATCGATAAATTAGCCTTCATGGATTAAGGGCCATCTGATCGGACGAGTGTAGTGTATACAGTAGAATGTCACAGGTGCATGTGTACTAGCATTCGCTCTGGCTGACGCCAAAACCTTCCATTTCTACAATCACCGCGCATAGATGTATATTTTACTTGGATGATTCTGGTTGCAGTGTAGAATAGTGCCATTGGTATTGTATCGAATAACAAAAGGACTATAGGTGCACTGAGATAATTAATTGCGTATCATCATGGAACGACGACCAGTCTTTGTACATATGCATGGATTATTAACTATCTTGGACCTTCGATTTATCAAAAACTATGCCTCACACCACGGCCCACGGTGGCCCCTTTCGAGAAATATCGATCTGTTCCGGCCAACCCCAACGGAGTGATCAATAATTACTTCCGGCCACTTAAAGTCCTATTGTCCGACAGATTACCCACTTGCCACACGAGAGCAGCCACCTCACTTCCGGCCACCTACATCAACAGTCTACTGTCCGAAAGGATTAACTCACGCAGACAGGTGGCCGTGTTCGGGTTGCGTAACCGCATGTAATACACGTGTAAATACATAACTACATGTATACGGTATTGTTAGGGCTAAGGTCAAATTGTACTATAAATTTTTATATTTTCCCCCCATACATATATGCAATCTTCCCCATAAAAGGTCAAACTGTACCCGGTTCCTTATCCTCACCTATTCCTTATTCATCCCATCCATTCATTAGGGGTCAAACTGTGCCAGAATTTCCTAACCCCATTAATTCATATTTATATCTGTATCGACATATTGTAACGAAACATTGGACATAGTGCCAGTCTAGGGTACTGGTGCCCGTGTCGGTGGTCTTCGCGCTGCTACTGTCTATGCACGCGCTGCCCGCAGGTATAAAAGCGTGCGTCAGCCGCGCGCGCGATACTCACTCACTCACTCGGCCAGTGACAAGCTGAGTCACAAGCAAAAGCGCTTGACACAAGATGGTTCTTCAGTGAGTCGTCAGTCAGTTGCATGCAGGTCTGACAGCGCTGTGATTGATTATCCGCTAGCGAGTTAATCCAGAAGAGGGACCCACCGGACGGGCTGCCTTCACATCACTAGTTGGTGAGTTAACTGGCCAGGAAGAGTTAGAGTAAGCAGCCAACATTGTGTCCACGTTAGAGTTCGCGATAGACGCCTATATAGGAGTTGCCTGTCAAGGCGCACACAATAAAACACCATTGTTAAGTTATCAAGAGGACTGTGACTTAATCATTGTCTCCTGTGAGTTACTGAGCCTAATAGGGTGAGAGTGATTGAGGGCGAGTATCTCTGGTCCACTGCAATGCCTGGGGGTATACTTCCTCCAAACGAAGTAACGTCCCGGGTTTCCCGGTAACCGCTCATCGGGAAAGCCTAATCCTGTCAGCGTCCGTCCGGCGGCATCTCCCGGCTGGAGGCAGGGATGAAGGGTCGGCGGACCGCTACAAATTTGGTGTCAGAAGTGGGATTGGCGATGCAGTGACATCAGTCACCATCAATCATCGATAGAGTGTGAAGGAGTACTTTACCTACCTAGGCGTCATGGCTGTCAGCCTCATTGATTTTGATGGCGATTTGTCGGAGGTCGACCAGATTGACAGCGATCTTCAGCGAGCGACCCACGAGAGAGAGAAACTCAAGGCTGAAAAACTACCGGTTACAACTTCAAGTACAAGAACTACTTGAGACACTCAACATTGGACATCGGGGTTCGGTGATATCAGCGCCTGCTCTGCGGTCAAGAATTCCACCTACTCCAAAACCTAGAAGGAAATTTAACACATTCGCACCTCCATCTACCCAAGTGCCTACGCAACCAGCTTCATCGATGCCTACGGCTGAAACCAGCAACCTTGTAGGATGGACACCTTCCAGATGTGACAGTAAAGTTTCGCCCTCGAGTGCAATAGAAGATGTCTCTCTGCAAGTGAATCATAGCGCCAAGTTCGAAAGAGGCGAGCTGGATCCACTTGGCGTCAGGGAGAAAACCACAACGAAGGAGAAGGGCAGCTGCGAGACGAGCACTAGTACTAGTAAGCAGCCGAACATCCTACCAGACCGATTCAACGGGAAGACTCCTTGGAGGGAGTATAAGCAGCACTTCAAGGTGTGTAAACTGGCAAATGCTTGGACCGATAGTCAAGCAAAAGTTTTCCTTGCAGCAAGTCTCCAAAGCGAGGCAGTGAAAGTGCTTGGGAACCTCGCTTCCAGCGGCAAAGACGTTACCTATACTGAGCTGATAGGTCTCCTTGAAAAGCGATTTGGCCCCGGACAACTGGCGGAAAATCACCTAGTGGAACTTCGCCACAGGCGTCAAGGAGATAAGGAGACGTTGCAAGAGTTGGGACAATCCATACGTGACCTGTCGGCACTCGCCTATCCAGAATTGACAGACGACGGGCGAGATCGCCTAGCTAGGGGTCATTTTTCAGACGCTATTCGGGAGCAAGCCATCCGTGAAGGAGTGTTCAGGGCAAGACCGTTGTCACTGGATGAAGCCATCCGCACCGCCTTAAGCACAGAGAGCTTCCTCAAGATTGAGGAACAACGGAGTGACAGACGAGTCAAGTATGCCCGAGGAGTAGACTGGATATCGAACAATCCTATGCAGGAGGTCAAGAGTGAAGTTCTGGAGAGTAGTAGTCAAGCAAAGGAGTCATTTATTCAGAGTGCAAGTGACCAAGAAGTTAAGGAGTGGCTCCAAAGGATGACAAAAATGCTAGAGGACATGAAGTCAAAGCGAAACCCAGGAGCGCCTAGAGGGCCAAGGATTGCTGCCAGGCGCAAGGCAACTCCCCAAGACGTGTGCTTCAAGTGCAATAACCGAGGGCATTTTGCACGGGAGTGCAGGAAGCGCGTCGGACATGACATCGACTGACAGGCGTCGGGAAACGACAGCCAGCTGGCTCCAAGGCCCGAGGGACAGCTGGAGAAATAGACGGACCGAAACACCAGAACGAAGACAACCACGAGAGACCGAGTAGGGATGGGAGAGATGTGAAGCCTCCCGTTGGCCAAAGGGCGCGCGCTGGACTTTTTGTACAGGCGTTTATAAGGGGAGTCAAGGCAAACCTCTTGGTGGACACAGGTGCGACGGACACCGTCCTATCATCAGAGTTTTACTACAAGATTCCCATTGAGAAACGACCTAAGCTGGAGAGTGGAGGTACAGGAGTTCGTAATGCTGACGGTAGCAACATGGAAACTCTCGGAGGAGCCTTGGTAGAAGTGCAAATTGGAAGGACGACGTGTCCCGTTCGGGGCTGTTTTCGGCAAAATAGGTGAAGTTAAAGGAATCCTGGGAATGGATTTTCTGTTGCCAACGCAGGGTTCCTTGGACTTAAAATCTCTTGAACTCAAACTAAATGGAGAGAAAATCGGCCTATCACGGATGCCTTGCACTCAATGTGGCCGAGAAGAGGGACAACAGGCAAAATGTCAGCTGACAGACAACGATGAAGTAAAGAAAACAGAAACACTATCGGCAGTATCTCACTCAAGAGTCGTGACCTCACAACCGACCCTGATTTCAGAAGAGTTGCGGAAGGCGCAGCTGGAGGAAGAAGACCTCTGATGGGTGATAAAAGCAAAAGAAGAACATCAGCGAGAACCTGACTGGGCGAATATGTCTGCGTTGTCGTCCAGGGCGAAGACTTATAGGCGCCACTGGGGCCAACTTGAAGTCCGCAGTGGTGTTCTCTGCCGGAAATGGGAGTCAGACGACGGGCGCAAGGTGATATGGCTCACGGTGCTACCACCGAAATACCAAGACGAAGTGGTGAATCAACTACATGGCAACACATCTGGAGGACACTTGGGCGTTAGGAAAACCTTGGCTAAAGTTAAGGTGAGATTCTACTGGGCTGGAATTTCGGCAGACGTTCGGTCCATCCTCAGGCGATGTAATGTCTGCACCCGTAAGAAATCACCAACAAAGACCAGCAGAGCCCCCCTGCAGCAAAAGATGGTTCGAGCGCCTATGGAAAGGGTGGCCTTGGACATACTTGGTCCTTTACCGGTTACCGAGAGAGGGAACAAGTATATACTGGTGGTGGGCGATTACCTGAGTAAGTGGACAGAAGCCTACCCGATCCCGGACCAAACGGCAAAAACAGTAGCCGATAAATTCGTGAAAGAGTTTGTGAGCCGGTATGGTGTGCCCGAGGTTCTACACTCCAACCAAGGTCGTAATTTTGAGTCCCAGGTCTTCACGGAAATGTGTCGCCTACTGGGCATCAAGAAAACGCGAATGACGCCGTACAATCCGAAGAGTGATGGGATGATTGAGCGATTCAATCGCACACTGGTCACAATGGTTTCTATGATGACAGAGCCCCACAGACGACAGCGAGATTGGGATGTAAAGATTCCACTGGCAATGTTTGCCTATCGTGCCTCGCCATAGGAATCAACAGGTGAATCGCCTAATATGCTGATGCTCGGACGCGAAGTGCGCCTTCCTATCGTCTTGGCTGTTGAACAACCCCGTGACGACCAACAAGAGGTTGAAGGCGAAGAGACTGACTATGTGCAACAACTGAGGGAGCAGTTCAGACTCGCGCACGGTAGGGCACGTGAGTGTCTGAAGCGTAGCGCCAGAAGGCAGAAGACTCATTACGACAGACAATCTGTGAAGTATAACTTGGTGGCTGGAGATTTCGTGTGGCTGCACAATCCGGCAAAGAGGAAAGGCTTGTCGCCTAAATTGCAGTGCCGATGGGAGGGTCCGTATCTCATCATGCACAAGCTGTCCGAAGTCATCTACCGAATTCAACGTAAAAAGGGAGGAAAGATGAAAGTTGTGCATCGGGACCGCTTGAAGTCCTACATAGGAAATCCCCTAGTCTCATGGATTGAGAACACAACAGAGGCTAATGCAGACATACTCAGCCAACAGCAGGAAACCAGCGTTCCAGCACAAGCGGAAGACAATTCCAGCGGACAAATAGAGACGCCTACGACAGGGAGGCGAATTCCAAACCCAACCGCCTGTCCTTTCACCCCCAGAGTGTCACCAGAGGGCAATCACCCTATCCAGGAGACACCACCGATTGTGATTCCAAGTCCCAAAACCCCATTGAGGCCTGAAAACGCGGAAAGGCAAACACGCACTACTGAGTCCCCATTACCGCGTCGGAATCCCCCCAGGCATCGCAGGGTGCCCCAGAGATATCGCTAGATGTGAAAGATTGTTGTGAGAGCGAGAGAAGGTGAAACACACAATAATGAAATGCACCACTTTTGCATTTTCCCGACAGAGTCTGTACATACTCGCCATGGGCCGAGACAGTCAAGAGAAGTCCAGAGATGAGGTGGACCAGGACCACACTAGGTGCCCCAAGTGCCACGTGAGACTTCACAAGAAAAGCCTAGAACACCACCCAATTACCGAGCATGGGCCTCGACTGCACTACTGGTGTAGGCGCTGCGCCCACAAGAACAATCGTCGAGACAATTTGAAGGCGCACTACCGCGACTGTCACCCCGACCGCATGGATGAAGTGGGCGAGATAAAGGGCGAGTCTCACGAGACCCGCCGAAGGGAAAGCAATGCCGAATCCAAGGACAAGGCCACATCGGACAAGAAACGCAAGTATGAACAGGCAGAGGACTTTCCCAGTAAAGATCGTAGCAAGGCTACGAAGAAGGCGAATACTCCACCTAGCACGGTATCGAAGGCGCCAGCTGACGAAGTAGGGCCGAAGCTAGGCGAGGCGACACTTCACCAATTGCAGACAGTGTCCTCAGGCGAGCATGGGGAGCCTGCAGGACAGGGCTCTTCCCAGCCAGAGTTTGATGCAGGACCGCTCCTAGCAAGTGAGGACATCCTCGAGATAGCGGTTTCGCCTACCTTATCCATGCTGTGGGACAGCATGCTGGAGGAAAATACGCCTAAGCCACAGACAGGAGGGAAACCTTTGAGCCTGGTCCGGCAACTGCAGCAGGGCCCCGATGATGTCGAGTCGATGTGTAGCACTGCCACTAAAGCAGAGGAGCCGATACGGCAACCAGGAGAGATACCCCTTGGGAAGCTCTTTGCAGGGCAAGTCGTGAGGATCACCGAGAAGGAGAAGACAGATACTTACCTTCGTGAGATGCGTACCCTGCACGATTCTGCATCCCGTCAATACGATGTAGTCGTACTGAGAGAGGCAAGTGAGCCTGAGAAGGCGGGCCACACTTTTGAGTCGCCACCCCCGGTGAAGATTCATAGGATCATCATGGATAAGGACTCAAGGTCAGAAGGCGTGGGACCCTCCATGAACAACGCACAACTGAAAGGCTCCATGATTGGCAACGTGACAAAGATCACCGAGAGAAAGACCCGTAGTCTATACCATGGAGGACTTTTGGTTACCCGAGAGAAAACCGAACGCATTTTTGATGTTAATTTTAAAGCTGGGTTTTAAGTCCACAAGTTAACAGAAACCAGGAGTTTCACCTTAGACGCCTTTATATCTTTCAAGTTAACAAGTTAACAGAAACCAGGAGTTTCACCTTAACGCTTTACACCTTGAAGTTTGCAAGTTGTTTAATTAAGTTTACCGATTAAGCTTAGGAGTTGTTTAAACTTAGTGTTTACATGTTAACTTTATTGAGGCCATAAGTTTAAGAGGTGTTTATAAAAGTCGAACAGTTTGAAGTTTAATGTTTATTGAAGTTATGCTGTATAGCTAGGAACCTTTCTAGGACAAAGAAGTCCAGTAGAGATCACCTTATGTCAAAATTTAAGAGACTTTAGGTGGACCAATGTTTCTTTTGTTTATTTTTGTATAAGTTTATTGGTCAAAGGGACTGACCAAACTTAAGGCGAGGCTGTGTAACGAAACATTGGACATAGTGCCAGTCTAGGGTACTGGTGCCCGCGTCGGTGGTCTCCGCGCTGCTACTGTCTATGCACGCGCTGCCCGTGGGTATAAAACGTGCGTCAGCCGCGCGCGCGATACTCACTCACTCACTCACTCGGCCAGTGACAAGCTGCGTCACAAGCAAAAGCGCTTGACACAAGATAGTTCTTCAGTGAGTCGTCAGTCAGTTGCATGCAGGTCTGACAGCGCTGCGATTGATTATCCGCTAGCGAGTTAATCCAGAAGAGGGACCCACCGGACGGGCTGCCTTCACATCACTAGTTGGTGAGTTAACTGGCCAGGAAGAGTTAGAGCAAGCAGCCAACATTGTGTCCACGTTAGAGTTCGCGATAGACGCCTATATAGGAGTTGCCTGTCATGGCGCACACAATAAAACACCATTGTTAAGTTATCAAGAGGACTGTGACTTAATCATTGTCTCCTGTGAGTTACTGAGCCTAATAGGGTGAGAGTGATTGAGGGCGAGTATCTCTGGTCCACTGCAATGCCTGGGGGTATACTTCCTCCAAACGAAGTAACGTCCCGGGTTTCCCGGTAACCGCTCATCGGGAAAGCCTAATCCTGTCAGCGTCCGTCCGGCGGCATCTCCCGGCTGGAGGCAGGGACGAAGGGGCGGCGGACCGCTACAATATTTACATATTTATGTGTCCTTTACATATTTCTATGCCAAAGGTCAAAGTGTGCCAGGAAGTCTACCTACACTACTCCTGAATCTTGTCCCTCCGGGCTTGTTAGTGGGGAAAACTTCCAGAATGAAGCCATGTCCTCCCTCGCCTTGGCCTCTGCTACTCGACGAGTTGTCATGCAGGCCGGCCCCTATAATAAATGATAGAAACTATGAATTTAATGCTATATCAAAATGTACACGAGAAACTACCGACATTCTAAAAGGAAACAGCAATTCGTCTTTTTCGACCAATTAAGGTGTATTTTCAACACATTTTAAAAGTTAATTTCACCATCTTACAGAGATACATGTATAAAAGATCAGTGTATGTTGAATTACTTACAGCAACAACCTTGAAGAGATGTATGGGGTGGTCTTCAAACTAATTAGAAACTTCTTTCCTTGAAGACTGCTGAAGTTAAAAGTTTAAACATGCCACATCCTGCAGCCAGTGCACTCACGTATAGCATACCTGTGTACTGCCTACCTGGAGAAAGTAACGATGTTTGTTCAGATTGAGTAATATGTAAAACTAATCAAGTTTGAACCCAGTATAAATATGATGTCCCCGTGCTCTTCAACCCACATAATGTCTTATTTGTCTTATTTATAATGTCTTATTGTAGTGAAACTCGGTGTGGAGTCGAGGTTCAGGGGTGATGATTCAATCACATCAAATTTATTCGTCTATCTTCCATTCATCACAAAAACCTAGTAATCAAATACATTAAAAATGAATCAATATAAACCCACATAACTTCACATACATGTGCATGTATCCCATTAATCACAATACATAGTGGAATCAATTACCAGTGAATATTACATCGATCACTGACAAACTACCCTTCAAGCAACAACTGTACAAGCACTTAAGAAACTAGAATCATCCATGCGCACTCACAACCCTGCTCGGTTTACTCCAACTGCAACGCAACAAGGAGTGTTGAGCAGTACTGATGCAGATGCAGATATGAGTACAAGTAATAAATTAACCCTAGAAAATGACATAGTTCAACCCAGATACAAAGAACTCCATTGCAAATACAACAGCCTTCACATAATAATGTACATGTATGACATGTGACCTCTGACCTGGTCGGCGTCTTGGAAATTACACTTTAGTTGATAGTAAAACCCCCAAAATTACATGAAAATAATTCAATTCATCCCATACCAGCCAGTGCACGGGCTCCAGATCTGTCTCTCCTTCCTCTGGTGTCTAGCAATACCTTCCAGCCATCGGCTGTAGGAACAACTCGGTCCGATATTGATAAAAACAAGGTATCTGCCACTGTCAGAAACGCAGACCTTGGAGATAGTGCCCGCCAAACCCGCTAACGTAAACAGTTGTTTAGTATTAAGGCGCACGCGATAAAAACATCATCTGCTCTATCCTACATTCACATATTTTACAATAACAGAAATTTACTTTTGAGAATACAGCACTATGAGAATATAACCCCTCAACAAATTCGCGGAAGTTTGACCAGTTAACTTAAACAGCGCCCTCATTTGACCTTATTGGCAAAGCAAATAAATTATTTCTAATCACTACATTATTATAATGTCTTATTACACAAAAACTAGTCTACAAATGACCCTTGTTTTAGAAAAGGCTTTTATAGTTCGCGTATTTTTCATTGATCTTGTAACAGTGCTGATCGACCTGGCCCTGAACCCTACTCCATACACTTTGGTCAAACTCCCATAAATCACACCAAACCCTGGGAGCTATACAGCCCCTGAAAGCCCGGATTGAAACTGTATACACTTTTTATGCACAAGCCAACGAAAACCAGATGACCGTTTATACGTGTACAGTCCTGGTACGTGAACTTTAGGCCTTACCCTTGAGACTGAAATGCTAATGCGCGTTGCTAGTAGTATTACAACTATACACTGTGTCTTTGAGCGGGACTTTTATAACGGACTGTTTATGCTCAAATTTGCGCTAGTTTTAGTGGAGAGAAAATCAAATCAGATCTTTAAATTAAGAGATACCCCAGGTAACACTTTCACGGTTGTTGGCTCGGGTATCATGGGTATCTCATATACAATATTGCTACATTTGGATTAATTCATCAATTTGAAGAAAAAATACAAACATAAGCCTATACTATAGTGCACAAATCAAACGTGTTCTCGATATAATGTATACACTTCCAACATTTTGCCATTTGCTAAAACAATATCTGTTCAACTATATCGAACAAATAACTTTCCAACCTAAAACGTTGCTAAAAAAGTCTAACATGTTTCACATGAATTCGAGTAAATCTGATCTACATGTATATTATTTCCTTGGAATATTACCAAGATTTTATTATTAAATTGAAAACCAGATGACTTGAACGTTTCTTTCAGTGTATGTGTTGCGACTTTAATATTTCAATAACGCCACCATGCGGACCAATACAGCGAACCGACATAGCAACCGCGGGAATCGGAAGGCATTGGGCTGGTTACGCGGATGGTGAACAAGATTATTTCCAGATTAAACCCAGTTTCATGTTTATTGTTAACTGTAAAGCCTGTGATTTGCCCAGTTATTGATCCCTAGTTATTGATTGTGTGGCAGTGCCAAGTTTTACTTGTGTATTTTTATAGTGTATAAAATAGGAGTAGCTCCCCTTAGAAACAGAAAATCATTTTAGTTGAAGTTTAGATATCCCCCCCCCCCCTTTGTTGGTAGTGTGACCCCCTGTTTGTTTATTTAAGCCCACATGTTCCCCCTATAAAAGCTGCCACATGGTCAAGTCACACTCAGTTCAGCCAGCAGACCAGCAGACAATAGACATACATGCATATATTTTCCTCCTAACTGGAGTGCCCGTTCTGCTTGAAGTTAGTCTGTTGCCGAGTCATTTGCTTTGACTTTATTCCTGCTTGAGTGTTCTTTGAAAGATCCACTATCCACACTGTGTTGGTTTTTAGATTTTAGGGTTTAAGTCTAAATTTCTTGGTTTTTGGTTTAAGGTTCTTGGAAAATAAATTCTTTTTGGTCCTTTTTTGTTCGAAATCTAGAATTCGTCTCTGGTCTCTATTAATTCAATTTCCTCGCGACTTTTCCCTTCAAAGATCCTGAGTTTAGTTAAGTTTTGCTAGTTAATCCCCATAGAGTCTTAGTTTTTCGCGAGTTTCCCCAAGTGTGTCATTTTTCACGGTTACATTTTTTTTAACTATTTTTGGTGGAGAATCCGGGTAGGGAATATGTTTTTTAGAACTTAGCCAGGAATTGTTTTAATAGGGACTAGGCATTTTTTCAAAGGTTTTTTTTTTGGTCATTGGCGGTCTTATATTAGTTAGTCAAAACCAACACAGTGCTGTTTTAGTGGATCCAAGGAGTTCACAATGGCAGCTGACGTCCTGACTCCCCTTCAGCTGTGTGGATTTGACCCACTGCCCACCAGCTCTGACCGAGTTAGCCAAGCGCCAAGGGCAGTAGTTGAGCCGCAGTTGCAGATTCTGGAGCTGCTGCAGCATCAAGCTCAAATGCAACAAGTCATCCTTCAACAGTTTCAACAAATGGACATGTTGAAAGCTATCATCTCGCGAGTTGTTGGAGAACAGCAAAGACAACATCTGTACATCCAGAGCCTGGAGTCTGCCCTACATCAAACGAAGTCAGCCAAAGATGTCCCTGTGACCCCAGTCCCCATCGATGAACCAGACCACAAGAGCAGAGAAGAGACCCCTCACATCCCCTCTAGCAGACCATCAGAAGTAATCGCTACCACAGTCCCGACCAGTGGCCGAGGAAGCCAAGGTGATGAGGACATGATGAGACGTAGCCAAAGTCTGCGCCGAGCACAGCAACAGGATCCAGCCATCAGAAGGGTAGTGGACCTGAAGTTCGTAAATCCGAAGAGGATGAGCCAGAGTAAGATGGCGCGTCAGCCGAAGATGGTACGGCGATTACTACATGTATGGGAGCACCTGGAGGTCAGAGATGGTTTTCTACTCTTCAAAAGAGGACATCAAGTGGTTCCAGTTCTTCCCAGAGGAATGAGGGTGAAGTTCTTCACAACCTTACACCCAAGCATGGAGACACTTAGCTTTGGACAGGTGCTGAATCTCGTCCGCCAACAGTACTTTTGGCCAAGCTTGCACAACGAGACGATGCAATACATGCGGCATCATCGAAGGCAGGTTCTGCAGAACGAGAGAGTCCTCCCGCCAGTCAAGTCTGAAGATGCGTGCAAGAACACAGCCTCGGTAGATGTTTGTATCATCCGCCAGTCGCCTGAGTATGACAACGCGGTGTCTTCATCCAACGATGAACCCCAGCAACGAGAACAGACAGGCTCCAACTCAAGTTCTGATCCTGAAGATTCAGCGGATGAAGACTGTAGCTCCAGCTCTGACGAGTCGGTGGAAATTTTCACCAGGCCTAGATATATAATCAAATCCTCAGTCCAATTCCGAAGTAAATAATTTTGTATATACAAGTATTTGGTATGTAATTTTTTTTGTGTTGTCAGGAGCCAACATTTTAAAGATGGCGTGAGTGTGGCAGTGCCAAGTTTTACTTGTGTATTTTTATAGTGTATAAAATAGGAGTAGCTCCCCTTAGAAACAGAAAATCATTTTAGTTGAAGTTTAGATATCCCCCCCCCCCCTTTGTTGGTAGTGTGACCCCTTGTTTGTTTATTTAAGCCCACATGTTCCCCCTATAAAAGCTGCCACATGGTCAAGTCACACTCAGTTCAGCCAGCAGACCAGCAGACAATAGACATACATGCATATATTTTCCTCCTAACTGGAGTGCCCGTTCTGCTTGAAGTTAGTCTGTTGCCGAGTCATTTGCTTTGACTTTATTCCTGCTTGAGTGTTCTTTGAAAGATCCACTATCCACACTGTGTTGGTTTTTAGATTTTAGGGTTTAAGTCTAAATTTCTTGGTTTTTGGTTTAAGGTTCTTGGAAAATAAATTCTTTTTGGTCCTTTTTTGTTCGAAATCTAGAATTCGTCTCTGGTCTCTATTAATTCAATTTCCTCGCGACTTTTCCCTTCAAAGATCCTGAGTTTAGTTTAGTTTTGCTAGTTAATCCCCATAGAGTCTTAGTTTTTCGCGAGTTTCCCCAAGTGTGTCATTTTTCACGGTTACAATTGTACTGTTTGAATCCACATATGTAAAGATTTAAATTGTTTGGGATGGGCGAAAATAGGCCACGCCACACGAGGTGTCGGAAATTGGCTCCTATTCTTCCACTTTATTACCATGATGATTTAGATGTTGAATAGTTTATATAGCCGACTACAGCTATAGACTTGCGTTTTCAAATGGTTATGAAGAAATTGTCCCATGGTACAATATACGCTTCCTTTAAGTCTTTATTTATAGTTCGATCAAGTAGAATCAATTGCAGAAATGAGGTTTGATGTTCAGATGTAGGATGGAAGTAGTGAAGTACAGAAGTATGGTGGGAACGGAAGGAAGGAAGGAAGGTTTTGCTGAAAAACAACAAAATATAACGGAAAATTATAAACTAATACAAATGGTAGAATAAAGTAAATTGGGTACACAAAAGGGAAATAAACAATTAAATATTAAACTAGTATTAATTCAACTATAAGATAAATGAAGAAAAACTATGTACTTACTACGCTGGGGGTGTTGCCAAAATTGGGTGTCTATACTGTGCAAATCTAACGGTGTGTAAAACAAACGGTGTATAAACTAACGGTGTATAAAACGAGTGTTGTAGGTTTGGACACTAGCAACAGAATGATGGGAAAATGGGCTAAAACTATGGTCAATGCACAGACAGTGTCCTAACAGGGTGAAATTATGGCACCTTAGGGAATGTTTTGGTCTGGAGTTGGGGGAGGTTGCTATGGGGACCGCCACCCAGGCCTGGCAGAGTTGGGCAAAACAAGGTCGTACAGGGATCGGGGACTGTGGTCAAGGGATCATACACTAAATTGTACATCTAAATTGTACATGTACATGGTCTAAGCTAAATAATGAGGATAAAAATATTTTCTAAACCTAAAGATGATTAAATGGCATTAATTAAAGACAAATTAATAAGAAAAGGTAAAAAATACACAACGTCCGCTACACCGACCCCGATGACATATCTGATTGTGTCATCCACGAAAGTCAAGGACAGTTGTGCTCTAAATCTCTATGAAATACTAAGCAGATTTAAGATGAAGAAGACTAGTTCCTAAAATGTAAGGAAACTTAAGCTGAATAGCTTCCACTAATAACTAAGTGTTATCATTATAGTCCTCATCCTGGCTGGTATCAGTCGTCGCAGTTGGTGGTGTCAACTCGGCTTCAAGAAGACAGATCTTGTCAGTCGGCCTAACATACACTCCGGCTTGGGTTTTGACTCGCACGGAGCGGACATATCCATCTTTCCCTGGGTGCGTGGCAACAATAAGACCCAAAGGCCACTTGCTGCGTGGGGTGCTCTCGTGACGGATCAAAACAAGGTCTCCAACCTGAAGATTTCTTCGCGGATGTAACCATTTCTGGCGGTGCTGCAGTGATGGGAAGTATTCCTTCAACCATCGGGTCCAGAAGACATCAGCGAGGTACTGGACCTGGCGCCAGCGTCTCTTATAGAGATCCTTGGAATCGAAGTGTCCAGGTGGTAGGGTCTGACCAGATCGAAGGAGTAACAGGTGGTTGGGTGTGAGAGGAGAGGCATCTTGGGGATCATCTGAAAGCTTTGTAATGGGACGTCCGTTTACTATTCCCTCAACAATACACATCAGAGTGTTTAATCCTTCGTCATCAGTCAGCTGCTGGTGAAGGAGACTTCCTAGGATAGAGCGAATGGTCCGTATCTGTCGTTCCCAAACTCCACCCATGTGCGAAGCGGCTGGTGGATTAAAAATCCATTGGACTTCTCGCTGGTGCAGGTAGTTCTCTATTTGGTGCTGGTTCCAGTCTTGTAGAGCACGACGAAGTTCACGTTGCGCTCCTACGAAGTTGGTCCCATTATCCGAGCGGATTTGGGCTGGCTGTCCACGGCGACTTATAAAGCGCTGCAGTGCGTTTATAAAGGAATCCGTCTCTAGGCTCTGGCAGACCTCTATGTGGATGGCTCTAGTGGTGAGGCAAGTGAATAAGCAACCATATCGCTTCAACTCACTGCGGGCTCTCTTCACCATGAAAGGGCCAAAGAAATCAACACCTACGGTGCTGAATGGTGCTGCTCCATGGGTTACTCGATCCTTGGGTAGGTCCGCCATCACTTGGGTTTCAGGGGTTGCCTTCCTCTTCTTGCATTCTAGGCAGTGACGAAGAACGCGCTTAACGGCTATGCGCCCCTTTACGATCCAGTACTTCTGGCGTAGCTCAGCGAGGATCCTTTCGCCACCAGAATGTCCATACTGATGATGGTATTGCTGAATGATGAGCTCGGTCACTCGGTGTTTATTTGGCATGATCCATGGGTGTTTAGCTTGGTGTGGTATGTTGGCATTCGTCAGGCGTCCGCCAACACATAAGATACCGCTGTTCGAGGTTATGGGGGACAACCTTTGAAGGCGATTTGACTTCAGGTGCTCCTCGTTGAACGCAGTGTGCTGAGTGTGGCAGACTATTGCAGCTTCGGCATCTTGGAGTTCCTTAACTGACAGAGACTTGCCAGCTAGGGTGGTTGTGTCAGTCAGCTTTAGAGCTCGCATGCGCAACAACTGTTTCACACGGAGGACCCAAGCCACTGCTCTCTTCAGAGCGTACCAGGATGAGTAGCGGCCAATCAAGTCATCCATAGGATGGGACATTGGTGTGGTGTTGGTATTGGTCGTGTATACCAGTGGTTCCTTCTTAACCTCAGCCTCTTCTTGCAGCTGAAGGGACTTGAAGTCTGGTTGCACTGGCCAGGCATCTTCCTCTTTCAGAAGAAAGGCTGGACCATTCAACCAGCGTTCACAGTCGATGAGTTGTTGGGCTGCCAATCCCCTTGATACGTCATCTGCTGGATTTGAGGCAGAATCAACATGTCTCCACTGGTTTGGAGAGGATTGATCTTGGATCATGGCGATTCGATTGGCGACATAGGTCTTGAACTGCTTATCTTCATTGCTGAGGTATTGGAGGACAATCATACTATCAGACCAGAAGATAGACTCTGCAAATTGTAATTGCATATGGAGTTTGATCATTCTGTCAAGCTTCACAGACACGACTGCCGCGGCCAGCTCCAGTCTAGGTATAGTAGTCGTCTTAAGCGGTGCAAGTTTAGCTTTAGCCATCACGAACGAGCAGTGATTACAACCGTCGGTCTCCGTAGAACGTAGTTTGCTGACGACACCATAACCTCGCTCGGACGCATCTGCGAAATGATGTAACTGTGCCTTGACAATGGCTTCACTGTGGACAGGTTTAACACATCTTGGTACCTTCATTCCTTCTATCAACGGCAGATCTGTTAACCACCGTTTCCACTGCTCGAGAATGGTGCTGGGAATAGGCTCGTCCCACCCTATCTTGAGGCGGCAGAGTGTCTGAAAGATCATCTTTGCCTTTAGGACGAAGGGGCTGACAAATCCAAGTGGGTCGTATATTGAGCTTGTGACGCTCAGCAATCCTCTTCTGGTATCGGGTTTCTCTTTTAGGTTGGTGTCAAATCCAAAGGTGTCTGTCTCGATCTTCCAAAGTACTCCCAATGCTCGCTCTGAAGGAAGTAGTTCCTTATCTAGGTCCATGGACGTGACAGCCTTTGCACACTCGGTCTGGGGTAGTGACTTCAACACGGCGCGAGAGTTACTTAACCACTTGGTCAGTCGGAATCCTCCACGGGCCAGCAACTCACGTAACTGACTGACAAGCCGAGTGGCTTCATCTTCGGAAGAAACGGATTTGAGGCAGTCGTCAACATAGAAGTTTTGATCTATGGTCTCAATGGTGGCAGTGTCGTACAACTCATGGTAATCTTGTGCTACACGCTTCAGGGTGAAGTTAGCACAACTTGGACTCCAAACTCCTCCGAATAAGTGAGCTGTCATCCGGTACATCAGTGGTTGGGACTCAATATCGTCTCCCTTCCACCAAAGGAAACGAAGGGCGTCTCGGTCAGCCATGGACACACGAACCTGATGAAACATGCCTTCAATGTCGGCCATGAGAGCTATGCGTTCTTGTCTGAAACGCAGAAGAACTCCGATCAGCTTGTTCGTCAGGTCAGGTCCTTGATATACGGTATCATTTAGTGAGGTACCTTGGTAGCGGGCGGCGCAGTCATAAACAATGCGAACCTTGTCTGGTTTACGCGGGTTGATCACAGGATGATGTGGGAGGTACCAGACACAGCCATCTCTTCGATCAATGTCCTCCGCAGGAACTGGCTCTGCATATCCCTTCTGAAGGAGATCATGGATGCCGCTGGTGTACTTCTCCTTGAGTGAGGGGTCCTTGGAGAGACGCTTACCCAACAATTTAAGTCGGTGTTCTGCCATAAACCTGTCATTGGGCAAATGCGGTGGTCTTTCCTTGAATGGAGTGTCCATGGTGTAGTTTACTCCGTCGCGGTGCAGTGAGTTCTCCCAAATTGAAAGAACTTTCTTTTGGCTGACAGACATCGTCTCGTTGTCACTGCCCACGGTTTGCACGTCATCAATCCTCCAAAATCTTTCAACCTGGCGTTGAAGATCCATGTCTGGTTTGACGAAGTAGGAGGATGAAGACTTGGGCCTCTTCTGGTGTGTTACTGGACCATTTAGGGTCCATCCCAAAGCGGTCTTGGTAGCATAAGGTTCGCCTTTCGAGCCAGCGCGAACCTCCCTAGGGATCATTATGTCTGGGACGTCTTGTCCAATAAGAAGGTGTACATCGTCAATGTTGACATCTGGTATCGGTAAATCACTGAGGTGTGGCCAGAGGCTCAGGTCTTCTTGAACGGCAAGACTGTCGAGGCCGACGTTTAGCTGGGGCCTCGTAAGAACATCAGACAACGAAAATAGGTGTGTGTCATCAAGGTCGGCCACCTCGAGGTGGACGACACTGGTGTGTACTTGAACTTCTTTCTGGTCAAGTGTAGTGAGTCTGATGGTGTCCTCCTTTCCGTAGATGCCTAGGCGTCGTGTCAAATCCTCGGAGCAGAAGCTCTGCGTGGAACCGGTATCTAAGAGAGCATAGGTTTTCACAAACTGCTGTTCACCGCGACCTCTGACCTTGACGGGAACTATGGGTAGTGCAATCTTTCCGGCGCCGACCCCAGTGGAGTTACAGACAATTATGGGATTGTCTGCGGGTTGAGCTTGGGATGAGCTTGAAGACCCACCTGTTGTAGATTGGCCATTGTCGGTGGCCCCTGAGGAACGCGGGTCATTTTGCGGGCGTGGGAGGTGCAGGTACTTGTTGTGCTTTTTGCCGCATCCTTGGATTGAGCACACAAAGGGTCGTGGGCAGTCCTTACCCAAATGTCCAGGCTTGTAGCAGTTGACACAGAGTCTCTTGCTCTGCACAAAGGCAAGCCGGTCCTTAACTCTGAGTGACTTGAATGTGTTGCATTGGTTGAGGTGGTGGTTTTGTCCGCAACTGGGGCAGGGATCAAGAGGGAGTGAGGTTGGCTTTGGTTTGGGCTTGTCATTAGGGTTTGTCACTGCAGATGTGGTTTGGACGCCAAAATTCGTCCGTCGGTCACTTGACTTGTTAACCTTTGGCTTGGTGTCTCCTCTGGTTGATCCTCTCTGGATGATTTTGCCAAAGACTGGGTCTCGAACCTCCTCGGCTGCCGTTGTCACAAACTGCGTGACGTCATCAATATTTGGGGGTCTAGATTTGGTGCTCTTTATTTTGTGTACCTCTCGTAGCCATCTGGTTTTCAGGTGGTATGGTAGCTTGTCAACGATGAGGAGTAGGCTGCTTCTGTTGTTTAATTCGTTGAGGTACCCCATGGTGTCAAGTGTCTCACGACAGCATCGCAAATCATCTGCGAGATCTTGCAGGGATTGGTTGTCTGTGACATTGGGCCTCATTGTCACCTTGTCAATCCATGATTGTGATATGGTGTGCTCATCGCCGTATCTCTCCTTGAGGAGACGGAGCGCGAGAGTATAACCCTCTGAGGGTTCCTTCACGGTGCAGCACCGGAGAAGTTGCCTTGCCCTTCCGGTGCAGTACTGGAGCAGACGTGTCAATTTGGCACCGTCACTTACTGTCTCCCTTGCAACGGTGTTCTGGAACTCACGGATGAATGTCCAGTACTTAAGTGGATCGCCATCGAATGTTGTGAGTTCCGCCTTGGGAAGTTGAAGTGCCTCCACCAGGGATTGCTGATGAACGCGCGTGTCTCTGATCAGTTCGTGTAGTAGGTATCCCGTGTCGGGTTGCAATTGGTTTGATGGAGCAGCAGCGGGTGTGGGAATGGTGAATGGTGTTGGTACATAACTGGGCTGTGTAGACTGCAATGGGGTATGCTCATGTTCCAGAGGGCGCTTCGGTGTAGGTTGGGGTGTAGGGTTTGTTTTGAAGCACACTTCTGAATTTGCCTCCTCAGCTTCAGCATATGTCCTTGCAAGAGCATCGGCTCTGGCATATTTCACCTTCAGCTCAATTTCTCGTCTTCTCTGCTCCAATTTGAGATGGCGCTGCTGGGTTTCGATTTGAACTTGAAGAGTTTCAAGTTCAAGGGCATTCTGCTCCTCCATGGCCTTGGCCTCTGCCTCAAGTGCAGCCTTTTCTGCCTTGGCTTTGATGTGGGCACTGGAGGTCGATGACTTCACTGATGAAGTAGTTGATCCGGCATGGAAGAGTTGGTGTAACTGGTAGCCATGCTGGCTGGCAGAGTCACCGACATTGATATCGTCGACTCCCTCATGTTCTTCGGTAGGTTCTCCAACACCATCGTTCACGATATCACCGACATTGATACTGTGGAATCCCTCATGATCCACTGTAGGTTCTTCAACGCCATCGTTCTCATTATTGAGGTGATCCATAATGGGAAAGTCTCATAGAAATTCCAGAGATCGTACAAAACTAATATAGCCGACTACAGCTATAGACTTGCGTTTTCAAATGGTTATGAAGAAATTGTCCCATGGTACAATATACGCTTCCTTTAAGTCTTTATTTATAGTTCGATCAAGTGGAATCAATTGCAGAAATGAGGTTTGATGTTCAGATGTAGGATGGAAGTAGTGAAGTACAGAAGTATGGTGGGAACGGAAGGAAGGAAGGAAGGTTTTGCTGAAAAACAACAAAATATAACGGAAAATTATAAACTAATACAAATGGTAGAATAAAGTAAATTGGGTACACAAAAGGGAAATAAACAATTAAATATTAAACTAGTATTAATTCAACTATAAGATAAATGAAGAAAAACTATGTACTTACTACGCTGGGGGTGTTGCCAAAATTGGGTGTCTATACTGTGCAAATCTAACGGTGTGTAAAACAAACGGTGTATAAACTAACGGTGTATAAAACGAGTGTTGTAGGTTTGGACACTAGCAACAGAATGATGGGAAAATGGGCTAAAACTATGGTCAATGCACAGACAGTGTCCTAACAGGGTGAAATTATGGCACCTTAGGGAATGTTTTGGTCTGGAGTTGGGGGAGGTTGCTATGGGGACCGCCACCCAGGCCTGGCAGAGTTGGGCAAAACAAGGTCGTACAGGGATCGGGGACTGTGGTCAAGGGATCATACACTAAATTGTACATCTAAATTGTACATGTACATGGTCTAAGCTAAATAATGAGGATAAAAATATTTTCTAAACCTAAAGATGATTAAATGGCATTAATTAAAGACAAATTAATAAGAAAAGGTAAAAAATACACAACGTCCGCTACAGTTTACCCTCAATTTATGATTACCGTATTGTATTTTCCAGAACGATCTCCACCATGATCCGTCTCTCCACCGGCCTAATTTTCCCCACTTGTTATCGACTGAGGATGATGGGACATTTGATTTGAAATAAAACAGGGTTAACCTCGCCTGCCCAGCCAGTGCTCACAGAACACACAATTTAAGGACTCCCATTGTGTCCTTATTTTTCCTTTACATTGGTGACCCTGACGTGATGGGAATAAAAGCTTGAGCACAAAAGGGCATACAAATAAAAACCAGTAGCAGAATGGACGGCAACGTACGTAAAAAAACGAGTCCTCAGACCTAGAGGAACAGCTCCAAAACCACCCACTGAGGGTCCTTCAGAATCAACGGACAAACTACCCGCAGTAGCCGAGTCTGCAATACTTCCGTCGGAGCACTCTACATGCAGCTCAATTGCATCAGAGCGAAGCCGCAGTAGTAGCCACTCGTCTGTTCGCATGCGTGCTGTGGAAAAGCAGCAGGAGTATGAAGCGGCCAAGCGACGACTCGGGCTGGAAAGAGCCACGATGGCCCAGAGCAAAGAGTTGGACGAGCGACTACTGGCAGCACACTGCGTGAAAGACAAATGGAGTTTGCCCAGGCACAGCTGGTCGCCGAACATGAAGAAAGCCGCATCCTGAAGGAAAAGGAACAATTTGCTCGACAGATTGAGCTCGAGAGACAATTACAAACTGCTGAACTCAATTTTAATCTGGCTAGGGTAGAATCCGAATTTGTACAAACTAGCATGAGTGACACACCTTTGTATTCACAATCACGTTTGCCAAATATTACTAGTGTTGTAAGCCATTCTGTAATTTCACCCTACACCAGAGTTCCGAGCTTGCCGGTAGCAGAAAACCTGGCGGCGCTCCAGGCCATAAATCCTACAGGCCCACCTGCTGCACACTCATCAGCTGCGAGTCTGGTACAGTTAAGCCCAAAATGCGTGCACCAAGCCGCGAGCTTCGCGAGCTTCGCGCAACCAGTCGAAAGTCTCGAGCCACCAGCCACGATCTTCGCGCAACCAGTCGCGAGTCTCGCGTAACAAGCCGCGAGTCTCGCGTAACAAGCCGCGAGCTACGCGCAAGCCGTCGCGAGCTTCGCGCAAATCACGCAACCAGCCACGAGCTTCGCGCAACCAGCAGCGAGCTTCGCGCAACCAGTCGAACGTCTCGAGCCACCAGCCACGATCTTCGCGCAACCAGTCGCGAGTCTCGCGTAACAAGCCGCGAGCTACGCGCAAGCCGTCGCGAGCTTCGCGCAAATCACGCAACCAGCCACGAGCTTCGCTTAACCAGCAGCGAGCTTCGCGCAATTCGCGCAACCGGCCGCCAGTTTCGCGCATCCCGTCGCGAGGCAAACGCACCTTTCCGGGTGCAGACCAGTAAATCGGTCCGAAATTGCCTGCGCCGGCCAAATCACGATTTGCATGCCCTCAAAATCTTCGGTATTTGAGCATGCTGTGGGCCATGATCTTGAGGGTTTGTTAAAAATATGGATGGAAACCGTGCACAGGACTTGGAGCTTGCAGTTCTGTGTAATTTTGATGTAATTTGGAGCCTAAAAGCGCTCTACTTTGCAATGGAGTGTAGGCATCGTTTTTCAAAATGGCGATGGGCTTCAGGACTATTTTCAGGGGTGATCGTCTTCAGATGGAAATTTCTCCTAAAAGTCATCAGTTGACCACCCGTAAATTGAAGAGAAATTGAAAGATGATGAAATAAGCTTTAATTTGATGTGTGTCTCGAACACCTTGGAGAGTTGTGAGTATTTTTCCCGAATTTTTGAAGTGGGAGCATTTACCATTGGGGTCTATGGAAGTTTATTTACTGGTCTGCTACCTGTAGTTTCAAAATGGCGTCTTCCACCGTTTGTTGTCAGAATGTTTGCGGAGTGGTTTTTTTTGCTGGGGTGGCGGAACCTGGGGGCAGCGTTTCAAAAGGGGTCACCAATGGCGGTTCCGCAACAAATGCGCCCAAAATCTGAATAGGGCCGATGGACCGTCCTCCGATCACAGCAATTTCGAGCGAACAAGGGGGGGGGGGGTATTTTGGGGTCGGAAGGGGCCAAAACTCAATTCACGCCGGTTGGGGCGCCCTACAGTAAGGTACCCGCAAAAAGAGGGCTTGTTTTCAGGCCAGAAATCCCAGTCAGAGATTTTTGTTTCTCGCCATTTTTTGATGAAATATGAGTCATCCATCCTTCCTCGTGCCGTACAAGTGGTTTGGAGAAATTTTTCAAAACCTCGCTTCTCTATATAGTTTCAAAATGGCGTCTTCCACCGTTTGTTGTCAAAATGTTTGCGGAGTGGTTTTTTTTTCAGGGGGGGCGGAACCTGGGGGGGGGGGGCAGCGTTTCAAAAGGGGTCACCAATGGCGGTTCCGCAACAAATGCGCCCAAAATCTGAATAGGGCCGATGGACCGTCCTCCGATCACAGCAATTTCGAGCGAACAAGGGGGGGGGGGTAATTTGGGGTCGGAAGGAGCAAAAACTCAATTCACGCCCGTTGGGGGCGCCCTACAGTAAGGTAGCCGCAAAAAGAGGGCTTGTTTTCAGGCCAGAAATCGCAGTCAGAGATTTTTTTTCTCGCCATTTTTTGATGAAATATGAGTCATCCATCCTTCCTCGTGCCGTACAAGTGGTTTGGAGAAATTTTTCAAAACCTCGCTTCTCTATAGGGTGCAGATCAGTAAATCGGTCCGAAATTGCCTGCGCCGGCCAAATCACGATTTGCATGCCCTCAAAATCTTCGGTATTTGAGCATGCTGTGGGCCATGATCTTGAGGGTTTGTTAAAAATATGGATGGAAACCGTGCACAGGACTTGGAGCTTGCAGTTCTGTGTAATTTTGATGTAATTTGGAGCCTAAAAGCGCTCTACTTTGCAATGGAGTGTAGGCATCGTTTTTCAAAATGGCGATGGGCTTCAGGACTATTTTCAGGGGTGATCGTCTTCAGATGGAAATTTCTCCTAAAAGTCATCAGTTGACCACCCGTAAATTGAAGAGAAATTGAAAGATGATGAAATAAGCTTTAATTTGATGTGTGTCTCGAACACCTTGGAGAGTTGTGAGTATTTTTCCCGAATTTTTGAAGTGGGAGCATTTACCATTGGGGTCTATGGAAGTTTATTTACTGGTCTGCTACCTGTAGTTTCAAAATGGCGTCTTCCACCGTTTGTTGTCAAAATGTTTGCGGAGTGGTTTTTTTTTCAGGGGGGGCGGAACCTGGGGGGGGGGGCAGCGTTTCAAAAGGGGTCACCAATGGCGGTTCCGCAACAAATGCGCCCAAAATCTGAATAGGGCCGATGGACCGTCCTCCGATCACAGCAATTTCGAGCGAACAAGGGGGGGGGGGGTAATTTGGGGTCGGAAGGAGCAAAAACTCAATTCACGCCCGTTGGGGGCGCCCTACAGTAAGGTAGCCGCAAAAAGAGGGCTTGTTTTCAGGCCAGAAATCGCAGTCAGAGATTTTTTTTCTCGCCATTTTTTGATGAAATATGAGTCATCCATCCTTCCTCGTGCCGTACAAGTGGTTTGGAGAAATTTTTCAAAACCTCGCTTCTCTATATAGTTTCAAAATGGCGTCTTCCACCGTTTGTTGTCAAAATGTTTGCGGAGTGGTTTTTTTTTCAGGGGGGGCGGAACCTGGGGGGGGGGCAGCGTTTCAAAAGGGGTCACCAATGGCGGTTCCGCAACAAATGCGCCCAAAATCTGAATAGGGCCGATGGACCGTCCTCCGATCACAGCAATTTCGAGCGAACAAGGTGGTAATTTGGGGTCGGAAGGAGAAAAAAATCAATTCCCGCCCGTTGGGGCGCCCTACAGTAAGGTAGCCGCAAAAGAGGGCTTGTTTTCAGGCCAGAAATCGCAGTCAGAGATTTTTTCTCGCCATTTTTGATGAAATATGAGTCATCCATCCTTCCTCGTGCCGTACAAGTGGTTTGGAGAAATTTTTCAAAACCTCGCTTCTCTATAGGGTGCAGATCAGTAAATCGGTCCGAAATTGCCTGCGCCGGCCAAATCACGATTTGCATGCCCTCAAAATCTTCGGTATTTGAGCATGCTGTGGGCCATGATCTTGAGGGTTTGTTAAAAATATGGATGGAAACCGTGCACAGGACTTGGAGCTTGCAGTTCTGTGTAATTTTGATGTAATTTGGAGCCTAAAAGCGCTCTACTTTGCAATGGAGTGTAGGCATCGTTTTTCAAAATGGCGATGGGCTTCAGGACTATTTTCAGGGGTGATCGTCTTCAGATGGAAATTTCTCCTAAAAGTCATCAGTTGACCACCCGTAAATTGAAGAGAAATTGAAAGATGATGAAATAAGCTTTAATTTGATGTGTGTCTCGAACACCTTGGAGAGTTGTGAGTATTTTTCCCGAATTTTTGAAGTGGGAGCATTTACCATTGGGGTCTATGGAAGTTTATTTACTGGTCTGCTACCTGTAGTTTCAAAATGGCGTCTTCCACCGTTTGTTGTCAAAATGTTTGCGGAGTGGTTTTTTCAGGGGCGGAACCTGGGGGCAGCGTTTCAAAAGGGGTCACCAATGGCGGTTCCGCAACAAATGCGCCCAAAATCTGAATAGGGCCGATGGACCGTCCTCCGATCACAGCAATTTCGAGCGAACAAGGGGGTAATTTGGGGTCGGAAGGAGCAAAAACTCAATTCACGCCCGTTGGGGGCGCCCTACAGTAAGGTAGCCGCAAAAGAGGGCTTGTTTTCAGGCCAGAAATCGCAGTCAGAGATTTTTTTCTCGCCATTTTTGATGAAATATGAGTCATCCATCCTTCCTCGTGCCGTACAAGTGGTTTGGAGAAATTTTTCAAAACCTCGCTTCTCTATATAGTTTCAAATGGCGTCTTCCACCGTTTGTTGTCAAAATGTTTGCTGAGTGGTTTTTTTCAGGGGGCGGAACCTGGGGGCAGCGTTTCAAAGGGGGCACCAATGGCGGTTCCGCAACAAATGCGCCCAAAATCTGAATAGGGCCGGTGGACCCTCCTCCGATCACAGCAATTTCGAGCGAACAAGGGGGTAATTTGGGGTCGGAAGGAGCAAAACCTCAATTCCGGCCGGTTGGGCGCGCCCATAGTAGGGGAGCCGGAAAAAGAGCGCTTGTTTTTAGGCCAGAAATCGCAGTCAGAGATTTTTTTCTCGCCATTTTTGATGAAATATGAGTCATCCATCCTTCCTCGTGCCGTACAAGTGGTTTGGAGAAATTTTTCAAAACCTCGCTTCTCTATAGGGTGCAGATCAGTAAATCGGTCCGAAATTGCCTGCGCCGGCCAAATCACGATTTGCATGCCCTCAAAATCTTCGGTATTTGAGCATGCTGTGGGCCATGATCTTGAGGGTTTGTTAAAAATATGGATGGAAACCGTGCACAGGACTTGGAGCTTGCAGTTCTGTGTAATTTTGATGTAATTTGGAGCCTAAAAGCGCTCTACTTTGCAATGGAGTGTAGGCATCGTTTTTCAAAATGGCGATGGGCTTCAGGACTATTTTCAGGGGTGATCGTCTTCAGATGGAAATTTCTCCTAAAAGTCATCAGTTGACCACCCGTAAATTGAAGAGAAATTGAAAGATGATGAAATAAGCTTTAATTTGATGTGTGTCTCGAACACCTTGGAGAGTTGTGAGTATTTTTCCCGAATTTTTGAAGTGGGAGCATTTACCATTGGGGTCTATGGAAGTTTATTTACTGGTCTGCTACCTGTAGTTTCAAAATGGCGTCTTCCACCGTTTGTTGTCAAAATGTTTGCGGAGTGGTTTTTTTTTCAGGGGGGGCGGAACCTGGGGGGGGGGGCAGCGTTTCAAAAGGGGTCACCAATGGCGGTTCCGCAACAAATGCGCCCAAAATCTGAATAGGGCCGATGGACCGTCCTCCGATCACAGCAATTTCGAGCGAACAAGGGGGGTAATTTGGGGTCGGAAGGAGCAAAAACTCAATTCACGCCCGTTGGGGGCGCCCTACAGTAAGGTAGCCGCAAAAAGAGGGCTTGTTTTCAGGCCAGAAATCGCAGTCAGAGATTTTTTTTCTCGCCATTTTTTGATGAAATATGAGTCATCCATCCTTCCTCGTGCCGTACAAGTGGTTTGGAGAAATTTTTCAAAACCTCGCTTCTCTATATAGTTTCAAAATGGCGTCTTCCACCGTTTGTTGTCAAAATGTTTGCGGAGTGGTTTTTTTTTCAGGGGGGGCGGAACCTGGGGGGCAGCGTTTCAAAAGGGGTCACCAATGGCGGTTCCGCAACAAATGCGCCCAAAATCTGAATAGGGCCGATGGACCGTCCTCCGATCACAGCAATTTCGAGCGAACAAGGGGGTAATTTGGGGTCGGAAGGAGCAAAAACTCAATTCACGCCCGTTGGGGGCGCCCTACAGTAAGGTAGCCGCAAAAGAGGGCTTGTTTTCAGGCCAGAAATCGCAGTCAGAGATTTTTTTCTCGCCATTTTTGATGAAATATGAGTCATCCATCCTTCCTCGTGCCGTACAAGTGGTTTGGAGAAATTTTTCAAAACCTCGCTTCTCTATAGGGTGCAGATCAGTAAATCGGTCCGAAATTGCCTGCGCCGGCCAAATCACGATTTGCATGCCCTCAAAATCTTCGGTATTTGAGCATGCTGTGGGCCATGATCTTGAGGGTTTGTTAAAAATATGGATGGAAACCGTGCACAGGACTTGGAGCTTGCAGTTCTGTGTAATTTTGATGTAATTTGGAGCCTAAAAGCGCTCTACTTTGCAATGGAGTGTAGGCATCGTTTTTCAAAATGGCGATGGGCTTCAGGACTATTTTCAGGGGTGATCGTCTTCAGATGGAAATTTCTCCTAAAAGTCATCAGTTGACCACCCGTAAATTGAAGAGAAATTGAAAGATGATGAAATAAGCTTTAATTTGATGTGTGTCTCGAACACCTTGGAGAGTTGTGAGTATTTTTCCCGAATTTTTGAAGTGGGAGCATTTACCATTGGGGTCTATGGAAGTTTATTTACTGGTCTGCTACCTGTAGTTTCAAAATGGCGTCTTCCACCGTTTGTTGTCAAAATGTTTGCGGAGTGGTTTTGTAGTCATGGGGGTCGGAACCTAGGGGTGGGGCAGCGTTTCAAAAGGGGTCACCAATGGCGGTTCCGCAACAAATGCGCCCAAAATCTGAATAGGGCCGATGGACCGTCCTCCGATCACAGCAATTTCGAGCGAACAAGGGGGGGGGGGGTAATTTGGGGTCGGAAGGAGCAAAAACTCAATTCACGCCCGTTGGGGGCGCCCTACAGTAAGGTAGCCGCAAAAAGAGGGCTTGTTTTCAGGCCAGAAATCGCAGTCAGAGATTTTTTTTCTCGCCATTTTTTGATGAAATATGAGTCATCCATCCTTCCTCGTGCCGTACAAGTGGTTTGGAGAAATTTTTCAAAACCTCGCTTCTCTATGTAGTTTCAAAATGGCGTCTTCCACCGTTTGTTGTCAAAATGTTTGCGGAGTGGTTTTTTTTCAGGGGGGCGGAACCTGGGGGGGGGGGCAGCGTTTCAAAAGGGGTCACCAATGGCGGTTCCGCAACAAATGCGCCCAAAATCTGAATAGGGCCGATGGACCGTCCTCCGATCACAGCAATTTCGAGCGAACAAGGGGGTAATTTGGGGTCGGAAGGAGCAAAACTCAATTCACGCCCGTTGGGGGCGCCCTACAGTAAGGTAGACGCAAAAAGAGGGCTTGTTTTCACGCAAGAAATCGAAGTCAGAGATTTTTTTGCTAGAAATTTTTCGATGAGATATGAGTCATCCATCCTTCCTCGTGCCGTACAAGTGGTTTGGAGAAATTTTTCAAAACCTCGCTTCTCTATAGGGTGCAGATCAGTAAATCGGTCCGAAATTGCCTGCGCCGGCCAAATCACGATTTGCATGCCCTCAAAATCTTCGGTATTTGAGCATGCTGTGGGCCATGATCTTGAGGGTTTGTTAAAAATATGGATGGAAACCGTGCACAGGACTTGGAGCTTGCAGTTCTGTGTAATTTTGATGTAATTTGGAGCCTAAAAGCGCTCTACTTTGCAATGGAGTGTAGGCATCGTTTTTCAAAATGGCGATGGGCTTCAGGACTATTTTCAGGGTGATCGTCTTCAGATGGAAATTTCTCCTAAAAGTCATCAGTTGACCACCCGTAAATTGAAGAGAAATTGAAAGATGATGAAATAAGCTTTAATTTGATGTGTGTCTCGAACACCTTGGAGAGTTGTGAGTATTTTTCCCGAATTTTTGAAGTGGGAGCATTTACCATTGGGGTCTATGGAAGTTTATTTACTGGTCTGCTACCTGTAGTTTCAAAATGGCGTCTTCCACCGTTTGTTGTCAAAATGTTTGCGGAGTGGTTTTTTTTCAAGGGGGCGGAACCTGGGGGGGGGGCAGCGTTTCAAAAGGGGTCACCAATGGCGGTTCCGCAACAAATGCGCCCAAAATCTGAATAGGGCCGATGGACCGTCCTCCGATCACAGCAATTTCGAGCGAACAAGGGGGGGGGGGTAATTTGGGGTCGGAAGGAGCAAAAACTCAATTCACGCCCGTTGGGGCGCCCTACAGTAAGGTAGCCGCAAAAAGAGGGCTTGTTTTCAGGCCAGAAATCGCAGTCAGAGATTTTTTTTCTCGCCATTTTTTGATGAAATATGAGTCATCCATCCTTCCTCGTGCCGTACAAGTGGTTTGGAGAAATTTTTCAAAACCTCGCTTCTCTATATAGTTTCAAAATGGCGTCTTCCACCGTTTGTTGTCAAAATGTTTGCGGAGTGGTTTTTTCAGGGGCGGACCCTGGGGGGGAGCAGCGTTTCAAAAGGGGTCACCAATGGCGGTTCCGCAACAAATGCGCCCAAAATCTGAATAGGGCCGATGGACCGTCCTCCGATCACAGCAATTTCGAGCGAACAAGGGGGTAATTTGGGGTCGGAAGGAGCAAAACTCAATTCACGCCCGTTGGGGCGCCCTACAGTAAGGTAGCCGCAAAAGAGGGCTTGTTTTCAGGCCAGAAATCGCAGTCAGAGATTTTTTCTCGCCATTTTTGATGAAATATGAGTCATCCATCCTTCCTCGTGCCGTACAAGTGGTTTGGAGAAATTTTTCAAAACCTCGCTTCTCTATAGGGTGCAGATCAGTAAATCGGTCCGAAATTGCCTGCGCCGGCCAAATCACGATTTGCATGCCCTCAAAATCTTCGGTATTTGAGCATGCTGTGGGCCATGATCTTGAGGGTTTGTTAAAAATATGGATGGAAACCGTGCACAGGACTTGGAGCTTGCAGTTCTGTGTAATTTTGATGTAATTTGGAGCCTAAAAGCGCTCTACTTTGCAATGGAGTGTAGGCATCGTTTTTCAAAATGGCGATGGGCTTCAGGACTATTTTCAGGGGTGATCGTCTTCAGATGGAAATTTCTCCTAAAAGTCATCAGTTGACCACCCGTAAATTGAAGAGAAATTGAAAGATGATGAAATAAGCTTTAATTTGATGTGTTTCTCGAACACCTTGGACAGTTGTGATTATTTTTCGGTAGTTTTTGAAGTGGGAGCATTTACCATTGGTGTCTATTGAGGTTTATTTACTGGTCTTCTACCTGTAGTTTCAAAATGGCGTCTTCCACCGTTTGTTGTCAAAATGTTTGCGGAGTGGTTTTTTCAGGGGGCGGAACCTGGGGGCAGCTTTTCAAAAGGGGTCACCAATGGCGGTTCCGCAACAAATGCGCCCAAAATCTGAATAGGGCCGATGGACCGTCCTCCGATCACAGTAATTGCGAGCGAACAAGGGGGTAATTTGGGGTCGGAAGGAGCAAAACTCAATTCACGCCCGTTGGGGCGCCCTACAGTAAGGTAGCCGCAAAAAGAGGGCTTGTTTTCAGGCCAGAAATCGCAGTCAGAGATTTTTTTTCTCGCCATTTTTTGATGAAATATGAGTCATCCATCCTTCCTCGTGCCGTACAAGTGGTTTGGAGAAATTTTTCAAAACCTCGCTTCTCTATATAGTTTCAAAATGGCGTCTTCCACCGTTTGTTGTCAAAATGTTTGCGGAGTGGTTTTTTTTTCAGGGGGCTGAACCTGGGGGCAGCGTTTCAAAGGGTCACCAATGGCGGTTCCGCAACAAATGCGCCCAAAATCTGAATAGGGCCGATGGACCGTCCTCCGAGCACACCAGTTTCGAGCGAACAAGGGGGTAATTTGGGGTCGGAAGGAGCAAAAACTCAATTCACGCCCGTTGGGGGCGCCCTACAGTAAGGTAGCCGCAAAAAGAGGGCTTGTTTTCAGGCCAGAAATCGCAGTCAGAGATTTTTTTTCTCGCCATTTTTGATGAAATATGAGTCATCCATCCTTCCTCGTGCCGTACAAGTGGTTTGGAGAAATTTTTCAAAACCTCGCTTCTCTATAGGGTGCAGATCAGTAAATCGGTCCGAAATTGCCTGCGCCGGCCAAATCACGATTTGCATGCCCTCAAAATCTTCGGTATTTGAGCATGCTGTGGGCCATGATCTTGAGGGTTTGTTAAAAATATGGATGGAAACCGTGCACAGGACTTGGAGCTTGCAGTTCTGTGTAATTTTGATGTAATTTGGAGCCTAAAAGCGCTCTACTTTGCAATGGAGTGTAGGCATCGTTTTTCAAAATGGCGATGGGCTTCAGGACTATTTTCAGGGGTGATCGTCTTCAGATGGAAATTTCTCCTAAAAGTCATCAGTTGACCACCCGTAAATTGAAGAGAAATTGAAAGATGATGAAATAAGCTTTAATTTGATGTGTGTCTCGAACACCTTGGAGAGTTGTGAGTATTTTTCCCGAATTTTTGAAGTGGGAGCATTTACCATTGGGGTCTATGGAAGTTTATTTACTGGTCTTGTAGTTTCAAAATGGCGTCTTCCACCGTTTGTTGTCAAAATGTTTGCGGAGTGGTTTTTTTCAGGGGGCGGAACCTGGGGGCAGCGTTTCAAAGGGGTCACCAATGGCGGTTCCGCAACAAATGCGCCCAAAATCTGAATAGGGCCGATGGACCGTCCTCCGATCACAGCAATTTCGAGCGAACAAGGGGGGGGGGGGTAATTTGGGGTCGGAAGGAGCAAAAACTCAATTCACGCCCGTTGGGGGCGCCCTACAGTAAGGTAGCCGCAAAAAGAGGGCTTGTTTTCAGGCCAGAAATCGCAGTCAGAGATTTTTTTTCTCGCCATTTTTTGATGAAATATGAGTCATCCATCCTTCCTCGTGCCGTACAAGTGGTTTGGAGAAATTTTTCAAAACCTCGCTTCTCTGTAGTTTCAAAATGGCGTCTTCCACCGTTTGTTGTCAAAATGTTTGCGGAGTGGTTTTTTTTTCAGGGGGGGCGGAACCTGGGGGGGGCAGCGTTTCAAAAGGGGTCACCAATGGCGGTTCCGCAACAAATGCGCCCAAAATCTGAATAGGGCCGATGGACCGTCCTCCGATCACAGCAATTTCGAGCGAACAAGGGGGTAATTTGGGGTCGGAAGGAGCAAAAACTCAATTCACGCCCGTTGGGGGCGCCCTACAGTAAGGTAGCCGCAAAAGAGGGCTTGTTTTCAGGCCAGAAATCGCAGTCAGAGATTTTTTCTCGCCATTTTTGATGAAATATGAGTCATCCATCCTTCCTCGTGCCGTACAAGTGGTTTGGAGAAATTTTTCAAAACCTCGCTTCTCTATAGGGTGCAGATCAGTAAATCGGTCCGAAATTGCCTGCGCCGGCCAAATCACGATTTGCATGCCCTCAAAATCTTCGGTATTTGAGCATGCTGTGGGCCATGATCTTGAGGGTTTGTTAAAAATATGGATGGAAACCGTGCACAGGACTTGGAGCTTGCAGTTCTGTGTAATTTTGATGTAATTTGGAGCCTAAAAGCGCTCTACTTTGCAATGGAGTGTAGGCATCGTTTTTCAAAATGGCGATGGGCTTCAGGACTATTTTCAGGGGTGATCGTCTTCAGATGGAAATTTCTCCTAAAAGTCATCAGTTGACCACCCGTAAATTGAAGAGAAATTGAAAGATGATGAAATAAGCTTTAATTTGATGTGTGTCTCGAACACCTTGGAGAGTTGTGAGTATTTTTCCCGAATTTTTGAAGTGGGAGCATTTACCATTGGGGTCTATGGAAGTTTATTTACTGGTCTGCTACCTGTAGTTTCAAAATGGCGTCTTCCACCGTTTGTTGTCAAAATGTTTGCGGAGTGGTTTTTTTTCAGGGGGGCGGAACCTGGGGGGGGGGGCAGCGTTTCAAAGGGGTCACCAATGGCGGTTCCGCAACAAATGCGCCCAAAATCTGAGTGGGGCCGATGGACAGTGCTCCGATCACGGGAATCGCGAGCGAACAAGGGGGGGGGGGGGACTTTGGGGTCGGAAGGAGCAAAAACTCAATTCACGCCCGTTGGGGCGCCCTACAGTAAGGTAGCCGCAAAAGAGGGCTTGTTTCCAGGCCAGAAATCGCAGTCAGAGATTTTTTCTCGCCATTTTTGATGAAATATGAGTCATCCATCCTTCCTCGTGCCGTACAAGTGGTTTGGAGAAATTTTTCAAACCCTCGCTTCTCTATGTAGTTTGAAAAGTGCGTCTTCCACCGTTTGTTGTCAAAATGTATGCGGGTGGTTTTTTTCAGGGCGGAACCTGGGGGGCAGCGTTTCAAAAGGGGTCACCAATGGCGGTTCCGCAACAAATGCGCCCAAAATCTGAATAGGGCCGATGGACCGTCCTCCGATCACAGCAATTTCGAGCGAACAAGGGGGGGGGGGGGAATTTGGGGCCGGAAGGAGCAAAACATCAATTCACGCCCGTTGGGGGCGACCTACCGTAAGGTCGCCGCAAATAGGGGCCTTGTTTTCTGGCCAGAAATCGCAGTCAGAGATTTTTTCTCGCCCTTTTTTGATGAAATATGAGTCATCCATCCTTCCTCGTGCCGTACAAGTGGTTTGGAGAAATTTTTCAAAACCTCGCTTCTCTATAGGGTGCAGATCAGTAAATCGGTCCGAAATTGCCTGCGCCGGCCAAATCACGATTTGCATGCCCTCAAAATCTTCGGTATTTGAGCATGCTGTGGGCCATGATCTTGAGGGTTTGTTAAAAATATGGATGGAAACCGTGCACAGGACTTGGAGCTTGCAGTTCTGTGTAATTTTGATGTAATTTGGAGCCTAAAAGCGCTCTACTTTGCAATGGAGTGTAGGCATCGTTATGCAAAATGGCGATGGGCTTCAGGACTATTTTCAGGGGTGATCGTCTTCAGATGGAAATTTCTCCTAAAAGTCATCAGTTGACCACCCGTAAATTGAAGAGAAATTGAAAGATGATGAAATAAGCTTTAATTTGATGTGTGTCTCGAACACCTTGGAGAGTTGTGAGTATTTTTCCCGATTTTTTGAAGTGGGAGCATTTACCATTGGGGTCTATGGAAGTTTATTTACTGGTCTGCTACCTGTAGTTTCAAAATGGCGTCTTCCACCGTTTGTTGTCAAAATGTTTGCGGAGTGGTTTTTTTCAGGGGGCGGAACCTGGGGGCAGCGTTTCAAAAGGGGTCACCAATGGCGGTTCCGCAACAAATGCGCCCAAAATCTGAATAGGGCCGATGGACCGTCCTCCGATCACAGCAATTTCGAGCGAACAAGGGGGGTAATTTGGGGTCGGAAGGAGCAAAACTCAATTCACGCCCGTTGGGGCGCCCTACAGTAAGGTAGCCGCAAAAAGAGGGCTTGTTTTCAGGCCAGAAATCGCAGTCAGAGATTTTTTTCTCGCCATTTTTGATGAAATATGAGTCATCCATCCTTCCTCGTGCCGTACAAGTGGTTTGGAGAAATTTTCAAAACCTCGCTTCTCTCTATAGTTTCAAAATGGCGTGTTCGACGGTTTGTTGTCGCCATGTGTGCGGAGTGGTTTTTTTCAGGGGCGGAACCTGGGGGCAGCGTTTCAAAGGGTCACCAATGGCGGTTCCGCAACAAATGCACCCAACATCTGAATAGGGCCGATGGACCGTCCTCCGATCACAGCAATTTCGAGCGAACAAGGGTGGGGGGGTAATTTGGGGTCGGAAGGAGCAAAAACTCAATTCACGCCCGTTAGGGCGCCCTACAGTAAGGTAGCCGAAAAAGAGGGCTTGTTTTCAGGCCAGAAATCGCAGTCAGAGATTTTTTTTCTCGCCATTTTTTGATGAAATATGAGTCATCCATCCTTCCTCGTGCCGTACAAGTGGTTTGGAGAAATTTTTCAAAACCTCGCTTCTCTATAGGGTGCAGATCAGTAAATCGGTCCGAAATTGCCTGCGCCGGCCAAATCACGATTTGCATGCCCTCAAAATCTTCGGTATTTGAGCATGCTGTGGGCCATGATCTTGAGGGTTTGTTAAAAATATGGATGGAAACCGTGCACAGGACTTGGAGCTTGCAGTTCTGTGTAATTTTGATGTAATTTGGAGCCTAAAAGCGCTCTACTTTGCAATGGAGTGTAGGCATCGTTTTTCAAAATGGCGATGGGCTTCAGGACTATTTTCAGGGTTGATGGTCTTCAGATGGAAATTTCTCCTAAAAGTCATCAGTTGACCACCCGTAAATTGAAGAGAAATTGAAAGATGATGAAATAAGCTTTAATTTGATGTGTGTCTCGAACACCTTGGAGAGTTGTGAGTATTTTTCCCGAATTTTTGAAGTGGGAGCATTTACCATTGGGGTCTATGGAAGTTTATTTACTGGTCTGCTACCTGTAGTTTCAAAATGGCGTCTTCCACCGTTTGTTGTCAAAATGTTTGCGGAGTGGTTTTTTCAGGGGCGGAACCTGGGGGCAGCGTTTCAAAGCCGGTCACCAATGGCGTTTCCGCAACAAATGCGCCCAAAATCTGAATAGGGCCGATGGACCGTCCTCCGATCACAGCAATTTCGAGCGAACAAGGGGGTAATTTGGGGTCGGAAGGAGCAAAACTCAATTCACGCCCGTTGGGGGCGCCCTACAGTAAGGTAGCCGCAAAAGAGGGCTTGTTTTCAGGCCAGAAATCGCAGTCAGAGATTTTTTTCTCGCCATTTTTGATGAAATATGAGTCATCCATCCGTCCTCGTGCCGTACAAGTGGTTTGGAGAAATTTTTCAAAACCTCGCTTCTCAGTAGTTTCAAAATGGCGTCTTCCACCGTTTGTTGTCAAAATGTTTGCGGAGTGGTTTTTTTCAGGGGGCGGAACCTGGGGGCAGCGTTTCAAAGGGTCACCAATGGCGGTTCCGCAACAAATGCGCCCAAAATCTGAATAGGGCCGATAGACCGTCCTCCGATCACAGCAATTTCGAGCGAACAAGGGGGTAATTTGGGGTCGGAAGGAGCAAAACTCAATTCACGCCCGTTGGGGCGCCCTACAGTAAGGTAGCCGCAAAAGAGGGCTTGTTTTCAGGCCAGAAATCGCAGTCAGAGATTTTTTTTCTCGCCATTTTTTGATGAAATATGAGTCATCCATCCTTCCTCGTGCCGTACAAGTGGTTTGGAGAAATTTTTCAAAACCTCGCTTCTCTATAGGGTGCAGATCAGTAAATCGGTCCGAAATTGCCTGCGCCGGCCAAATCACGATTTGCATGCCCTCAAAATCTTCGGTATTTGAGCATGCTGTGGGCCATGATCTTGAGGGTTTGTTAAAAATATGGATGGAAACCGTGCACAGGACTTGGAGCTTGCAGTTCTGTGTAATTTTGATGTAATTTGGAGCCTAAAGCGCTCTACTTTGCAATGGAGTGTAGGCATCGTTTTTCAAAATGGCGATGGGCTTCAGGACTATTTTCAGGGGTGATCGTCTTCAGATGGAAATTTCTCCTAAAAGTCATCAGTTGACCACCCGTAAATTGAAGAGAAATTGAAAGATGATGAAATAAGCTTTAATTTGATGTGTGTCTCGAACACCTTGGAGAGTTGTGAGTATTTTTCCCGAATTTTTGAAGTGGGAGCATTTACCATTGGGGTCTATGGAAGTTTATTTACTGGTCTGCTACCTGTAGTTTCAAAATGGCGTCTTCCACCGTTTGTTGTCAAAATGTTTGCGGAGTGGTTTTTTTTCAGGGGGGCGGAACCTGGGGGCAGCGTTTCAAAAGGGGTCACCAATGGCGGTTCCGCAACAAATGCGCCCAAAATCTGAATAGGGCCGATGGACCGTCCTCCGATCACAGCAATTTCGAGCGAACAAGGGGGGGGGGGGGGTAATTTGGGGGCGGAAGGGGCAAAAAACAAATTCACGCCCGTTGGGGGCGCCCTACAGTAAGGTAGCCGCAAAAAGAGGGCTTGTTTTCAGGCCAGAAATCGCAGTCAGAGATTTTTTTTCTCGCCATTTTTTGATGAAATATGAGTCATCCATCCTTCCTCGTGCCGTACAAGTGGTTTGGAGAAATTTTTCAAAACCTCGCTTCTCTATATAGTTTCAAAATGGCGTCTTCCACCGTTTGTTGTCAAAATGTTTGCGGAGTGGTTTTTTTTCAGGGGGGCGGAACCTGGGGGCAGCGTTTCAAAAGGGGTCACCAATGGCGGTTCCGCAACAAATGCGCCCAAAATCTGAATAGGGCCGATGGACCGTCCTCCGATCACAGCAATTTCGAGCGAACAAGGGGGTAATTTGGGGTCGGAAGGAGCAAAACTCAATTCACGCCCGTTGGGGGCGCACTACAGTAAGGTAGCCGCAAAAGAGGGCTTGTTTTCAGGCCAGAAATCGCAGTCAGAGATTTTTTTTCTCGCCATTTTTTGATGAAATATGAGTCATCCATCCTTCCTCGTGCCGTACAAGTGGTTTGGAGAAATTTTTCAAAACCTCGCTTCTCTATAGTTTCAAAATGGCGTCTTCCACCGTTTGTTGTCAAAATGTTTGCGGAGTGGTTTTTTTTCAGGGGGGCGGACCCTGGTGGGGGGGGCAGCGTTTCAAAAGGGGTCACCAATGGCGGTTCCGCAACAAATGCGCCCAAAATCTGAATAGGGCCGATGGACCGTCCTCCGATCACAGCAATTTCGAGCGAACAAGGGGGGGTGGGGGCCATTTTGGGTGGGAAGGGGCAAAAACTCAGTTCAACCCCGTTGGGGGCGCCCCACGGTAAGGTAGCCACAAAAAGGGGGCTTTTTTTCAGCCCAGAAATGGCAATCAGAAATTTTTTTTCTCGCCATTTTTTGATGAAATATGAGTCATCCATCCTTCCTCGTGCCGTACAAGTGGTTTGGAGAAATTTTTCAAAACCTCGCTTCTCTGTAGTTTCAAAATGGTGTCTTCCACCGTTTGTTGTCAAAATGTTTGCGGAGTGGTTTTTTTCAGGGGGCGGAACCTGGGGGCAGCGTTTCAAAGGGTCACCAATGGCGGTTCCGCAACAAATGCGCCCAAAATCTGAATAGGGCCGATGGACCGTCCTCCGATCACAGCAATTTCGAGCGAACAAGGGGGTAATTTGGGGTCGGAAGGAGCAAAACTCAATTCACGCCCGTTGGGGGCGCCCTACAGAAAGGTAGCCGCAAACAGAGGGCTTGGTTTCAGGCCAGAAATGGGAGGCAGAGAAATGATTTGTCGCGATTTGTTGAGGAAATATGAGTGATCCAGACTTCCTGGTGCCGTACAAGTGGGTTGGAGAAATTGTTCAAAACGTAGCTTCTCTGTAGTTTCAAAATGGCGTCTTCCACCGTTTGTTGTCAAAATGTTTGCGGAGTGGTTTTTTCAGGGGGGGAACCTGGGGGGGGGGCAGCGTTTCAAAAGGGGTCACCAATGGCGGTTCCGCAACAAATGCGCCCAAAATCTGAATAGGGCCGATGGACCGTCCTCCGATCACAGCAATTTCGAGCGAACAAGGGGGGGGGGGGGTAATTTGGGGGGGGAAGGGGCAAAAACCCAATTCACGCCCGTTGGGGGGCCCTACAGTAAGGTGGCCGCAAAAGAGGGCTTGTTTTCAGGACAGAAATCGCAGTCAGAGATTTTCTTCTCGCCATTTTTTGATGAAATATGAGTCATCCATCCTTCCTCGTGCCGTACAAGTGGTTTGGAGAAATTTTTCAAAACCTCGCTTCTCTATATAGTTTCAAAATGGCGTCTTCCACCGTTTGTTGTCAAAATGTTTGCGGAGTGGTTTTTTTTTCAGGGGGGGCGGAACCTGGGGGGGGGGCAGCGTTTCAAAAGGGGTCACCAATGGCGGTTCCGCAACAAATGCGCCCAAAATCTGAATAGGGCCGATGGACCGTCCTCCGATCACAGCAATTTCGAGCGAACAAGGGGGGGGGGGGTAATTTGGGGTCGGAAGGAGCAAAAACTCAATTCACGCCCGTTGGGGGCGCCCTACAGTAAGGTAGCCGCAAAAAGAGGGCTTGTTTTCAGGCCAGAAATCGCAGTCAGAGATTTTTTTTCTCGCCATTTTTTGATGAAATATGAGTCATCCATCCTTCCTCGTGCCGTACAAGTGGTTTGGAGAAATTTTTCAAAACCTCGCTTCTCTATAGGGTGCAGATCAGTAAATCGGTCCGAAATTGCCTGCGCCGGCCAAATCACGATTTGCATGCCCTCAAAATCTTCGGTATTTGAGCATGCTGTGGGCCATGATCTTGAGGGTTTGTTAAAAATATGGATGGAAACCGTGCACAGGACTTGGAGCTTGCAGTTCTGTGTAATTTTGATGTAATTTGGAGCCTAAAAGCGCTCTACTTTGCAATGGAGTGTAGGCATCGTTTTTCAAAATGGCGATGGGCTTCAGGACTATTTTCAGGGGTGATCGTCTTCAGATGGAAATTTCTCCTAAAAGTCATCAGTTGACCACCCGTAAATTGAAGAGAAATTGAAAGATGATGAAATAAGCTTTAATTTGATGTGTGTCTCGAACACCTTGGAGAGTTGTGAGTATTTTTCCCGAATTTTTGAAGTGGGAGCATTTACCATTGGGGTCTATGGAAGTTTATTTACTGGTCTGCTACCTGTAGTTTCAAAATGGCGTCTTCCACCGTTTGTTGTCAAAATGTTTGCGGAGTGGTTTTTTTTCAGGGGGGGGGAACCTGGGGGCAGCGTTTCAAAAGGGGTCACCAATGGCGGTTCCGCAACAAATGCGCCCAAAATCTGAATAGGGCCGATGGACCGTCCTCCGATCACAGCAATTTCGAGCGAACAAGGGGGGGGGGGGTAATTGGGGGGCGGAAGGAGGAAAAAACCAATTCACGCCCGTTGGGGGCGCCCTACAGTAAGGTAGCCGCAAAAAGAGGGCTTGTTTTCAGGCCAGAAATCGCAGTCAGAGATTTTTTTTCTCGCCATTTTTTGATGAAATATGAGTCATCCATCCTTCCTCGTGCCGTACAAGTGGTTTGGAGAAATTTTTCAAAACCTCGCTTCTCTATGTAGTTTCAAAATGGCGTCTTCCACCGTTTGTTGTCAAAATGTTTGCGGAGTGGTTTTTTTTCAGGGGGGCGGAACCTGGGGGGGGGGGGCAGCGTTTCAAAAGGGGTCACCAATGGCGGTTCCGCAACAAATGCGCCCAAAATCTGAATAGGGCCGATGGACCGTCCTCCGATCACAGCAATTTCGAGCGAACAAGGGGGGGGGGGGTAATTTGGGGTCGGAAGGAGCAAAAACTCAATTCACGCCCGTTGGGGGCGCCCTACAGTAAGGTAGCCGCAAAAAGAGGGCTTGTTTTCAGGCCAGAAATCGCAGTCAGAGATTTTTTTTCTCACCATTTTTTGATGAAATATGAGTCATCCATCCTTCCTCGTGCCGTACAAGTGGTTTGGAGAAATTTTTCAAAACCTCGCTTCTCTATAGGGTGCAGATCAGTAAATCGGTCCGAAATTGCCTGCGCCGGCCAAATCACGATTTGCATGCCCTCAAAATCTTCGGTATTTGAGCATGCTGTGGGCCATGATCTTGAGGGTTTGTTAAAAATATGGATGGAAACCGTGCACAGGACTTGGAGCTTGCAGTTCTGTGTAATTTTGATGTAATTTGGAGCCTAAAAGCGCTCTACTTTGCAATGGAGTGTAGGCATCGTTTTTCAAAATGGCGATGGGCTTCAGGACTATTTTCAGGGGTGATCGTCTTCAGATGGAAATTTCTCCTAAAAGTCATCAGTTGACCCCCCGTAAATTGAAGAGAAATTGAAAGATGATGAAATAAGCTTTAATTTGATGTGTGTCTCGAACACCTTGGAGAGTTGTGAGTATTTTTCCCGAATTTTTGAAGTGGGAGCATTTACCATTGGGGTCTATGGAAGTTTATTTACTGGTCTGCTACCTTCCGCGAGCCACGCACGCCCTCTCGCGAACCCCCTCGTATGGTGTACTATAAAGGACACCTATCTGTACATCGTGCCTGTGAGTAAAAACATCGTGCCTGTGAGTAAAACATCGCGCCTGTGAGTAAAAACATCGTGCCTGTGAGTAAAACATCGCGCCTGTGAGTAAAAACATCGTGCCTGTGAGTAAAACATCGCGCCTGTGAGTAAAAACATCGTGCCTGTGAGTAAAACATCGCGCCTGTGAGTAAAAACATCGTGCCTGTGAGTAAAACATCGCGCCTGTGAGTAAAAACATCGTGCCTGTGAGTAAAACATCGCGCCTGTGAGTAAAAACATCGTGCCTGTGAGTAAAACATCGCGCCTGTGAGTAAAAACATCGTGCCTGTGAGTAAAACATCGCGCCTGTGAGTAAAAACATCGTGCCTGTGAGTAAAACATCGCGCCTGTGAGTAAAAACATCGTGCCTGTGAGTAAAACATCGCGCCTGTGAGTAAAAACATCGTGCCTGTGAGTAAAACATCGCGCCTGTGAGTAAAAACATCGTGCCTGTGAGTAAAACATCGCGCCTGTGAGTAAAAACATCGTGCCTGTGAGTAAAACATCGCGCCTGTGAGTAAAAACATCGTGCTTGTGAGTAAAACATCGCGCCTGTGAGTAAAAACATCGCGCCTGTGAGTAAAAACATCGTGCCTGTGAGTAAAAACATCGTGCCTGTGAGTAAAAACATCGTGCCTGTGAGTAAAAACATCGTGCCTGTGAGTAAAACCATCGTGCCTGTGAGTAAAACCATCGTGCCTGTGAGTAAAAACATCGTGCCTGTGAGTAAAAACATCGTGGCTGTGAGTAAAAACATCGTGCCTGTGAGTAAAAACATCGTGGCTGTGAGTAAAAACATCGTGCCTGTGAGTAAAAACATCGTGCCTGTGAGCAGGTCCATCGTGCCTGTGAGTAAAACCGTCGTGCCTATGGGGCGCCATGTGTAAATAAATTATTTAACAAAATTGTTGATATATAATTCATTATTTATTATATAATCCAATTTTCCGGATAATTATATGTAAATAAACTGTTTGGCAGTTTGCATTATATGTAAATAAATCTATTTGCCACTGCATTATTTACATATAATTTTTTTGCAACCTAATTATTTACATATAGTTTTGGGCAAACTTGAATTATTTATATATAATTTATTTGCAACATTATTATTTATATATAATTTTACGCACACTTTTTTTATTTATATATAATTGATTTGCAACCTTTTTATTTATATATAATTTTTTGCACACTTTATTTATTTATACATAATTTATTATGTCTTTTATAATCCATTAATTATTTTATAATTCATTACTTATATATAATTCGTTATTTATATATAATTCATTATTAATTATATAAGCATTATTTATTATATAATGCATTATTTATTATATAATGGTTTTCTGAGCTAAATAATGAAACTCGCATGCAAATTACCTTTACTAGGACACGCCTATGTTTTAAATAGTCATATCACATTGCAAACCGCACTTGCTATAGAAAACATGCAGTATTGTGTATTTTGGGTGGGTCTGAATTTTTGTAATTTGCCCCCCGAAAGCTATTGGAAATGACTCTCAAATGTTGTAAACCCTTTGTCACAAACCGGGCTCAACTATACGAAGTATTTATGTTTCTAGGACACGTCTCTGATAAAAAAAAGGAAATCTTCAGAAACAGATTTTGATATTTACAAAAGAAAATAAATATTTATTTACACTACCTACAAAATATACCAGAATTCAATGAATGGGGGGGGGGGGTACTGTTTGACTAATTTAACTCCTAGACCCTAATTACTTTCCCAATACTTATAAATCTACAACCTGTGGATAATACCCGAAGTTCAGTTCTCAATCAGTTCACTGTTGGGTGAGCGATTGTCCAGCGGTCCACGAAGGGATCCTTGCACTGGCGAATCGGAGGTGGATGACGCTCCTTTTACAGGCGACTTGGCGGACCAGAAGTCCACGACCTCAGTGTCTAGAGCAGGAAGGCTCCACAGTGTAGTTAGATAAATCACAGCGGTCCCAGCCAATGGGTGGCTCCGTCAAACTTGTCGGGTGTGGTTCTAAATCCACAATAAGGAGCCCTGAAAATATTAAATACAATAATAAACACCTACTTCCTAGTATTTTCAGGCTTAACTTAAGTACATCAAATGGACCACAAAACAGTGTGAATATCATCCCAAAAGGGGCGTGTCTCAAAAAGCAATTTACCATGTTATTAACCCATTCAAATATGCACGATCTACATTACACCTAAATTGACTCATTTACCGATGTTGAAATGAAATAATTACATTAAACCAATAAGAAAAATCATTTAAATACAACTTACAGTATATACTGGCTCCTAAGACCCGGTACACCGTCAAGGGGTGCAAACCTCGCTGGCTAAAACAGCTTTTAGAAACAGCTAGACACAGGCAACAAACGCTTACAGCCCAAAACAGCTAACGCTGACACTTTGGCTAACACCAAAACCTCAAATCCGCAAAATGAAATCTAGCCAAAACTAAACTCTCAGGAGCTATCGCTCGGTATGTGCTACCGCACCTCCAACCGGTTTGCTTCTCCCCTCAACCGCTCCCCAAAAATCTACGGCACCCAAAGTATGTGAATACAGTCAGTCTAGAAAATGCAAATTACAACCTTAGAAATTCCCATACCACCCACAACCCTCTAAATGTTATGTAACTTAAAAACCCACAAATTCTTTCAAACTTTCCCGCTACGGCCTTATTCGGGATACCACTCCCCAAAAATCAATCACAATTAACATATTCACTATAGGCCGTATCAACAAGAGGGAGGCGGACCGTGAAGACCTAATGAATATTAAATATAAAGAAACAAAATTGCGCCCTCTTGTGACACCACTCCCTTTCCAAGAAAAACAATTGTTTTTTTTTTAACCAAGCAATTATTTTCTGTATCTCTGATTAAATAAATGTATACATCATTATTCTTCTAATATATACCCAGATAAACATTTCTTCTTGTGAATCTACAAATTGTCATTCAAGGAAATCTATCGATTTTCAGTGTATTTACCAAATGCAATATTTGCCATTAAACATAATTCTGTCATTTCTTGGCCATTATTACGAAAATTGTCTCAAGACCGTTATTTCCAAAGTTAATACCATTTAGTTGGCATCACTCGTTATTTATACTATTTACAAATTGTTCCCCTAATTCTCTGGGCAACGGCTAAGAAAGTCTGCCCCTATATTGTCTGTGCCTTTGATGGCCTTCACTACATATCTGTATGGCTGCAACGCCAGTGACCATCGCATTACTCTACTGTTACTACTCTTAGCTTGGGAAATGTAGGTAAGTGGTGTATGATCAGTCTCAATTAATGTAAACTAGCGTATTTCAGGTCAACGATTCTTAAAAATTACGGAGAATATAGCTATGCACAACGCTCGCACTAGCTAGCTACGATAGCCATCATGATCTATCCCGCAGTGTAGTGCAAAAAAATATATATAAATAATTCATTTTATCACTGAAAGATAAAATACATTATTCTCCACAAACGCACAGTTGAGTCCTACACTTTCTTTTATCAGCTGATGGTTGCTATGGTGTAGGAAAAGAAAACAAAAGTAAACATATCGATTGGCCGAATTGCAGTTACCTGCCCCTTGATGGCTTAAAGCCAAAAACGATGTTCTTGGCACGGGATTGATGTTTTTTGCTAAGTTGATACAAATCTTTCAAGTTCACGCGCGTGCATTGCAATGCACGCGCGCAAGAAAGGCCAGTTCGGCGTAGTTTTTTGAGACCGCTACATCAAAAATAAACCCACCTCCTCCCCTTCATCCGCCATATTTTACGAATTTATAAATGGCAGTAAGGTCCTGGGAGCGACAGGCAGTGCCTCAATTCAAACTAAATAAACAAGTTGGGTATTTAGTTCTGAAGTAAGACTTGGAATTTGGATGTTAAACATTTAACAGGTTGTGTTTAGTCTTTGTAAAAAAGTACGCCAAGCACCCATTTGTACTGATGGGGCATGCCAACCGTATCTACGAGCGGTGGACCAAATCGGGCTGCTTTTCCAATTTATTAAGTAATTTTGCATATATTCAAGTCACGTGACAAAAACTATGCCAAAAAGTCAAGTCATCGTTTGGATGCGTGGTTTTGTGTGTTGTCTGAGAATAATGAGGTACCAAATAAATTATATGATAAATAAATAAAGTGTGCAAAAAATTATATATAAATAAAAAGGTTGCAAATCAATTATATATAAATAAAAAAAGTGTGCGTAAAATTATATATAAATAAAAATGTTGCAAATAAACTATATATAAATAATTCAAGTTTGCCCAAAACTATATGTTAATAATTAGGTTGCAAAAAAAAATTATATATAAATAATGCAGTGGCAAATAGATATATTTACATATAATACAAACTGCCAAACAGTTTATTTACATATAATTATCTGGAAAACTGAATTATATAATAAATAATGAATTATATATTAACAATTTTGTTAAATAATTTATTTACACATGGCGCCCCTTAGGCACGACGGTTTTACTCACAGGCACGATGGACCTGCTCACAGGCACGCTGATTTTACTCACAGGCACGATGTTTTTACTCACAGGCACGATGTTTTTACTAACAGGCACGATGTTTGTACTCACAGGCACGATGGTTTTACTCACAGGCGCGATGTTTTACTCACAGGCACGATGTTTTTACTCACAGGCGCGATGTTTTTACTCACAGGCACGATGTTTTTACTCACAGGCACGATGTTTTTACTCACAGGCACGATGTTTTTACTCACAGGCACGATGTTTTTACTCACAGGCACGATGTTTTTACTCACAGGCGCGATGTTTTTACTCACAGGCACGATGTTTTACTCACAGGCACGATGTTTTTACTCACAGGCGCGATGTTTTACTCACAGGCACGATGTTTTTACTCACAGGCGCGATGTTTTACTCACAGGCACGATGTTTTTACTCACAGGCGCGATGTTTTACTCACAGGCACGATGTTTTTACTCACAGGCACGATGTTTTACTCACAGGCACGATGGTTTTACTCACAGGCACGATGGTTTTACTCACAGGCACGATGGACAGATAGGTGTCCTTTATAGTACACCATACCCTCGCGAAAGCAGGTCACACGCAAGCCGCGCTCGAGTGGTCTGAGCCCTCTGCTCAGTGCCGCATGATTCCAGGCAGCTTGGCACCTGATCACAACTTCACTGCCTTTCAGCCAAGTTTGGCACCGTACCACGCTGGTATTCATAATCTTTACCATGAAACTTCTCCCACTTTGGGGACAAACCCCACTCCTACTCAGGTTTCTGCCTCTACTGCTAGGGTTTCTGAATTTTCCGAACCGCCTACTTTCAATTCCTCAAGCCAGATGATGTTAAGCTCCATGTTGGCAGCCTCAGCCGGAGGTATAAACATGGAGGTTCCCAACTTCGGGGGAGCTGCACCTTCTTTCTGGCTATGGCCGCCGTGTCTTGCAGCCACATGTCGATGTCAAGCAGAGAAAAGTGTGTGCAAACTATTCCCCGATTGGAACTTCAGGCTGCTCTTTCTGGTGCTGAACTGACCGAGCTTCTCGAGGATGAGTTGAGGTTGAACCTTTCCGTCACTTGTTGGAGTGACGACAGTTTTGAGCTGGATTACCTCAGAATCTTGTCGGTACAACCGTTTTGTCGGTGCCCGCATCGCTGAGATTCAAAGACTCACAGACCACACTATCTGGCGGTATGTAGACACCGCCAAGAACCGTGCAGATGACCTGACCCATGGATTGATGCTCAGCGAGTTGACCACGGAGAGTCGGTGGTCTGCTCCACCCTTCCTCTCTGGTCCTGAAGAGGATCGGCCAAGCTTGCCATCGCACATGCAGCAGGATGATGGCGAAGTTGAGCTGAAGGGCAGTCTTTTTACTGCTTTTACCCTCGGCAATCGAGGAGAGGTTCCAGAGATTGACGCGTCTCAGTTTGCTTCCTGGGATGACCTGCTTGAGGCATATGGACGCATTCTTTGCGAGGCTGAGGATGAAACTAAGCCAGATTTCCTCAGTGCTGACCAACGGATGGAGACTGAACAAGCCCTCTACGAAAAGGTACAAGCTGAAAGCTTTCCAGATGATCTTGCAGCTCTTACAGCTGGCAAGCCTGTTCCAAGAAATAGTCGCCTGGGGAAACTTGCTCCCGAAATCGACGAGGATACCCAGTTGATCCGGGTTGGAGGGAGACTCCGTCGAGCGGAGTTGAACATTGATGTGAAACACCCTGTCGTCCTTCACTGCAAGCACCCGATAGTACAACTGCTGATCAAAAATGCTGGCGAACATCTTGGGCATCCTGGAACTGGTACTGTGCTTGCAGATATGCGTCGACGCTTCTGGTTGTTGCGAGGACGCCAGTCCATCAGAGGTCTACAAAGCAGATGCACCGGATGCCTAAGACGGCGTGGTCAACCTTCAGTGCCCAAGATGGCGGATATGCCACATGCTCGTCTGAGAATTGGCAAGCCAGCATTCTACTCCACGGGGGTAGACTGCTTTGGCCACTACACCGTCACCATGCGGAGACGAAGTGAATGTAGATGGGGTATAATATAGAAGTGCATGACCACAAGAGCCGTCTACTTAGATTTGCTTGAGTCTCTTGATGCCGACGCCTTTCTTTTGGCGTTCAATCGGTTCCGTTCACGACGTGGCGTACCTCATGAATTGTTGTGCGACAATGGGACTAACTTCAAGGGAGGTCTGTCTGAACTGAGAAAGGCATTCAGCGATATGGCACCTGACCTTCAGGAGAGACTTGCCAAATACAAAGTCAATTTCAGGTTCAATCCTCCCTCTGCACCACACTTCGGTGGGACCTGAGAGAGAGAGATTCGGTCAGTGAAAACTGCCTTGCACGCCACCCTGGGTGATCGGTCACTTAGCACTCCCGTTCTCTATACTTGCCTGGTTGAGGTAGAAGCCTTGCTGAATTCTAAGCCATTGACTTATGTGTCATCAGACATTGCTGATCCAGATCCCATCACGCCTTTCATGCTTCTCATGGGGCGGCGGGACCATGCCCCACTACAGGTTGTCTACCCGGAGTGCGATACTTAGTCGGCGACGCTGGCGCCAGTGCCAAGCCCTGATGCAGAAATTTTGGAAGGAGTTCGTTCAGTCCTTTCTGTCGGCCATGCAAGCCCGCCAGAAGTGGTGCAGTGAGACCGACAACCTGTCCGTCGGTGATGTAGTTCTGATGGCTGATCCGCAGCAACGACGTGCCTCTTGGCCTCTGGCTAAGGTCACTGAGGTACTACCTGGTACTGATAATCGGGTTCGCACTGTAAGGGTGCAGGTCAGAGATTGCTTCTACACCCGGCCAGTTGCACGCCTGATCCGGCTTCCTTCTGAAACAGCCCTTGGCGGCAATCCTGAAGCTGCCACTCTGCCTGAGCGTGATGAAACCTAGTCCTTGTTACCGCAGAGTACACCCCCTGTGACCATTTATGGGGCGGCCGCTTGGTCAAGCCTGTTGTTACTTGTTACTATTTCTTACTAACCAGTTACTGATTCTTAACTTAACCTGTTAACTTCCACCATCTGTGCACCCATACTAAAGCCAGCATTAAACTATTGCGCACAGTTTAGGGGCGGCTATGTTGCGACTTTAATATTTCAATAGCGCCACCGGGAGGTAACACACTGAGTATACAGTGTTTATAAAAAAACGTCGGTGAAGGGCAAAAACCTCAATTGATTTACATCACCCCGACGCAAAATTCCATCTTATAATAGTTTTTGCGGTACCCGCTGCTATGTACATCAGACTACCAAAGGACTACCCTTAGGCCTACACGCACTCTCGTTCACACAACCCAAGCGGACTAACCAGGGGGACTGGTCATCTTATACTCAATCACTTCCCTTACAAACTCAGAGATTACTTAATTATCTGGATTACGATGCAGGAATTACACTCACACAAAGTATGAGGCTCCCTCCACTGTGACTATAGGTGATTGGTTATTGGTTAATTGTAGGAGATTAGAACAGTGCAACTTTTCCGGAGACCGCGCTCGGGTTGCGGCCACAGCAGAAAGAGAGCGAAGCTGAGCGAGTGGCCGTTTGTATACACTGGCGCTATGGACTGGTGCCCCCATAAACCTGGGTGAGTGCACGCGCACCCCGCTGGCTACCAGTAAAGAACTAAAGTGCGTCATCTATAAAATGCATTGTGCTACACAGGCGCCTTCCAAGTTTCGGTCAGTCCCTGACCTCAAAACTGATTACTTTAATAAAAGCAATGCATAATCTCTAAATCAAATTACTTCCAAAAGTCTGCTGCACTTTACAGTGATAATCCTAGTGACACCTACATGACTATCGCCTTAGGACATTGGTAGGTGATTCTCCTCAGCAAGTTTAAACCGCTTAAATAAACTTTGGCATCCTTATAAACTGAACTTAAAGAACAAGGTTACAACTCGGAGATAAACTTTAACATCTTTATAAATTGAACAAGCTTAAAACTGTTTGATAAACCTTAACAGCAACATAAATCTAACAATTTTAAAACTCTTATATAAACCTTAACGAGAACTGTGAGGCACAAAACTTAGGTGCAACATTTATATAAAAGATAAACAACATGGCTTTAGGTTTAACGAAAGGCGCAAATATCTCTTCTATTTGCCCGCCTAAAGGCGAACTCCTGCCAGGAAATTCACATTGAAGACCTGCTCGGTCTGGTCCTTGGTCACCAGCATTCCTTCTTGGTAAACACTGCACGTCTCCGTTTCCGTTATCTTGGTGATGTTTCCAACCATGCTCCTCTCGAGCTCCTCGTTGATCATCAGGGGTCCGGCGCCTATGATACCAGCGTCCTCATTCCTCATCAGCCTGCAGATCCTTGTAGGTTGTTTGACGTCATCAGCTCCTGCGCTCGCAGTGGGAGCCGGAGGCCTTAAGAATACTACGTCGTAGTGGCGCGCACGGCGTTGGTGCACGGTTTGGGTTGTGCCCAACCTCGTCCCCAGTGCTTACTTTATTTCCAACCGCGTTTCCAATAGTAAACCCTGGATAGGAAACTTTCTTCCTGTATCCTGATTGGATACCGCAATTGGCTAGTAATGGATTTTTATCGTGTACTTGGTGCTATATATTCACAACGTGCAGTACGTGTTTTCGCGATCATTCGTCCACGCCTTCTCAAAAATACTAATTTCCTTTCCAATTTGCTTATATTAATATGAAAAATGATACTGCATGTTGTCTCGATAAGATCGTAACAGTTTGATTTCAAAAATCGTGTTTTCGTAACTCACGCCGTGCTCGCGCTGCTACGAATTGACTCTGTTTTTACCCCAGACACCGCATACAAAAACAAACGCTAATGTGTAACACATATCCAGGCACCAGACTGTTCCTCATTTGCATACGTCTGCAAAAATCTTGCACATGCAAATGATCCAATACCAGGGTGAGAGAGCAGGTAGTGGTGGGCGCGTCCTGCTCGACACCCTGGGTACGAGGTTGGGTTGTGCCAGTTATGACTTTGGTGTGTCCACCTTCAGTGATCCTCACAGAAAGCCCTGACAGCAAGTAGCTAACCCGCAACTCCCTAGGTGAATTGTCATCTTCCTGCCTCCCCGCGGAAGACTCATCCGACGACATCGCCTGTTGTTCAGCGCCTTGCTGCCTCATCTCCCTCATCATACATAGGGGTTTTCCTACAGGGGTCGGAGTACGTGCGTTGCTCACAGGAGCCTCATCAGTGTCCCATGACATTGACATAGGTGACAAAGCTATCTCCGCTGCATCCTCTAGTGGTGATCCTACGAGTTGCTCTGCCGACTCAATCCCCACCATCGCATCTACCTCTTGAAGGTTACCGGATGCCTCTCCGCCCACCTTTGATGGCTGTGCCCTCGGCGCCCTCGTGGCCTCTGCTACCCCACGCGACTCGGGTCCTCCTATACCCTGCCGCTGCGGTTGCCTTGCCGATTTTGGAAGACTTCTCCGCGCCTTTAGGTAGAGCTTTCTCATCCTCAGGTGCTTTGGACACAGTACAGTGTACTGCATCACTTCTTCTGGGCTTTTTGGTAGGCTTCTCTTCTGGAGTAGCCTTACTTCCATGCCACATGCCTGTGGCTCCTTCCTGCTTCCTCTTCCTCTCAGGGGAAGCTCGCCTTGTATCCCTTACGTCGCCTTGGTCAATGCTCTCCGGAGTCTGGATGCGCCTTGGCTCACCTTCACCTCGACTCTTGTCTCGCCTGGTGTTTCTATGGGAACACCTACAGCACATGAAAACCTGTTTCTGTCCATGTTCACCTGCCAGGTGTCTCTCCAGACCTCTTTTGTGCAGCTGCAGACCACACTTTGGACACTCTGTCTTCTCCCCATCAGAATGACTACGAGGTGTACTCTTCTCCTCCATGTTTTTCCCATTTCTCCTTGCTGTCTGTTTCTTGGGCCGCTGTGGCGGCGCCTTCCAAGCCTTGGCCGTGGATTTTAACTTCGCACAGACACTACATTGTCTAACTGTCGACTCCTCTTTGGCCTTAAGCACCCTGCTATTTGATGTGTCCTCCATCTGCGCCTCTTTTATTTCCGTGCAAGTGATGGTAGGCGAAATGGTCACACTCCCCACTTCACCTACAGGTGTCGTCAGCGTTGGCGCTTCTGCCTGTTCATCGCTTTGCGGCTTTCATGACAAGCCTTCTGTGCACTTGATCGTCTCCCCATTTAATTTCAGCTTTAGCGTCCGGAAGTCTAGGGTGCCCTGAGTTTGAAGCAGGAAATCCATTCCTAATATTCCTTGAGTTTCACCCGTGTTGCCGAAGACTACATTAATTAAACTAGTTGTCCTGCCGACATGAATCACTACCCAGGCGCTACCGAGTGTTTCCATCCTACTCCCATCGGCGTTCCTTACTCCTGCGCCTGCGGTCATGAGCCTTGGTCTTTGATCCCTGGAAATGTTGAAATAAAGTTGAGATGACAACACACTGTCTGTTGCCCCTGTGTCAACAAGAAGTCTAACTTTGACTCCTCTCACAATAGCCTGCACGAATAGGCCATTGCCTGCTGTGTAACTTGCCCTTGATGGGGTTTCTCTGTCGCCTTCACTCTTCTCACCAAAATTCTCTCCGGCGCGGTACTCTACGGCGCCTTCTGGCCCTGCTGTTCCTCCTGCTGTCCTACGGGTTTTTGGGACACCTGTTGGTCGTTTCCCGACCTTCATTTTCTTCTCTGCGCTGGGTTGTTTGCAACTCCTTGCAAAATGTCCTTTTGCTTGCAATTGAAGCAAACGTCCTCTTGGGTTAGTTTTCGCCTCTGGTAGGCGACACGCGAACGATCGCTCCTCTCTTGAGGCTGGAGGGTTTCAAGTCGCTGGGTCATCTTCTCCAGCCACTCCCTTACCTCGCACTGATTTTCTCAGCCGACTCTTTCATCACCCGCTCGATTTCATCCAAGGGGTACTGGGCATCGCCCTCTACTACTCGGGCGTACTTGGGCCACTGGCAAGCCCGCTGTTCCTCTACCTTAAGGAACCCTTCAGTGTTTAGTGCAGCTCTGATAGCCTCGTCCAGTGATGACGGTCTTGCTCGAAAGATCCCTTCCCGGATAGCCTGCTCCTCCACCGCATCAGAGAAGTGCCCCCGGCTAGGTGATCACGCCCCTCCTCTGACAATTCCGGGTAGGCGAGTGAAGTCAACTCCCTTATCGCCTGTCCCTAGATTTCCTAACACCTTGACCGCATCACCCTGCAGGCTCGCCGCCAAAAACACTCTCGCCTGCCGATCACTCCAATTGTTCGCCAATTTGCAGGCCTCAAAATGCTGCTTGTAATTTCGCCACGGGGTCTTTCCGCTGAATCTGTCAGGGATGATGTTCGGACGTCTGGTAGGAACATCCACTTCACTTTTCACCCCAACTTCGCCTTTGTTTTCGACCTCCGAGTCCTTTCCCTGAAGGTCCGGGGAGTTTTCGCCCTCCCTCTGGCTTGCGTCTTTCACAGACTGCAACGGAACTCCTGCTTGGGTCCCCGGCTGCCGGCATGCGGTCGAATGATTAGTAGGCGTCAACTCCGTTAGACTGCCCTCCTCGCCGCAGCTTGTCAACTCGTCCACTGTCCGTGACGGGATGCCTATCGTAGACACTGACGTAGGCGCTGGTGCAACAGGATTATAGAATCGCGTTCAGGGTTTGGGAGTAGGCCTTGGTGATGATACTGATGTGTCTGTGAATGTAAAAAGTTCACGGCTGCCGAATTGGGTCGTCTTCGACGTACTGGGCGTCTTATCTGCCGTCTGCTGTGCTGCCTCTGACTTGGCCTCACTTTGGCAAAGCTGCAATCTTAACAGGCGATTCTGCGCCAGCAGCAACTCCTTGATCTCTGTCAGATCGCGGTTCTCGGCAAGGGATTGTTGTAACTCGTCCTCGCCTTTCTGCACGTCTATTCGCAGCAACATCAGCTCGTCCTCCACGGATATCTCGTCGGCGGCCATGTCGGTTAATAGTGGTATAGTTGTAGATTGTTGGGGTGATGACTCCTAGCTAGGTGGTGGCACAGGCGTAGGCGATTTTTAGTAGTGAAGCAACGGCGCCTATCCCACTTCTGACACCAAATTGTAGCGGTACTGCCTCGGACGACTGCCCCGACGAGTAGCGGCGAACGGCCTAGCCTCTACGGTCGGGTACGCAGATCCGTTTCGGCGGAGATTTACCGCCAGGCCCGCAGCAGACTACCAAAGGATCACCCTTACACGCACTCTCGCTCACACAACCCAAGCGGACTAACCAGGGGGACTGGGGAAGGATGGGGACCTGACACCAGATATGTGTTTCGGAAGATTATTTATTCGCCTACCCAGGCGCCTCGCCTACGTCATCTTATACTCAATCACTTCCCTTACAAACTCAGAGATTACTTAATTATCTGGATTATGATGCAGGAATCATTTATCAATTACACTCACACAAAGTATGAGGCTCCCTCCACTGTGACTATAGGTGATTGGTTCCGGCATTGATTGGTTCCGGCCACAGCAGAAAGAGAGCGAAGCTGAGCGAGTGGCCGCTTATATACACTGGCGCTATTGGCTGGTGCCCCCATAAACCTGGGTGAGTGCACGCGCACCCCGCTGGCTACCAGTAAAGAACTAAAGTGCGCCCTCTATAAAATGCATTGCGCTACAATATCTTATGATTGTATTAAATTGTGATAGTCAAAGAGGGTGATCATCTTCGGATGGAAATTTCACCTAAAAAGTCATCAGTTGACCCCCCGAAAATTGAAAAGAAAAAGAAAGATGTCTCGAACACCTTGGAGAGTTGCGAGTATTTTTCCCGAATTTCTAAAGTGGTATCATTTACCGTTGGGGTCTATGGAAGTTTATTTACTGGTCTGTAACCTATGGAATATTCCATATATCTGCCGTCGTGCGTCGTTCGTCGTGCGTCGTTCGTGGTGCGTCGTCCGTCGTCCGTCGCGCGTCGTGCGTCGCCCGTCGCCCGTCGCGCGCCGTCCGTCGCCCGTCGCCCCTCGCGCGCCGTCCGTCGCCCGTTGCGCGCCGTCCATCGCCAGTTGCGCGCCGTCCGTCGCCCCTCGCGCGTCGTCCGTCGCCCGTTTTTAAACTTGTAACTGAGCAGTTTATCCTCAACCTCATTTTGTAAAGCTGTTTTAACTCTGAAGACAGTGAAATATATATAAATATTTTTGCGAAACGAGCTATGCACCCTTTGTGGCGGGGATAACTAAGTGACCCGACAGTCTGACCTGATCGAAGAATAGAATTAGACCTGGTCTTAACCCACAAAAATATTTATTAACCTCACGGAAGGATGAGCGGCTACCCTGACGCAAGGGGGGATATAGTTAACGAACGGCGGACTAAGCCTAGGGGCTGTTCGTTTGGCGGAAATATACCACCGATCTGCGATTGAGTACTTAATGAATTTATTGACAAAAGAGGGGACTAACTTATTCAGATATATCCAACAGAGAGCGGGACTACATAAGCTTTCACAATGAACCTCAATAACCCTCACGGGGACAAGTAATTCCAAGACGTCACATGTAGATTATTCCTTTAGCACACTTCAATTATAATGTCAATGCGTCGCCATTCGATAATTTATACATGTACAATGATAAACCTCACCGTTAAGATAAATCCGACGCTGTGGTAAGTAAACCTCGCTACTAGAATAAGCACTAGTAAACCTCATTGTGATAATCTGCTAAACCTCGCAGTGCTAATGAACACTAGTAAACCTCGCTCTTAGAATAAGCACTAGTAAACCTCGCTGTGATAATGAACACTAGTAAACTTCGCTCTTAGAATAAGCACTAGTAGACCTCGCTGTGATAATGAACACTAGTAAACCTCGCTGTGATAATGAACACTAGTAAACCTCGCTGTTAGCTGAGGGGTCAACTGCACCCCTCTTCATTGGCTTATACAGTTATAATGTTCGTACGGCTCTTGGGTCAACTGCATCCTTTAGCTTATACAATTGTAATCGTTCAACAGGGGTCAACTGCACTCCCTTATGATTAACTTGCACAATTATAACTCACAGCTTAGCGGGGTAATTCACATAAGGTATACCTCACTTGGGTATACCTCACCTATACTTCTCGGGGTTCCCAGTTTATAAAGTGGTCGACTGCACCACTGACTTAAATAACGGGCTAGTGTTCTTTCACTTAGCACCAAAGTACCCTAATGAGGTCTACAATAACACTAGATTTATACAATACAACACAGTCCTTGCTACTTGCTTGCCCAGAGAATTACACACACGGGGTAGTTAGTAACGTTGTAACCCACCCGATGATAATAATAGTCCCCTGACGTTAACTCAGTAAACCTTCGGGAAACTCAGGATTCACAGACTTTACAGGGTCGCAATCAACCGTTTAATTATACGCCAAAGTTGCACAGGACAACGGCATGCAATTCCCTCCACAAAATCACAATTAAGCGGGTTCCCCGGCAGGAAAAGCGAGCTCTCAGTTGTCCAAGTCTGCATCAACCGCAGCCACGCCAATTGGCATAGATCAACGGCAGACAGACCTTCCGAACAATCTTAGCTACACTATTTCCCCAATGGGAAAACAAGCCTACGGACTCACAGGGCAGCTATACCGCAGCTAAACCAAATGGCACAAACAACGGAAGACAATCCTTAAGTCTGAACTATGCCTAACTGTTCCCCAGATTTACTCCGGGTCCGACTATTATCTTAACTCAGGCCCTATATCTGAAATATTCCGACTTCTTAACAACAATCCACCTCAAATCTTATCCGATAAGACCTTAAAATGCACAGGGGGATGTAAACAACGAAGTCCAGCTTTACTGACCGATCACACCAGGCGCGCTGGGGCTTTCTCCCGCTCCAGTTTGTTACTTCAAACGAACAACCTGCACAACTTCAAATGATGGACTATAGTCGTGTTCCCTAACGTGGCGCACTTCGAAGCTTACCCGACTTTCCTCTTGTAGTGTTGCCAAATCTCTTTGTTGACAAACCTCAAATTCATGCAGTAAAATACTAATACTTTTACCTTATTAATGCTTGCTATTTAACCTATGTGAACAATTTCGCTTTCTTGAAATTTAATCCGAAATTCAAAAACGGTGGCGTCCGGAAATTGGGCACAAATTGGCGGGGTGTTCCCTGACGTGTCGCACTTGAATAAATCGCGGAAAATTCCAAATTAACATTTAAGAATTTCTGTAAACTTGATAAATTCTGATACATAATTCGTCACCGACACCACGAAGTAACACTCTACCGTGTTAAAGCATATTTTTTTCCGATTTTCAGTTTTTTGGATTTTTAAACATTATTCATCAAGGCCTACCATTGCACGAAGTTTCAAAGCTTCAAGAGCTTTACTTTAATAATTACGCTAAGTATCCATGGCAACTTTTGCGCAAAAGTGACAATTTTCGTTTTCACGAAGTAACACTCAAGTTCCATTTTCCATTGCAATGCATGGCGCGCACTCTGCTCATAAGTGAGCAAAAACGTTTTCACGAAGTAACACTCTTCTTGTAACAAGTTGTATGAGCGCGCGCGCTGACCTGAAGTTGCACTTTCCTCGTGTTAAATACATTGAAGAGTGTTACTTCGTGAAAACGAAAATTTACAGTTTCACAGCCTTTTCGGTTTCACGAACTAACACTCATCTTTTTCCTCTTATTTCTTGTTTATTTAATACACAAACGAGTGAAAAACAGCAGATTTAATAAATTCAATTCATCAAGTGTCCACAACGAGAAACCCAACTGAAAATACTCTGTCGTTTTGACGCAAAGTGTTGTTTTAGAAGGCGTTCAACTTTAGTTGCCGTTTTCTCCAATTGCTAGTTTTTACTGGTATATAGATGGGGGTTACTTCGTGGTGTCGGTGACGAATTATTATCTCTACTTGCATACCCAGCCAGATGTTTGTCAGAAAATTATTTGCTTATTTTTCGGGGCATTTCAAAGGGTTCACTTTGCACTTGAAAATAAAATCGGAAAATCACGCCAAAATAATTTTTTCTTCTAACTTTGCTACGGGTAATGAACTCGCAATTTATGAACAATAGTGTTGAATAGAACTTGATGAAATTTCACTTTCTGTGAAATCTTGGTTAAAACTTTTGCTCTAGGTAGGCGCTTCAGGCAAAAAATGAATAATGAATAATTCATAAATGAATATTTCATGTTTATCCGTGAGAACGGACAATGACATCAACAGCATTGCTGTTACTTCATCAACTAGTTACAATACATTAAAGCATTTTAAAGAACAGTTGTTGTCGAGCTACCACACAGGTAGCCTAATGGATAGCGAGATGAGTTATGGATACAAAGATCCCTGGTTCGAATCCACGTCGTCGCTGCTCATTTTCATCAGCTATTTTTCTTCTCCAAATTTATCACTGAGATAATTTTAAATTAAGGGGAAAATAGATCGAGAGCCTTAGTCTTGCAATGATTCAAAGGAAAAAATGAATTATTCATAACATTGCCCCTAACCCTCCTAGGAAAAAAAAATTACGCCTCCCCGAAGCACGCAAATTACAATGCGCCATTTTAATTTGCGCGCGCAAGTTTAAACTTGCGCAAAGGCGATCACAACCTTGCTGGCGGGATTTTCATTGCAGAAAAAAAGGTTCAAAACACGAGTGCATGGAGAAATAATAGAATAAATGAATGAACAAAGAAATTTTTTTTTTTAAAAGGGGAATTCAATTAGCGTCTTCGAAAAGAAACATTGAGATTTAGCAGTGCTTATCAGAGAGGTTTTTTAAAGGTACGTGGGGGCGGGGCCGGGGATGGGACCGGGCAAGCAATCAAGAAGAATGATTAGGCCTATGATCCCTCAATGGTTCAAGTTTTCACGTTATGGAAATAATTTACACTATTTTTAAAATGCTTTAAATTACATTACATTCTACAATTAAAAGTACTAATTCTTAAAAAAATTAATTTAGCAATTAATAAATTGGACAAGTAAGATTTGAGGCTTTGCATGGTGGAGATACTAAATAATGTAAGGTTTGCGGAAACACCATGTGCGAATAATTTCTCAACTAAGAGAATGGTTCTGAAGAGAACCAGAGGTATAAACTCGACGTTCCGGTCAGTATGCTCTGACCGTCTTCAGGAGACCGTCTCCTGAAGACGGTCAGAGCATAGGCCTACTGACCGGAACGTCGAGTTTATACCTCTGGTTCTCATCAGAACCATTCTCTTAGTTGAGAAATTATTCACACATGGTGTTTCCGCAAACCTTACATTATGATTTAATAAATTGGACGGTGCAATACACTCTAAAAAAACATAAGTCAGATTTGACTAGAAACCAGATAAATTTGACTAGCCATTCAGGGTCAGCTGGGTGCAACTGAAAATCAGTCAATCTGACTAGATTTTTCCAGTCAGTATGATTGACTATAGGAAAAAAGTTATGCAAATAGCTGAAATTTGAGTCGAACCCATCTACTTTTTCTAGTCATAGTATGAAACTTTGTATGTTTAACTAAATTCCTAATCAATTTTCAATAACTAGGAAAACCAGTCAATATTTTGACTAAGTTGTTTTTAGAGTGTACTTCATTTTGTTTTTAGAAATACTTCCATAACATTTTGAGCGCTGTGTACACTTCAAAAATGCATAATTTTGAAAAAAATTAATGAACGCATTACTAATTTAATTAATTAATTAAATTTAGGCCAAACAAAAAAAATTGTGTGCTTACGGTAACGGCCTGAAAAAATCCAGGTAGGTAGGTAGGGAAATAATTTTATTTTGTAATGTTGTTTTTCCATTTCAGTTCTGCATGCCCATGCGTGTTCTTTCGCAAAAAAAATTGTATCACACCACTATTCAAGCATTGAAGATATTCAATCAATACATTTCAATCCAAATTAATTTGTATCGTCGGCCAGGGTTCTCCCCAGGATTTTTTCAAACATGTGGGGGAAGATTTGCTGTGATTCAACAACCCGAAAATGTTTGAACTTTAGAAGCGCTCTGGTGCATTTTAGAGCAAATCTGGGGGTCTTTATCTTAAGATTTGTCCTTGAAATTCAGAGGAGATCTTGTAGGTCACTAATATTTTTGTAATTAAAGAAAAAAATTCAAAATTGTTAACTTAAAAAAATTAACATTTCACAACCTGTGTTTCATTGCTTCCTAAACTAGAAAAGTATGAATTACATTTACGTGTAAGTGTCAAATAAGCAATTAAGGTGGAGAAAAAAACAACTTTTGCTTCCGATTACATGCCTTTCAAAATAGCGTCAGTAGGTCGAAAAATTATTTCGCCAATGTTTTTGGGGTGCTGATTAATGGAGCATCATTCGTACTAATCATAGAGCAAGGAATCATGTTTATTTTGTGCCTGGACTATTTTCATTTGCGCCACGAAAGTTATCAAAACTGGCTATCAAAATTTTTAAAACTTGCCTCACCTAATTAAAAATATAGGCCTATTTGAGGTCGGTGATTCCACTTTATGCTTAACATACATCACGGCCGCTGGCACCACCAACATTCCGCCTGGCTGGCCGAACATCGCGCCGTGCTCACGGCCCACGTGGCCGAAAATCTTGCACTACTGCAGAAACACGCTACGATGTTTCGCCACAAGTTTGAGCTTTGCAATCTCGTCATTTTAATGGAAAACACATACACAGAAAGTAAAGATCACGTTCTGTGAATTAATTCGCAGAAATTCTCTTTCTCCAGCGATGTTTGTTTGGTAATATTTTTACGATCCAGCTTCGGCCCACTACATTATCATGCTGTATGATACGAAGTATGGACCGGAGAGAGGCAGTAGTCACTGGCTCCGGTCCTTCATCACAGCATTGATTCCGTTAGCTGGCGAAGGGAACCAGTGTACCATGCAGTATGGTAGCTGGGTGCTGCTGGTGGTCGGCAGAACACGTCATAGTGTGCATTTTGATCACACATGCATGGGAAAAACAGGATTTTGGTCAAGATTTTGAAATAATGGCGTATGTAACGATCAAATTGTGCATTTTAATGGCGTGTATGATCATTATATTGTGCGTATCAGGGGCTAAAAAATGTGATCGGCATTTTTTTGTCGGCGTATCGGGCCGGCCGCAATTCCAGCGTATCGGGCCGATACGCAGTACGCACGCGACAGCGCCCCGGCGCACGCGACAGCGCCCCGGCGCACGCGACAGCGCCCCGGCGCACGCGACAGCGCCCCGGCGCACGCGACAGCGCCCCGGCGCACGCGACAGCGCCCCGGCAAGCGCGACAGCGCCCCGGCAAGCGCGACAGCGCCCCGGCAAGCGCGACAGCGCCCCGGCAAGCGCGACAGCGCCGCGGCAGCGCGACAGCGCCGCGGCAAGCGCGACAGCGCCGCGGCAAGCGCGACAGCGCCCCGGCAAGCGCGACAGCGCCCCGGCAAGCGCGACAGCGCCCCGGCAAGCGCGACAGCGCCCCGGCAAGCGCGACAGCGCCCCGGCAAGCGCGACAGCGCCGCGGCAAGCGCGACAGCGCCGCGGCAAGCGCGACAGCGCCACGGGCTTATTGGGAAGGGGCGTAATCATACATGCCGCTACTGCATCAAAAAATAAAATGGGAAGGAGAATGGCCGCCACCAGGAATTCTTATTAAAGGGAATACACATCATTTGCTTTTGCTGTAATTTTCAGAAATGGATGGAATTGGGGGGTTGGAAATATAAAGCAAATATAGTTACACGGACTTTTTGAGGTTTTGGGTTCAAAAATGCTATAAAAACCAAGAAAAACAATAATTTTCCTGTAGTCTGGTTCCCTGACTCCATTTAAGAAGAAACAGAGCAGTTTACATACATTGGGGAATTGTAAGGTCAGGGAACCAGTCTAGCTGGCTTGTACCCCTTCATAGGTGTGTTATCGATTGCAAACAAGTGCGATGGTCAATTGGGGGCCAGTATTTGAAGAAAAAAAACCCAGTTTTTTTCCAACGCTGATCGGCCGATCAGCGTTGGAAATTGATACAAAAATACCACTTTTCTTGAATATGACAGTATACCAGGTATCATGATTTTACAGGATGCTTTACACTGTCATTCACTAACAGTCCAGCAAGGTATTTCAAAATGATTGGGAAGTTTTATTTTTTGATGTTTGCAAATGTTGTATTTTCCCTTTAAGCACAGAATTTAATTCTTTGAGAAGTGATTCTATGGCTGAGAAAATAGCAAGGCCAAGGAAAACCGGTCAGTGCAAGCAACGTTCAGGAAATAAATCGTCGATATTAATTTGTTGTAGGATAATTCCAAGATTATTCCAAGAGAGTTGCTGCCGTGAATCAGAGTTTATAAAGGAGTGGGACTCACTATCAGCACCATCAGGGCCGTTCCTCATTTCTTTACATTTCGTGGGATGCAAAACAATTACGAGGACGGGAGGCTCTGTGAGCTGATGCATTTTTTGAAGAGTTATTTTCCTTCCGACTAGCATGCAGAGAAGAGTTCCGTTAATTTGATACTTAGTTCACCCATGGGCGTCGCGAGGGGGAGGGGGGGGGGGCAAGGGGGCACTCCCCCCCCCCGGAATATCACACACAAAAAAGGCAGAGAAAAAAAAAAAAAAAAAAGAGGCGCAAAGGCCAAAAAAAAAAGTCTCCGGTTTCTGGTATGCGCGCGCGTCGCCGTAGCCATGCGCGTCGGCAAAATGAAAAAGTTTTTTTTTCAATACAAGATGATGTTTCAAAACCGCCAAACTCACTGGTTTGACTGGAATTCTGCTGCTGCACAATTTTAACGTGTATTTGGAAGGGGTTATGATCGAGAATAAGATTTATGTGGCCTCTCTGGACTCCCATATATTTGCACTAAGTTTAGTCGGGCACCATTTGCAGTCATCAGCCGACATTTGAAGCCAAAAAAAAAAAAAAAACAGGTAAAAAAAAAAAAAAGCCGCGTCGCCGCACCACTTTTGGGGCAAGCTCCATACCGGAAACCGGAGACTTTTTTTTTTTGGCCAAAGTCATAGTGGTGTAAATTTAATGAGTTGGGGGGGGGGCAAAATGTCCCTGCCCCCGTCTAAAACTGAGACGTCGAGAATTTGTTCAGAAATACAAGAATTTTTTGGGAAAAATATGTTTTGCCCCCCTCTGAGAAAAAATCCTGGAGACACCCATAAGTTCACCGGTGTGTATACCAGTGCAGGCACATTGAGCTGCCCAGAGTTTGGATATAGAATAAGAAAGAAAGAAATTAACTTAGAACCTAGAACTCATTTGTCCACCCACCCCCGGCTCAAGAAACCAAGAAGCCCAACAAGACATCTTGATGCTTAGTGATAGCGATGATGAGTTGCCCTGTGGACAGTCTTCCACATCATCGCAGAATCAGCCTGCAGGGCAGAAAGAGGGCTTGTTTCCGGCATCAAATAGTTCTGTATGCACTATAAACAAATCAAACGGCTCTTTTCAGAGCCACCAAATTTTCATAGAAGAGCTTAGAACTATGCATCTGAACAATAACACTTCTCCTTTGTTTAGTGTCTCTCCCTTACCCCCCCCCCTTTCTTTTTAAAGTTAATTTATTTATTTCTTATTCTATATCCAAAATCTTCGCCTGTGTTACGTTCCTTACATGAAATCCACAGCCTAACCTCCTCTGTCGAAAGCGTTGCAACTGTCTAATAGAACGATCCATTTCTCGATTTGTGAGTTCTCTTCAACTCAGTCGTGTTTATTGGGAAGGGGCGTAATCATACCTGCCGCCACTACATCTGAAATTAAATGGAAAGGAGTATGGCCGCCACCATGAATTCTTTTAATCACAGAATTTACTTCTTTGAGAAGTGATTTTATGGCTGAGGAAATAGCAAGGAAAACCGGTCAGTGCAAGCAACGTTCAGGGAAGAGTTTTAAAATTCCCGCTCTCTGGGAATTTCTAACCTAATGGGCCCGCGGGCTAGTTACGTGTTGACAAGCCTTACCCACCCACTACCGCAGCCCTGCAGGAGAGCCTTGATCGACTTCCTAGATGTGTATGATATACTGAAAAAGAAAAAAAACCTTAACTCATACACTGTGGGCAGCTCACTTGTGTGCCTACACTGGTATACACACCGGTGAACTAAGGCTCAAATTAACGGAACTCTTCTCTGCATGCTATTCGGAAGGAGAAAAAAACTCTTCAAAAAATGCATCAGCTCACAGAGCCTCCCGTCCTCGTAATTGTTTGCATCCCACGAAATGTAAAGAAACGAGGAACGGCCCTGATGGTGCTGATAGCGAGTCCTGCTTTCCCTCTCCTTTATAAACTCTGATTCACGGCAGCAACTCTCTTGGATGGAATAATCTTGGAATTATCCTTCAACAAATAAATATCGACGAATTATTCCCTGAACGTTGCTTCACTGACCGGTTTTCCTTGCTGATTTTATGGCTGAAAATATTCTCAGCCATAAAATCACTTCTCAAAGAATTAAAGTCTGTGATTAATAGAAGTCCTGGTGGCGGCCATTCTCCTTCCCATTTTATTTTTTGATGTAGTAGCGGCATGTATGATTACGCCCCTTCCCAATAAACCCGTGGCGCTTTTGCGCTTGCCGTGGCGCTTTTGCGCTTGCCGTGGCGCTTTTGCGCTTGCCGTGGCGCTTTTGCGCTTGCCGTGGCGCTTTTGCGCTTGCCGTGGCGCTTTTGCGCTTGCCGTGGCGCTTTTGCGCTTGCCGTGGCGCTTTTGCGCTTGCCGTGGCGCTTTTGCGCTTGCCGTGGCGCTTTTGCGCTTGCCGTGGCGCTTTTGCGCTTGCCGTGGCGCTTTTGCGCTTGCCGTGGCGCTTTTGCGCTTGTTTGCGCTTGCCGCGGCGCTTTTGCTTTTGCCGTGGCGCTTTTGCGCTTGCCGTGGCGCTTTTGCTTTTGCCGCGGCGCTCTTTGCGCTTTCCGCGGCGCTGTTGCGCTTGCCGTGGCGCTTTTGCGCTTGCCGTGACAGTTGTGGGCCACCGTAGTACGCATTATGCGGGCGATTTAGTAGTCTGCCTGGCCGGGAGAATTAGTAATCTGCCCGGGCGAATTAGTCGTCTGCCCGGCGAATTAGTAATCCGCCCGGGCGGAATAGTAATCTGCCCGGGAGGAATAGTAATCCGCCCGGGAGGAATAGTAATCCGCCCGGGCGAAATGCTAATCCGCCCGGGCGAAATAGTAATCCGCCCGGGCGAAATAGTAATCCGCCCGGGCGAAATAGTAACGCGTGGGCGAAGTAGTGGGCCTAAAAAATATGTTCGGTCATGTCCTAAATACACTTCCGTAGTTGACGCTGCGTTGACGCTTATTACTTAGTACGACCCCGGCTCCAGTATCCCAACTTCTAGTACGTAGTAGACTGCAGGGTTGCGCTCGGTCTGTATCTAAATGTGCGCATAGCTCCAACCTCGTTTCCATGGGTACGAGATCTTGCTGCGCCATGTTGTTTCCAATCATGCCTTGTGCGCACGCGCCCATGGAGTCGAGGCTGGCATAACACATAGGTACACTGTATACTAGCCGCCTCACTATGATGCGTCAAATCCAGAGCAGCATGTTAAAAACGTATTATGTACATGTAAATGTACATGTTATTTTTATGTGATGCGCATATATGCATGCAGCAACGCCAGCCTCGACTAGACTCCATGGGCGCGTGCTGCGGCGTTCTCTTCACTGGGAAACAACATGGCGCAGTAAGATCTCGTACGCATGGAAACAAGGTTGCAGCAACCCAGACTTCAATCAATCAACATTTATTTCCATAATGCCAAAAAGAAAACAAGACAAAGTAACAAAATAAATTAATAAGTAATATAATTAAAGTAATAATTTAAAATGTACATGGACATTTCTAAGCAAGAAAGGACCACAAAAAAAAGGCAATTATGGGGGCATCTTCCAAGCCGGGGGCATTAGACTAGCTATTCGCACGTAGAGAATGGAGAATACAAGTTTATTATTAAGTTAGTGGTGCAGTTGACCACCGGTGATGTATATACAGTTGACCACGTGAGTACGGAAGCTTGAATTGCCTTCCGCGGTGTAGTTGACCACCAAGATTTAATATAGTGGAAGTTAACTTTGTACGTGGTGCAGTTGACCACGTAAGGATTATTGCAAGCCAAGATCATTTTAAGGGGCGCTGTCGACCCTTGTTAAGTCATTAGGGATTATGTCGTCAGTCCACCTAAAACGACCGCGTGGATATGTTTTGACGCACTCGCATTCAATTTGCGTTGGACAACGCGCGCACGTTGCAAGCGTTAATAATTATAGATGGTGACTCGAGGATACATGTATAACAATTGTGTATTATAAATTGAGTGATTGTGTATTTAAAGATTGTAATTGAATATTTGATCAGAGGAAAATAAGACCAATTGTTGATCGTCCTTGAAAACATTTGTCTCTGTGATAATTATTTGGATCATTGTGAAGGTTCACAATACCTTTAAAGTTTCACAGTTAACAAATAAGAGGTGTTCTCTTCCCCCATCTTTGTAAAATTTCAAATCAATTTGATTGGTTTGCAAGCCCTGCCCATGATGCTTGGCAATCACAACAATGTGGCATTGACAAATATGCATATGTTTTGCACACGTCGTGTAGAGATACGTGTGTAATCTCATCAAATTATGCGTTATTTCTTCACTTAAGCTTTAAAAGCGATTCAACTGCATGATATGATAGAATAAAACAATGTTAAAAAAATTTAGCAAACATATACACGCATGATTACAGATATTGCTGTACATTAACAAATCACCAAACGTTAACGTAAGAAACTTTTGTTTTTCCAAATAAAATTCTCTCTCAAAGGGCGAATGCCTTCTGCAAGATTCTACGCATCACACCTAAATCCCCACTTTTAAAGTTCTAGTACTGCGGTTGGCAAGCTGTTTGCTGCATTGGTCCAGTAAATACTTATCAGTCACATTTAAACTGATAACTGATTGCAGCTAGCAACTCATCAATTAACTCAAAAAAAAAAAAAAACACCATGAGCCCATGTTCTGAGCCCATGATGTAAACTGTAAATGTTTTGATTTTAAGAGCATTCCTCTTCTTGCAAAATTCTTGTTCCACAATAATTTGATCTAAAAAATTGTACCTATATACAATGTTCAAAATCCAAAATAATTTCTACAACTTCACTACTACTATCATGTACTGAAACAACGAATCACCACAGAAAAGAAACTATGACATTGAAAATCCAAACTTTTCGAGGTTTCTGCCAGAAATGACACACTGTTGCTCATGAATATAGCTCGAATTAGCATTAAAAACAAAAAGGCTTCAAAATGTTTTTAAAAAAAGACAAAATGAAAATTGGAAATGGGTTAAATGGGACACAAATGTGAATTTGCAAGGGCTGCATTTAAAAAATTTACATAACATGGGCCCTTTTAATCTTCATCATCAGTAAGTATCCACAGAGAATTTTAAATTCTCAATTTTTCTAATCCAGAAAGATTCTGCTAGGACTGAATTCACAATTCTTAAATTTCAAACTCCCATGCTTAAAACTAAGTGTCAACTCATAATACAAATATGTGTTGCTCCGAGTTGGAATTTCCTGTCCAAGGCAGTGATTGTCACTGGATCCGTGCATCTTGCTATTCCATAAGTTCTGGATAGTGGACACTGACTGCAGGCAATCAGCTCAACTTTCTCTTTTAAATCTCTCTCTCTCACTAGAGGTTTCCTACAATGCAAGGTAAATAGAAACAAGAAAAGTACATGTAGTGTTAAAAACACAAATGCCCCGTAACCACGCCTATTTCCATGACATAACACCACTCTATTACATGTAACATCAACTTACCTGGGTCACATGGAACGTTCATTGACATCGTTATTGTTTTCTTTAGGTTAAATATGTAATGAATTGATGCCTATGATCCCATAATGACTTTTTTTTTGCTTTTCTGTTGGGAAGTTATTGTATGTGACTTAACTTAAGCAAATTGACTGGATATCTTCGGTCTTAAGCAAGACATTTCTCAAAGGCAAATCCTTTTAGCATAATCCTTTGAGAATTTACAAGGCCTACAGGGAAATAAGAATTTTTAAATAATCAAAAGAAAATATGGTTATTTGAATACGCTTGAGTTATCATTATGACCTCATTTCTTTGGTTTTTAATAATGAGAACAGTTGGCCTATGGGGATCCTAAAGTGACTCAAAATCCTAAGAACAACCTACAGAGCTGCATAAACATGTACATGTACTACGGTGCAAGTCGCAAGTTTTAGTAATATATGTACACGTACGTACATGGTGCAAGTCGCAAGTTTGAGTAATATATGTACACGTACATGTGTTTGTTTTCTGTTGTTTCAATTAAAAATATGACTGTCCAAGAAAAAAGGGTGGAGAAGCCACACTGATTAAACAAAAAACATGTATTTAAACAGTGTACAGGCCCTCTAATATTATAGTGAGCGATTACATTTGCACATGTATACTGGTTTAGAAAAAAATAAAATAAAATAAAATCCTATTGTTTTAATCCTAATGACCTTGGCCTTTGTCTTATGGGGTCCAAACTTATAAGTTATACTAGCAAGCTACCTTCATTGTATCAAGGTTCAAGACATACATGGACATACAATACAGATATCGTTGTGGAACCAAATGCACACGCACACACACACACCCACGTGTGTAAATGTCGGCAATCTTGGATGCCCCATTGTCCCTAATCCTCTTTCCTTTGTTTGTACTCAACTTTTTAGCGACAGCTCTCATTGGTTCTGTACACGATTTGAGATCGTGGACGTTCGGTCAATCGTGGACGTATTGTTTGCGCCCCAATTCTTTTGTCTTACGTCCATGATTGCCGGTGTTTACATACTCACACTTACACACACACGCGCACAGTCATGTTTTACTATACGCCTGAGGACAACCTATTGTGTTTCCCTTTGTCCCTGTACTTTAACACTTTTGTTGTGTTCACAGTCTATTTGCATAGCGCCCTCTGGAGTAGAAAAGTGTGGGCTGCGCCATGTTGGAATTGTACAAATAAAGTGTTACCTCGAATCTGAATTGCTCTCTCTCAGTGCTGGATTTATAACCCATTTACACACCCAGAATATAACATTAATTGGCGACGAGGGAGGATAGATCATGCTGAGATTTCTTACAAGCCATGGCATCGATTCCACCGCCTCCATTCTTCCTCGTAACTCCGGGAACTCCGCTCATTCCGTGGACTCAGTGGCAAGGTATGTTTGTAACGTACACTGTTGAATCAGCTGCAAATACATATCCTGCCTTACGTAAACGTGCTTTGTTACTGCACTGCCTTGGCACTGAAGGTCAGCATATTTTCCATACGCTTCCACAAGAGAATGCAGGGGAAAATGAAGATGAATTTGATTCTGCTCTCCGGGTACTTGACAGACATTTCAAACCCAAACTGAATGTGGTTGCTGAAAGATACAGATTTCGCAGACGTTCACAGTTGCCAGGGGAATCCGTTGATGATTACATCCGAGAGCTACGTGCCTTAGCATCATCCTGTAACTTTCGTAACATGACAGATGAGCTGATCAGGGATCAATTTATTGAGCGCACATACTCTACTCAGATTCAAGAGCGACTACTGCTTGAACCAGATTTGACACTTACTGATGCAATTACAATTTCGCGTCAAGTCGAGTCAGCATTGCGTGAATCCAAGATCATCGGGGAGAATTTCTAGCCATACTCCAGAGGCAGATATACATGCAGTTACACACTTACTGATGCAATTACAATTTCGCGTCAAGTCGAGTCAGCATTGCGTGAATCCAAGATCATCGGGGAGAATTCTAGCCATACTCCAGAGGCAGATATACATGCAGTTACACAGCGAAAACCCCGACAGCAAAATCGCAAACCACTCAAGCATCGCAACACTACAGAGTACCCTCCGCAACAATCGAGACCAGCACCGCTGCAGTCACAGATTTGCTACCGCTGTGGTGAACAATCGCACAAAGCAAATGATCCAAACTGCAAAGCCAAGTACGCTACATGCTCTAAATGTGAAAAAATGGGGCATTACGCACGTGTTTGCCAGTCTGGACAGAGATTTCAATCTACACGCAATCAGGTTCAGGGAGTTTTCCCCAGTGATAATCCCGTTGCACCTCATCCAGACTATCAAGACCCCAACGTCTTGACCATTCAGCACATTGCACATGCTGATAGTGTCAAAAGCTCCGTGCTCCTTGGCCAATCCGTGCAACTCGCAATGACTGTTGATACAGGCGCTGCCGTGTCAATAATTCCTGCATCCACATTCGGAAAGTTCTTCGCACGTGAGGCATTGCAACCTACATGTACAACAGCTAAACTCATTACATGTACTTACCTGCACGAACCGATTACAGTACTGGGTACATTCCACACCACAGTTCGTCTTGCGAGTAATCCTGAGCGTTGTGTTCCTGCGCACATTTTCGTTGTACAGTCTGGCATCGCTATCATGGGACCAGACTTGATCCGACGCCTGGATATTACATTCACAGGTGGTAAGGTCATGCTCGTGAATGGCAACGACTTGAAACCTCCATCGTCAACTCCTCCAGTTGGACTTGCAAAAAACTACGTACACAAAGTCAAAATACACCCATCCGTCCCTCCAATGCAGCAAAAACTCCGAAATTTGCCATTCTCGGTACGCGACGAAGTGGCAAATGAACTGAAACGTCTCAAAGGACGCAGACATCATTGAGCGTATCGACGCCAGTGAGTGGGTGTCACCACTGGTGGTCGCATACAAGAAATCCGGAAAGGTGAGACTTTGTGTGGATCTCCGCGAAGTCAACAAAGCTGTCATTGTTGATAAATATCCACTTCCAAACATTCAAGAACTACTAGGGGAACTCCATGGAGCCAGTGTTTTCAGCTCCCTTGACATGAATTCCGCGTACCATCAACTACTACTACATGAAGATTCACGTGATCTCACAGCCTTCATTACACATGTTGGTTTGTTCCGCTTCAAGCGCGTCTGTTTTGGATTGGCATCTGCACCGTCAGCTTTCCAAAAACTCATGTCGTGTGCTCTAAGTGGTCTTGCTGGAGTACAATGTTACCTTGAAGACATTGTCATCTTCGGTCGCGATCTAAAGGACCATGATGCCAATCTCTCCGCAGTGCTGAACGGCTTACAGAACTAGGTGTCACGCTGAACTATGACAAATGGCACTTCAAACCTCCGCTTCCTGGGCCATACCGTTTCGTCTGAAGGCCTTACTCCAGATTCAACACACGTAGAGGCTCTACTTAAAGGCTCCAAAACCTACCGATCCATCTACACTCCGATCCTTCATGGGACTTGCATCGTACTACGCCAGATTTGTGCCAAATTACGCAACCATGGTTGAACCACTCCGCGCACTCTTTCGCAAGGACACTCAGTTCATTTGGTCTGAGGCTGCTCAATCGTGCTTCGAGTTACTCAAACAGCACATTTCCAATGCTACTACAATTGCGCGGTTTGACCCCGATCTTCCTACCATCGTATCTACTGATGCTTCAGCTTACGGCATCGGTGCGGTACTCGCACAGATTAAGCTCAATTACGAAGTTCCTATCGCGTTCGCTTCTCGCTCTCTACGGAACACAAATATTCAGTCAGCGAACGGGAAGCACTTGCATGCATGTGGGCATGTGAGAAATGGTACAAGTACTTATGGGGCCGTCAGTTTACTCTTGGAACTGATCATCAAGCTCTAACTACATTGCTGTCCACACGTGGCACTGGCCACAAACCAATGCGGATCGCCAGGTGGGCTGCTCGTCTGCTGAATTTCAACTACACTGTCGAATTTCGTGCTGGTGCGCACAATAGAGTGGCTGACGCTCTATCTAGACTGCCACTGCCTACTACAGTGCACGCAACCGAACATACTGATGATGAAATCATCGTCCAGTGGATTTCAGCACTCCTTGTTGATGCTTTCGCTATCACCAAAGCTGAACTCCAAAGTGCTACAAGGGCAGATACAATCCTTAAGACCGTGTCGGAATACATCACATCCGGTTGGCCTGCTAAACAGCACATTACAACTGAACTACAACCCTACTTCCACCTCCAGGATGAACTCTCAGTTGCTGATGACTGTATTATGCAAGGTGACCATTTTGTCATACCTACTGCTCTTCAATCTAGCCTGATTACCAGTGCGCACCAAGGACATCAGGGAATTGTGCGCACCAAGCAACGACTTCGTGACTGCTATTGGTGGCCAGGTATGGACAAACAGATAGAACACCAAGTTCATCACTGCGCAGCTTGTCAAGTTAGTGATAAGACAGCATACATTCGCACTCCACCATTGCAACCAGTACCTCTTCCAGCTCATCCATGGCAAAAGATTGCCATTGACATTTGTGGTCCCTTTGAGCATGGTCCACAAAACTGCCGCTTTGCAATCGTCTTGATGGACTACTACAGTAAGAGGCCGGAGGTCGCGTTTGCCGCTGATGCCACTTCACATTCCGTCTGCTCCATGCTTGATTCTATTTTTGCGAGGGAAGGGTTGCCTAACGAGTTGGTTTCTGACAATGGGAGCCAGTTCGTCTCCACAGAGTTCGAGTCATATTTGATCCAGCGAGGAATTAAGCACATCCGCACTTCACTTTACCATCCGCAGGCAAACGGACTCGTCGAGCGATTTAATCGCGTTCTCAAACAAACTCTCCAAATCGCAACTCGCGAACACCGACCTTGGAAACCTGCAACGCTTGAGTAGTTACTGACAGCATACAGATCCACCACTCATGCAACTACAGGTAAATCGCCAGCAGAACTCTTGCACAGTCGCCGAATGACAACTACTCTGAACATTCGACCTACAGAGATCAGCCAAGAAGAACCAGTTGATATTTGTGATCGCATTCGCAGTACTCAGACAAAGTACAAGCGATACACAGACCAGAAGCGTGGTGCAGTACATCCGCGTTTCCAAACAGGAGACTATGTACGTGTTAAGAATCCTAGACATGTGCATAAGGGTTCCAATCGCTATGGACCTCCACAACGCATCACACAGTCCAAGGACCCATCCACTTACCAGCTTGAAGATGGCCGAACATGGAATGCAACACACCTTACCATGACACATAAACTGCCAAACCAAATGCCTATGACTCCAAGACAACCATGCAGCTACACCCAAATCACAGAACCGTCCTAAGAGACAAATTAGACAGCCTACTTGGGTTAAAGATTACCACATGTAAATTGTGAAGTTCTGTTCATTCCATGTGCCAGTTAAAACACACAAGTGTATGTGTTTAAGTAATTGAACTGTGATTGTCCTAATTTGATCTGTTGAACATTCCAAACATTCCAATGTCTCTGATTCCTCATTGTTATATTTTGATTCTTTGCAAAGTGATCCAAGTATGGTTTCAAAATGTAAGCTAATTGCTCCTGTAATTGCTCATAAAGTTTCCTCATTTTTGAGAGGGGAGAATGTTGTGTTCACAGTCTATTTGCATAGCGCCCTCTGGAGTAGAAAAGTGTGGGCTGCGCCATGTTGGAATTGTACGAATAAAGTGTTACCTCGAATCTGAATTGCTCTCTCTCTCAGTACTGGATTTATAACTCATTTACACACCCTGGATATAACAACTTTCCCATAGACTAAGCATGTAAACGTACGATCGAGGACAATTTCGAACAAAAGCACCGTCGTTCAAGGACTGAAAGGATCTTTTGTTATCCTTTTGTGGGTCTGTCCTCGAGCGTAATACAAGACAGAAACACATTGATGGACAAGGCGAAAACAGTATGCCCCTTCAGCTTTGCCGGCGGGGCATAAAAACATTGATGCTTTCTCCTGCATTCTAAGGCAAATTTAGAATAAATTTAGGCATATTAGAATTCCATTTCTTATTTTTTTTTTTGCGGGGGTGCAAACCATCTAGATCTGCTAGCGAGCAGTACCAGAAGCACTTAAGGGGCTGAGCTGGAACTCCACAGGAACTCTCAAAAGTGGTTACCAATGCCTGGAATACACACAGTACAATTTATATAAAAGTGATCATCTATGATTTAAAAAAGGCATGCTTTAAGACGTTTTACAAACCATTTTCAATCTCCCTTGCTATGTCACGCCTGCCAACTGCCTTCAGTGCGGTAACCAGCTCATCCAGGTGACTGATACCCGGTGTTTGGCACTGCCAATATATCAACATCCGGAACGTCTGCTCGGTCACCTTTCGATGCTTATCCTTAATTTTATCAACTCGCTCGCTGGACACTCCTAGCTCTGTTGCTAGCCTCTCCATGTCTCCCGAAAGTTTCTCTGACAATTGACGGAGCCTTTTTTCCTCGATAGTAGGAGTGCCTTTATGGGATATGTCCAAATTTTCACTTTAAAATTCATTAGGAAAACCAATAAACATTGAAAATTTAACGTAGAGTCTGCATTAACCCAAAAGCGAAACATCATTAAATAGACCGAGTGTTTAAAGATAAACGTTATCATTGTCAACACTGACAATATGAAAATCTGTAACTTAAAATATATTTTACTTGTGTCTAAAAACCTCTCTATTTTTCAAGTGCACCACCGAAATGATCTATTTGACATTAGAACTATGTTAAAGAGGTTGTGGAATGCTGAAAATCGTTTTGTTTTTTATATTTTTATATTGTAGAGTAGACCCATATACATGTATAGTATAATGGCAAACTCCCATTCTTTTCTAATGTGCGTTTATATGTTTATAAAACTGAAATTCATCGAGTAATTTGTTGGTCGGCGAGCGCATAATTGAAATAAACAGCCGTCGGGCTCTTCGTAAAATCAGAAAAAGCGTGACGTAATAAACAGGACTCGTTTATACAATGACTGTTTACTGCTGCCCAACCCGGCCAGTCAGCACGTGTGACTCGCAGTCAAGCAGTGAAAAATCAACATTTTGTAAAAGACTCGCGGAGATTGATATTCCTTCCCATTGCTTAATTTTTGGATGAGTATATCGAACAAGGACACGGTGACCTCTGAGCTGTTCTTCCGTATAAATTTGAGCCCCAACTGCCCGAAAAAGTGACCAGCAAAAACACGGATACTGCAACTGGCCAGCTGAAAACGCCAGGCAATGCGGCTCTGATGAGTGGTACAATGTAGGTCTGCGACGTTTGCGTGAAAAAAACAGCTGCGTTTTATCCAAGGACTCAAAGTATTATGTTCATGATAACATTTTTAGATGAACATCAACAGTCCTGCTGCAACTTTCTTCGTGATTTACAGACAATCTCAAACGTTATTCTGGTGAATATTCAGTCCACAGAGACGACAAATCGTCAGGTTGTTTTCCAATTATACGCGTACGGCACGCATAACGCATCATGGCAGTGGATGTGGTCGACCGTGTCCAGAACTAATGTTGTACGTACAGTTAGCAGCGTCGCGGGCCCCGGTCAAGTTCCTTGCGTTGCCTGGTGCTTTTTATGTATACGTTCGCCACAAAAAATAGTCCTCTTCTCTTTTCTTTCCTTGTGCATTTTAACCCTTGTTTTAACATCCTGAAATGATAATTACGAATTTACTTGAATTTTGAAATTGGTAACTTTATTGTTTACCCAAAAGAAAAGCCGTAGACTACCGCTTCACCTCGGCCTGTAAACGTGGCTACAAAAAAAAAGGACAATTCATAAATCATAGTCATGCTCCGTTCATACAACAAAAATCTCTGGACTTACGACATGTTCGGGATCCCGGTTGAAAAAAAAATTCACTGGTCCCGAAATTTAACGAGCACTATCATTATTTTCAGTACCTAATTAAGACTTTATTCAAGAAATTCCAGTGGCAGACAATTTGTCATTTGATCAAAAGAAGTTCTAGGGAAAATGGAGGGTGAGGCCTGTCACATTATTCAGCACTAACGTAAGGAAAACTATACGGTCCTTTTTCTACGCATTTACCTTCAATTTGTGTGTGACAACGGGTGCGCGTATGCTGCGCAGATAATGGAGGGTCGAGGATACATTTGAACGGGTCTACGGTTCTTCAAGATTGGCAATGGACAAATGGTCCAAAACAGTCTTCCCTATAAATCATTAACAAATCATATCTCTATAATTTCTTGTCCAATTTCAAAAAATCTCTTGAGAAAAGAAGACTCTTGCCGTACAAAATGTACAGTACATGATCAGCGCTCTATCCGTTAATTTGGCTGAAATCCGATCTCGTGTTTTCGCATGCTGACACCCGGACAGGAAAGCTGGAAATATATTGCAAACAAAATGTGATTACAAACTGCATGGCTACGGAGTATGGAGGATTCTTATTCCTCCATGCTGACACCCGGACGGGAAAGCTGGAAATTTATTGCAAACAAAATGTGATTACAGCCAGCGACTGACACAATTATATGCATATTGGTTTGCCTTGGCCTAGTGCGTTTGCTACCCGTACACGTATCAACAACGAATTATTTTGAAATTCCAACACCGTTTACCGGTGTCAAAATCTACGGTCCCAACGGCCGGGCCAGCGGCACAGTACACCCGTGAATTTCTAGCCAGCTTTACATCGCGCGTGTCACGGTGATGCGATCGTGAACGATCGAACGATGTTGATGTAACGCAGACATTTCTTACTATGGTTGGCCGTTGGGGCAAACACAAAAGAATGATCCCCGATCTATAAATAAAATGATGTGTAACTATCAAAACACTGAATATAAATCAATAGAAAGTACCAAGAAGTCAATGGAGATATCTTCCTATTAAATTCTGAACTTGCCCATTAGAATTTCGGGGGTAAAAGCTGTTGCCAACTACAGTTGAATATATGGAGCATGTGGCTGCCCATACAAAATGTCGCTCAGTGTAATTGTAAACAAAGTCATGTCGTTGCGCGGAGTGATTTGCAAAAAGTTTCGCTGGAACTACGCTGCATCGGGAATCCTGTTTATTACGTCACGATTTACTATGTTTTGTTTGCTGCCCCCAACAACGACTTTTACACAAATTGCACGTTCGGGTCGAAACAGGACCTAAAAAACAGCTCTCAAAAGTACCTTTTGTATTCATTTCATGGCAGAAACAATAGTTGTTTTTATTTCATCACACCATAGGCTACATATACCCGAAAAATGACGGAAATGTCTTCGAGCATTCCACAACCTCTTTAATACATCTGGTGGTACATAACAGAGCTGTTGACTAATTGTCAGAGAAAGGGTCTTGCGTCTGACTTGACTTGTGACTTAACGTGAGCACTTACCATGAGGCTTACCGCTTGAAGTGGTAGGAACCACTGGTTCTACAGGTTTTTTCCATATGCCTTCAAAAATAGAGGAGAAAGGATGACCCATACACGTCACCACTGTAATTCTTGGGGGTGGGGGGAGTATACAAATACAGCATGGTTTGCTGGGAAGTAGTGTGAATTACTGGTCCCGAGGTGTAGGTCAGCTTGACTACCTCCCGACGCGAAGCGGGGGAGGTAGTCAAGCTGACCTACACCGAGGGACCAGTAATAATTCCAACTACTTTCCAGAAACAAACCATGCTGAATTTTGTTTTACTACACCTCATAAATATTTAGAAGCCTCACTATCTTTTAGTAGCCTCACTGCCTTGTCGATAACGCGACGGCCTTCATAGATTTTGCATCTTTCAGCACACTTCAAATTTTTCCTCACAGTATGAAATAGTCTGGTGCGACACTAATGTGTTTTTACTGCAGTAGTAACAAGAATAACAACAGACTGGTTCCGTACAACATGCCATAGACTACATGTCTACGAGGCAGGTTCCAGAGGGAATTTTGGTGCTACCAGAAAACAACTACCGCACGGCAGCGAGCTGGATACTCACCAGGATGACGTCACCTGCGCGCGTATCATTTTTACTTCCTGGATGAGCAGCGGAATCAGCCAATGATGCGCTCCAATTTGATCATGAATATTTATGAGGTGTAGTAAATAGAGATACAATGCACACAACATTTACAAAATTGACAGAACTCAGTAAAGACAATTAGAAAATCAGGAAAGTAATGTGACATGCGGGAAATGACATTGAAACACATCAATGTTATCAAGTGTTTCAGTAATCACGGAGCACAAGCGATTAATCTAGCAGGAATGGGTTTGCAAGAATGGGTTTGTGTTGATAGATAATACAAACTCTGCCTTCTGCAGTCAAATGCTATTTGCATGATCATCTAATGCTAAGGCCAAATTTTAAAAAAAAACATGTTAAGCGTATCTCCCCGCTTCCTTTTCGGAGGCCTCCTCCTGTTTAATTAAATAAAAAAAACCAAAAAAAACCGGAAAAATTATAAATTTTAAACAGTGACATCATTTTGGCCTCTTTGTCAGTTGCTTCTAGCCAAGATTATGCTGGTACATGTCATTTCCTGAGTCCAAGTGCAGCCATTTAAAAAAAAAGCTGGTGGCCATCTTGAAAAATAGCCCGGCCGGTCGTTTTGGAAAATGAGTCGGGCGGCCATTTTGGAAATTTTTTATTAAAAATGGGCTGCTCCTCCTTTTTTTTCAAAAAGGCAGGACGCTAAACATGTTTTTTTTTACTTGGCCTAATACAATCGAGTCCGATGCTTTTGTGAGTGATGGATTTGCATTATTAGTGCAGAGGGATTACCTAATCATGCAGATCATGATGATGTCTACCATAATCATCACATACCACTTTGTAGGTCCTTTGCCAAGTCCTTTCTGCCACCTTGCTCCAAAGCGTTAACCAACAGTTGAACCATGTTGCCAGGGTCTGCCAAATCTTTTTGCCACGCCATTAGCATTTGAAAAATCTGCTCATCTGGGTCGGAATGCTCTTTTTTGAGGGCGGTTATGTTATCGCTGGAGATCCCTAAAAATGTTGCTATGGGTTCCCAGTGGGCACCAAGCCTCTCTGCCAGCAGACGGAAGAATCTGTCACCTGAAAAGTCTTCCAGGTTAAGGTATTGGATGTCTCCTGCTCCATCGGAATAGTCTGAATCACATCCCTGAACCATACTTTTTCCAGTGTTGGAGATCTGAGGGGGTGAAAAAAAGCAACAACTAACATGTGTTCTTTGCACACATTTAATTCCTATCTTCTGTTAAGAACACTCCTCGAACACAAGTCTGTGTGTGTTATAATAGGAATAAAGGAAAATACAATGCCTTGTTCTGAAATGGAATGGTATTAAAGAACAACTGTTGGCTGGTCGTCACCGCATTATGCCGAAGTTTTTTTTTACTTTTGGGGGGAAATTAGGACCAAGTTATCACTACGTGGAATTTCTGCTGTCCCCATAGCGTCTTCGGACCCCATAATACCATGGGACAACACATGTGTAGTACCCAAGCTTACAGAACAAGAATGTGTGGGGCGGACCGTCACTGCGTTCTGGGGAAGTTTTTATTGTTAGGCAAATTAGGACCAAGTTATGTGGAATTTCTGCTGTCCCCATTGCATCTTCGGTCCCCATAATACCATGGGACAACACATGTGTAGTACCCACAGTTACAGAACAAGAATGTGTGGGGCGGGCTGTCAATGCGTTCTGGGGAAGTTTTTATTGTTACGCACATTAGGACCGAGTTGTGGAAACTTTCTGCTGTCCACACAGCGTCTTCGGTCTCCATACAACCATGGGAAATTGTGTGTGTAGTCCCCACAACTACAAAACAAGTATTGGGGTGTGTGGGTATGTACATGTACACACATTCTCGTTCCGTAGTTGTGGGGACATACACTCGTCTCTACGAGATATTTGTGGGTACTGAAAACACTGTGGGGACAGTAAATACCTTCCCCATAACGCGGTGTAGGCCTACCCACACACTCTTGTTCCGTAGTTGTGGGGACTACACATAAGTTGTCCCATGGTATATGGGGACCGAAGACACTGTGGGGACAGCAGAAAGTTTGCCAACTCGGTCCTAATTTGTCTACCAATGAAAAAAAATGTAAAAACCTTCAATGGTGGACCCCATACTGTCCCTGTTTTGACCTCTGAAACTCCTTTCAGAATGAATTTGGTGTTTCCTGGTCCATCTGAATAGCCAGCTTTACCAGCAACAACAAAGCTCCAGTCCATTGATGGATCACATTCCTGAGCCATAATACATCCAGTGGTGGAGATCTGAGGGGGGTAAAAAAAAAAACAAGTCAAGTGTGTTTACAAACACAAATGCCCCGCAACCGTGACTGTTCCCATGACATATAAACACCACTCTTTTAACAACAACTTACATGTAAGTGAGAGGTTTGCGGTAACACCATATGGAACCACATGTATCTCTTTTGTGAGTACGTGCGGTTCTGAAGAGAACCTGTTGGATAAACTTGCCATTTCGAACACTATGCTCTGTTCATCATCAGGAGATTCAACAACAGACGCAATGCCCGAGGACCGAAAGGATCTGTTGTAAGTGGTAAGACATCTGCAATAGAAGGCAGGAGGTCGTGGGTTCGAGTCCCACCCGAGTGATTTTGCCCAACTTTCACTCGGGAGGTAACACACTAAGTATACAGTGTTTAAACGTCGGTGAAGGGCAAAACCTAATTTGATTTGTGTCACCCCGGCGCAAAAATTCCATGTTATAATAGTTTGACCGGTAACTAGCTTACATATAAAGCCTTTGATTGGATCGATACTTGCTTTTTAGGGCCCCCTCTCCCCCCCCCCCCAGTACCACGCTGGGGGCAGGCAGGCCACACCGGACCAAGCTAGTAGGGTTGCAAACCCTCCTGCCCAAGACAAAGACAAACACGCAGAACCCGAAGATTTACATACAACAGACAACATAGAAACCCGAAGGTGACAAAAATGCCCAAAGGCACATAAACCAAAAACTTGATCAGTGCACTTTTCCTCCTGCGAGGAACTTTTAATAGAGCCAGAAGGACTCGACTGAACTGTTTCCCCCCCCCCCCCCCCCCCAAATATATGGGGACCGGTAATTAACTCACATTTAAAGCCTTTGATTGGATAGATACTCGCGCACATGCATCACACGTAACTTCTGTTTATTTCTTAATAATAGTGTGGACGCCGCAGCGGTGATTGAACTCGCAATTATAAACTCACGCTTGTCTCCAGTACCACAAAATGTACACAGAATCACCAGTGTCTCCATGAAAGGAACTTTCAAGCATTTCAACTGCAAAAGTTGTAAATTTTGAACAGCAATATTTCTGTCTTTAACTCTTTATTGATATTTGCCAGAGATACATGTACTTTCAAATTCAGCAAATATCGAAGCTCAGTACCTCCGAAATTGTACACTCATGGCCTATTGCCTATTTTTGCATAGGCTGGTTGAGCACAAACATAACCGTTATGATTTTGAATGCATACATGTATCAGGAGGCGGAATCCAGACTTAAGTCATGCATATCATTTGCATTCATTAAGATTCACTGCTAGTTTACCTGTCCCCATATTTTAAGTCTGACTGACAATGGGGTCAGGGAACCAGCTAGGGCGTCAATAGCTTCTGAATAGTGGGGGGGGGGGGGCATACCTTGATAAGAACTTATCCGAGTGCGAAGCTAGATTCTTTTAGATGCTCTGTGGTACGATCTAAGGCAATTTTCTGAACATTTACCCTAACCACCCCAACTCCATCAAACTCCATTCCCCCATTTTGGTGGATTTTGGGGGACTTGGTCCAGAAGGCCTGGCGTGACTAAATATTGTTGGAGTATGATGGACTTGGGCCTAATGGCCTGAAGCAGTGCTAGGGGTATCCGATAGATTTTGCCTAGCTTCCTGTACTGCTATTGCGACAAAAGCCATGTTTAGCAAGTCCATGAATGTCAACCAGTGCGTCAGTGGTGGATTCCATTATGTCATATACAGTTTTGTGTTGGACGCACAGTGATTGATGGATTTTGATGGACTTGCTCCAGTTTCTAGTAAAAGACACTAGGGAGTTAGGGTTAAAACTGTCGAGCGCAATTTGAGTCCCCCGCGCAAGTTTAAACTTGCACGCGCAAGTTTAAACTAATAATTTGAAAGTGGAAAAAGATATGAACTTGCTTTCAATGATGTTGGTGTCTGCCTGGATTGACCTTTCCAAAAAATAATGGGTGACGCCATGAAGAATTGGAGCACCCTCTAAGCTAAAAAACGTCAAAAAGCATTTTCACTTGATGTCTGTGGCGAAGTTTGTGGTATTTGCTTCAAAATTAATGTACATGATGACCTTAATGCAGACAAGACCTATGGGCAAAAAAAATTGATTACGTCATCAGATCGAAAGTTACAATAGAAAGACCTTTAAAACTTCAAAAATTGCTAAAAAATCAACCGTGATAGACATTATCAAGATTTGGCTATATATAGGGAAAGATTTCCATATACGAAGTTCACTCAACACCCTGTGTACAAACCCTATGAGATTGGACTGAACAATTCCAAGGGTTTTCTAAGAAAATGCTTGTATTTTCTCACTGCTCAAATTGACTTTGATGACATGAAATTGCTATCTGGGGGCTTGTTAGTCAATACAGAGGAAAATTAGTGAACTTCGTATATGGAAATCGTTCCATATATAGCATAGTTAACATAGCTCTTGAACGTTTTGGTAATAACGTCACAATGACGTCATCAAGTATCATATTACAAGCAATCAAAGATTTCTAGATTTAATCTTTGAAAATCAATATAAAATCAACTGCATTTGCTACAGATTTCATTTTGTTTTTATGGCAATGGATAAAATATTGCAGGGTCTTCATTTTCGGTATTAAGTGCAAAATCACGTGACCCTTCCTTCCGGTCGAAACCGGAAGTGCCTTATTATTTGAATTTGGCAGAAGATGCGAACTTGCTTTCAACGATGTGAGTGTCTGCCTAGGCAGTACTGTACAAACATATTACAGGTGACGTCATCAAATGTTAGAGCGCCCTCTAGCGGCAGTTTAAAAAACATCGAAAACGCATTATCACTTGATGTATGTGGCGAAATTTGCGGTAATCACTTCAAACCTAACAAACATGATGAACTTAATGCAGAAAAGACCTGTGCGCGAAAAAAAATGGATGACGTCATCAGACTGGAAGTTATAAAGAAAAGACCTTTAAACCTTAAACAATTGCTAAAAAATCAACCGTGAGAGATAATCAAGATGTGGCTATATATAGCAGAGTAAATATAGCTCTGGAGGTTTCTGGCGATGACGTCACAATGACGTCATCAAGTGTCATATTACAAGCAAATGGATTTCAACAAACATGGATTTCAACATGCATATTTTGAGTTGATGTGTGTGGCAAAGTTTGCGGTGATCCATGGCCCAACACCATGTGGTTGTTCCTACAACCTCCCTCTACTAGGCCTAGTTGTTTTTATTTTTCCTAAACAGTAAACGAAGGAAATTTTATAACATCTGCATGTGATTAAAATGTATGGGAAAATTCTGCCAACCGGACACCACTTACCTGCCGCCAAACATCCAAATTTTCACCTCACCTTGTGATTTCAACCATGAGAAATCCAGGAAAGAGTGGACATGCGAAAAAAAATTGGTAAAAATGTGTTTTTGGAGCACATTTTGCATGCACATGTAGTGCAGATCTGAGTTGAAGCAGCCGGTCAAAACTGATTGAAGTGTCTGGAACAGCGGTACGTTATACGCATGACATCGATAACCATGACGTCGCATGAGACGTCGCATGAGCCGGCCAATGATAGTGCAATACGTCATTATGAATATTTATTTTCTCATGAATATTTAGTTTATTTCAATGGATACTTCAAATACGTCCAAAGATTGATCATTGCAACAGCGATCGTGCGCGGCCTAGCGGTTAAGAGACTCGTGTATCAAGCAAGCGTCCGAGGTTCGAATCTCGAGGAAGTGAGCGACTGATTGATAAATAGAAATTAAGGAAAGGACGGGGTGAGAGTAGAGGAGGGAAAGTGGAGGGAATAACCATAAAAGAGCTTTTGGCGCTAGAAAATTAATTGAAAAAAGTGGTGTCCGGTTAGCAGAATTTTTCCAAATGTATTTCATGTATTTCGTGTAATACGGTAGGTGATTTAGCAGATTTTTGTAGAATCTACCACTACCTAGTATAGTCGGACTCCCTATTATCGCGGCATCCCTATTATCGCGGCATGGGAAATTTCTCTTTTTACAGTGCCAAAACTCCTTCAAGTGGCGATTTTTATCCAGTTCACCAGTCATCAAGGATTTTCTACCGAGTTGTATAAAAAGGACGATTAAAAAATGTTGTGTCTTTCGGGACTTTTAACGATTTTAATAAATATTAACGTTTTCCAAAACTTGCAAAATTTTCCCTCACCGTGTCTGCTAAAAGGTACTGTTTATATTTTAACATAAATCTTTAATTGCGCTCTGTCCATGAAAGTTCCATTGTCTGGTTCCCATTCTTCAGCTGCAAACGTAAAATGAAGTCGAACGACGATATTTGCAGCGCGAAATCGTAACAACTTTTACGGGATCAAAATAAGCACCGCGCGTTAGCGAAAATAAAACGGCACACCGTGTAAAGTGAATGGCGCCCTCAATCGCCGATCAGTAGACTTGCCAAAGGGATTTGTGTTCTCCTTTCGGGGGAAGGGCAGGGTCTTAAGAAATCATCCTGCAGACATTTTGTCTTTAATCAACTTGAACGTTACAGGGAAAATATCAGACTTTATTCAGGGGGTGTTTTGGTCAAACATAAACTATGAACAAAAAAGTTGGGATCATTATAAAAACCACTTCCCGCATACCGCGATAATAGGGAGTCCACCTCCGTTCGCACACGCCGCGCATGTCTATTTTCACAGGCATCGTACACGGAATAAACCACACCACCCGTCAGATTTTTTTATATTAATTTAAAAAGGAAGAGTTATACTACACAAACGACAGGACAATTCTGGAAGGTTAGTGGGCAATCTCTATTCCGAACGAGAAACGTGATAAGTACCGCGATAATACGGCGTTCCATCCTACCAGATTTTTGAAGTGCATCTAGCAGAATTTTTCCATGACCCTACGGTCACCCTGGCTGCACCGTCAATGGCGCAGCAGACTTGCATAATCGACACGCCCGAAGAAAATGCCCCAAATGGAAACAGGTCAACTCGTACGCGAACCAACTCGTACGCGAGTCAACTCGTACGCGGATTGGTCAACTCGTACGCGAGACAACTCGTACGCAAGCCAACTCGTACGCGTGCCAACTCGTACGCGAGCCAACTCGTACGCGAACCAACTCGTACGCGAACCAACTCGTACGCGGGCCGTTTTAGGAGTGGTTTCGAGGATTGGGTTGGCATGGTTGGGAAGAATTTGGGAATAGTGTGACGGGTAGTCCGTAGTTCAATGTGTGACCGTTGTGTGTGTGATTGGGAGTGAACCCGTGAATGATGATAATAAAGTAACTGATTTTGTAGTTAGACGAGTGTTGTATCGTTTTGTGCATACCTGTAGCCTTGTCACGTCAAATTTAATTCCATATATTAATGCAACGATGTACCAGTTGCATTTTTCGTGTTATTTTAATCAATGTACCTGTCAGTCAATTAATTGTCACCATTGTCAAACTGACCCAATTGCAACGCTCTGGACTACGATGGATCTGTTCTCGCGGGTCGGTGTCCAAAAAGAACCGGCGGGTTTAGAAGATCAAAAGAGATTGATCAGACTTGTCAACTGCCTGTCACTCAACTTTCATTGTGGTTCACAACCATTGATCAATTAAAAAGCAGATACGCGGGGACATCCGTAGGCCTAGCAATTTCTATTTACAACTGAAATGCTTGGTATAACCATGGAGGTATAACACATAACACATCAGGGTTCGAAATTAGCGGTATAGCCCGCTAACCAAATGCTTGTCAAAACAGCGGCGGCCGGGGCTAGACAAACTATTCCTTAACCAGGCCGGCGTGCGAGTGAAAAATTATTGGGATACGGCAAAGATCAACGAACAGAAAGAAAAAAAAATCATAAAATTCAAAAAGGAAACCCCTTTAATTTGTGTCTAATTATCAACTGTTTTAAAGGATTAAATTATCTGATCTGTTAATCAAAAACACCAACAAAATTCCCTCAGAATTGCGCTTGAAAATACGCCATTTTGTATCTGAGATAAGAAAAAAATGCGGGCTAGTAGAAATTCCCGTGTTCTTCCCCAGCCTTCCTTGCCCTCTCCATTTTCATTTCCTCTCCTTTTTAATTCTAAGACAACTTCCCAATCAATCAAGCGAACTTGTAAAAAAAAAAAAAACCGCAGAATTCTTCTCTAAAAAATCGCGAATGTAAGTAGCACTGGCGGATTCAAAAATCAACTACATTTAATTTGAAAATCTCAGCCTTTCAGAAAAGGTAAAATTATGCCGACCTACCGTACCGAACCTAATTTCATCTGTCCATGTGAGCTAAACCAATCGTCTAAACTCACGCGTACGAGTTGGTCCGCGTACGAGTTGGTCCGCGTACGAGTCAGTCCGCGTACGAGTCGGTCCGCGTACGAGTCGGTTCGCGTACGAATTGACCCGCGTACGAGTTGGTCGCGTACGAGTTGGTTCGCGTACGAGTTGACCTGTATTCCCCCAAGAATACAGGAATCCCCAAATCTACCCAAACCCGCCCCAAACGACCAGTTGCGTTACTAACTTACTCAAATTCATCCCACGTTCAGAGTAGAGATTAAAAAAAATGATGTATGGCATTATGAAGTTCTTACCTTTACGTTGAAGAAAACAATTCGTCTTGAGCTGCTGTTCAACTTCAACAAGTGTCAACTCATACATGTAGTTTGTACGTCAAAATAATGTGCGGGCAGATTTTGTAATAATGGGCCGATTGGGGGATTTCCGGATTTTGGCGATTTGTAAAATCGAACAGCGCCCTCATGGTTTTTTTGCGTTTCACTCTCCTTCACTTCGGTTATCCATCCGCATAAAAAAAAAACTGTTCACACCCCAATTACTGTCACGGTGTCACATGAAAATTCGACTCCTATGAAAATCGGACCCTTTTTCCCTTTTATTGGTTAATCCCTCTCACATGACCGGTCACTTTCCTAATTATCATACTTACGCATGCGCAGTATAACCAATGAGTCCGATTTTCATAGAAACCTAAATTCACGCTACACCGGTACCAATTAATTACAGTTGGGCCAGTCCCATAGTTGGGGCGATACAGAAAAAGTCCAATAATTATTTATTTTATTTGGAGAAATAATAAATATGCACATGTTGGGCCTACTTTTACCCATCGAAACCTCGAAAATTAATCCCCCATTTTAACGTTATTATCAGACCTAAATCAACAGTAATCACAAAATAAATAAATAAGAGATCCATACTGAACCATTTAATTTGTACTGAAATATTCACTATCATCATCAAATCCTACCTTGGGATTTTAGTCCTCACGGCTCTTCGGATTATTTGTCCGGAACACAGTATCACAAATATATGATTATTGAACCATTATAGTTTAGGTACAAGTTCACCAAATACTTTTTGGAAAATTTACATCTCACAGCTCTTCGGATTTTCAGTCCAGAAATCCATCAACATTTTATCACATAATCCTAAATTCATCGTACACCGGCACAGCTGCGTTGCACCACCGCGCAGCACGGGCGACACGCGCGCCAATCTCCATTATTATAAGGAGTTTTTCAAGACACGAACATACCATAATTGCCAGAAGCTAGGGTGTATAAAAAAAACATGAAGTAAACTAGCTTGTTGAACAAAATCGTTGGAAATTTATAACTTTTGAATTGTTTTGACTTTTGGATGGACCGAAAAGTTTTTATTTTTTTTAGCCTTGGGCTCGGGTAAATATCGGCATCCAGACCCCAACCGGTCTTAAACAAACAGAGTGTTTAAAACCGACCAAGCAAACATGTATTCCCTTAATAAAACAAAACAACATATTTCCATATTTAATCATGGTTTTTGCAAACAGACTTATGGAATTATTCAACAAGTTTTAACCTCAAAAATATACTATATGTTGAGGCCTGGGACATTAATCAATTTTAACAATTCACATTTTGGGATTGTTTCCTGTAATTAACATTTTTTTTTTTACTATGTACAATATCGCACTAATTGGGCTATTAAATTGCTTGGATCCCAAAAGAGAATTCTTGATTCTTTCTATTATCTTACTGTAACAGATCTGGACCTTCTAAAAGAAATAAAACCTTATATCCATGGTATAAAGCAGGACCAAAGACAGGGTCAAAATGGGGAAGAAGGCTTACAAGAATAGAGCTGCTTTATGACGTCAGGAATCAAAACTATACCGGTGGAAGAGACTACGGAAGACGGATAGTGCCACTACGAAAGCCCTGTAGTGCCATCAAGTATATATTTTGTCCAAGTTCGTTTTTACGAGATTTTTTTTTCTCGAAGTTCGTTTTTATGAGATACATTTTCTCGAAGTTCGTTTTTATGAGATATATTTTCCCAAAGTTCGTTTTTACGAGATTTTTTTTCTCGAAGTTCGTTTTTACGAGATTTTTTTTCTCGAAGTTCGTTTTTACGAGATTTTTTTTCTGGAAGTTCGTTTTTACGAGATTTTTTTTCTGGAAGTTCGTTTTTACGAGATTTTTTTTCTCGAAGTTCGTTTTTATGAGATACATTTTCTCGAAGTTCGTTTTTATGAGATACATTTTCTCGAAGTTCGTTTTTATGAGATACATTTTCTCGAAGTTTGTTTTTATGAGATACATTTTCTCGAAGTTCGTTTTTATGAGATACATTTTACGGAGTTACGGAGTTTTATGAAGTTACGGAGCCCCTAAAGGGACATCCAAAATTATTTTTTTATCTCGTGCGCACGACATAATATCTCGTGCGCACGAGATAATTATCACGTGCGCACGACATATATCTCGTGCGCACGACATAATATCTCGTGCGCACGACATACATCTCATGGAATGTCGGACACTTCGCCCCATTTCCACGTCGCCCCATGTCACTTCGCCCCTAACCACATCGCCCCATCCCCACTTCGCCCCATCCCCACATCGCCCCATCCCCACTTCGCCCCATTCTCACTTCGCCCCTTTCTCACTTCGCCCCATCCCCACTTAGCCCCATCCCCACTTCGCCCCATGTAGATTGGTATTGTCGTTCTCAGATAAGTGGGAGACGGGTTGGTATAGCCGGGTTGGGAACAAAGTTGGATCTTTTACTTCAAGCTTTTTTTCTCGGTAGGGGAGAGTGATAGCTTGAGAGGTTTGTTATGAATTGTTCATTTGGTCAATATTGGTGGGCTAATTCTTTCCGTTGGTTAGCAATTAGTGAATCTGTTGGAATTGTTTTTAAGCCAATAAAATACATTTAGATGAGATTTTTTTTACATGTAAAAGCTGGGGCGAAGTGGGGATGGGGCGAATTGGGGATGTGGCGAAGTGAGAATGGGGCGAAGTGAGAATGGGGCGAAGTGGGGATGGGGCGATGTGGGGATGGGGTGAAGTGGGGATGGGGCGATGTGGTTAGGGGCGAAGTGACATGGGGCGACGTGGAAATGGGGCGAAGTGTCCGACATTCCATGAGATGTATGTCGTGCGCACGAGATATTATGTCGTGCGCACGAGATATATGTCGTGCGCACGTGATAATTATCTCGTGCGCACGAGATATTATGTCGTGCGCACGAGATAAAAAAATAATTTTGGATGTCCCTTTAGGGGCTCCGTAACTTCATAAAACTCCGTAACTCCGTAAAATGTATCTCATAAAAACGAACTTCGAGAAAATGTATCTCATAAAAACAAACTTCGAGAAAATGTATCTCATAAAAACGAACTTCGAGAAAATGTATCTCATAAAAACGAACTTCGAGAAAATGTATCTCATAAAAACGAACTTCGAGAAAAAAAATCTCGTAAAAACGAACTTCCAGAAAAAAAATCTCGTAAAAACGAACTTCCAGAAAAAAAATCTCGTAAAAACGAACTTCCAGAAAAAAAATCTCGTAAAAACGAACTTCCAGAAAAAAAATCTCGTAAAAACGAACTTCGAGAAAAAAAATCTCGTAAAAACGAACTTCGAGAAAAAAAATCTCGTAAAAACGAACTTCGAGAAAAAAAATCTCGTAAAAACGAACTTTGGGAAAAATATATCTCATAAAAACGAACTTCGAGAAAATGTATCTCATAAAAACGAACTTCGAGAAAAAAAATCTCGTAAAAACGAACTTGGACAAAATATATACTTGATGGCACTACAGGGCTTTCGTATGTACGGAAACGTATTACCGCCACACATTTATTATTTTTTTTTCACGTACGTACGTGATAGTTTCACGTACGTACGTGATAAGTTTCACGTACGTACGTGATATGTTATAGGTTTCACGTACGCACATGATAAGTTTCACGTACGTACGTGATAAGTTTCACGTACGTACGCGATAAGTTTCACGTACGTACGCGATAAGTTTCACGTACGTACGTGATAAGTTTCACGTACGTACGCGATAAGTTTCACGTACGTACGTGATAAGTTTCACGTACGTACGTGAAAACTCTCAGTATATCACGTGTTTTACAGCGTGCGTTTAGTTAGTCTGGTTCCTAGACCAAAAGATTCTAACTATTCCTGATGAATCTTAGGTCAGGCAGCCTCCGTGGCTAAAAATAAACATGACGACATTGATGGCCCTTTTTCAAAGCTCGGCTTCGTTTCCGATTTCGCTTTATCACGTTTAGCTTTTAATGTTTTGATCAAATTTTTAAGTTAATCACTTGCTTTGTAATATCATATACAGTTATGCTCATACAGTTTGATGTTTTGTGTAAGATAAGAGTAAGAGTTTTGGAAATCTCAGTAATGGTCGTCAAATTCAAAATTGTACATGACGCAGCAAAAAGTTCGCCCATACGATCCGATTATATTTGATGCACAAAATCGTCGTTGAATTTCATGATTTTTAAATGAAAGCAATGAATATTAATTATCGACTCATTTAAAAAAAAAAATAATAAGCAATTAGCAGTTAATTAAACCTATATTATATTCGGAAATACTCGGGCGCTATCCGATTGTCGACGAAACGAATTCGGCAAACTTCGGAAATGTTCGGGAAAAAGGAGGAATTCCTCCCGTTTTAGTCACGTGACGTAAATTGTTATACAATGTATTACCGAAGGCTACCGGACCTAAGATTCATCGGGAATAGCCACAATCTTTTGGTCTGGGAGCATGTCAACTATCACGTACGTACGTGAAACTTATCATGTACGTACGTGAAACTTATCATGTACGTACGTGAAACTTATCGCGTACGTACGTGTAACTTATCATGTACGTACGTGAAACAGAAAACTTATCATGTACGTACGTGAAACTTATCACGTACGTACGTGAAAAAAATAAATAAATGTGTGGCGGTAATACGTTTCCGTACGTATGCCACTCAATAAGTCTAAAAATATTTTTTTGTACGTGTGAAAATATTTTTTTTTTTACAGCGGCCGCCAATTATTATACTCCGGAAGCACACGCGTTACAAAAAAGTTGTAAATCTACTGTAAAGGGATCCCACGTACCGTATATAATAGAAAACAATTGTGCTGAAATCATCCAATCGTCTGTATTAGTAGATTGGTATCTACCAATCTACTTAAATATAATCTGCTTGCTCATCGTTCTTGGAATCCATTCCACATCGAGTAAAATATAATCTTCGAACTCAGCCAAGACAGAAGTGTTAAAAAAAAAGATTGCCAGCTTCTGTATATTAAATCTGCATTCATGCTGCAAATTCAACAATATAGATTGACTATCTGTGTAGACTTTTATTTTTGATTCAGAAATTATCGGCAAAAAGGATGAAATGGCAAATACTGTTCAATTCACGCCTTGTTGACTTGTCTTTGCTTTCTGTTATGTCCCATTTTTGTGGGCAGTGTGAAAATCATTGCATATCACTGCACCTGAGCCAAAAGTATACCGTCAAAACACACTAACTTGTTTACTTTACTGGAATTAATTATTCACCGTATATTTATGTTAAATTGAGAAATTGTTTTCCCAAAAAACCTAACTCACAGAGGAACAGGTATCGTCCAATAAAATCACATCGTCTTCATGTGTGGCCTACGCTATTCTATAATTTGACAGTTTCGAGTGGTTAATCTACTTAAGTTGCCTACTCCTGGGCTATTAAAGTGATACCTGTCCAACGGATGAATGTATAACTTTCTGAATTCTTAATCTCGCTGATTGTGTTCAAGATCTTAATCAACACGTCTTCGAGCAACCTGTAAAGTGCCTACAGACGAGTCCCATGTCATACCTAGCCACCCAATTGTGTTAGGAATCCTAATGACTTTTCTCAATGTTATTCACAAAACCGGCTTAGTTAAGTCGGATTTCACGTGCTGAGAAACATCCTTATATAGCGACACTTAAATTATTCCTTATCATCAGACGCACAAGGAATAACACAAAATCCAAGTAGACAGCAATGAGGATACCAGCCGCTCGCCGATGAGTAAGCAGTGGCTTCATCATCTTTGTAAGAAGCGATGGAGCTGATGACAGACCAAACGGCAGGACGGTAAATTCAAAATTTCATATGAACGTTGTTGATGATCCATGAAAACCTAAATATTTCTGAAACTCGCTAAAAATATGGATGTGATGGTCATGTCAAAAGAAAACATATGAGCATTTTCGGAGAGGAATTGAAGCCATATCTTCCAGTCATCTAGCTTACAATTAACTTTTGGTTTGTATTTATTCATTTATGTTACTCAGGTCTATAGTATTAATATTGATTTAAATTTTTGGGATTCTAGATGCTCTGTGGTGCGATCTGAGGCAATTTCTCACCACTTTAACCAATTTTGTTTGAGGAAAAGATGGTGGTGTAAGCAGTGCCTGCCTTTATTGCGACGTCGCTTAAAAAAACATTGGGTTCGGTTTTTTGGGGGGGGGGGGCATGGCCCCCGTTGGCCCCCGGCCCTGGATCCGCCCTTGCAGGCCTGACGTACGATATATAAAAAAAAATATAGAAAAAGCAAGCAAAACAGAAACTTCATTTGAACATAATCATAGGAACGATATCTGGTGCTTTTTCCCGCCTTTCTCCAATTGCCGAGTCGTGATCTAGCCGGCCTTGCTACTATCAGCGATTATTATTTGCCGTTTACGGTTTGCTATGAGTTCTTCCCCTTGCTGGGTTGTATCGATTGCCTTTTGTGCGTCGGGTTTCTGGATCAGCCAAGCTTGATTTTATCGAATACGATTCCAATTTTACCACAGAAAGCGAACTGTGCGATATTGCCAGGTTTAGATAGCCCATGAGCTTCAAGTTTATTTTTCAGTTCCTTTAGCGAGGATTCCTCCATGGGCTGATTGGCAAATCTTGTCAAACTGTTGTTCAGGGGCGGCCGAACGCTATTCGAACAGGGGGGGGGGGGAGACACCAAAAGGAGCACTTGCTTAGGAAAAGGGGCACCTGTGAAAGACGCTGTTCAAAAACGATTATGCACACACAAACGGCCAATATATGGTAGGTTTAAGGCCAATAGCATATGCCAAATTCAGAAAAAGGCACCCAAACCAGTAGATGAAAGGGCACTACATGTACTTTTTTTTTTAAAGGGCACTTCTCAGAAAAGGGCACTCTTTACAAATTATTTGGGGGGGGGTGTAATGTTGAAAAAGGGGCATTTGAATGGAAAGAGGAAATCTATCTTTACAAAATATTGTCATATTATAATAGCTCCATGGTTCAACGGAATTTAACGGGGATGAAACCCCATTTTCTTCTAGACAACAAAAAACAGGGCTAGTCTTGATTCAGGATGTTCTGTAATTCTAGGTTTGGTAATGCAAAACAATTGCCAAGTCATGGATGTGGGGACATTGTATACTTGCCAAATTTCTTGAAATAAGACTAACAAACATGTCTAATTCTCTCAGAGAAACTTTTGATAAAACATAAAAGGAAACGGATTAAACAGTTAAATAACTTTTTAATTCCACACATTTGAAATTTCAAATGTTACACAATCAAATATTTTAAGCGGATTTAGATTCCAAACATAAAACATTATTGGAATGGCTTCATTGTAATGAAAAATCATTACAATTGCTTAAGAGCAAGACATTTAATGTCACAGTTACAATTCTCAAATTAGTGTTAAAAAAATACTGGCTTTTGCCATTGCAATTAAGCACATTGTGTGCAAATACCTAATAGCATTTAATTCCAAAATCCAAAAGTAAAAGAGCTCATTCACAAAAATGTATTTATTTTCTACAATTCTAATTAGCAGCTGCAAGGAAAAATGTCAAATTTTGTCATTTTTCTTTTTATATATAGGAGCCAGCCACTTTGTACTCCTCAACCATACGTCAGTCATTTAAGATAAATGTCGACTCATACATTTGGTACATTATTCAAAGTTGCACATTTTTCTTCCGAGAACCACACACAAAACTCACAGAGAGTAAAAAGCTTTACTGAGTCATTCTCTATCTTGCAAACTTTCAAATAGTGTTCTAAATTAATTTCTCTCAACACATTTGGGTATTTGTCAATTTCCTTGCTAACGTCAGAGCAATGGTGAACAAAAATAACCAAGTGTTCTACAGAGCCTGCAAGAACAAATGTTTGAGTTTCCTTTCATTTAAAGGGAATGTACATCATTGGCTTTTGCTGTAATTTTCAGAAATGAAATATTTGAGGGGTTAGTATAATACATCAAATATTGTTACACTGACATGTTTGAAGTTTTGTGTTCGAAAATGCTGGAAAAACCAAGAAAAACAAAAATGTTCAGGTAGTCTGGTTCCTTGACTACACTAAGATAAAATGGATCAATTTATAGATGCCGGAAAATTGTAAGGTGAGGGAACCAGTCTAGCTGGCCTGCACCCGTTCATGAACATGTAACCAATAGCAAACAAAATTTGGACTGAAAAAAAGTGTAAAGTTGGAGCAGAAGTTAAAAAATATTTAGGTTTTTCCAACGGTGGTCGGCCGACCACCGTTGGAAATGTATACAAAAATACAATTTTCTTGAAAATGACTTCACACCAGGTGCCATAATTTTACAGGATACTTTAGACTGTCATTTACCAACATCCTAGTAAGGTATTTCGTAAAAACTTTGTAGTTTTATTTTTCAATGTTTGCAAATGTTGTATATTCCCTTTAAAGAATAATATGAAAAGGGGAAATGGTTTTGTTTTACAAAACATAAATTTAAAAAAAAATAAATACCAACTGTTTGACTACGCTTGTCTTGTTTTATTTGTACACGTATATTGTTCTAAATGTGAGTTGTCCACTGAACCGTTGTATTGTTACTCGTTAGGTGACAGTCAAAAGTTAGTTTTGATCCCTTTTTCAGAATCTTTGAAAATAAGTTTTTCAAGGGAAACTGCCATCACACTGCCTTGAAATAACAACAAAAAAAAACAGCCAACATATTACTCACAGCATAAAGTTCTCCTAAGCAAAAGATATCTTTTTTTTTCTACAATCACATCCACTTCTGGAAAAAAGGTGCGTAAGTCTAACGAAAATAATGACAATTTTTTTAACACCTATCACCACATGTTTCTGCCCTGTCATACTCCGCAAAGGTTGTAAGCGCCTTGAGCATCTAATCAAGATGGATTTGGCGCATTATAAATGCTCTTTATTATTATTATTATACCACATTGTCCGACAAAGCCAAGAACCTTGGAACAGTATCACTCCCCAAGTTCTAGTGAGGTCACGTGGTATATAAATTTGTATCACAGCTACTGTACTGTACAGAGTATGGTGGTGACTCCACTGTTGTGAAGGGATGCACATTTCTATTATTGGAACTTGATTATTCAAATATTCAAAAACACACAATGCAGTTTTAAATGCGCCTACCCTAAATTGCACGTGCAAGTTGTGACTTAAACATGCCGGTCAGAGCTGCGTATGGGCGTTGGATGAAATCTGTGTGCACCGGTCAGAGTTTGAGTGTGCCTGCTTTAAATTGACAATGAGCTGAATAAAATATTTAAAGCACAAGTATGTACAGTTAATATATTATTCAAGCTGACTAGGTGATATTTGAAAACTTTTAAATAAGCAAACTTATTCATGTGTGATTAAAATGACACCAAGGACAGTTTTTCTTTCATTTTTTCGAGACAGCTCACATTTTCAAATATTATAATCAGAAAACTCTATTTGGATAATTTTTAGTCTAGGGGCTAGACGTTGTTATGGGTTAATATGCAATAACCCGCCACCGCGATTGCCCGCCGCTGCGAAAGGGTGTTATCACGACCAACCAATATCGCCCACGAACCAGTCGGTTGTTCCGACTCGTGCAATATTGTTACAGCTCAGGCAATATATTCTTGTATCCCCCTCAAAGCCATACAATATTATATAAATATTTACTTTACAGGTCACACATCTGGAAAGTGCAAAGCTAGTGATGCGTAAATGAGCATCCTCCAAATCACGCCATCGGGATTCTTCGCTGATACGGTTATGTATCGTCCATGCACTTCATGAGGTTTTTTGTTGGCCTATCCGACAGATGTGCCAAAATTGTACAATAAAAAAATGCAAGATTTTAACACAACATAATTTGATTTACATCACCCCAACGCAAACAAATCCCATCTTATGAATAGTTAATGCGGTACCCGCTGATCTGTACATCAGATTCGAACCAGCCAACCGATCCCGTTAGCTCAGTGGTCAAATGGTAACACATCTGCACTAGAAAGCAGGAGGTCGTGGGTTCGAGTCCCACCCGAGTGATTTTTTTTTAACTTTCGCTCGGGAGTCAACAGTGTTTATACGTCGGTAAAGGGCAAACCCTAATTTGATTCACAACATGATATGGTGACCTGTTCAGGATAGACTTTGCTCATTTGAAATAAATTGGTCTTTTCTGTAAAATGCTCAATTGCATTACCGTCCCCTACTTATCAAAAGGTCCAGTTCCAAGGTGTTGAAGATCCAGTCTTCCAAAGGACGCTCCGCAAGGCACAAGAAGATATCACACCAGAGATACTTGCCCTGGTGCTCAACTGTAACACCAAGTCTCACATCCTAAAATCCTGGTAACCCTTGGGTCTCTTTCCCTGTCATTTTTTTCCCATCAAATAGCATCTGAAACACAAAATCAAGAGAAGTTAAGATGACACAAGTGTGGTTTGAACATCTTGAGTCTTTAGAAATGGCATTTCATTTTAATAAATATTTCATGATTGTGACAAACTTCAAAACCAGAAAGGGGGGGGGCACAAGGCAAGGAGGTCCATCCCTCATGACTGTTCCCACTTTTCCTCTCTTCTCAGAATTATGGGACGGCAACCCCCCTCCGGTCCCCCGAAAAAAGAGCAAAAAAAATCCTAGCTTTAATGCCCCCAATTGGTGCCCCTTTGACCCCAACAACACCACTGCAGGGAGTAAGCCTTTACTTTTGATGCGGATTTCCTCTTTACCTGAAAGAAAGCCTGAGTTAAATGCTAGATATCATTTTCCAATTTGTCCTGACATATTGTTCTCTGAGGGCAATGTCGTCTCGCATTCCAGTAATGTGATCAACGAAGTTAGGTTGCTGAGCGACATGGACGGTGTAAGAATGGAACTCACAAGAATATGACCCATTATTACTATGAATCAATACAAAAAAAACACCATTAAGCCGTGTTTGCAAAATGGGACTTAATGTCCCAAGTAATGAGTTTCATTTGGCATTTCTGAAGGAGTTGCATTGTAAGATATTCAGAAATGTTTCTAGTCCAGTCAGTGAAAAGTCAATGTGCGTGAAAGTGAAGGTCGTTATGTGCGAGAGAGAAACTGATTAAAGAGGAGCGTTTTGAGAGGGATGAATACTGTACTGCCCATAACTCGTCTAAGGAGGTTGCCAAACAAGTCTTGGAGAAAACAGTATATTGGATGATGACCTCAAACCTGGTCTCAGTTGACAATGTTGTAACATTTCCTTCAGATACAGTGGGGCTAAGCCATGAAGAGCTTTGAATGTAAGAAGGAGAACTTTGTAATGTACAATGTATGCGGTACTGGATTGGTAACCAATGAAGTTTGCGCAAGATGGCAAGATGATTTCGTTCTGGTGAGTATGCGAGCGTCGGCTTTCCTGGACATGTAAGAGGCGTTTTGTCATACGCTGTGGTGGACCTACAAATCGGCTATTGCAAAAATCTAATCTGGATGATATGAAAGCATGAATGAGATGTTCAACAGCAGATGATGTAAGTAAGTTTCTGACTGATGCTATACATCGTAGATGCATGTACAAGGATTGACAAATGGAAGAGACCTGTTCAAGGTTCCTCGCCTTGTCAAAAAAGACACCTGGCAGCCTAAATTTTAAGACTTGTATATTTCAGGTCAATTCACCCAGTAAACAATTTGCAGCAATTTAGTGATTGCTGATAAGATAAACAATTTATCAAAAATTTATGCATGAAACCACAAATATGACTCACCAAACATTAGCTTGTCAGCCAGATCTAACCTGCCAATTTCCCTCAACGCAGATTGTAGACGTCCTAGCGGATCCTTGGTAGTTTCTCTCCGTTTCCAATCCATCAACATCGTGAAAATCTGCTCCTGGACCTGACGGTGATCGCGTTGAATCTTGCTAACATGGTCAGATGAAAGTCCTAAGTGGGTGGCCAAGCGACGCCACTCCCCTGCTAGATGGTCGGACAGTCTCCGAAGTTTCTGATCTGTGAGAACATCGGGAATTGCTGGATAGAGGGAAAGGTATTAGAAATCACAGAGTTTTTATAGAGTCCATCAAAATTAAAATCACAAGTGGGTCACAAGTCGGGTTATAAGTAATGAGGCTTGACTAGCGACAGAATGACTTGTGATGGACTTGTAACATGCCACAGCACCTTAGGATGAGAACTGTTAGTGTTAGGCCAAAAAAAAAAATAAGTCGGTCTCTGGCCAGCGCGCGCGTCGATTTTAATCATGCGCATAGATCTTTTTTTTTTCCAACATGTTCCACGGTAGCTCCAACAGCGCCCTCTATTTGTGCACCTCCTCAATTTTTTTTTTCCAAAGAGCACCAAGGAATGGGAAATTGCACCAAGGCAAATGATCGAAAGCACCAAGGCAAATTATGGAGGACACCAATGTACATGAGGACACCAAAAAAGCAAAATAGTACCCACCTTGTCTGTACAATCCAAGCTTGAAGAAAAAAAAAAGCCAAAAAAAAAAAAAAAAAAGCCGCGTGGCCGCGTCAATTCCGGAACTTTGGTCTGACCAGAGACCGAATATTTAATTTTTTTGGCCTTAGCTGCGTATCTGACCATTCACCATTTCCATCACTCGAGTTTCACATGATGACAAATGAGCAGCCGAGGACATTGCTTCTGAGAGAAAAAAGAGGGTTAACTTACAAAACGATCTTCCAGTTTTCGTGCAGGGACTCGGTGGTGGATCCTCAGAAGGTTGGAAGGTGCCTGCATTTGGACGGGAGGGAGAGTGATTGATGAAATGGATGGCATAATATCTCACAGTGATGGAGGACTCCGGTCTGGATTCGGACTCAAGTCCAGACTCTAGTCCATTTGTTTGGACTCGTAACTTGGCTAAGACTCGTGGCCTTTTAAAAGACTCGGCTAGTGGCTCAGACTTGGCTAGTGGCTGACTCGGACTACCTGTTGGACTCAACTCGAGTCCATCTCAAACAGTGTTTAAACTTGAAGAAAAAAAGTATAAATTTTCTTTAAAGAAGACCCGCATCTGTTGTCTGATCACTAATTCTGGTCTGGGAAAATCTCTTTTGGATACCTTACAAGGCTGTAGAAAAATAGTAAGACAATGAATCGACAGTCACTGTATTCTTGGTGTACTCGTGCATGTACGCGTTCTGCTGTAAAAGCTTTTCAAGAATGGACTCGGACTTGGGTAAGATTTGATAATTCGGACTCGGGCTTGAGCCAGACTTGGACAAAAATTGACTCGGACTTGGCTCGAACTCGAGCCATTGTGGACTCGGCTTGGACTCGGATGAGGTGGACTTGACTACATCACTCTCTCCTTGTCAAGAAATTAATCTTGGCTAAAAAATTTTATATCGCAACCAGTTTTTGGAATGGTAGGTTACATATTAATGGCTACCAAGCCCAGAAAAGGCAAAATAAACTGAACGTGCGGTTCAGATCTGCGTTGAAACCGAGTCCTCAGGTCCTCAGATATCCATCAAAAGTCAGTCACAAGTAATGCAGAGTCAAGTCAAGTCACAAGCTATTCAAATAAACTTGGACAAAGACAATAATTGTTTGCAACTATTTCTTTATAAATGTGATGCGATCAAGCCAAATGAGTCATTTGTGGACCCTGGTCAAAACATTTTTTATTACAGATTTGAAAAGAGCACAATCTCAGCATTACTGCTGTCAAAACACCATGCTGATACCATCGTTAGTTTAAAAATATGGAAGTCGGAACACCAAGAAATGTGATGAAGTGGTGTGATGAAGTGGTCCTATTTTGTCCTGAATCTCCAAATAAAAATTCCTGACAAACAACTCATTTAGTTTGATCGCATCACAAATACTGTGACTGGACTTGTGAGTGTACTTGATTTACTTGCGATTTGACTTGCGAGCTGTCTTGTGATTTACTCTCGACCAGAAATCATTGACTCGACAAAACTTCTGTTTCAGACATGGAGGGATACAAGTAACAAGCAAAGAATTGAAGCAAATTACTGGGGAATCAAAAGGATTTTCCTGCAACACAATTATCCACCGGTACCTTCCAATATTTGTCTTTCCAGATCTCGCCTGCCACATTTAGCCAAAGCTGTCGCTAGCGTCTGCTTTGTAACACCTCCTGGCGGATTGGACTGTTTCCATGTCAACAACATTTCAAAGATTTGTTCTTCTGTGTTTTGCTTGTCGTGTTTTATGAGAGTTATCCTGTCATTTGAGAGGCCTAGGTGAGTCGCCAGTGGTTCCCAGTGGGCTCCGTATTGTTCTGCTAGCAGACGGAAGAACTTCTCTTCTTCGGACGCCATAGTTTGATGAGTTCAGATCTGTAAGGCAAACAGGGATGAGTATCCACTCAAGTTAAGGAAAGAAATAGTTTTGAAATGGAAACATAAAAAAAGGAAACAATATTTGATGAATTTCAGTCGCAACGGTTTGTTGTGTATAAAATATGCAAATTAAGTGTATCTTCTTTTCGCCTTCGGCGTGCACCAGCCGGCCATAGAGGTGCGTACATCATGATGATCTCTGACATTACTGTAATCAATCTGCATGTGGCTGGCACGCGCTGAAAACAATATGATCGTCAGTCATTGCAAAAATGTTGAAAAGCCTAAATTGGGGACTGAGAAACATTTCCAACCTCATGAACATGATTATGAACATATCCAATGCCGTTAGAAAATACGGAAAGAATTCCATACAAGGCAACCATTCATATTCCTTAATATGACCTGAAAAATACCAAAAGTTGTAAATCTGATGAAGAAACACTTCCTTTAAGGAGTGCAACAATTCTGTGATAATACTTTTTACTTTTTCTGTCATGGCCCATAGACTTTGTGCAGGAGGTCTGTCTGGTCCGAGTGGTGGCCTTTGTAAGTTGTAATGGAATTCTTTCCGAAAATACTTCTACTGAAAATGAACTCGACTTGATCTCCATAGATAGTCTACTTTGTTCACAACTGCACAAGTCATGCAAGTTAACGCAACCAAAGAAGTATTGTCTGGATATTCTTTCCCTCAAGAAAAACAAATGTATCGTCAGACCTCCTAAAGCTAAGCGCTCCTATTTCTGCGCACTCGCCTTTAAGTTATATTTTGAAAAAAAATGTTTATATTATGGCCCAGACAGCACATGTTTTTCATGAAGCGTCCCCTGCGCAGAATTAGGCAGGATTCTTTTCTACAACGCCAAAACTGCACCCTTTGGAATTCCCCGCTTGCTGCCACAAATAAAGAGATTTTGCTTTACTGTTAATCGGTACGGTGGATGATCGTAAGCCAAAAATATAAGTTTTGTTTAGCTGGAGTTACCCAGCCCTGAGTTTTATCATTGGGTTGTCATTTAGGGCTGGAGCTATTTTTTCTCGTAAACGATAGTATAGGCAGGTCCCCCCAAAAAATTTTTGGAAAATGTTCAATTTTGTCCCCGTTACACACTAATTGCAACTGCAACTCACCCCAAACTTGCCTGGAATAACCATTACACAGGTCCTTGAAGTAAAAAACGATCCACGATCGAGATTCAGCCTACAATTGCAGTGAAAACAGGAGGAATAACCGCTAACCTGACAACCTTGCAGGCATGGCCAGGACCGCAATTGGTTTGTGCACAAAAACAAATTGTGTACAATGAATGGCGGTCGGTTACCAGGCTGTCAACTAGTCGTTTTTGCCGGCTGGCTGTTGGCTGTTGGCGCATGACGTCACGCGGAAGCGTAACACCCGATGACTGTTTCATGCACTCATATGAGGTTTACCACTCGCATCACAGCTGCGGTACTGGAACCGCAACCGATAGTGAATGAAACAGTCATCGGGTGTTACGCTTCCGCGTGACGTCATTCGCCAACAGCCAGCGCAGCCGACAAAAACAACTAGTTGACAGCCTGGTAACCGACCGCCATTCATTGTACACAATTTTTGTGTGTGCACAAACCAATTGCGGTCCTGGCCATGCCTGCAAGGTTGTCAGGTTAGCGGTTATTCCTCCTGTTTTCACTGCAATTGTAGGCTGAATCTTCATCGTGGATCGTTTTTTACTTCAAGGACCTGTGTAATGCAGTTTGGGGTGAGTTGCAGTTGCAATTAGTGTGTAACGGGGACAAAATTGAACATTTTCCAAAAAAATTGGGGGGGACCTGCCTATACTATCGTTTACGAGAAAAACTAGCTCCAGCCCTAAATGACAACCCAATGATAACCCAATGATAAAACTCAGGGCTGGGTAACTCCAGCTAAGTTTTGTTGAGGAAAAGAGTGGTTGCTTTGCTATTTTTAAGCTACTGGGTTGCAAAGCCTTATCTGCGCAGAAATACTGGAGGATCATGAGGATCGACATGATCGAGGTATTATAACCATGGAGCTATAAACACATGAGTGTAATTGTTACAACATGATTACCCCATTCAACCGTTTGTGCGACGTCTACATCGAATTTCCAATCATTAATTAGCAGAGTAAATGGTAAACAAGCCCCACTAGGAAGCGTACCACCCACATCATGTCTCCAGTTATACTCCCACCCCCCCCAACGTTGTTTTTTTGGCAAAGTACCTGTCAAGTGTCAGTGTCACTGGTCACGTCAACACCCGGAAAATTTAATAACATGGCAAATTTTGCTCAATGGAGGGCGCTATTTATCCATCATGTGATTTGTGTTCCGGACGTCGTGCACGCGTGGAAATGGAATGTAGCTGCTCACAAACGTATTCACGATTTGCACATAGGCCTAGTTGATTTCTTTGATATTTTCCCCATGTTTATCGGCATCTGTATCTTTTCTTATCATCAGAGCTTTCATTGACTCACGTGGATCAAGGGTCTCTGTGGAAATTTATTCGCTGAGCGGCAAGTAAAATGGATCCATCGCAAAGTGAGTTGATGAACACGTTGAAGCAACCTGGACTCCCTTATTGCTTCTGCTGTATTATCAATATCGGGGATGGGAACCTGCCTATTTTCATTGCGGTTGTGGAGGGGCGGGGCGGGACGTGGGGGAGGTGGGGGAAGGGTTGTGACAGATTAGTTTCCTTTTAATTTTATTGCAATGTAACTTTGTAACTAAGAACCATTTGTAAACATCAAAGTTGGTGATTGTTTAACTTGTATATTTCAGGTCAGATACATTCCCTGTGTTATTTTTGACTTTCTCCCCTCTCCAAAACAAAAGATTCCCTTTTTTAAGTTTTATAAAACTTTTGCCTTATTTATGCTTGCTATTTAACATCTGTAAACAATTTCGGTTTAATGAAATTTATTCTGAAATTAAAAAACGGTGGTGTCCGGAAATTGGGCACAAAAAAATCGGCTGAGTGTTCCCCAACGTGGCGCACTTGAATAAATCTCGGAAAATTCCAAATTAACATTTAAGAATTTCTGTAAAGTTGATCAATTCTGATAAACAATTATTATCTCTACTTACATGAAGTGATGTACCCAACTAGAAATTGATCAGCAAATTATTTTCTTTCTTTTTTGGGACATTTTCAAAGGGTTCACTGTGCACTTTTAACTTTGTAACAGAAAGATAAACTCGTGATTTATCAACGAAAGTGTTAAGAAAAACTTTTGCTCTAGCTAGGCGCTACAGGCGAAATATCAAAGTGCGCCACGTTGGGGGCCGCGCCACGTTAGGGTACATCAATAATACTTCACCATGTTCACTAGTGACTTTAAGTGTAGTGACTAGCCTAGCTATCGTAACGTTAGGCTTAATAAAATAGCAATTTAAAAGTTCTTCTTGTTTGATTATTAAATTATTGCTTACGGGAGGAATTCCATACTGTGCCACCACTTACTTGCTGCCAAAAACATCAATTTTCACCTCACCCTGTGATTTCACCCAAGATGAATCCACGAAGCTTCAGCAATGTGAACAATTTTTAGGATGATGATGATGTCGTATGCTATGGCGATCTCATTTTAATGGTCATGTTTTAGAGCACATTTTGGATGCACACGTCGTGCAGAACTAAGTTGGGGGCACCTGGCCATAGTGATTGAAGTTTCTTTAAGTCAAGCGGTACGTTACACATGACCAACGCATGAGCCGGCCAATGATAGTGCAATACGGCATTATGAATATTTAATTTCTCATGAATTCTTAGTTCATTTAATATTCATTAGTCTTATTTCAATGGATACGGTACTTTAAATACGTCCAAAGATTGATTATTGCAACAAGCGATCGTGCACGGTCCAGTGGTGAAAGTGTTGTGTTTGAAACAAAAGTCCGAGGTTTGAATCTGATGAAGTAAGTGACTGATTAATAAATAGGAATAAAGGAAAGGAGAGGGTGAGAGTAGAGGAGGGAAAGTGGAGGAAATAACCATAAAGGATGCAACTTTTTGGCACTTGAAAATTAATTGAAAACAAGTGGTGGCCTTGTATGGAAAACTTTCCAAATGAAATTCTACAAAGAAAAGGGTGTCTTAAAATCAAAAAATCATTGCTTAACTTATAAGGTTGCAGAATGATGGAAAAAAACACTCAAAGGAATAAAACGGGAGAGGGGTCCATAAATTCACAGTAACCAAAAATGTTTACAATCAAATAAGTTTACAACGATTTGCCACAGAACTTCTTGGATGTATTTAAATTCAGTTTGTATTAAATTTATAATAAACTTCAAAATGTTCTTACCTACAGCTTACTACCGCTTTGTGGTACTGTTCTTCAACTGCATGTTGACGTTTGGGACCTACTTTTGTTTTGACATGCCCAGCGTTCTCCAAGCAGTCTTACAAGGAGTAAGTAACTTACATGTAGTATGAAGCAGAGGTTAAAAAAAATCCAGGGGGAGGGGAGAGGGAGGGGGGGAGTTGATCTCATGATTATTTGGCAATTGGCCGGGATAGTCCACGCAAGTCTTTCGACTTTCCAATTGGGTCCCTTGGTAGAAGATATGGAAGGGAATTATAGTTTCAGTGGTGGGAGGAAAACGCCAGAAGGATAGTCTAGGGAAACCCATGGAATCAGGCAGGGACTGAAAACCCAATCCACATATTGGCCCAGGCGGGATACGAACCCGGGTCACAGCGGTGGAAGGCGAGGAAAGTACAACTAAGCCACACCTGCTCCCTGTTGTACTATTCTCGCAGGGATAGTTTGACGTTATGCCTAGCAAAAGGTGTACAACCTTTTCTTTCACGTCAATTTTGGCAACAAAAAGTGTTTTCAGTTTTCTATTCTTCAATTTAATGTTATAGGCCTACATGTTAAGTGTCTCAACTGATACAGTGCAAGTGTTATGCCCAAAATATGGCCATAGTTTGGGCGTAACACTGTATCATTACATTATGAGAAGCTTGCGATGAATAGGCTTACAACTTATTTATATTACATTTATGTAACTCAAAATGGATAGAAAGAAGGAAGAAAAACACCTTTCATAATCCTTTCCTTTTATTGTTTCACGAACATGACCAGTTTTGTCATCAATGCATCAATTCTTAGGCTTAAGGGATGGTTCATATGTGGCATGAATGCAAACGCGAATTGGTGACATCGCGTCAAGTAATCCGAATTTGCAAAAGATGAACACATTTCAACTCCGGCAAATTTCGTTGCGAATATTTCCTGACGTCAAATTCCTTTCGCATTTATGGGATGAATTTCTATTCTTGCTTGTCCTCATGGGTCGAATCGAAGCCTGAGTCTTATAAGTCGGTCATGCTCCCGAAGATTGCCATGTCACACTACAAGCCACTCATCACATATATGCTGAGTTGTAAGATCAAAATATTGATCTGAAACTCCTAGGCCCTTGCCAAAAATATGTTAATTAATAAATGTTTATACTCTTTTTGCAGAATATCACATGCATAAATGCAACAAAAACTGACTGTGTGGAGGGATTAGACATGACGCCGGACCAGTACAATCTCCTGTATGCAATCTATGCATGGACGTAAGTTTGTTGAAGATCCCTGATTTGTATTCAGGGATCTTGCAGAAAAATTTACAAAAAAGTTCTAGACATGATGCCACACAAGTATAATCTCCTGTAGATGCCATTTATGCATGGCCTTAATTTTGTTGAAGATCCCTGACTTGTATTCAGGGGTCTTAGGAAAAAATATTAGGAAAAGTTCTAGACGTGACATTGGACCAGTTCATCTCTTGTTGCCATATATGCCTGATGTAAGTTTGTTGAAGATCCCTGACTAGTATTCAGGGATCTTGAGGAAAACTTCAGGAAACAACTTCTTTAATAACCGAAGCACAAGATTGTAATTTGAAGTATTGTGATTTAATGGAATATCGCCTGTAATAGTAGTAACGCAGTTTCAGCACCAAATTTGCCTACTTCAGTTTGGTTTAATGATTAATGATAGTGAATCCCAAATGACAGATAGTAAGATCAGAAGAGATATTTTGTCAAAAGCGGTTTGTTGTATAGATCTGTATTGTACTTTTTTATCCTTATTTGTTTAAAAATATTTCATTGTACAGGAATGCCATAGTGGTGATTGGGGCAGGGTTCTTGATCGACAAACTTGGAAATCGAGGTGAGTAGTCACAGTTGTGACTCAAATATAGCCCAAAAAACCCTTCATTGCATACTTTGTGTTTTAATTTGACCCCGCGTATGAACTTGACATAGGGGAGTGTGTGGCCTAGTGGTTAGGGTTCGTGACTCATGATCAGAGGGTCAGGGGTTCGATTCCAGCTGCTGGTCATATATTGTGTCCTTAGGCAAGCCACTTCACCCCCACTTGCCCCTCTCCACCCAGGAGTATAAATGGGTACCGGCATTAGCTGGGGAGTATAACCTGCGATGGACTAGCATCCTGTCCAGGGGGAATAGAATATTCTCAGTCGTTTCATGCTACTGAAACCGGAGATAAACTCCGGCCAGATGGGTCACAGTGGCCTGTGACAGACTTTACTTTTACTTTACTGTGAACTTGACATACATGTACATGCTTTTGTGACAGTTCATCAGAACCCAATGGTTCGTCTTGAACCTGCAATCCGCAGAATTGCCCGCAACATCTTTGGTTCAGTGTACTCTGCCTAGCCATGTTTCATTATTTAAGCAAGCCAATACAATTAGTCTGATGAACAGGAGTTACAATCATGAAGTGGATTTTAATTCTGATAAAAGGTATCAGTATACTACAATGATTTAAAAAAAATAAAAAATATTCATCCAACTTTTTGGCTGTAGTAGAAATTGGCTCGAAACACCATGGTGTCGGATGTACTCAGACAACTTGATTTTTTTTTTGGATGTACATTTGTAATTATTGATAAATTTTTCAGTTAAGAGTTACAGCTGGATTATTGATCATTGTTAGAAATAACTATATTTCAATAAAATAGAGATAATATGCTTTAAAATGATATGCCTGTGTTATTTGTGGCATTTGGATATTTTGAAGTTTTTTGCATTTTTGAAGAAATACTTGGATATTTTGAAGTTTTGGCATTTAGGTTTATTATTCCGTGGAATTGCCCAGGAAGCAAAAGTTTGAATTTTCTTTTTCTTATTTTTTCCTCTCGATGGACTGTTTCTCCAGTTGGACTGTTTCTGTTTTCCGGCCTCTGTCTGATCGGTTCCAGCACGTTTGCCGCAGGAGCGATGCTCAAGGGTACTAACGCCATGTTTCCTATCATGCTCATTGGCAGGCTGATATTTGGATCAGGAAACGGCTCGCTGACAAGTAAGTATTGTAACGGACAGTTTATGCAGCTTTTTTGTTGTCATTGCTTTCTTGCACTAGGGCTCTGGCGGAGGGGCTCTGGCGCCAGCGGTGCGCACCTGACCTGCTTTTGGGTCTGGCTAGTGCGCGCTCTGGCTCTATAAATACATTGTAGGTTGCTTAAGTGGGGTTCTTTTGTTCACTTACGCTGGTAGGGCTTGGCTAGATTCCAGGGTTGGGTAAAGTTGCTACAATTGTAAACATTTGTTCAGACTGTGTGTTTTCTATGCTGGGAACCAGCTGTTGTGGTACTGGTAGCGGTGTGGCAAGTTGACCACATAGTTTTTTTGCTGTAAAGTTGACTTTCTTCTGGAGTTGGAAATCCTGCGTGTGTGTGTCCCCTTTTCCTGCATTTTGCTAGATTTGGAGGACAAGGGCCTTGAAGGTTTATGCTACTTTATTGACGTTCATATTTGATCAAGGTTCTCAAAGTGTACAATTCATCAGCTTTTCAAGTAATATTTTCAACCCAAACTTCAAGTAATATATTTGTTAAAGTTGGAGTGCTGAGTTTTGTGTTCCTTGCAAAATCTTTCTCAAAGGCAAAAGAGAACATATTTATCTGTGGGTAAGTCGAAAAAAAAGTCCCCGTTTTGTCCCATACGTAATGCAAGGTTTTCATTGATTACATAATCACCATAGAGACTAATAACATAAAAATACTTGTGGGTATTCTCCTTGTCGATGCCCAACAGAAGAATAAAGAACACTGAAATCCATGAATATCTTCGAGGGTTAAACCTTGGTTACGTATGTGACATAGTGTGCACCAATTCTTGGACTTGCCCCTGTACTAATAAGAGAAATTTTCCCAAATATTTGGTCATTTGAAATGTAATACCATGAAACTGTATGTAGTTTTGTGATGATAATAAATAATGTATTAAACATAAATGACAAATTTACCCAAATAAGTAGCGCTTGGAGATGCATATGACTAGCCTCATGCCATACGGTAGCATATCGTTAATTTGACAGAACAAACTTACAGTTAAAATCGAATGGTATTTCAGTTATTTATTATTGTTTTTAAAACATTTTTTTGCTTCACACAGTCGTCCAGAATCGAATCACGGCGTACTGGTTCAGAGACAAGGAGCTAGCCTTTGCTTTTGGGATCACTTTGACATTCTCAAGATTGGTTCGTGATGATCCCCCATTTTTGTTTTTGTTTTGTTTGTTATATTGCGGTTAAGCTTTTTACTCATTTCTTTTTTCGCTTGACAGATGGAATGTGACAGATGGTATACAAATAATGAATGTTTGTAAGTGCAATGGTAAGAATAATTTCGTGAGGTAACAGATGAAATGTTCCATTCCACGAGGCGAAGCCGAGTGGAATGGAACATTTCATCTGTCACCGAATGAAATTATTCTTTCTATTGCACGAACGTGAAACATTCATTATTTGTTTTATATAACACCTGAATAAATCCTTGTCATCTGATTGGTTGACTTTTAATAGCCAATTTATTCAGGTTAAAAACTGTTTAAAAGTTCAACAAGTTCATCATGTTTATATTAATGCAGACTGTTCAACAGATTGAGAACAATCATATTCAATTTATCTCGATTTAAAACAGCGCCACCACCAGCAGCAGTGACACCGTGCAATGGAAGTTCTATTCACCGTGCAATAGAACTTCCATTGCACTGTGCGCTGCACGCCACGCGCGCGCCATTCGTTGGTACGAATAATTCAATGACATGTGATCAACGATCCACCAATCAGATGACGGGGATTTATTCAGGTGTTGTATAAAATGTTCTATTCCATGAGTTGAGGCCAAGTGGAATGGAACATTCCATCTGTCACCGAATGAAATTATTCTATCCATTGCACCAATGTGGGACATTCATTATTTGTTACACACAAGCCTGCATCAATCCTCCTCATCGTCCACCATTACATGTGAATGAATGTACGGCATCAGAGCCATTAGAGCCATGTTATCATTCCAACAACAGTGTGACTGTGTCTCATGGAATCTTTATTTACCATGGAAAAGAACTTCCATTTTTGCGGTGCGGCCGGGCCGTGTGTTGGGACAGATAATTCAATGACATGTGATCATTACTATACCTCATCCATATTCATGATCGAGTGCCGAACTCTCACTGGTCAATTCACCATCACGTGCCAGATGTTATTCTTGCTGTTTACCAAACGCCCGCGCGAGGATTTTACGCACAGGTTAAATACGCATGCGTATTAGACTGTCGCACGGGTTGCCCGTGCGACAGTCTACTACGCATGCGCTTTACAAAGCAATCGAGGAACTGTCGCACGGGTGTAGTACGCAAGCGCGAACATCAGCTCAATGATGCCGTACTCAGTGGAGAAGATTTATGGACAATAAATATGCCTCCTGTACAAAAGAAAGTTGTATACAAGCAATATTATATTACATAATAATGCATATTACATCCATATTACATCCCTGCTGAGGAGATTATGCAGTATTCCACCAGAACCAGAACCAGAATTAGTGTGTTTACAACTGTATTGCAAACGACCGAACTAGTGAAAATGAGCAACAATGTTCTTTTTGTGAGCTGTATGAGTTTCTCCGAAAGTGTTGTTTTAAGTGCATATATATACATGAAAAAATCGGCAACTGAATATGTATGAGGTATAGTAAAACAAATATAACATGGTTTATTTCGGGTGGACAGTTGATATTAGCTCCCCTCGGTATTGCAAGTTGACAAACTAGTTCCCGAGGCGAAACTTCCAATACCTCGGGGAGCGAATATCGACTGTCCACCCTCAAACCATGTTATATTTGTAAAATGACCCACCGATCAGATGACGGGGATTTATTCAGGCGTTTTGTTACATATTTTTTGTACTCTGGCACCAGCTTTACTAGTCATTCATAACTCAGGGTGTAGCAAGTCAAGTTGTAGTTGCTGAACACTTTTAAATTTCTTTTTTTTCTGGGCAATTGACCTAACATAATAATAATAATAATAAAGTTGCATTTATTATGCGCATATACCATAAAATGTTCAAATGCGCATGACAAAATGTGAACAGTAGCTAAAATATTAAAAGTACGAATTCGAATTACACATTAGTCTTAAATGTAAAAAAACACTAGATATTTTAGATAACTCTGTCAAAACAATGGAACTTAAAATTACAAAAACAAGACCTACATTTAATATAGATAATAGTGAAACCTTATACGAATGCCTTTGTAAAAAGAAAAGTCTTAAGCTGTAGAATCGCATTAAAATCGTGTCAACGCAGCTTGTAAAATATTGTCCAATTACATGAAAAAAGGTGCAAAATCTGAGACAAACAAAACTTAGTCTACAAAAATTCCATAGGGTTGTCTAAGGGGCGTGGCTAACTCACAAACGGCGATAGGTCAATTCATATCCATTTCCCACCTTTTTTTCTCCTTTACAGGGGAGCGTACTGAATTTCTTCCTCACCAAGTCCATTGAAGATAAAGTTGGTTTGAACTGGGTTCTGTGGGGTGGTGCCTTCCTGTGTGCCCTGGGGTTTGTCGCGGCTATTGTCACAAGCGGTCTGGATATATATGGAGTGCGCCAACTTGGCCAGGTAGGAGTTGAAACCGAAATGGTTGGGTCGATGGCAATTTTTTTTTGTCTCATTGATAATAAACAATTGTTAGAGAATGCTTTTTCAGCCTAGGATGAGGCAAAAAAAACCCCCCATAAACCAGTATCTTGTCCTCGCCTGCTTACTTGGGTTTTTTTTATTCATAAATGTGCAATAAGTTGTCTATTTATTTGTTTCCATCAAAATTGTAGCGATTTTAGAATGCGTTATGGCTGTTATGGACACAATTTTGTATCAGCAAAAGAGTCGAGAAAATAGAAGAATCCATCCGCCATCTTGAAAACTCAACTTTACAATTAAATTACATGATGTAAATCATGTAGACATAAAAGACAATGAAAACTACTCGTCCCAACAAAAGAGTTGAACGTCCTTATTTCAGGAATCTAACGTGAAGCAGAGCTCTAAGCAGCTTCACTTCAGTGACATCCGTTACTTCACTTCATCATATTGGCTGGTTGTCTTGACGATCATGTTCTTCTACAACGGAGTCTTCCCTTTTGTGGCAGACGCAAGGTACAAAAGCTAGCGTCTGCAACCCTACAAATGGTTAAAGGGAATGTACAACATTTGCTTTAGCTGCAATTTTCAGAAATAAATGGATTTGGAGGTTTAGTATGTTAAAGCAAATATTGTTAAAACTACCAATCATGTTCTTGTAGTCTGGTTCCCCGACCCCAGTTAAGATGAAACGGAGGAATTTATAGACTTTGGGGAATTGTGAGGTCAGAGAATCAGTCTAGCAGGCTTGAAGTCTTCACAGGTGTAATCAAATGCAAAGAAAATGTGGAATAACTAAATATGAAAAATTAGGAGCAGTTTCTTAAAAAAGCCAGTTTTCTCCAACGCTGGTCGGCTGACCAGCGTTGGAGAAATACAGCTTTTCTTGAAAATGACAGCACACCAGGAGCCACGATTTTACAGGATGCTTTAGACTGTCATTCCCTAACAATTCAGTAAGGTATTTCGTGATAATTTGATCCTTTCGTTTTGTGTTTACAAGTGTTGTATCTTCCCTTTTAAGGAACTTTCTTCTTCCCAGGGTCTAGGTTTTTTTTTTAACAATTATCCATACTCCACAGAAGATTACCTCAAAGGAATTTGAAGTGTGGGTGCAAACTCTATGGGCAAAACTGGTTTTTCTAAACTTGAAGGGTTGTGAAGTGCGGAAGAATGCGAGGGTTAACAGAAACTGACAATTGTTATATAAAAAATACATATTGGTCCCTCCCTACCCTACTTGGTGGTCTGTTGATGTCCTGTTTGTTTTACAAGTGCTCCTCTGTGTGTTTTGTTGTAGTAAGTTCATCCGAGACAAGTATAATTTCACCGAGGAGTCTCCAGTGCCTGGCTACTTGGCAGGAGCTGTATATGATGTCTCCCTCCTCCTGTCTCCGTTCCTAGGGGCTCTGATTGTAAGTATCAAGTGATAAACCATGTCCTTACCGTAGGTGACTTTTGTCGACAAGGAAACCACACACAGAGCATTCACACACAACAGATACATTCACTACTTTTCAACAAGCTGGTGTGTTAGTATGTTTTGCTGCCCACATATCAACTATATACCAGCTGAAAACAGAGACAAGAATTATTTCCAGATTGTTCTAATGATATTATTTATTCATAATGTTATTAAGGGAATAAACGTGTGATTGGGAGGTATTAAACACTCTGTTCAAAACAGGTTGGAGTCTGGATGCTGATAGTTACTCAAGCAGAAGGCGAGGGTAATTATCAGCAGAACGCAGGTGTACCAGTGAAGTGTGAATTTAGGACTATGCAATAATGACTCATTGTGCATGCCTACGAGAGGATTGTGACAGTTCAACTAATAAAACGGTGCTGGCACCAGATTTCATAGGAGTCCAAATTTCATGTGACACTGGAAAAGTGTTTAAGACCAGCCAGCCGGTCTTTATCAACCGTTTTAAAACCGGCCACATGACGGGCTCTCGACCAGTAGGAATGGGTAAACTGTCTTAGGTATTTATGAATATACAATTATAGAAAACTGTTTCAGAAGTATACGTGCACAATTTTAGGTATGGAGTGCCATTTGGTCATTTGATGAAATGGCTTGCAGTTTGATAACTGGGACCAGATCAACAAACAGGCATAAGTTTCTTATTTTTGCACAAGTGGCCTTGACTTTTACATAACAGGAAAGAGAACAGTTCAAGTAACAAACTTTACAAACACGACACTTTTGTTTTTAATCACTCCTTGACAGTGAAAATCTATGTTGTAAAAGTGAGGTTTCAACGTGTGGTCCATTTTTCAACAATGTTGTAATAAAAGGGCTAACAAAAAAAAGCACCTGTACTACATTGTACTACATTGTATTACATTGTGTTTCATTGTATTACATTGTATTACATTGTATTACATTGTATTTATTCCCTGATGAATCCATAAAACCATAGAGTTCTCCGACAGTTTTGGACAAGGAGTAACAGGCCGGGGGTTGGGGCGATACAAAAACTAATGGGTTAACAGATTTAATTAGTGTTAGCAAATTTTTCATACCTAAAATACGTAAATCATCACTTGAAATTAATCTTTTAATGTTGATGTGCGTTTTTCAATATCAGGACATCGTAGGAATGCGTGGTGTGTTAGCATTGTCTTGCTCCATTGCCACTCTGCCTGTGTTTGGTCTGTTGGCTTTTACCAGCGTCTATCCCCTGGTCTCCACGCTATGGCTTGGGTTTACCTACTCTTTTGCTGCGGTAAGTAACGTCTGTCTCAAGTCATTGTTAAGGTCATCAAGTTAGTGCATTTCTCCTGTTTTTCCTGGCATGAAGCAGCTCAAAATATATCTATTCCCATCCCCCAGGTACCAGTAGATACACTCAACCAAAAAAGAAAGTCCCCCCTTCCAATACTTTTTTGTCTAACTCAAAAACTACTGAGCACCTCTCACTCAAATAACAACTACACCTGTAATCAGTACAGAAATTCCTTAGCAATCCAGCCATACTCTTATTTGGCCCAAAACAGTGATAATGTGTACGAATTTATGCAGTTTATGACAAATGATACCGAAAACAGCTGCACTTTTGTATACGTGCAAGTTGTGGTTCACACTCACCTTGCACGTATGCAAAAGGGCAACTTTTTTCCGGTGCCATTTGTCATAAATTGCATAATTTTGTACACATTACTGTTTCGGGCCAAACAAAGTGTATGGCTGGATTGCTAAGGAATTTCTACACTGATCAGTCGTAATTTGACCAAGATGTACCCAGTAGTTTTTGAGTAAGACAAAAAAGTATTAAGGGGGACTTTCTTTTTGGTTGAGTGTAGTTTTGGTGGAGAGAGTTGAGTAGGGGTAAAGTGGCTTGCCCAAGGGCACAGCATCTGTAGTTGATCCTCTGAACATCAGATTATGAACATTTTAGTCCTCAAAGAGGGTTGCCAGTCCATTGCTGTCGCTCATTTATACCCCTTCGTGGGAGCGGTAAATGAGGTAGAATGGCTTGCCCAAGGACACAGCGTATATGCAGCAGTGGGATTCGAACCCCTGACCATCAGATCACGAGCCACAAACCCTAACAACAAAACAATACTCCTCTTTTCTCACTTTGAAGTCACATGACACATGGTTGAAGTAATACTGCCTTTACTCTGTAACCTAGGCAAGTCTGTGGCCATCTATCCCCCTCGTGGTCACCCAGGCAACCGTTGGCACGGCGATGGGGTTTGCAACATCCATCCAGATGATTGGGATTGGCATATGCAACCAAGTCATCGGCGCTATTCTAGGAAACTCCAATAAAGCGTAAGTGGGATATCCATCTGAGATACACCCTAGAAAATATATTACTTGGGGAGAAGTGTCATTGCTCAGGAAACTAAATCATTTAATCCCTGTGATTGACTTGTGATTGACTAGTGCTTGACTTGTGATTGACTCGTGATTGTCTTGTGATTGACTTGTGATTGACTTGTAATTGACAGATGATTGACTTGTGATTGACTTGTGATTGACATTGACTTGTGATGGACTTGTGATGGACTTGTGACTGACGTTTGATTGACTTGTGATTGACTAGTGCTTGACTTGTGCTTGACTTGTGATTGACTTGTGTTGGATTTGTGATTGACCTGCAGTTGAGTAGTGATTGACTTGTGATTGACTAGTGCTTGACTTGTGATTGACCTGTAATTGAGTAGTGATTGACTTGTGACTGACTAGTGCTTGACTTGTGCTTGACTTGTGATTGACTTGTGTTTGATTTGTGATTGACTAGTGCTTGACTTGTGCTTGACTTGTGTTTGATTTGTGATTGACCTGTAATTGAGTAGTGATTGACTTGTGATTGACTAGTGCTTGACTTGTGATTGACCTGTAATTGAGTAGTGATTGACTTGTGATTGACTAGTGCTTGACTTGTGATTGACCTGCAATTGAGTAGTGATTGACTTGTGACTGACTAGTGCTTGACTTGTGCTTGACTTGTGATTGACTTGTGTTTGATTTGTGATTGACTAGTGCTTGACTTGTGCTTGACTTGTGTTTGATTTGTGATTGACCTGTAATTGAGTAGTGATTGACTTGTGATTGACTAGTGCTTGACTTGTGCTTGACTTGTGATTGACTTGTGTTTGATTTGTGATTGACCTGCAATTGAGTAGTGATTGACTTGTGTTTGATTTGTGATTGACCTGTAATTGAGTAGTGATTGACTTGTGATTGACTTGTGCTTGACTTGTGCTTGACTTGTGATTGACCTGTAATTGAGTAGTGATGGACTTGTGATTGATTTGTGATTGACTTGTGATTGACTTGCGATTGACTTGCGATTGACTTGTGATTGACTTGTAACTAACGCTAATGCTTTTAATTGATTCCATCAGAATCCAAGTCTGAAACCGACAGACTCAGTTCACAACTCTTTTTCTGTTCGCAGCTTGCCATATGAGGAGACAGTACAGCGATGGAAGTATGTCATGATATTCCTGTTTGCTAACACGTGTTGTTGTGTCGTAACGGCAGCGCTTCTCAATATCTCAGACAAGAGAAAGGTTCGTTCAAATATCGCAATCTTAGCTTCTTTGCCAAAGTTTGTTCACATAAATACAGGAATTTTAATGCAGGATGCTGTAACCATATTGATCTTTAGCAAGCAACAATATTGACAGACGATTGAAAATTGGTAAAACACTTTTTCTTTTTTGGTTTTACTTTTGTTTTACTTTTTTGTTCATTTGACGATACCTTGTTTTGCTTAGCATTTGTGACATTTTCTTCCATTGGAATTAATTTAAACATTGAAACACTCTTTTTGAGATCCGACATTGGTTGTTCGGTCACAGGCTGAAATTTCAAATGATCGTTCAAAAATTGGCCCGGTTTTTGTGACCCTTCGTTTGTTTGAATGTCTATAAGGGAACTCAAAACTCACCCACAGCATGAAAGAAAATTATATTTTTACTGCTATTGAAACTATCATAATTCGACTTCTGACTGCAGCATTTTGAACGAAGAAACCTGCTTTTACCACTAATTTAAATGCCATCGTGCTAATGTTTTATTTCATGGTCCCTTTTTCGCTTCTAGGGTCGTGTCTTGAACCAAAGTCGACGTCAACGATTGCAGCACATGGCCTCACTGACAGAGAGTTTAGTAACTGACGATGATTCCCCACATAGTCATCTGTCTGTCAACGATTCAGAACCCCTACTCTATTCACCTGACTCTCTCAAAGACGAAATGTATGATCCTACCGTCATCAAGTCTTAAACAGTTCCTCAAAACGCTGGCTTTAGCTTTGGCCATGGTTCAGGCCTCTGAGATATTTGTGTTTAAATCTAGCGAAAAGACAGCATAGTCTGGCTCCGTAATGTTCTTGAGACAGATATCGACAAATGTTGATCCAAACACTCAAGGAAGCCAAGGGTATAAACCATGAAGCTGTACCCTGAAGCCAAAGCTGAAATCTAACCCAGGATTTAAAAAAAGGGCCTGAGATTGCAAGGTACAGGCATGTAACTTTTCCTCAGATCAGCTGATTTCCTCTGTTTTTACTTCCCATGTGTGCCATTGAAAATAGAAAAATACTGTACAAAGTCTTGGAAAGATGTGAATTTCCTCTTTTTTTTGTGATTTCCCAGTTGCATGCCTGAAAGTAAAATTGTACACAAATCCAGAAAAAACTCAAGTCCCAAGTCAGATTAAAGTAACAGGGAATGAACAGTTACACGAAAATGCCTTTTTCGGGCTTGAAGCAATTTTGAATAATATTTGAGTATTCAACCTTTCATTTGATCGAATATTCGGTTATACCTCAAGGCAGATCTTCGTTCACCGGATTTCCAGTAAAAATGCCGTCATGAAGGTTTCATTATAATTTATTTCAACACAGTTTACATCAATACATGTATATCATTTATTTACAAAGAATGCTAACTTTGCACATCCACAAATTGTATTTTCTTCAAAAATCCATTTCTATATTCTCGGATGGATTCTACATTTTATTGTTGTGGGCATATAATCAGCTAAGTGTCCGGCGACAACTTCAAATAAGCTTTTGGAATGCAATTTTGTCATAAAATAAAAGACTTTTTCCCCCTTTTATATTTCATTGCATTTCACCTTGATAGAAAAACAAATATTCAAATATGGGGTAATATTCACATATTTGAATATTTGGCACAGCTGTAATGCCATCGTCACATGAACAAGTCGGACAAACAAGTTCAGAGTGAATGGGGTTCATGTTGTACAGTAATCTCAATTTTTTTCCTGTTAAATATTTGCATTTTCTTATTGTGGTGGTTGGGGATTGTATATAAATATCAAAGTGTATAAACTGCAATTATCCTCTGCATGTGATCTGAGATCTTCCAATAAGGTGCACAATTTAATAATTATTTAAGGATATTTTTAACTCAATTTTGCCAGTTTTGTTGCTTTAATTCGTGTTCTTCTGCCAGTGCTAGATGTACATATGTAAATGTTAAGAAGTGGTCTTTTTAAAAGTTGCTTTCCCCGTTCTATTTTCAAGCTTCATTGTGAAAAATAGATTCCTTTCCTAAATTGCTATTTTGCTTGGAATATACAATTTATTCAATTTTAATTTAGACATCAACTGGAAAAAGTCATTTCGAATTATAACTTTACATATTTCAATTTATTCATGGCCCAACAGTCCTTCTTTTCTTGTGGAGTAGGCTGGTTCCCACCCCACAAGGCAGATCCGTTTGTGCCCAAAATAACTTGTTCAGAGGGTTCTAGACACCGTAAAAGGGGTAAAAAGAGTTTTATGTTTGGAATAAAACTTACAAGTTGTAAGTTTATTAACATAAAATAATCAAATTTATTGAATAGTATGAGGAAAGCAACTTTAAGAGAACAAAAATAGATTTTGTTGTATAGGGTTTAGCAGGGTTATCATTGAAGCTAGGTACATGTATATTCTTAGATGGTATCTCTTTTTTACAACTTCACAGGGTGATGTTGAACCTTGCATGGTAAAACACTTTGAAGACATCTGCTTTAATTTACCAAAATGCAGGGTGTACTTTTGGTTGTTATTGAAAACCTAAATTACAATTAGAATTCAAATAATAAAATTCAAATTTAGAAAACTTTATCTTGCCTTGTATGAATTGTCGTGCAAGCTGTTATTTTACAGTACTTAATTTAAACCAAGGCCAAGTGTTTTGCTGTTCAGGAAGAAACTAATTCTTATCAGATTTATACGCTAAGCAAAAATAGACAGAAAGCCAGTCTACAATACTGTATGAAGCACAGTTTTGTGGTTAGCAGAATAGCAGTGGCAAGAAATTGGTACCAAATGTTGAAAATGTGGAGGCATTATACACATTAAAGAAAAGGATATTAACTTTCTCGGTTTGCTGTTTCTTCAGATCTTGGCCAATTGCATCACTCTGCTTTAATACCAAAAGTGTAAAATCCCTGCTTCTTGTAGCATAAAATTCTGTGCTTACGGTTAGCATATTTTACAGGTAAGCATGGAATTTTGGCTTCTGTGCTTGCGTACATCCAAAACTAAGGATTCTGTGCTTACAGGGGTGGCACAGGTTTTTTGGGCTAGCAGTGTTAGCACAGACTGGTGATCGTTAGCGCGGAACTCTGTGGTGAGCAGAGCCATGAAATTGAGCGCCGGTGTTATGCACGTCGCCAAGATGTTAGCTTTGTAAACTCCTTGGGTATCTTGGAGATGGGTCTTAACAGTTAAGGAAAACTACAGTTTATTTCTTTAAGTTACTTGAATTAAAAGTTAATTGAGGAGACCTTACAGGTCACAAAGTAGCTGTTCCAAAACAAGGGACCTGTTTGTCACAAAACTCGCAAAGTTCCCACAAAGTTGTAAAAATAAATGCTTGATCCAGTGGCCACATGTATCATATAAGTTAACTTTCTGTTGGCTACTATCACTTTGATTTTGAGTGCCAAAAACACTGCCAATACCAATGGAGGATGCAATTGATTTGAAATATTCAGAGCCATCAATAAAGTGGCAACAACATGGCTCCAGAAAATGCATTAAAAGGCTTCATGCATCATAGCACTTGGGAACCATGTTGTGTCCGATTGTTTTAACGGTTAAAAGGTTCCGATTAAAACGTGAACCTTAAGAATTCTCCTTGTTTATTCAATGAAGATAGACAATTAATTTTCCTAGGAATTTATGAAATAAAAGCGACAATCAAAATTGTCAACATCTGTCATTCTTTTGTTGGTATTATTTGTCTGTTGTGCAATGAGAAAAGTTACCAAATAGAAATGTTGTTGAACTTAAAAAGTGTGTTTCTAAATACCAGCATTTTGAAGTCAAAATATTTCTCATTCTTTGGTAGGGAATGGTGCACCGTATTTGTAGACTTACAAAGTTACAAACTCTTTCAAAAAAAACCCCACAGTTTTTTTTGTTGAATTTCATGACAATTATTGATGTGGTTGACTTGTACATTCTGTCTGTCTGTGTAAGGTAAGTACAAATTATGTGAAACTTGAAATTAATTTGTGTCCTCAGTATTATCAAAAATGAAACGGATGTTTAAAGAACAATACTTGTGTGTTTCTGCATCGATTATTTACATATTGTGACTTCATATGCATCCGTAAATAATTATGACTTAAAATGTTAATGCATAAAACAGGTGCAAGTAATCACTTATTGGAAGTGAGCAAATGTTAGTTTAGTTTATGACAAACTGCTGGGCATATGAAGTTTTAATTACTCTTCTGTTTATGTTTACTTTTGATTAGTTTCTCTGCTGAAACACCTGTGATTATTTATATAAAATGTGTGTGTTTTGTGTACAGCTGCAGTGGAGTTATTGTAAATAAATGAAGAGATGTCACCGATGGAAACTTGGAAATTTACAAAAGGTAAATATATTTTATTAGAACAGTTATTATTTTGTATTCAGGCTATCCATGCTTCACTCGAGTGTGGTCATTGCTGTTGTTTTGTTTCAGAAAATGTCCCTTTTGGACTAAAGATTTGCGGTTTTTTTACGTTTCAAATGTTGAATAGTCAATTTCTTGATTACTGTATGGACTAACTTGGGTAATTCATTCTACCTTTCGGGTGTTACTAAAATTGACTAAATTTACTGGGAGATATGGCGTTCTTTACGTTGGACCGCACCGCCAAACGTAAAATGGCACGCCTAATTGCGTTGCTACTCCTCACGACCTGTGTTGTTTTTGGAGTGCTTTCCACCCGAGATGCAAAAGTTTACGTCATGCAGAAGAACACGCAGCATGTTGTGTATGACGACAACCAGAAAGAATACACCTACGACAGAAGCTCCCCATTGATATTCGTCGGTGGATTTCCCCGCAGTGGCACGACGCTGATGAGAGCGTTATTGGATGCACATCCCGATGTAAGATGCGGGGAGGAAACGCGCCTCATCCCGAACTTGCTTCAAAGTCGCTCCAAGTGGGTGGGAAATCGTGTTGAGAGAGAACGACTCAAAGAGGCTGGCATCGATGATGAAGTCATCAAGAACGCGGTCGCGGCTTTCGTGTTAGAGATCATGGCTAGACACGGGGAGCCAGCCAAGAGGTTATGCAATAAAGACCCATTCGTTCTGTCCTCGTTATCTTATATGCATGGTGTCTTCCCGAAAGGCAAGTATATATTGATGATTCGAGACGGCCGCGCCAGCGTTCACTCCATGATCACGCGACACGTGACAATCACTGGCTACAACATGACCAGCTATCGAGAATGTCTCATCAAATGGAGCCGCACCATAGAGGGGATGTACAACCAGTGCTTACAAGAAGGCCCTGAAGTCTGCTTGCCCGTGTACTACGAGCAACTTGTGCTTCATTCGGAGGATTGGATGAGGAGGATCTTGGAGTTCTTAGATCTTCCTTGGGATGATGTGGTCCTGCATCATGAAAGCGCTGTGGGAAAACCTGGAGGAATATCACTCTCCAAGTAAGCACTGGAATCATTTGAACAAAAAAATTAGATGACTGTTCCATTTAGCCCAAAATGTGTCGGCTTTACACTGGTATGATATGGACTTAGTTTTAGACAGCTCTGTAGTCTTAGAAAAAGCAAAGATCGAAGAGCTGCTGAAGTCAGAAATTTGCTGAACAAAGTAGTTTGCAAAAGCAGCAAAAACGGCTTTCGCATTTTGTCATGTTTACTAGCAAAAAAGAAAAAAAAAGAAAAAAGAAATGCAACTTTATTGTAAAACATACTCAAATGTAATAAGGAATTCAGGATTACAGGAGACAGTGTTTAATGTTTTCAGCAACATGGCTTCTCATTGGGAGTCACTGAGGTGGGACAACCTGGATCAATTGTTTTTTTTGTGAGGTTTAAGGCAGCATTGTTATTACAGAAGCAAGATTATCTTAACCAAGTTGCGTTTCTTTCTTTGCCTACAGTATAGGTGATTCTCAGTTAATTTGTAGAGCATATGTTTTTCTCAGTTGTTTTAAGCATTTTTCCCCTTTTCAGCAGCTCTTTGGAATTTTCCCTAGTTCTATTTTCCCTTTTTTCCCCACAAAATGTTTTTGAGCGTACCCACTGGCTATTCCAGTCACCCCTCCATACCGTCCTGTCCAAGTGAATCCTAACTTCAAAAATCATTTTGTTTTAAGGAAGAAATTTCAAATTTTGATATCTTTATATTGTGGGGACATTTGTTGTCTGTTGTTTCCCCTGATAGGAGAACACCATCACAAAAGTCTTTCAATCAGTGTTTTCATTTTCCTATTTCAAACTCTTGTTTAATGTTTAGAACAGAGAAATCCACAGACCAGGTGATTAAGCCCATCAACAAAGGAGCGCTGACGAAATGGGTGGGTCACATTCCACCAGACGTCATGGCCAACATCGACACCATAGCACCGATGCTGACACGTCTAGGATACGACACGCACGCAATCTACCCAAACTACGACAAAAGGAACGAAGACCTGAATCTGTGGGATAGAGGACGGGTCGAGATGCAGAAACAACACAAGATCAATATACAGGATCTTCAGAGGAGTAAAGGTTTTATTCCAAAGAAAGTGGGTCAAGAAATGGCCCAGTTCAGGCGTAAATAGTCAAACAAATAAGGCAGTGTCCGTAGTAACATACTTGGCTGGCAATAATGCGGTTCAGCCCCCTCTGGGCCCAATTCCATGGCTCTGCTAACCATTCTGATCACCATTCTGTGTAAGCAACAAGATTTTGTGCTAACCTACTAAGCACAGAATCCCAGTAGGTATGGGTTCCTTGCTAACCTGTCAAATCTGCTAACTGTAAGCACAGAATTGTCTGCTCGAATAAGCGGGATTCTTCATTGATGGTAGGCGTGCAGAGCCTTGACATTGGGGCCAAGTTTGATTTTCATTGTAAACTTCAACGTCTTTAAAAAGCTGTCTGTAATTCCCCAATATGTCAGGAACATTTTTAAAATGTAGATTTTCATTTTGTGTCTTCCCAAATTGTAATAGGCCTGAAATTTGTGGTCTTGATGTACTTAAGAACGTGACCAAGAAGCTCGGCTGTGTCTGTCTTTGTGAGTCTAGACCATGGGCGGATATCCCGGGGGGGGGGAAGGGGGGGGGGGGGATATATCCCCCCCACCTTTTGACCAGGGGGGGATGACCAATGTAACCATCCCCCCCACTTTTTCAAGGCAGGCGTACTAATTTGGGCAGGGTCCGTAACTTGCCAATACTCCTTGACAGGCCAGCACCACGCAGCCCAGCAAGTGCAAGTGTCGTTCGCTTACCGTAATTTTCGGAATATAAGCCGCCCTGTGTATAAGCCGCAGCGCTCCAAAAAATTCAGGATAAAATTCAGGCCACAGCGTATAAGCCGCACCATCGTATAAGCCGCACCATTTTATGTAAAGGATAATGCCCGAGGTACGCGACATTCGTGGGTAAGAATGGCCCGAGGGCGAAGCCCGAGGGCCATTCTTACCCACGAATGGCGCGTTACCGAACAATATCAAATGTCCCCCCCCCCAGACTTTTGAACTCGTGTCTCATTTACAGGGCCCTATTATGTACTACAATGTATCTTTTGCTTAGAAAACATTGGTTAAAATGGTCAGAAATTGCCTAAGATAGCAGCACCACAGAGCATTTAGAATCCAAATTTTTTCGGGGCCCTTAAGCGGGCCCCGAACCCCACGCCTATAGCTCAGAATTCTGGTAGCTGATTCAATGACTCCAACCTCGAAAACAATGTTCAAATTTTTTTTATGCCTTTAGCTGAGAAAACCTCGAAAATGTTTAAATTATTACCTCTTGTGCTAAGATAATTATCGGTTAAAGTGGTAAGAAATTGCCTCAGATCACACCACAGAGCATCGAGAATCCAATTTTTTCGGGCCCCTTAAGCGGGCCCCGAACCCCACGCCTATAGCTCAGAATACCGATAGCTGATTCAATGACTCCAACCTCGAAAACGATGTTCAAATAATTATCTTTTGCTAAGAAAATATTAGTTAAAGCATGGAGAAAAGTGGTAAGAAATTGCTTCAGATCACACCACAGAACATCTAGAATCCATTTTTTTTTTCGGGGCCCTTAGCGGGCCCCGAACCCCCACGCCGTAAGGGCTTCCCGCTTCGCGCTCGCATCAGTTCTGATCAAAGTATGTCCCCCCCCCCCACTTTTGACAAGCGCTTGACACCCCTACATGACGCCCCCATGAAATGTTCCAGCCCCCCAGCGCCCCCACTGACAAATTCCTGGCTACGCCACTGTCGTCAGGTAAACATCATTGTCCACCATATGTTTTCATAATTTTTGTAGAGTGTAGACCAAATCACATTCTAATCATACCTTACCAAAATGCATCTAGGCATTATTTTGCATTAATTATTTTGTAAATAATTATACTTAAAATAATGCATAGGCATTATTTGTGTTGCTAGGTGACCAGAGCTCCATCATTTGTGCAAAGATAGCTTAGGCCTACACTTCCAAATACATTTGATGAGAAATTTTAGTTTTGAAGATCTTTTGTATTTTTTAATGCTTGAAGGTGTTAATTATTGTCATTTATTGCAATTCAAGCTCAAGAAAAGGTTGAATTTTGACACCACTTTGCACCTAAAATTGTGTAAACCCCAGGGGCTCGGGGGGGGGGGGTTTACCTCAACCCCTAGCAAGGGCTTTGCGCCTGCACCCCACCAGGGGGCCCTTAAGAGGTTTCTTGGACCCCGTGCCGTGTTGCGTTCCACACAAGGATGGCCTTTCAAAAATCATCCCCCCCACCTGTAACAAGAAATCTCCGCCACTGGTCTAGACACCTGTTATTTGTCATTTTCCAAATTTTCAGTCAATTTATTTTCTTTGTTGCCTTAATTTCTTCATCATTGTTTGGTGGCAGAGCACATTTTTACATCAGGATAAAGACACATTTGTAACTTTTCCTTGTTTTGCTTTTAAAATTATTATTTTAAGGTCATCAGGCTTAGGACATCAACTTGTATGTATTTATTTGGTTCATAAGCAATTTCTGTTTAAAATGTTGATTCGCGTTTGTTGAGAACACATCCTACTTGTTTCAACTACTGTCTGTTTTCATTTTTTAATTTTTTTTTAATGGTGAAAAAACAAAAACAAATTGGCCTTTTTAATTTCAATGAAAAAAGAGCATTATCCTAGGTGGCTTTGGGTTATTTCAGGGTTAAGCAGGCGCGGGTCTACGGGGGGGGGGGGGGGCTGTAGCCCCCCAAAAATTTGGTCTAGCCCCCCAAAAATAAATTCCGTAAAAAAAAATTGCATTAGCAAAAAGAAGGATTGTGATGTACATGCGAACGGTCTCCCCCTAAAGAAGAAATAGCCGTGACGAGGGTGCATTAGTTAATATAGTGTGACTGATTTTAGGATTTTATTGGCGCTCCCCATTGAAATATGGCATGAGCCCCCCCCCCCCTCCCCCCTATTTATTTTCGGAGGCCTAAGTGTCTGGAAAAAATAACCGGTCAACATTTCAGCACGCCTCCCTGAAAAAAATCTGGATCCACCGTGCTAGCCCCCTAAAATACTGGTTCTAGAACCGCGCCTGGGGTTAAGACTTTGTTCTGTTAATTTGGAGTGAATTTTCAATTTTAATTGTTGACTTTCTCAGAGAATTGATATACATTAGATATTTGAAGTACAACTTTTGAACTATGTAAAATTAGTGTAAGGAGTAGCATCTCCAACTATCTTCAGTCTCCTGACGATGACTAGAGCAGGCTAGTCGAAACGTTGAGACCAAAGACAAGTTTGTTTAGAACTTACAGCAGGACTGTTCTTATCAGAACAAAAAACTACTTAGCAAAGTTGATAATAAGCAGGACAAGTTCTTTTCAGAACTAATATCTTCTAAGCAGTAGTTATTACCACATGGTGTTACCGCAAACCGAAACGATACCGATACCCCACCATGCAAAGCCTCAAATCGTATATGTAAAATTATTTAGCTTATACCCTTAGATTATTTTTTTTAAATTTCAGATCAAGATTAATTATTGATTTATTATGAAAATGAGAAACGTAAGGTTAACACCCCAACAATTGTTACTTTTGAGCAAATAAAGAAAACCTGTTTTTGTGTTGAAAACCTATAAGTGGTAAACCTTGGTGATTATTTGGAATTCCATTTGACCAACCCAAATATGTCAATGGTTATGAAAGGTTTTCCCGGTCAGTTGTGCTAAAATGTTCATTCACCTCTGAAAATCGGTCATTCATTTTCGTCTGAATTTGAGAATTGCTCTGAACACGCGTTTCATTTCGTTACCAGAGCATTCAATTCCATTTCAATTCAATCAATTAACTGATTGAGCAGCACCTTTCGTTTATGCTCATTCAGCTTCTTTTTGCTTTTAAAGGGCGGATTTCAAACATTGGCTATTCTATTTCACTTTTAGTTGAATGTTATGTGATGCAATCTGCTATTTTGAATGAGAAAAACGTACTTTTGATTGCACATTCACGGAATTGTATTCCAGAACTCTGCGCTAAAAGGTATGCTTGCGTAAATGAATGCGCAGGTAATGTAATTGGCCGTCTGTTTCTCAAAACGGAATGCACAGACAATGAAAACGATTGAACTTTTGTTGAATTGAAATGGAATTAAAGATGTGCAATCATATTCAGGCGAAATTGAATGACCAATTTTCAGAAGTGAATAAACACTGCAGGAATTGGCCGGGAAAACCTGTATTAAACTGTGATTGTGGCCAAAAACATAAAAGTGTGTCCAACCTCAGAATCGAATAAATTTTGGCCAGGTTAGCCCCTGAATTAATATGATTGGTAGTGAAAAAGGACCAATATAAAATTGTTCATAAATTTGGCAAAAAATTGAATGATTGACCAAAAACTGGAATAACTTGTATAGAAACAAATATTCGAAATTAATTTGTCTTGTTTTTATTTCACAATACAAGAAGCATATACAACATGATTCACTTGCTGTATGACATACACTTACATGTATTAACAAAAATTTGTTATCAATAATGAAAAAACAGCAAAATATTACACAACACTGCCTTTCAAAAAGCCTTGATATATATATGTATAGCTTATACATAACGCTGGTGAAAGATTCATAAATATATAATACAAAGAATAATTTTATTTGTACAAGTAAAACAAAACAAAAAGCAGGGAAGACGCTTTTTTGTGCACAAGAATACACTTCTTGGCAAAAGAAGGAATTTATTTGTGTAATTAATTGATTACACAAATAGAGGGAATGTGATCAAAAACAGGATCCGAAATTTCTGACCAATAGAGGTCATGTTCAGCATAGAGTAATATTTCAAAATGGTGCTTAATTGTGCAATTTTTTTCAATACAGCCTACCAATTTGTTTTGGTAATCGTGTGTATATATCAAAAAGCAAGAATACATGTGCGATAAAACAATTCTGTCGAATGAAAAATTGGACAGAATACTTCCACTAACACACTGTAACCAATAAAGGTGGGCCCACTTTTTTAATACAGTGTTCACGTGGTCAAAAGAAAAGTGTGATAAAATCATTATGTGCAGGTGATTATAAATGATCAGGTTGAAACAAAATTGTCAACCTTGTCAAAAATATGGTGATTTTAGTTCGTTGTTTCATTAAATCGAAAACATGATTCTGCACAGTAGAAAATGAGAATAATTGTACTTGACAATCCGAAACACGTTTGCTATCCCAATTCACTCCGTGCCTGGTTCTCAAAGGGAGAAAATATGTATTAAAATGGGTACAAATGCTATAAAAGTTGCCCAAGAAAAGCTGGCGGTAATTTCTGGTGACAAAAAACTTCTGTCTTGCGAAAAATAAGCAGTGAGTATTTTTTGAAACTACTGTGGCTGAACTGGAAAGAAAAATGGTCGCATCTTTTGACCAAAAAAACCCCGGCAGGAATGTAAACATGTTTTTCTCGGATATACAGACAATATTATATTTTTACAAAATGTAAATAAACATCAAATAACTGAGTTGATGAAATCAGCCATTTATGTGGAAGCACAGATACCTGCCAAAACAAAATTTAATATTTAGGGGCAAAATCCCCTTATTTTACTTTAATTCTGGTAGAAAACAAATACACTCAAATGGTAGTTCCTAATCTCTTTCAAGTTTCAAGGTATGGGAAACAAATAACTTGAAAAAAAAAATTAAAAACAATCATAATGTGCAAAAGTTCTTTATGGGAAATCAGTTATTATTGTTGGTGGTCTTACTTGGAAGTCATGCTGGATCTATTTTTAACATTACGAGATTCATTTTAATGTCCACTAAATTATACATAAAAAAAATTGAAATAATATCAAGTCCGATGGATTCCTCGGAATGGAATGATTGTTAAAATAATGCCACGGTGCTGAGTTTGTAGTCAAGGCCACCCCACGTCCATCACGTCACGACAAATCATCACAAAACAATCACAAGTCGATCAAAGTCCTTGAGCCTCAAGTCAATTGCAATCCTTAGTCATTTGTTATCCACCATTACTTGTGACCTTGTGACTTGACTTGTGATGGACTTGATGGATTTGACTTGATGGACTTGGGCTTGTGATTTGACTTGTGATGGACCTGCGATTTGACTTGTGATGGATGTGCGATTTGGCTTGTGATTTGACGTGTGATGGACTTGTAATTTGGCTTGTGATTTGACTTGTGATGGACTTGTGATTTGGCTTGTGATTTAACTTGTGATGGACATGCAATTTGGCTTGTGACTCAACATGCAATTGGTTTGAGATTTGACTTGTGATGGACTTCAGATTTGGCTTGTGATGGACTTGCGATTTGGCTTGTGATGGACTTGCAATTTGGCTTGTGACTTGACATGCAATTGGTTGGAGATTTGACTTGTGATGGACTACAGATTGGAATCAGTTTGAGATTTGACTTGTGATGGACTCGACTACAACTATGTAATCCACTTCAACATGGCGAGGAATGGTAAACCTTCTTAGTGACCTTCTGAGTTCCCTCACCGCTGGCTACCCTGCTCCTAGGTACCTTAGCACCTATCCCACCGTTCACCTGCTGTCCTTGCACCTTACTGGCTGGCTGAACCCCGGGATGGGAGGCTTGCTGATTGACATGGTTGGTGTGGTTGTGACTGACGTGGTTTGCTGTCTGGGGGTGAATAGCGCCCTCATGGTGGGGGCTATTGGCAGTCTGCATGTGAATCACACTTGGAATGGAGGAAGTGGAGGAGTACATGCTACCAGTGGAGCTCTGGGAACTATCCGGCCGGTTCAGATAGTAAGCAGCTGATTGGCTAGCTGATATCCGCTCCTGACTATCGGGGGTAAAAGTCCTGACTGAATTGCTCGGGTGTGTGAATTGACTGCTCTTTGGGTGTGGTTTGGGCCTCGCATCAAGAGGCACCGAGTTTGTAACCGGGTACGACTTGACGTGATTGGAATTGGAATAGGATGAGTTCAGATTGGAGTTGACTTGGGGTTTGCAGTCGTCAGAAGGTGGGATGTACTTGATGGGTCTGGTATGAGGCAAGGTGGACGTGTTGGAGGTCGAGCTTGAGGAAGGCGTTCTCTCTCTGGGAATGTTATACGACCCTTGGGATGGACGTGAAGCATCAAAACTTTCGTCTTGTGGGCTTCCAGTTTTTAAGGATCGGATTCTCTGAGCGTTGATGGCTTCTAGTCGATTGGTGGTGTTCTGAGGAGGTGGGGTAGTGTGGTTAAGGTGGGGGCTACTTCCTCGGGTACCGTTTACCATTGTACTTGGTTTTGGTTGAGGCGCTGATACCTGCTTCCTACCAGTTGGGCTTAACTGCCTTCTGTTAGAGAACCCCTGATCAGGGTGATGTTGAGAGACTTGGTGGGAGCGTCCTGGTGGGGTTTCGGTGGTAGAACTTGTGAACAGTGCCCTCACGGGACTTTCCCTGCGATCGACAACCTTCCAGGGTCCTCTGGTACCTTGTTCATTGGATGTCTCAGTCTGTGTTGTAGCCACAGCCTCAGCCGTTTGGCTCGGTGGCTGTGGCCTTCCTTGTTTCATCCGTGTAAACCTCTGCATGCTTTCCACGGCACTCATGTGCTTAATAGTGTCCTGCAGGACCTTCATGGCGATGGCCTCGTGAGGCGATGGTGTACCTCTGGATTCAGATCCGTGGTCTGAGTGGGACGGAGCTGGTGATGTGCGACTAGTACGACGTAATAGCTTAGCGCTTGGGCTGCCTCCTCTAGGAGGACTTGTAACGCCTGGTTCTAATCTCGCAGGGCTTTGTCTGGGAGAGCCTGCGTACAAGCTACACTTTGGAGATGTTGTATCGGGCAAGAAGACATCACCTGGAGACACAGATCTTGATCGTGATTGGTTCGAATCCCTCCTGGGTTTATTATGCTCAGTGTTGTTGCTGTTTACACCGTTGCTACCGCGGTTGTATCTCACATCAATACTGGATGAGGATGACATGGGAATGGATCTCGTTATGAACTCCACTGTATCATCCACAAAAGCAGGATTCACCATTCCCATGGAGAGAGAGTCCTGGCTTCCGAGGAGTGACTCTCGAGAACTGGAAGATCTCTTGGTCCTGGATGACGAGGATGATAAGAGAGGACTCTCCCTGTTGGAGGAGTTCACAAACCCGTCTTGGTGCACCATCGTATCATCTGGGTCATTGTTAAGACTGTTCAGCAATGCCAGGACCTCGGGAGCCATTGTCAGATCGCCGTCAGCTGAGAAGAGACTTGCATCTGGGATCTCTTGACGAGAAGGCGTTTGATTCCTGACACCTCCAAGAGTTGGTCCTACCGTGGTGGGACTTGACATTGGTGGGTTTGATTCTGACGATCCAGATGAAGGAGCAGGGCTGACACCCTGGGTGTTCCGTGCAACCGGCGAGATCCCAACAGCAACTAACGAGGCGTAGGAGTTCTCCCCAGAGTAGGCAAAGCCGCTCCGGGTCAGTTCAGCAGAGATGGGCGTGGACGTCACTCCAAACTGCCGATTGTTGCGTCGCTTTCCTCTCTTGTGGCTCTTGCCAAGGGAGACCTCGACGGGCTGGGAGATGTCGGCGTTGGATTTCAGTGAGTGGCAGGAGACGAGGGAGGATGCGGAGACGGCAGAGAGGGACATCCCGGATGCTCCTGACTGGGAGGAGCAGAGACTCTCCATGGAAGAGAAGCTCTCTAATGGTAGAGATTTGGGTGCAGCAGCGGGATCTGAAGACGGAATAGGTAATGGAGTCTATCAGTGCTATTTCAATGACAGTAGTCCTAGAAAACAAGCAAATCATAACTATGGCTTCTGGGGAGGAAATATGTGAGAAGAAGTTATCACAAAACAGAAGGAACTTCATTTTCTCCAATTTGTAATGTACTTGACTTGAACAGACACAACAGTTTTGAGGGTAAATGCAAGAAAACTTGTAAACTTTTTTGATATTTTTGAAGTAGAAATATTGAAGAATTTTTTCCCCAACTACTAAAAAAGGTTTGCTGAAAAGCCATGCTGCAACTTTGTAACTTTACTTGATGTTTCACATTCACCTGAAGTACAAAAAAAGTGCAGAGGAATTACAAAAAAAATAGCTTGTTGTCGCCAGATAACTCAATATTTCAAACCAGTAGCCCCTTCAATATGAAATCAACTGGCAACTCCTCAAACATGCAATGACAGAGCACAATGCAGATTTTTAATATCTGAAATGTTCAACAAAACATTTTTTTGGTTGATCGCAATTCAGACAAACTTCAAGTTAAGCAAGTGAACTCAATGTGAACTGACCGAATATTGCAAGTAGAGCTTGCAATGTGTAGTGCAGCATGCGGCGACTGACTTGCTTGCCGGTGATTAGTAGCACCTCTTCCTTGCCTACGTCAATCAAGTCAAAACCTGACGAGATAACGAGAGAAAACATGATGATCAACAAAGGAACCAAATGACGTATAAAGCAGGACTTCAAGCAAGTTTTCAGAATAGTGCCGGTGCCCATGCACTTTAACTGACCAATCCCGAGTTATCTTAGCACTTACACCCTCATGAATAAAGACTCAAAGACATTCATAACTTGGGGAAAAAGGTTTAAAAAGTCACTTTTCAATATATTTTAATGAACTGTATGAGGATCAATGTCTTCAAGAGAAATTGAGATGACGATTTTGACCGAAATCTTCTCTACATTAACAAGGCACATCTCTGTTTATTTTCTTTTGGAAAGTAGTTGTAGTGCACACCATCACACTATATTTATATAACGGAGTCTTATATAGCGCACGTATCTACCAACAATTAGGTACTCAAGGCGCTGGAAATTATGTCAATTATTAAAGAAAGGTAAATAAAGTTTATGAGAAATATGAGACCCATTATGTAGCACCTTATAATGGTTTACAAGGTGCTGCGGCGCACATTGCAGCCACTGCCAGAAACACCGGGGCAAACCCCTTCTCTTAGCGATAAGTGTTACTGGGTTCTTTAACGTGCATTACACAACACATGGGACCTACGGCTTTACGTCCCATCCGAAGGATGAAGCAATAATGGTAAAGTGCCTTGCTCAAGAGCACAAGCACCATGTTCCCACGGTCAGGATTCGAACCCATGCACCATATTTGTGTGGTTTGTTACAAACATTTGAAATCAGACATACAATAGGCATCAGTGACAATGTCATTTGCGTCCATTTGTTTTTGACAGTCCTTACCAAGTGAAGCTAGTAACTCATGACAGCCTGGTGTTCTCCACAGCTTCACGTTGACAGGGACCTGAATAGCGCCCTCTCTGTCTCGTGTGTACTTAGCCACCACTTGCTGGAGCTGTGAATTTGAAAACGAGAAGTCAGAATGAGCGCGATGAAAACGTGTCAAACTGTGAACGTGGGAGAAAGTGTGCAGCGAGGGTTTGCTGTCCACTGAGCAACTTGTGGGGATCAGGTTGGGCAACCATTGAGCCTCCTCTGTGCCTCCTCTGTGCCATCATCGGCGACTAACGGCAACTAACGGCAATCACTGGTCGACCATTCAGCCATGCTTCTGCCTCCTAGGCGACCCTTGAGACACAAGAGAGGCAGAAACATCACCCAGATTGACGGTAAAATTTGCAGCAGAACGGATCTATTACATGGCGACCATTGGCCGACCATTGTGCATCTATTCTGCAACCACGGCAATGCTTGTGCCTCCCTTCTGCCTCATTTGAGCCACCTTTGAGCAACCAACCTCCTCGGCCACATTTGTGCGACTGTTTTGAACATGTTCAAAAATTTACGGCGACCATGGCATCCATGGCGATGTCTGAACATCCTGTGTACCACCTTTGAACAACCTAGGCAACCATTCGGCCTCCTTTGAGCCTCCAACGGCGACCTGGCCAGTTTTATGGTCGCACAAGGGAGGCCCAAAGGTCACAGCCCTGTGTAAAGGGGGTCTTACTGACACTGCAAATGCACAGCAAATTAATGTCCTTATTCTGCATCATCGTGAACATTATCAACCAAATGTTCAAGTGTTCAAGTGTTCTTTAATGGAATATACATACACTGATGTAGAAAATGCTGTGAAAATGCCAGACTTTTTTTGGTTTTATTTTTCAGTGGTTTAAGCTCACACGTGCTGAAAATACAACTCCAGGTCTACTATGAATCAGGTATATCATATACTGATCAAGGGTTAATCAGACTCAGAACAGGAAAAACAAGTTAAAATTCTGTGCGAAACTTCCAAACCACACCAAATCAACGCAATAGTGATCATGGACTATAAATCTGAAGGTGGGTAAACTTTGTGCAGTCACACGATTCATCTACCATTTGATGCTCCATGGTCCGTGGTGACTGTACTTGGTTGGGTATATTAACGCTATCAATGGATTCACTGCCTTGAGTCCGGACACTAGACTTTTTCATTTGATGCACCCGACTGATCATTATACGAAGCTGTCGAGGAAAGATTGTTTTGTTAAATTGTTTTTTAATCTGGATTTGGATTGAGTGCCCAGCTTGTTGGGGGTTTAATGAGTATTTTTAAGATAAAAAAAAAAAAAAATGATTTCACAGTAGGGCTTGGATGAATTTGAAAGAGAGTATCTTTCAAGTAAAATAAACAGAGGTTTACAGCATTGCCCTGAAGAACACCACATATAGTGAGCTGTGTGAAACTTTTGGCAGAACAACACAAAAAGATGCATATTACACAGTACTACTGAAAAACTTTAATCGATATTTACACCATATATATTATAATATCCTGTGTGATCAATAGATGCATTTGGGAACATGATCACTGTACACTCATGAGGCCCCCTTACCATTGTACAAAGTGAATGCCCCGGATTATCTGAACAATAGCTAGCACAATGCTTTCGCCATTGAAGGGGGCCTTCGTGATAGAATTGTTAGCGTGATCAGATCGGTCTACACAAATTTAAACAAGTTTTATTCCAAGCAAGGACACTAAAACTCTTGATAGATCTTCTACAGATTGCAAGGCCAAACCTCCACAGTTATATTCCCTCGTGTAAGTTTTCTGGAGGAAAACAACCAAGTACCAAGTATTGAAGTACCAAAACTATTTCCAAACCTTCAATTGGTTTGAGAAGACTGACTACTCACCATGATAATGATTTCTTGAGCAGCATCGGAGAATGAAAGCAGCTTAGACAAAGCAATGAGTGTGTTCTGAGACAAACCTGTGAAGCATCAAAGCAGAAGTCACAACACAATGTCAACAATTATGTCAACAACCATTATGCAACGATAAATTGACCAAACCGCCATCAACCTGGATGGGTTTCAAGATAGTGGGGACCAAACATGATGTGGAGTTAGTATGATTTGAGGCTTTGCATGGTGGATATACTAACGAGTCAAAGGTTTCTTGAAACACCATTTCTCAACTAAGAGAATGGTTCTGAAAAGAACCAGAGGTATAAACTCGACATTCCGGTCAGTATGCTCTGACCGTCTTGAGGAGAGTGGAGTAATTCTTCTTCAAGATATTTTTTGGCTACACTTTTGGTATTGGCACAATGCAGGAAAGATATGTACAGACAAAAATGCCGTACACGATCTTTCATGGGCAGTTTGTAAAGCCTTGAAAAATGGAAAAAAACCTCCAAACTTTAGCTTTGTTCCTGCAGCAAAAAAGGGATCCAAACTTAGTGATCCAAATTCTTTGATGTATTTCTAAATTTACAATGACAGATGAAAGCTTGTTTTCGTAACCTTTTTTGAGAATAAATAATAACACCACAGGCGAGTTGCAGCATTATATAGATCATAATCACATTTGATGCATACCCGGGTACCCGACCGTTGATGTCAGGAACCGGTTCCAGATGATGGAAGCGAGTACCCGTAACCAACTTTATAAATAACTTAGTAACATCTCAGACAGTGAAAAAGAAAGGTTGTGAATGTCATTTGCAGGGAAGTTTCAAAATAAAGCCAGGCTACATGGGAAAAAACCCATTATTTCCACCATAAAGCTACAAAGCTCACTGTACACACTTGTATCTTGCTGTATTGATGCACCGATGTGGTAGAATTATCATGCAGACCTTTATGAAAAATCTGAACAGGAACTTCCAAGATTTGAATTTTAGGATTGAGCTTCTTTAACGGGTACCCGGGACCCATTTTTTTTCCAATCGGATATCCAGTTCCCATATTACCCGTAAATGCACACCCCTATATTGGTCTGGGTTTTTTTTGGCAAATATAGTCATCAATCTTTAAGATAACAGTAGGTCTTGCCTCTAACTTACCCAGTAACGCCTGCAGGCTAGCGCTAGCTTGTAGCAGCCTCTCCCCAGGATCAGCCAACGGGAAGAAGACCGAGGGAGGGATACCCTTAGCTGGCTGCTCCTCGAAGCGGAAACCCACGGCCTTCAGGAGCTCCTGCCATCCACGGACAGGCCCGACTTTCTTTAAGATGCTCTGCTGGGTGGTGTAGATGGGGTTCTTGGGACCGCGGTGGATGCGCTGAAGGGACTTCTCAATCTGAATTGGGGACCAATCACAAAGCACAGAATGAGCACTCAGAAAGCTGCTACAACCCCAATTTCTTGGTGCCTTCAAGATTGATATGCTGAACATAAGTCGGGTGAGAACTAGCTGAATTTAGTTCTGAAATGGCTTCTGGATTTCTAAGCAAGTTTTTGTGCTAAGCAGTTATTTGATATAAGCCCCCCCCCCCCCCCCGCCAAGTTTATGGGAGCTGCTGCTTACTGTGAAAATTTACTAAGTGCAGAAAAGTTTGGCCTAGCCAAAGTAGGATACAAGGTGGCATAGCACATGATATATACTATTTTGACCAGTTCCAACTGGCATTTGCTTTACAAGAAGACAGCTGCGCAATATTTTGCTGCTATGTGGTGGGTCACAGCCAATGAGCTGACCAGCTATCATTTTAAAGGCAATTGACACCATCTGCAATCATTCAAAAATGAAACTGTCAAAATATCATGAATATTCTACTTGATTGTAAGAAAATAATAGCATCGTGCATTCTGTGAAATCGCTGCGTCTAGTACACTGTTGTTCCGAGGAGAGGAATTACAATCATTTCCTCGCGATGGTTCAGACCAAACCATCGCCTTTTCAAACTGAAACCAACGCTTTGCTTTGAGAAAAGTGATGTTGCATTTTCACAGTGTGTCTCGAAAAGCATGTATACTGAGCTGAAATTTCAACAGGTTAGTTTTTTAATAACCTGCTTCAGACTAATTGTATTGTTCCTTGAATCGTCAAAACAGATATTTTTGCAAATGGTATCCATTACGTGAAACTCCCATTTGCCAAAACCCCTGAACTGTACCTACCGATTTCACTGTGACTCTTATCAGCTGTTATCAGTAAAGTAATTATAAGATAAACACTTACCCTGGCACCCACTTCCCCAGGGCCAGTGACCATGAGCTGGTGGTGTCAAATAACGGAAACCTTGAAGAGCATGGCTGAAGTCGGACTGTTTCTTATTTGATATCTCGAGATATATTTGATCGATTTTTATGATTCAAAGTTGCTCACATAATAACTTTTGACACTTTTCCAAATACTTTACATTATAAACAAGAACCTAGTAGACTTTGGTAGATATTTTTTGTCAGTAAGCTCACAGGCAGAGGCACCATACACCACCTGTTCACGGCTCGTTAACTCTTGATCAGATAAGAGAGATCGCGTTGAAAGCTGCTGAATCTGAAATCAGTAGGTACGACCCGAGTTTGTCATAGGCAAACTCGGGTCTAGCTCAAATGGGAGATTCACGTAATGCCATATACCTTTAAAGAATAAACAGTACTCACCAGATGTAGCAGCACTCTCAGCGCCTCTCGACACTTTGTAGGTGTGGTCAGGAGATCTCCGATTGCGTTCCCAAACATGGCGCTCTTATTACTCAATCTGACGTCACAGCCAAGAAGCATGAAGCCGGACCAATTGGATGGATGAGCAAACTGCTTGAACCCCTGGGTCATAGGTCAAAAGGTCAAAAGGTCAGGAGAACTCTGATAGGAAACTGGGCCACAGGTCAAAAGGCCAAAGGTTAAAAGTTAAACCTCAACTGTGTTTATTCTTTAATGTGTAATTTGGTGAAAATTATGAAATGCGAGCATCACTTGTAAAAAATGAAAATTTGACAGTGAAATGAATACATTTTCCACTAGGAAACTTTTTAACTACTATGTTTTTTTTAGTTTTTTTTTAACAAAGATTCCATTAAAAAACTACATAATCACTACAAAAAAAACCTACATTCAGGACATTAGAATACTTTGTTATGTGAAGAATGAAATTGACAGAGACAGCCTTCGAATGACTGCTTAGTTTCAACTCTTAAATTCCATTCAGAAAACTCCTTACCTGCACACTACGCATGGCATTACCAACTGCCACACTCGCCTTGGTGCCCAGTAGGAGACTCTCATACAGTCCCTTCATGAAGATCTTATTAGCTGGCTCAGGGACATACCACAGGGGAACCAACACACTCTGGGCACCGGCCGCCAGGAAGGCCCTGGCCAAGCCTACGATGCCATCGGCTGTGATGCGGCCTGAGCGTGTCTCGCTGGCGTAGCAAGACAGGATGACTAGCTTAGCAGTCAGTTGGAGGTCTAGGATGTCTGCAGCCGTTAGAAGGAACTCGGAGAGGGCTGGGGTGTCTGGGTTACTGTCTAGATCACTCTCTTCGCTGTCTGTCAGGTCTAGATGCTCTAAGGCACCCGACTCTCTATCAAATGAGGAAACAATACAAGCAGTTAGGAGAAACTCAGAGAGTGCTGGGGTGTCTGGGTTACTGTCTAGATCACTCTCTTCTCTGTCTGTCAGGTCTGGATGCTCTAAGGCACCAGACTCTCTATCAACAGAGGAAACAATACAAGTGGTTAGGAGGAACTGGGAGAGGGTAGGGGTGTCTGGGTTACTGACTAGATCACTCTCTTCACTGTCTGTCAGATCTAGATGCTCTAAGGCACCAGACTCTCTAGCAACAGGGGAAACAATACAAGCAGTTAGGAGGATCTATGAGAGAGCTGGGGTGTCTTGGTTTCTGTCTAGATCACACTCTTCTCTGTCTGTCAGGTCTAGATGCTCTAAGGCACCAGACTCTCTAGCAACAGAGGAAACAATACAAGTGGTTAGGAGGAACTGGGAGAGGGTAGGGGTGTCTGGGTTACTGTTAGATCACGCTCTTTTCTGTCTGTCAGATCTAGATGCTCTAAGGCACCAGACTCTCTAGCAACAGGGGAAACAATACAAGCAGTTAGGAGGATCTATGAGAGAGCTGGGGTGTTTGGGTCACTGGCTAGATCACACTCTTCTCTGTCTGTCAGGTCTAGATGTTATAAGGCACCAGACTCTCTATCAACAATAAGCAATGCAAGTTGTTAGGAGGAGCTCTGGAAGAACTGGGGTGTCTTGGTTAGTGTCTAGATCACTCTCGTCACTGTCTATCAGGTCAATACGCTCTAAGGTACCAAACTCCTTATCAAAAGAGATCACCAATCTACTTACCCATTGGTAGGTGATATGCTTCGCTGTCTGACAGGCGACGGTGGTCCCTTCTTCTGAGGTATATGTCCAGGTGACAGAATCAGAGCGGAGAGTTTCCAAGACACCGACGTGGCAAAGTGAAGACACTCGGCATTGGCGATGGACTTGCGTAGAGCTTCCTTGGTGGCTGATGGGCCTGTCAAGGGCGTGACTCCCATGATCTCTGATATCAGATGAGCCTCCTGGAAATCAAATCAAACCGGACACAATTGGAGGATTTTCATATTTCCAATTTGTTTCTGCTTTTGATGGATGTTTCAGGACTTTTGAGAACAGGAGTTAATGTCAAACAGCTTCAACATCCAGATAACAAGCAAACATGACATGTGATAAATGCTACTTATAACTGGCTTTCATCTCATTTTAGAGTAGCACAGAAAAAAAATTATGAGCAATAGTTGTTCTTAAAACTTACACATTTCAAGAAATTTGGCCCAAATGATTGACTAGGTGAGCTTTTCTAGACTCTATAAATCTTAAACCTTCTAAAGACTTAACACAGACAAATGTAGAGCCTGCCTTTGTAATAAGCCTTGCTGATCTTTTGGAACACTGTACTGACCTGCTCAGCGTTAGGCAGATTACCCCATCCCCATCTCTCTGTCACACTGAGAGGCATCTCAGGATTGGCCACCACCACCGCTGGGACCATGCCGCTGTTGGATGTTGCGCGTTGTTCCCAGTAACGATTAGTGGTGAGCGCCCTCAGTGACGGCACGACACGCAGGTTGAACCTCTCCTGGAGACACTCTGTCATTGAGGTGCCTTTCAGGACTGGGAACGGGACTAGGTACAAATCACCTGCAAATTGAGGGAACAGGAACTGAGATATTAAAAAAAATCCTGCCATCATGAGATATTATTCAATTTTCCTAAACATAAATCGGTAGTTCTTTTTTGCTCTGGGTGTTGTTAAAATTCATTAACGCACCTACTCCTTACAAAATGTTAACAAGATCAGGATTGATTGATGAAACGGGGAGCTCTTTGAAAATAGTGGAAGGGTAAGAAATAAATAATTAAAGTATCTATTTTGAATTGATATCTTCATTCTTTTGAGAAGAAACATTCCACAAAACCTCAAACCCTTAACAACAAAATCTTTAACTGACAATTGTATATTTTTGAAAATATCACAAAATTAGAAAAACATGCAAGGAACATGTATTAATGAAGTTAAAAACAATAATACGTTAAAAGCTGGCAAGATGTAATTAAAATTGTTTTAGATGTAATTCGTCAAGCTTTTTTCTATGAATGGCAAAACCAATATTAACAAATGGACTTTTGGCACGTTAGCTTACCTTCCAATACCAATACCAAATCAGTAGCAGGGGTATTGGGCCCATTTGGTTGCGGTAGTACATCCTCCATAGGAGCTATAAGGAGGTCATAGAGGACTCTTAGTGGTGGTCTACCTGACCAAGACTTCAGCTGCTTCTGTTTGACAGACTTGCTTGAGACAGCGTTGACTAAAGACGAGTTGCTCATAATGCTACCATTCAGGCTAAGCTGACTCATCATGCTGGCCATGCTGCGTGCACTGCTGTTGACAGCATGGTTACGGTTAGTGAGTCTCAGATGCTGGTTGTTGATGTCAATCCCACCGCTGCCACCAACAATCAGTTTGGCGTTCAGCTCTTCCAGGTGCTGCTGTAGGAGCTCATCCGCTTCACTCTCTGTCTCGCTGGTGATGTCGCCGGCACTGCGGTATGTGCTGTGCTGCGCGTCCACGCCTAATGCCTCCCTGGCATGCATAATGCACTGGTCGAGGTGCGCTGATGTCGTTACATTGAGGGCGCTGTTCGTCAGGGTGGACTCGGAGCAAGTTGATGCATCGTCTTCCTCCATGGCCTTGTCAAGCTGATTCAAATTGCAATCATGGAACTTGAGAATACCTGTTTGAGAAGAGTTCACAATTCTAATGAATGCTACTCATTGAGGCACTAGGTTCTTTGGCATCAAATAATTCATGTTGTTCTCGTTGTTTGCCTCCACAAAAAAAACCATGTGACAAAACAAATGTGACCTGTTATACACTGAACTGAAAATGTTAAACTTTTTTTTTACATGATATGGTTTTCTCTTTATGTGGTACCTTACATATTCACTGCGTAGAATCTTTTTCAATAGCAAAATGACAAGGGAACAGTAACAAACAAGAAGGAAAAACAAAAACAGAGAGAGCTGTTGATGCAGGTAGATGGGCAATAACATTTTACAAAGCTAAAATTTACAAAATATTTGCGTACCATCTGCTGGTGTGATCAGCCAGCTGTATAGATGTCCAGATGCTATAGAGTAATACAGCACATTAGCATTCTGCATACTGACTAGCTCCAAGATCTCATCAACCGTCATCAGGACAGTATCCATCACATCAACAGGATCAGAACCATCTCCAGATTGTCGACCAAGGAGAAGGTCCACAAAGGCTCTGGTTCGACTCCTCTCAGCTACGGCTAAGGCTTCATCTTGCCTGTCCATCGCAACAAGGACCTTCTGTAGTGATTGGTAGGAGGCTGATTGAGACTCCAGAAGTGAGATCTTGTACTCGCTTCCTACTTGAGTCTCCCTCCAGATGGACTCGAAGAGATCAGCTGCCCGGTAGAGCTGCCGCTGTGCCTCATCTAAATTTCCGTTGGACCACTGAGCCAGACCCAGACGATGTCTGATCTTAGCTTCATCTTCCTTCCTGCCGAGCTGATCAGCAATCTGAAGGCCCTGGGTCAGGTAGGCTACAGCTTGAGAGAAGTTTCCCAGGGCGTGGTGGACGCGACCAAGACTGCTGTACGCCAGAGCTTTGGCCACTCGGTCGTTGACTTGAGCAGCAATGCTGAGATGTTGCTCCTGGTACATGATAGCCTTCTGGTAGTTACCAAGAGACTCATGAGTCACCCCGAGGTTTCCAAATGCTCTGCCCTGACAGGATAGATTCTCAGTCTCCTCTGCAATGTTCAGATCCATCTGATGGAACTCCAATGCCTTTTCGTATTCACCCATTTGCTGGTAGACACCTCCAAGCCCGCAGGCTGCATCGGCTTGTCCTGATTTATCATGCATCTCTTGAGCAATCTTCAACTGGTTCTCCAAGCAGGAGATAGCTTGTTCAAAGTTCCCCATGATGCTGTGTAGGCAGCCAAGCTCACCATACGCCGAGGCCTGGGTTGACTCATCCTCGGTCTCGTGTGCTACAACCAGACGCTTTTCAAAGCAAAACAAGGCCTGCTGTAGATTGCCCATGGCTCGGTGCACGTTACCCAATCCACGGTAGGCCCTATCCTGTTCCTTGGCATTCTTGACTTTTTGCGCAATGGCGAGGTATTGGTCATAGTTTCTCACAGCTTCATCATAATCTCCTAATGCTTCATAGCATTCTGCGAGATTACCAAAAGCCCGGCCCCTGTCATTCAAGACACTATTGCCAACAAGCTGCTCCAAGGTAGCAAGTTGCTCCTCAAAGTATCCAAGAGCATCCTCAAAGAGGTTCATGTTCATCTTGGAGATGCCTAAGTTTCCAAAAGCTTGAGCTTGAAGAGCACTGTCTCGCAGCTCATTAGCACGTTTTAGTTGCTCCTCGTAACATTTGAAGGCATCCAAGTATTTCCCTAATGACGTATGAACAGCACCAAGATGACTGTGAGCCTTACATTCACCTTTCAAATCGTTCATCTCCTCACACAACTGTAGCTCTTGCGTGTGATACGCTAAAGCCTTATCGTAGATCTTGATCTTTCGATAGGCTGAGCCAAGAGCACCGTACGCACATGCCTCTAGCGTCTTATTACTGACTTGCTTTGCCAGCTGCAGTTGCTGCTCGTAAAACTTAATAGCGCCGTCCGTGTCTTTCTGAGCCATGCATATATCGCCGAGGTTACCCAGAGCTCGGAATTTGCCTCCAGCATTCTTCATGTGATGCGCGATTGTTAAAAAGCACTTCTGGCACTCACTAGCTCGTTTGTAATTGCCCAACGTTCTGTAAGCCAGGCCAAGATTGCAGTAGGCCCTACCCAAGTTCACTTTATCCTTCTGGTCTCTTGCCAGAACCAAGTCCTTCTCGTAGAAATGAACAGCCTCTTTGTAGTTACCCAGTGAGTAGTGAGCATAGCCCAAGTTATGATAAGCCTTGCCTTGGCCTAACGGGTCGTTTAGACCCCTCGTGAGTTTCAGATACTGCTCGTAGTAAGGCAAAGCCTGTCTGAACTCTCCCCGGGAACTGTGATAGTTTCCTAAGTTGCTGAGTGCACGAGCTTCGCTGACTTTGTCTTTGAGTTCACCGGCGATCTTGGAATGGCTTAGATAATGCTCCTGTGCCTTCTCATGCATTCCTAGTGCCTGGTAGGCAACAGCTAGGTTTCCATGAGTACAGGCTTCCGAAGCTCTGTCATTCACCTCCCGGGATATCACAAGTTCCTGCTTATGGTATTTGACTGCCTGCTCGGGTTGTCCGAGGGCGCTGTAAGCATTACCCATGTTACCGTACGCCCTTCCCTGACCCGTACGGTCGTTGAGTTCCGTTACAATCATCAGGTGTGCTTTATGAAGCTTGAGGGCGGTTTCGAACTGCCCCTGCGACTGATGGATGATACCAAGATTGGAGCACGCTCTCCCTTCCATTGTTTTGTCCTTGGTACTCAGGGCAATGTTCAGCTGTTGCTCGTGGCAGTATTTAGACTTTTCCAGGTCTCCGCTACACCGTGCTGCATGTCCCAGCCCGGCGTAGGCCCTAGCCTCCACAGTCCGATCCTGTGAATTCTTTGCAATAACCAGCACCTTGTCGTGAAACTCAGCTGCTTTCTCAAAGTCGCTCTTGTAATGATAAGCACTGCCCAGATTGCTGTAAGCCCGAGCCTCCTCGTTGTGATTGTCCAACTGTTTTGCAATCTCCAGATGCTCCTTGTGGCATTCCAGAGCATTGTCAAACTCTCCAAGAGCTAGATAGACGGCTCCTACATTGCCAACTTCTCGCGCCTCAAAGTGTTTGTCGTTGAGTTGCTTGGCTAGGAGTACACACTGTTTGTGGCTGGCCAGGGCATTAGGATAGTCGCCGATTGCTGAATACACGTGGCCTGTTATCAAAAGAACAATAAAATAGCACTACATTAAAATGTAAATTTACCAAAAACAAAGATTCTTAAAAGGGTTTCTGGGAGAAGGTATATACAATGTTGGTGTGTGTCCGTAAAAGGTGTATCCAAAACTTCTCCCAAATTGTACTCTTCACATTACAATGTCTCAAATCTCATTTGAAATTTGTTCATCCCAAAAATTTACAGCATGTTATTTTCAAGGATTTTTTTTGGGGGGGGGGGGTTGACTCTGTAAAAAATACATTAGAACAAAAATACAATTAAAAAAAAAATCAAAAAAAAAATCAAGGAGATTAATTGACCCCATTGGCAATACATGGATTTTATCTGTGCAATGCCCGCAAGCATTTTGTGTAATTTAATGGAAATCTGCTGATATGTGGATCATTGTATGCAATTCTGACACATATTTCATTTGTTATCTAATATCAAAGCAGCTGAGGTGCAAGCCAATATAAGGATTGAAATCACAGAGTTGAAGTTTATTTCAATGCTGACTTTTTAATCATACAGTAAAGCACACAGTAAGGCAAACAGTGTGCACACGCCTAAAGGGGAACAATTGGAAATGGCAAATGAATGGGGAGCTTTTTTAATCTGACTCCCATACCTAGGGTGTGCATCAGAACCCGGTACCTGAGTACCCGAGTGCAGATGTCAGGAACCGGTTTCTGATTATGGAATCGGGTACCCGTAACCAACTTCACAAATTACCCAATAACTTCTCAGACCAGGTGAAAACCAGGCTACATGAAAAACCAGATTTCACGTTTATGTGTATTTTAACGCCCGACAGATGATGCTCCCGAAAGTTGCAGTTTATATAGCCCTTCTGGGATTTAAATTTTGGGGTTGGGTTTCTGTTATGGGTACCTGGTTACCTATGTTTTACTTCAATAGGGTACCCGGTTCCCATACTACCGGTAAATGCACACAACTACCCATTACTCCCCATAAACAATTTTGCTAGAAACTTGCCTGAACCCTTCAAAATCGCCCAGAACTTGCTGGTGGATTTTGAAGTATCAGGAAGGTTAGGGTTAAGAAATGCAAACTGTAGTTACAGCTTAGCTGGAAAAATGGAATAAACGTCTTTAATCCAACTTAGTCACGTTTTATGATTTCAAAGCCTCTTTAATTCTAAGAGAGAACAAATACTTCCCTCAAAACCAATTGATTTTCGTATCACGTTCTTCGAAATCTGGTCTGAGACTGATTCATTCGACAAATATTGACTGGCCTACAATCCCTGAATTTTGAGGGGGGTAATATAACCCTATTGACCACCAGGGGGAATCAATGCCAGGCACGAGCCATGCATTGTAAATGTGGCACAGGATAATAGGATTGAAATAGAATCTAGAGGTCTACCGAAAGTAGCGCAATTATTGGACCTGTGGACAGATTTATGATTTTTATCTTCAGGGAAATAGGTCAAATTTCTGTAACTTAATATAGTTTTCCAAGATTTTATTTCATTAAGACATTCAAAAAGATTATTTTACATTTTGAATGTTAAGTATTTTGAATATGTACTGTTTGCTTATATAAACGGAAACAGTTTACTTTTTGGGGTAAGATTGTCAAAAAAAACTTGAAATACTAAATTCCAAGTGCTTTCTTTTTCCATTTGTATATCCAGTTTACTCAACATCTGTGAGAAGGTATAAATTCAAAGTTTGAATATTTGAGGAATTTCTATTCCTTACGAAAAAAATGTGTAACAGATTGCAAAGCATTTGACAATAGGGCTTGTTCAATGACGGCCGTCTCTGTAGGAGAACTGCAACTGCGTATTTTACGCAATCAAGCATGCATTACGCAGTGTTGAAAATGTTCCAATCACGCGCACTTGTTGTTTGAAATGTGTTCGAAATACGACGCAGCCGATGCGGGTTGTGCAAGTTGACGCTCAAAATGCCGATGCACGTGGATGGTCTGTAGGAAATGGCGTCATCTGAACGAGACCTATTATAAGCCAGTTCGATATTCCAACTGTGCATCGCACTCACAGATTTGACAATATTTTTTTTGGGATAAACATTTCATCGTACGCATGCAAAAGCATAGTGGGGTACCAGTAAAATTAAAGAGATCGTCGTGTTCTCAAGTAACATTTTGCAAAAATGTTTAGACAGCGAAGTGTTTTTGGGTGTCTTGCGTGTCCAAACTTTTGTGTGAACAAAACTTTCCATCTCTTTTTGATTGCACAAAAAAATTCCACAGAATGCAGATTCGGTTACCACGTCTTCCATAGCCTAGCTATTGTGCATTTATCTGCCGCGCTTATCCCAAGAAACAAATCGTCGAATCTTGTTGTGCACAAGACTATTTTGGAATACCGAGCTGGCTTACTGAAGAATGTATGACCAAACTATGGAAACAGAAAACCGTTAAAAAAATTTGATACTTCATGTGCTGTTTTGATATTTTTTTTAAATTTTTTTCTTTTCTTAATGTAGCCACCAGTATTTGACCGATGGCTTTTAGAGGCATGCCAACCTACATGTAGTCTGAGTGGCTAAGCTTGTATGACCTCACATGACCTTAACGAGCAGGTGTAGTGTAAACACCTGCCGCCACCTGTTGCATATGTGTAGCATTGTGACCCAGATAAAAGAATGCAGGAAAAACAAAAACAAAAAGACAAAAGACATGGGCCAAATGAATGCAATGCCAAACATGGGTAAAATGCAAATATTACTGCAAGAAGGGGGAGCACCGACCGTATGCGTTTGTTTTGTTTGTATTCACTTGTTCTGTGGTCATGTAGAAAATGTGCCGTTTGCGTGTAGATCATAAATGCTTTGTCCTCAATGTATCTGGTATGGAACCTACAGCCTGCATGAACATGCTGAGTGCTTTAAAGTGAACTTGTCAGTTCATTGAATCTATGATGGCATGATGTAGTGGGTTGAATAGGGAGAGATAGGTACATGTACATGTATGTCAACACCCCCCTCAAAAAAGGGTGAATTTATTCTTCTGTTTCAAAGCCATCAAGAAAATGAATCTGTGACAGGGTTGGGTTGGATAGGTTTGGCTGTGGTAAGGGTGGGGTGGGGATGGGAACACGCCCACCAAAGAGTTGTTGCTTTATTCCTGCTCAGCGCTGATGCTAGTGTGATAGATCCTTCTGCTTCAAAGCAAATACTAATTGGAATCTATGAAAGGGTAGATTTGGGTGTGGTCAGGGTGTGGTCAGGGTGGGGTGGGTCGTTACTTTATTCCTACCTAGGCTGCTGAGTGCTGATGCTGCCGTGTGTCCATCTTTCTGCTTCATAGCCAATACTAATTGGAATCTATGACAGGGTAGGTTTGGGTGTGGTCAGGGTGTGGTCAGGGCGTGGTCAGGGTGAGGTCAGGGTGTGGTCAGGGTGGGTGTGGGTCGTTACTTTATTCTTACCTAGGCTGCTGAGTGCTGATGCTGCCGTGTGTCTATCCTTCTGCTTCATAGCCAATACTAACTGGAATCTGTGATGCGTCAATGCTTCCCTGTAGTTGCCTTTAGAGAAGAAGGCTGCTCCTAGATTACCATGGGCTCTACACTCACCAACTTGATCACCTATATAAAAAAAAAAACACGTTCAAAATGTTATAATTTCACACTGATTTACTGAGTGAAATACAGATGACTTTCTAGGGAAGGAAGGGGGTGGGGGTAGTAGGAGGGGAGGGCATACAAAGGTGGGGGGGGGGACGACTCATCTATCCACCGCATCCAAACTGTTGGAACTGTGAAAATAAATATGAATACAAACAGAGAGCAAGGACCCTTTTATGATACAAGCTAGCTGTCTACTACATGTAGTTCAATAGTAGGATGTTTCTTTCCTAAGGGTGAATTGAACCAATTCAAGCCCCATTGAAAACAGTGTCAAATTAACAAAGTTCAGGGCCAAATAACATGCAAGCCGACATCACTGGGGTTTCTCAAACAAAAATTAAATTTTTAATTTTAAATCTTTTTATTTCTTTTCAATTTCGGGTAGACTAGCAAATTAAATTTTTAAATATTCACACCAAAACAAAATCACCTCCCGAAAAGTGATAGTTCCCAAGCCTGCATGTAGCCATTTTACAAGTGGCATCCACTTTCACAGGCAAATAGGACCCATTTTTCAACCGTAATTTTATCAAGTCTGCCCTCAGATGGAAGCCCCTCAAACCAGGGAGTTGATCCTTGGCCATATTTACACAATTCAACCATTTTTAAAGCCAAACGGTCTCCGTTTTCAAAAGAAATTGTGGTGGCACTTTTTATGCTAATGAGCTTGCGTAGAAATTCTCACTTGAATTAGTTCACTGCACCCCTAAGGGAACCGCAGAACAAACTGGAAGCAACGGAATGACCTGAGGTCACTAGGGTCAATGGGGTCACTGAGGTCACCAGAGCCTGGTCATCAGGGGCTGACCACTGAGTACAGTGTGGATTGATAGAGACCAGGCAAACATGACCAAGGCATAAATATTGTGCCTATCAAGGGGTCATTTTCTCACATCAATCTTCGTTTCATTTCACCACAAAATTCTAGTGCTCGTTAAGATGCTCTAGTTCCCCAAAAGCAAGCATCCAACTTGTCTAGCTTAAGAAACTAAAAATATTCTCCCTCTTGTTGGAAGAAACTAAACAAAAAAAAAAATCAGATATTGCTGAGGTTGTGTATGATTTGACTGAGGAATCCATTAACCCCTGGATGTTAAATATAAAAAAAAACTATTGAAAGTGTAAAGTTCTGCTTCAAAATACTTTGCACATAAAAAATCAATCCAAAACTCTGTTAAGCTTTCTCTTTTAAAATCCAACCAAAACTGGCTTTTGTTGTATTTTATTTACCTGTACATGGGGTATAATATATTTATTGTTTCAACATTCTCCAAAATGTGCAGGAATTACTTGAGAAAAAAGGGGAAAAGTTGAAGAAAAAAAAATCAGATATTGAAAAGCTGGTTGCTTTCTAAACAATTTAGAAGAGGACTAGCAGCCCTTGAAATAATTTTCAAAAATCTATTTTTGAAGTTAAATTATCAATATCATGGTACACACACGATACTGTATTCTTATGCCTAAAATGCTACACAGATTTTCTTTACCAAGTGAAGAAAGATTTTAGATCACATCCTGTTGAAGAGGTCAAGCCATCAGTCAGTCAGCCCAGGCTGATTACCCCAATGGGGGCAAGTCAGTACCCCCTCAACACCTACCAGGGTCTCCTGGGTTCACTTACGCCCATTAGGGGTCTCAGCATGCACCCCTAAATGGCTTCAGTGACTGCTAATGGGTTCATATCTCTGCTAAATAGACACATCTTTCACTTCCACAGGAATCCAACAGTAAATCTTTTCTGAAGTACTTGTTCATTCAGAGGAGTTGTTTGATAGGGTTAAAATGTTCGACTTTCTAGGAATTTGAGGGATTTTAAAATTAACAAGATTCTTCCTTGACACCTTTAATGGCATCAATGACACTTTTCTGGCATTATTCAAGTTAGACTGTTGAACTTTGACATTAAATTTTTATCTAATTCTCAACACAAATCAGACAACTACATGTACTCCAAGAAAAACAAATGGAGGAAACAAAAACAGAATCTGTCCGGGATTATTACAAGTCTTTTTAACTTCCCTTTTCCCATATCACCCCCTGTATTTTTCAGCTTCCTAAACATGTGTAGGAACAACCTTGTCCCCATTTAAAATATTTGAAAAATAAAATGAGAGTTGATGTACGTACTGTACATCAACTCTCATTTTATTTTTCAAACATTTTAAAATCCAATTCATTTTTTTTCCAAAATGTTTTCAAAAGCTATGGCCATTTTTGTTTGCCTTTACAAAACATCTTACAATGATCAAAATGTTAGGCATTCTAACTTTTATGAAATAACTGTTTAATCCATAAATTAATGTACTGCCTCAAACTGCCCTGTTTGTTACTCCTTGTACCAACCCAAATTGTCCACGTACTGCATGGTTTTATGGTTGATCAATGAGTAAAGATAATGTAACACAATGTAATACAAGTGCTTAATATTATCTTACATAGTTAGGACTTACCTAATGACTTGGCTACGGCCAGATCTTGTTGCATGTAAGCCACAGCCTTGTCGGTGTTGGCTAAGCCCCAATGAGCGCTGCTTAGCGCGGAGAAGACGGATCCTCTCAGCTTCAGACTGCATGTTCCTGTACAAGATAACGCAAACAGCAAAACAAAAACCGATGAATCACGTACAAAGTCTATGGGATTTGGGATAGAAGAACAAGAAGAAGTAGCACACAAAAAAAAAAAAAATCAGAACAAAAACAAAGGCTTAGCCAGCCACCATGAAGAAATTAAGGTTTAGAAACAACCTTGTCCCCATGGCGTCAAGCAATACCCACCCATCAGATGCTCTCTTGCCCTGGCACTGGATCATACATGTATGTCAACAAATCTTGAACATGTATATTAGTTGCAGGATAGTGGGATATTTCGTTCTGCTGAAAGTGGTGTCCAGGGTACAGACTGAAGCATGGTGTCAGATTGGAAAACAAAAGATTTCTTCAAAGTTCAAATGTGATAATATCCATCCCAAAAAATGTTTTATTACACTGAATATGCTAATAAGCATATTGAAAAATGGAAGAATATTTAGTTGCAACTGCAGGATCGTATCAGAATACACGAAGCAAGTTTTCCCTGCCAGGGGTCTACTATTGTCTTGAGGTTGAGAGTTGACCCTGGGAACGAGATTGATGAAGAAACAATTCTAGGAGTGATTCTACCAAGCAGCACCTTTGCCAGGAAACTTCTTCCAACCACCCCAAAAAAAGAGGGTTTTGTGGTTAACAAAAGGCCCATGTTTGTACTTATAAATAAATATGAGTGAAACAAAATATCAAGATCAGTGAAAAAGAAATTGACTGAAGGATGATTTGAGCCTGCAACATGTGGAAGAAGGGAGGGGGGGAGGGGGGGTTGTTGTTAATATCTGGTGCTATGCATTGCAATAACCAATACTTTGAACAACATGTATATACGGTACTAGTAGATACGTAAAATTATGTTTCATTGTGTTATACATGTACTTGTATATAAAATAAACATGCATGGCTACCGTAGATCATTACATTTAAATGCTATGGCTACTGAAACTGCATTGATTGCTTGGCCATACAAACACAGGGAGTATTTTTTATTTGCTGAGATCTGTTCCATTGTTATTCTGATGCTTGCATCTGATTGAGGGTGGAAACATACAGTGCGGCCTCCACATAGCAAACTGCCTAATGATTTCATTCATTTCAGTGCAAGAATTGTGTCTTTATCATTGTGAGTTTTTTCCCAGACAATTTGACACCACTTCACAAGCAGACAAAAATATTTCATCAAGCATCTAAACTGTTGAATTCACTGATCGCTGTGACAGAAAAAAACTTCGAAGAAAGGGTCGATACAGTGTGGCCTCCATGTAGCAAACTGCCTAATGATTTCATTCATTTCAGTGCAAGAATTGTGTCTTTATTACTGTGAGTTTTGTCTCTCCACAATTTGTTAGATACTTCATCAGGCATCAAAGCTGTTGCATTCACTGATCACTGCGACAGAGGATACTTCAAAGAAGCTCTCTGCTTTACCCAAAACATTTACGACCTGATGCAGACTGCATTAATGCATAAGATCTGAAATATGATGGTTGCTAAACAGTTCGAGTTTGGCGTGATGAGCCTTCATCTGATGGTCGGTTGCACTGGTGGTAATGGGATGTGTAAGACCTCCATTGGGCATGGATGGGCGTGTCCTCCTACTTGGAACCAGTGGGGTGGCAGTTGCTACAAGGCTGTCATGGAGGAGCTGACGTGCGTGGTCCCAGGCAAAAGATGAGTGCATCAAGATGGGAGGTGTCTTGGTCATGCCACAGTCTCAGGAGGAAACTGATTTCCTCATGCAACTACTACCGCCGGCCCGGTCTTGGATCAATTGCAATGATATCGAGCAAGAAGGTGTGTTTAGATATTTAAAGCCAGATTTTGTTATTTCATTTGGAATTAAAGTATATAAAAAAAACCTGAGATCCTTCTTTTCACAAATTGTTTGATAAATGGATACTATGTTTCTTTTATTTTTGTCTCTCTTTTTGTGGATAGGTGTTTGGAAGTGTCAGAATGGAAACACTGACGTGGAGTACAGAAACTGGGCCAATGTTAACGCACTGTGGCCACAACCTGATAATTCTGGAGGAATTGAGCACTGCGCTGAGGCCTACAAGGCCGGGATATGGAATGACTTGGGCTGTAATCTGCAACGCCATGCAATCTGCAAATCTGCCATCGGCCAGCACTACGACTGCACTTTCTAAAGATCTGCAGGGAACTGAATAAAGGCACACAGTATCATTTGCATTTTATGCATTTTGTTCGTTTCCAGTTATAACACCACTCAAAATTCAAGGAATTCAAAACCTACCCTGCCAAAGTTTTCGCTCAGTAGATATTACACTTTTGTCGAGAAATCAGTAAAAAAAATCATGCACAACCTTTTGATTAAGAAACAACATTTTGTCTATAAAAATCTTGCTTTCCCCAAAAACTCAGTCAATTGACTGATCGTTAGAAATCACCTACTACCGGTATGTATATTTCTTCTAAATGACAGCAAGCCAGATGGAATAATTTCACAGGGTGTTTAATACAAGTGCAATCAATAATCCAAGTAAGATTGTTGAAAACAATTCGGTAGGTTACTTTTTGGATAAATGCAAATGATCCTATATGCCTTTAAAAAAAGAATGAACATAGGAATAGTGCTCAAGGTTTATGTGCATCTACAAGAGCTGAAACCCATCCTGGTCAGTTCCATCTTCTCTTCAAGACACACATAGAGAGGATTTGTATCATCTAGATACAGACATCAAAGAACTGTAAACAATTCTAAAGATTCTGCTGAGATTTCTCTGAAAACCTGTCTACTGAAGTGCTTGATAAAAATTAACACTTTTATCTCTGGCTATGCTACATGTACCATGTTTGATGGAAGATGGTGAAATGTACATGTATGGATAAAATAATAATGACTATTGGAAAGATTAGTTTCTTGTCTATACTTTATCCAATTTTCTTTCTTTTTAAAGTTTTATTTCCGTGGCTTTTATGCATTACACTGATCTTATAAAACTCCTGTTTACTACTCATCTCTCAGAGACAAAACAGGTTTAAAAGATTGCTGAGTGCCTGGCAATTATTGATTTGATTCAGTAACAATGAATACACAAAAGGTTCAATCATGTATATCCCAGCAAAATATAGGCATTGCCCTCTAAGATGGCTGCTACATGTACGCATACATAATGTATAGAATTGCAGCAGAAGTTGTAGCAGTATTCAAGGGCACCCTGTCTATCAACCCCTTGAACTGGTTTTGACAGTGACATCGTTTAATCCATATAGGGGCTCTGCCTGGTGACTAGCCTGTACAAAAGCTATAGTAGAGGAAAATGGATTAATTATGGTGAAGGTTTGTGACAGTTCAATCAGTAGGAGGGATTTAAGTGGTTATTACTCAGGCAGACTCAAAATAATCCATTACTGCTGCTGGACATCTCTTGTTTACTGTGCCTCTGTCATGTTTGTGCAGCTTTCAAGTTACACACAGCTCATTGACTGCAAAGAACGACACCTACTCCAATTTCAAGTAGTGGAATAAGTGAAAAATTAATAACGGACTGGATATGTCTTTGTAACCGCATTTTTTGGTTGTTTTTGGGGGGGCAGAAGGAGAGCTGCCTATTGTTGAATCGTTGCGTCACGGCCGATCGGTGCCATGCGACAGGGACAGCTTCTAATTTGTCTAAACATCTCACTTGTCAAATTAAATGGAATATCAGGTGTGGAAGTTAAGCTTTTCAAGATCATTTCATCACTAGATGCCATCTGGATACCATCTGAAATAATTATGATGGTGCCCAAATGGTTCATCTTTGGCTTGATAAGCCTTCAACTGAGGATGGGTTGCACTGGTGGTAACGAGATTTGCAAGGCCTTCGTTAACAGTCGCAGATGGGCGTGTCCCCCTCCTTGGATCCAGTGGGGTGGCAAATGCTACAGAGCCATCATGGAGGAGCTGACTTGGTCTGAGGCAAAAGATGAGTGCATCAAGAAGGGAGGTGTCTTGGTCGCGCCACAGTCTCAGGAGGAAACTGATTTCCTTGTACAACTACTGCCAACCGGGTTCTGGATCAATTGCAATGACATCGAGCAAGAAGGTGTGTTTAGAAATTATAAGTCCAGATTTTGTTTGACATTTCATTTGGAATAACATGTAAGTCAGTTGCAAAGCCCCCCAGAAATCTTTCTTGTCAAAAACTGTTTGATATTATGTACAAATGCATACAGTGTACATATTTGCCCTTAGTGTTGTTTCTCTTTTTTATGGGGATAGGTGTTTCGGAGTGTCAGGATGGAAACACTGACGTGGAGTACAGAAACTGGTCCAGAAATGAGCACTGGCCACAACCTGATAATGATGGAGGTACCGGTAATGAGCACTGCGCTGAGGCCTTCAATGCTGGGGAATGGAATGATTTGGCCTGCAATGAGCGATGCCATGCAATCTGCAAATCTGCCACTGGCCAGCGCCCCAACTGCACTTTCTAATTGCATGTACAATGTACTCACAGGGAACTGATTATAAAAAAGAAGGAACAAAGAAATTGTGCTCAAGGTTTTATCTGCATTCACAAGAGCTTAAACTCATTCTGCTCGGTCCCCTCTTCTCGTCTTCAAGACACAAGCAGAGATTTTTATCATCTCGATACAGACATCAAAGAACTGTTAATAATCATAATGATTCTGCTGAGATTTCTCTCAATGGCTGTTTACTACATGAACTGCTTGATAAAATGTATAACTGTCTTAATCTCTGGCTATACTGCTGTGTTTGAAGATGGTGAAACGGATGGATGAAGGAACACTTCTACAAGTGGTTCTACCATGAACAATTTCAAGTTAACTCAATTTTTCTCAGCACTTTTGCAACGAAACTTGTTGAATATTTTGTGGTAAACCAAAGGCCTACATGTATGCTTTGTATTTGAAATAAAATTAAGAAACCAATCTCAGTGTTAACCCTAACTCCCTAGGCCTTTTTGCTAGGATGTAGCCTCAATCCTGCAAAATCCTCCGATTGGCCTCATGGAAAAATAGCATATAGCCTCAATCCTGCAAATTCCTCCGCTATTTCTTGAATATGGTCCATGGAGGGGTGACCACTGCCTGAATCCTGCAAAATCCTCCGGCTATGACTGTCAATAGGCTGAGGCAGAGGCAGTGACATCCTGGAGCAGTGCGGAGGATGTCAAGTATAATCAAGGGCTAAATTTATGCACGGCTGAGCATAAACAACACAAGGTCCGGCCCAAGACCTTGACACAGTGCGTACTTCGAAATCAGCAACCCACTTTTGCCATGTAACCTCAATCCTGCAAATTCCTCCAATTTGCAAAAAGGATTTTGGAGGATTCAGGGCGGTTAGGGTTAAAGGTTAATATGCAACATTTGCTTCAGCTGTAATATTCAGAAATGGATGAAGCTGATGTTCATAGATGCTGCAAAAACCAGGAATAAAAGTGTTGTTCAAATATTAGGCGGGTTTCGAATATTCCAATATTCGGTCAAACACAGTTTCGCATAATCGAAAAATATTTTTTTTGAAAATGGATATCCTTTATATTTTGTATTTTTGTTGTTGGGGGGGGTCCAATCAAATGCTGTGTCACATTTGTTAACAAGATTGTATGTAACGGTCATGTGATATCAACTGTCAGCAAGCTGTTGTCTTATGCACTGCATGTATAAATATGAATGGCACAAACTGCTAAAGATGCTTAAATGTGAGTTGCCTGTTGGTTGCCTGTTGGTATGACGTCACAGGTGGCATGGTCTATTGTGAATGGCTCCTACAAACAATGCACAGATTGCAATCTTGCTGGGCAAGGGATCAAAATGAGGGAAATTTTGAATTGATATTTGATCCAACTTCTCTGTGGCATTGATTGTAAATTTTCGAGTATGACTGAATAAGAACACAATCTATTTTGTCATTGAGATTCAATCAGTACTGAGGTATTCCACTACTTTATCATGCCAACAAAAACTTGATTTCAGATTGTCTTCTTAAGCAAAATGTTGGAGGGTATTAAGTGAGGTGTAATGAAGCGTGTTCAAATTAATTGTATCGAAAAGACTCTTAAGTTAATCAGTGAAACATGGCAATCAGGATCGTGGTCTGTATAAATCTGTTGCTACAATACACTGGCGTTGCTAGGGAAACGGATCCGTGGCTTCACTCAGTTGGTATAGACTGATAAAAATGCTGACATTGGCTTTGAGCTTTGTTTCATGCAAAACAACTCTTTTGCTAGACACCAGACATTGAGAAATAATGATGGTGGCCAACTGGTTCGTCTTCGGCTTGATGAGCCTTCATCTGATGGCCGGTTGCACTGGTGGTAATGGGATGTGTAAGACCTCCATTGGGCATAGATGGGTGTGTCCTCCTACTTGGATCCAGTGGGGTGGCAAATGCTACAAAGCCATCACTGAGCGTCTGACATGGTCCCAGGCAAAAGATGAGTGCATCAAGATGGGAGGTGTCTTGGTCGCGCCACAGTCTCAGGAGGAAACTGATTTCCTCCTGCAACTACTGCCACCCTGGTTCTGGATCAATTGCAATGATCTTGACACAGAAGGTTCGTTGAAATATATGCAACTATTCTGATTTTTTTACTCAGATCGTTCAGATCCTCATTGAAAAAAACAAAGGCCATTTGTTTGGCGTTTGTGAATCAATCGGTATAAAGAATAGTAGTTTTAGTAAAGAATAGTAGTTTTAGTCCCTGTACGCCCCAAACCAACCTGCCTATTACTCACTGTAGTACTGCCTAAATCACCCAAGCACTCTATGGCTTTATGGATTCTTTAGGGAATAAATACAATGTAATACAATGTAATACAATGAAATACAATGTAATACAATGTAGTACAGGTGCTAATGGCTAAACTTCCACCTCTGGATTATTTTGTTGTTGGTAGGTACTTGGAAGTGTCAGGATGGCACTGGTGAGGTGGAATACAGGAATTGGTTGAAGGATGGAAAACAACCTGATGATACCGGTATACATGGTAGTGAGGACTGTGCTGAAGTGTATGAATTCCCATCTGGAGAATGGAATGATCTGGAATGTTTAAGGCCACGCCCTGCAATCTGCAAAGCTGCTACCAGCCTGCTTGGCAGTTGCAATTCCTAGAACGCACAATGAACATGGACTGGTGAACCAAGAATGCCCATATCTACGGTAGATTAAAACCTTCAACATTTCATTAGGCCTGGTATGCGCGCGTCGCCGTAGCCATGCGCGCCGTCGCCAAAATAGAAATGAAAAATTTTTAGTGAAAAGATGATGTCTCAAGCAGCAAACTCACTCAAACATGGCTGCAGGTGCTGCTGCACAATTTGCTGTGTTTTTAGATTGGAGTTGTAATTAGAATAGCTTTATGTGGCCTCTCTGGACTCCCGCTACATTTGCACTATGTTTAGTCGGGCCTGTTGCAGTCATCATGTGCGATGCGACATTCAGCAAAAAAATCAGGTAAAAAAAAAAAGCAGCGCCGACCACTTTTAGGCAAGCTCCATACCAGAAACCGAGACTTTTTTTGGCGCCCCATACCATACCTAGCATTTTTTACGGTGTGTTACAAAATGATGAATAACATTATACAAAGGTGTATATGCAATTCTAAGGCCATTTATTTTTAATTACTTGGATTAGGAAATCGCCGCCAAAAAAATAAAATTGGAAATGGAAAAGAAAAAAAAATCGCCTTCCTAGTTGTGATCACAAGATCTTAATTCACTTTTAAACCAGGATCCCAGAGTCTAGCCCAAAAATAGAGAAAGAAATCACCGTAAATTTCCACACACCTTTTTTTTAAACACCAAAAATCCTAGTGTTTTAAAAAAAAAAGGCCTAATTGACGAAAAACATATGTACATGTACATATGTAAGTGATTACATTTATGTGAAATTTATTGTGAACTGAAGGCATTATTTTTACTACACATTGGACAAACAAAAAAGATGGAAAACACCAAAATGAAAAGCTAAAGGGGCGCTATTCCAACCGCTGTTCAAGACACACAACCAATTCAGTATGAACAATCAAATAAAATGCAAACAATTTAACTAATTCAGCAATTTTTTTTTAAGGAATGTGGTTTACATGTTCATGTTTTAACATTAGTAAGTTGGGCGATGTCAGCATAAAAATTGAAAAGGATAGAAATGTTGCTTAAAGTGTATTTTAAGAAAAATCAGAAAATTCCATAGCATTAGATTTAAAGAAACCGATCAATACGTTTTAATCGAATACTACATGGTCAATGAAAAGACTGTGTCACATTTGTTGACACGATTGTATGTTGCGGTCACGTGATGCCAACTTTCAGCAAACTGTTGTCTTATGCACTGTGTGTAATATCTCTTGAAATATGAGTGGCTTAAACTGCTAAAGATGCTTAAATGTGAGTTGTTTGTCATTTGCCTGTTGGTATGACGTTACAGGTGGCATGGTCTATTGTGAATGGCTCCTACAAACAATGCACAGATTGCAATCTTGCTGGGCAAGGGATCAAAATGAGGGAAATTTTGAATTGATATTTGATTCAACTTCACTGTGGCATTTATTGTAAATTTCTGAGTCTGTCTGAATAGAACACAATCTGTTTCGTCATTGAGATTTAGTTGGTACTGAGGTATCCACTACTATATCATGTCAATAAAAATATTGATTTCAGATTGTCTTCTTAAGCGAAATGTTGGAGGGTTTTGAGTGAGGTGTAATGAAGCGTGTTCAAATTAATTGTATCCAAAGGACTCTTAAGTTAATACATGAAACAAGGCAATCGGGATCGTGGTCTGTATAGATTGTTGCTACAATACACCGGCGTTGCTAGGGAAACGGATCCGTGGCTTCACTCAGTTGGTATAGATTGATAAAAATGCTGACATTGGCTTTGAGCTCTGTTTAATGCAAAACAACTCTTTTGTTGGACAACAGACATTGAGAAATAATGATGGTGGCCAACTGGTTCGTCTTCGGCTTGATGAGCCTTCATCTGATGGCCGGTTGCACTGGTGGCAATGGGATGTGTAAGACCTCCATTGGGCACACATGTAGATGGGCGTGTCCTCCTACTTGGATCCAGTGGGGTGGCAAATGCTACAAAGCCATCACTGAGCGTCTGACATGGTCCGAGGCAAAAGATGAGTGCATCAAGATGGGAGGTGTCTTGGTCGCGCCACAGTCTCAGGAGGAAACTGATTTCCTCATGCAACTACTGCCACCCCGGTTCTGGATCAATTGCAATGATCTTGAGGAAGAAGGTTCGTTGAAATATTCTGATTTCTCTTCTTGAATTGTTCAGATCCCCAGTGACAAAAAAGGCAATTTGTTTAGTGTTTGTGAATCATTCAGGATGAAAAAACTGCAAAAACAGACTTCTTTCATTTTTGACAGTCAATCAGTCATGGTTTGTTAAACCTTTAGTCATTGTGCTACTCAAAACCACCCTGCCTGTAACTCACTGTACCACCCAAAACCACCCAAGCACTCCTGGAATAAATAAAATGTAATAAATAAAATGTAATACATTGTAGTACAGGTGCTAAACTTCCACCTTTGAATTCATCCTTGTACAATTTGTTGTTGATAGGAACTTGGAAATGTCAGGATGGCACAGGGGAGGTGCAATACAGGAATTGGTTGAAGGATGGAAAACAACCTGACAATATGCATGGTACTGAGCACTGTGCTGAAGTGTATAAATTCCCATCTGGAGAATGGAATGATCTGACATGTTCAAAGACATTTCCTGCAATTTGCAAAGCTGAAATCAACCTGCTTCATGGCAGATGCAATTCTGCACAATAAACACCGACTGATAAATCAAGAATGCCCATACCTGGATTCCAATGTCAACATTACATTTCATACCTTGCTACAAACTGATACTACAGTGTGTTACAAAATGATGAATAACATTATGTAAAAAAACAAAATTAGATGCCTTTTTGGAATTGAAAATAGTGTAGCAATGTAGCTTTGGATGAAACGTCTTCATTCAGCGTAGTGATTTAAACATATGCACTGGTACATACATTTGTATGTACAAATGTGTATAATTTAGCATGGAAGTGATTACAAGTACAATGTACTTGCATACTATGTGAAACTTGTTCTGAACTGAAGGCATTACTACACATTGGACAAACAGATGGAAAATGCTAAAATGGAAAGCTAAAGGGGCTCTATTCCAACCGTTGTTTAAGACACATGACCAACTCAGTATGAACAATCAAATAAAATGGAGACAATTTAAATAATTCAGCATATATTTTTTTAAGGAATGTGGTTTACGTGTTCATGTTTTAACATTAGTACTGGTGTGTTGGGTGATGTCAGCATAAAAACTGAAAAGGACAGAACTGTTGCTTAAAGTGTATTTTAAGAAAAATCAGAAAATGCAATAGAATTAGAATTAGGCCAAACAAAAAAAATGATGTGTTTACGGTAACGGCCTGAAAAAAATCCAGGTAGGTAGGTAGGGAAATAATTTTATTTTGTAATTTTTTTTTTTCATTTCAGTTCTGCATGCCCATGCGTGTTCTTTCGCAAAAAAATTGTATAAAACCACTATTCAAGCACTGAAGATATTCAATCGATACATTTCAATCCAAATTAATTTGTATCGTTGGCCAGGGTTCTCCCCAGGATTTTTTCAAACGTGGGGGATTCAACAACCCGAAAATGTTTGAACTTTAGAAGCTCTCTGGTGCATTTTAGAGCAAATCTGGGGGTCTTTATCTTAAGATTTGTCCTTGAAATTCAGAGGAGATCTTGTAGGTTATTAATATTTTTGTAATTAAAGAAAAAAAAATCAAAATTGTTAACTTAAAAAAAATAATGATCGAGCAATGATTTTCGGTTCGCTCGGAGCGCGCCGCGGGGGGTACGGTACAAGCGAAATGATAGTATGTGCATGCGTACAATTAGTGCATGTACCGTACCCCCCGCGGTGCGCTCCGAGTGAACCGAAAATCATCGCTTGATCATATGCGTGCACGTTTCAAGTGTCAGGTTGGCTCAGTGCGGAAAGGGCATATTTTTCATCATTTTGGCCTAAAAACCGACAGAATCCACTTATGTTAGTTCTGCGCATGATACGTGAGTATGTCAAGAGATAAAGTACGGAGTATAGGGGCAAACTGTGCAGCGGTTCTGTGTGAAATGTCTCCATTTTGATGGACGTTTTTGTACTTTATTAGTGTTTTGTGCTGCAGGCAATTTTGCGGGCTTCTTGATCCATGAGGCTCCACTACGTGGAGCCTCATAGTTCTAGGAGTAGGGAGAACCATGCCGTCCGTCGGCCAGCCAGGCGTACCCCGATGCGTTTGTGCAAAAATAATCGTACTTCGTAGTTTGAGAGTTCAAGTTTTGAGATCGTCGCGATTTTCGCACGTTTAACACAGGTATGTTTGTGTCAAATCATGGTCAGATTCAAGTGTGGAAAATGTTTTTTGTTCGTGGCAAATAATTAAAAGTTCTTGAAATGTTTGAAATTTGTCAATTATCAACCTTCAAAATGGCAATAAAAAGTTTGAGGTCGGCAATTTGGCCGAAAAAATTCCAGGTCGGTCGGGTTACCGTAAACACACCATTTTTTTTGTTCGGCCTTAAAGAAATTGATACAGTTTTTTTGGACATGAGTGTAACAGGTGACTCTGAAAACTGCTTACTAACAAAAAAATTGAAATAAGGTCTAAGTCAATTGATCTTTGATTTGTGAAATATTGAGCAGTTGGCGCAAGGGTTTATTATTGATTTACATGTAGGTGTAATGAAGCATGTTCAGCTTAATTGTTTGCAAAGGTACTCTCAACAACCGTCCAACAGGTGTAGCTGATTGATTACTACCAGTAGTTGTACATGCTAATAGGTATTTCTTTTGCATACAGTACATGAGTTACTGTTTGTGTAAAGGTTGACAATTTACTTACAGCACAGCTCTGGTTAGAGCATGCTGTGTTCTACGTTATCACATAGTTGATGTAAAGAAATTCCTATTATGTTCAGTCAGTGAGCCCCTTTAGGACGTGCCCAAGATAAGGATTTACAGGTGGTTGTGGGCTCATTCCTACACCAACCACGGATCCTACTACACCAGGATAAACGACTGTTCTGAGCTCTAGTACAAAATGCACTGAGTGGACTTGCCTTAATTGGTTAGACGCGTGATAAAGGGCATTAATACTAAGCGTGGGCGACTAGTGCAACTAGTTGCAAAGTCGCCAATACCAAAAGGTATTGGTAGTCACAACTATCGATTTTCAGATAGTCCAAGTAGTCGTCACGCGGCGACTATTGTCAAGCGAGTCGTGACTAGTGCGCCGTGGCAATAATTTGCACCACGACTATTTGTTGCGTTGCGACTATTAACCTGCCCTGCACCACCCACCGTTCAAATTCTGAGTGACCAGTCACCATACTGTACACCGGGCACACGTAGAGACACCCACAGACACTACTTACAGTTTCAACAAAACACCACACACAACGAAACACTCACTGAACGCTACAATGTACATCGTACACATGTACAATACATCGCGATAGTGCGTGCACTGCACACCTGCATTGGGGCCGGGGTCACTCATGAACGATGAACGGCACACGTGTTGACTGTTGAGTGCCGATAACTGTACACAATGAACTCGGCGCACATGAAGGGTACCAGACACACAAAACAATGTAGGCCTACACATACGTATGTCTCCGTTACATTTCCACAGGTTGTTGGTGAAAAACTTTCGTCGTGTGTTTCTTGAATTAAAAAATAACATATCAGACAGCTGCTTGTTTGCTTGAGTCCTTTTATTTTTCTTGCGTATAATTTTTGTAATTAAGATTTGTAAGTTTAACTTTTTAACTAGTCTAAGTTCTTTTAGTAAAGTTTCGATGTAATTTTTGCAAAGTTTCAAATTGATTGAAAAGTAAGAAACGTGACAAGATCAAGGCCTCCATTGAATGTCTCGAAACGTCTTTTATTAGACCCAGCTTGCCCAGAAACTTTGCTTATTTATTCATGCATTTATTGATTTCTCAAACTTCTCCCAGCAATGATCATTTAATCAAAGACTCAGTCTAGCTTCAGATATGGTTTTATTACTTCAACAAACAACGCACAACTTTCAGGATGTTGATTACTGTCTGCATTTAAGTTGCCTTGAGCCCTTAGCCCAAAACCACGTGGTAGTTCCTCCTTCCTTGAAAGGTTGACGTTTTGTTCATTTTTTCATTTGCGGGGCCCTGGTCCGATTCATTATCAAGCGTGGGATCCAAAAACCATGTGGTAGTTCCTCATTCCTTGAAAGGTTGACGTTTTGTTCATTTTTTTTCATTTGCGGGGCCCTGGTCCGATTCATTATCAAGCATGGGATCCAAAAACCACGTGGTAGTTCATCCTTTCTTGAAAGGCTGACATTTTGTTGATTTCTCATTTGCGGGGCCCTGGTCCGATTCATTATCAAGCGTGGGATCCAAAAACCACGTGGTAGTTCCTCCTTCCTTGAAAGGCTGACATTTCGTTGATTTTTCATGTGCGGGGCCCTGGTCCGATTCATTTTCAAGTATGGGGATGTTTTCTTTCTATTTCGTGATGTACATGTTTGTAAAATAAAATACGATGTTTTGTTTTCGTGTATTATAATTGAATATGGTGATTCAAACAATATTTTATTCGTTATAAATCTGTTTCGACTTTATTTTAAACAACAATCATGTAACCGTATTCAATAAATTTAAACCTCCCCTTAATTAAAATGGAAATATCTTACTAAGTGTCACGTGATCGTGACTGACTGGCCGCTGGGCGGGACCGGAATGTGCGTCTTCTGGATCTTCTCATGCATTATGCATCTTTAGCGGAGCCAGTTCTGTTTATGTGGACAACTCACTGATCTCTAGAAATCATCTGAAACCACAAGCCTGGAAAGACACGTAGAAAGTGCGACGCACTTTGCATAATGCAAATGCAGTTCATTCATGTACAAAACATGTTGCTGGCAAAATCGAATGCGTGCGGCATGCCTCACATGTTAAGTACTCAAGCATGGATTTGTAGAATTAATTGCAATTGACGATCAAGGAATTATTTGACTAATAACAACCACTTGATCTTACACGAGTGCTAGGAAAGTGCGTCATAATTCATAATTCGTTTGTAAAAAAATGATAAAACTCCACCGACTAGTTAGTGGAGAAATGCTGTGTGGGGCCGGCTTGTGGTAAGCCTAGTGTGTGGGTATCCCTTTGTGTTATGCAAACGCAGATCCAGGGACGTCTTATCAGTGGTTTTAATGGATAAATAAACAATGCAATTAGTCGTGACTAGTTGACTAGTCGCGACTATTTATTAATAGTCGCCGCGACTATTGAAATTTGATAGTTGCCCAGGCCTAATTAATACCCGTTGGCGCTGGCGCGTAATCACAAATTTTCCAGATGTGGCATTGTGTTGGTTTTTTTGCAAGACATCTCAAATGGAAATATTCATAAAACTGTAAGCAAAACTACTCCCTATTTAAGATTCAATTGCTCCAAAATTGTTTAAAAATAAATACTTCAGGATATAACAGATGGTATTGTGCAGTTTTTGTCATCATAGATGAAGTATTTACCCGGGAAATAAACGTCAAATTTCGAGGAGAACACCGTTTACCCAAATTTCGTTTTTAATTAGGCTTTTATGAAAAAGTTTTAGAGAGATAAGATGCCGAACCGATGAAACAAAAGCGACATTTCATTGTTCATCTTAAAGCTAAAGATATTGTGCTCGGCAGTACCATGGTTATTTAGTTATCACTTATCAGAATTCAATAATAAAGATCAAAAACGTAGACTTGTGAATATTCAAAAATATAATTCGCAGGCTTGACAGACTTCGAGGCCAGATCAGGCGCAGAGCCTTGCAAATCCGAAAGCCACCGCGCGCAGTGGTCTTTGTTGAAAAGTATTCATGGTATTTGCCACCAGTACAGGCCGTTATCACGCGTCTAACCAGGAGTTGGGCCGAGTCGTTAATCCTTGTGTGTAGGATACGTACACCAACCACCATGGCTTGCATGATGCATACTCCGTTCCACTTAATTTTCGTTCTCTCCGTTTCATTGCATTCTGAATTTCTTTTGGAAGTCGTTGTTGCTGAAATCACAAGTCATATTTTGGGAACCTGATAATCACTGACCTGATAATCACTGACTGTCAAATTTTGGTGAGCGTGGAAACTTTTTGACATTTAAAGTGAATTTATTAGACGAGATCAAAATTACAGTTTGCAATAATTGTTGTATGTATAATTTTCTGGTAGTTTTTTGTCATGCAATAATGTTCTTGTTGCCTAGTACATGTGGATTGTATTTTGGACGTACCGATATAAAGCCGTACATTTGATTTGAGTCATATTCATGTTGATAATTATGCTGCTTGACAGTTGCATCCTTGCGACACGAGAAGCCGCACTGTCATCTTCTGATATAGCAAGCCCACATGAAACACCTTTTAATTAAGGTACGGGTTGACTTGGCATAATTTTGAAATTGTAATATTTGTATAAATTTATTGTGCTTTTTTTTAAAATTAAGTCTGTAAAATCTGGGGCCAATTTCATAGAGCTGCTTAAGCATAAAATTTGCTTAAGCATGAAAAAACCCTTGCTTAATATAATCAGGTTACTGACCAAAACTCCATGTGATGTACATGTACATTGCTTGTGACTGGTATTTGGCTGTTGTTTACTTAACATAATAATCGCATGGAGTTTTGGTGGGTAACCTGGGGCCAATTTCATAGAGCTGCTTAAGCACAAAATTTGCTTAAACACAAAAACGTCTTGCTTAATAAAATCATGTTACCGGCCAAAACTCCATGCGATTGTTTTGCTAAGTAAACAACAGCTAAATACCAGTCACAAGCAATGTACATCATATGGAGTTTTGGCTGGTAACCTAATTTTACTATAAAGCAATGTTTTTTCGTGCTTAAGCAAAATTTGTGCTTAAGCAGCTCTATGAAATTGGGCCCTGATTATATTAAGCAAAGCTTTTTGTGCTTAAGCAAATTTTATGCTTTAGCAACTCTATGAAATTGGCCCCTGGTCTGAAAGTCTTGGACTAGAATCACACAAATGTTCATTCTTTTTCCATCGTGATGTGCCGACACTCCTTTTGGAAACATGTTGTTGTAATATTTGACTGTTCACATTGAAATGTATTGCGTAATTACTAATTAAGATTGATTTAGTTTCTTGTTGGAGTTTTACCTGCTCCCACTTTTGGTAGTCTTGCATTTTTGGCTGTATTTTGCCCTTGCAATTTCTCAAGGTGTATTCTGCCCTTGCACTTTGGCTGTACCGGTACTGCGCCTTTTCGCATCGCAATCTATAATTGTTCCTTATTGAAAGTTCTACAGATGTTTGATTGCTATTACAATGTAGCTGGACAAATTTATGATTTTTCACTCTTGTTTTATTACCAGACTAATATTTGTATGGGAAGCTATTTCATTTATTTTGTGGTCTCATAAAAAGCACTTGCAATTAGAACTTCTCATACCCGTTAGCTTACCTGTTAGCTCTTTATTTTAGTAATTTTGACGTAGTCTTAAGCTTGGCTGAACTAAATGCACCCCTCCACCAGCCATAAAACTAAGAAGAAGTGTAGGGTTGTTGCATCAACCGGCAGTAGCCTATGATGTCTGATGATGATGATGACATATGTACGTACATGTACATGTACTTGGTTACACATGGCATAGTCAGCAGGATTAGTCGGCATACCGGTAGTAAGGCCAAACAAATAATATGGTAGTTCTGCTTCCAGTTTTAAACCTAAGTACCCTATTTGACAGCCCCTACCCTATTTTTTTTTGGGGGGGGGGGTGAAATGAGGAAAACCTGTAAACTATCTATCCCTATCTTTTACCCTTTACTACCTCCATATGATTGTACACAAAACAAATTGCCAAGAAGAAGAAAATCCCTGCCTACCTACCCTATTTTTTTCAAATGCCATGTAATCAGGAGCAGAAGTTTTTCCCTTTTTTTTGGCCTAATATATTTTTTTTGACCGCTTGGTTAAAAAATAACAGCGTTGCTGTTGAAACCCCTCAGCCAGAGTCAAGTTACCATGTCAACCATTAACCTTTAACTCAACATGGTGACCTTGACCTTTGACCCCAAAACCAATCCCAACCTGCCCACTCCCAAGGGCAACCCCCTACCAATGTTAAACACCAAAATCTCATTTCTAACTCAAGCTATCATCCGGAAACCATTTATCTTTGACTCACCACGGTGACCTTGACCTTTGACCTTTTGACCCCAAAACCAATCCCATCTTGCCTACTCCCAAGGGCAACCTCCTACCAAAGTTAGACACCAAAATCTCACTTCCAACTCAAGTTATCATCCGGAAACCACTTACCTTTAACTCACCACGGTGACCTTGATCTTTGACTTTTTGACCTCAAAACCAATCCCAACTTGCCTACTCCTAAGGGCAACCCCCTATCGAAGTTACAATCCCAAACAGCATTTCTAACTCAAGTTATCATCCGGAAACTAAGCTGCCCGGACAGACAGACATACGGCCCTACAGACGGGCGTTCCAGCCAGATGGACTTCCAGGGTACCTCCATTGTTGTCCCAATTTCCTATTTCTAAAGATTTCGTTGCGGGGTACCCTTTTTTCTAAAGATTTTATTTGTGGGGTACCTCAAACAAAGGACGGGTACCCCACAAGTGGTCCCTGGTCAGAACGGACCTACGGCCCGATGGACGGAGTAGGCGATGACAATACCCCTCGAGCCTCTCGGCTGAGGGATAATTAGTGAAACGAGGCGATCAAGGTTGTGGTCAGCATAAACTCCCGTTGCTAGGGAAACCGATTCATGGGTTCAATGAACTGGTGAAGATTTATAGAAACACTGAAATTGGCTTTGAGGTCTTTCATGCAAAATAACACTTTCATTAGACAACAGACACTGCACATTTTATCAAAGAACCAATCTTGAATAAGTTGGCGACCACAAGCACGAACGAAAGAACACAGAAAATAACGATGGTGGTCAAACGGTTTCTGTTTGGCTTGATAAGCCTTCATCTGATGACGGATTTCACTGGTGTTAATGGGATGTGTAAGACCCTTGGACATGGATGGGCATGTCCTCCTCCTTGGAACCAGTGGGGTGGCAAATGCTACAGAGCCATCATGGAGGAGCTGACTTGGTCTGAGGCAAAAGATGAGTGCATCAAGATGGGAGGTGTCTTGGTCGTGCCACAGTCTCAGGAGGAAACTGATTTCCTTGTACAACTACTGCCACCCAGGTTCTGGATCAATTGCAATGATCTTGAGAAAGAAGGTTCGTTGAAATATTCTGATTTCTTTTCTTCTCAAATTGTTCAGATCCTCAGTGAAAAAAAAAGGCAATTTGTTTAGTGTTTGTGAATCAATCAGTGTAGAGAATTACAAAAACAGACTTCTTTCTTTCCGAAAGTCATGGTTTGTTAAACCTTTACTACCTGTACTACCCTAAACCACCCTGCCTATTACTCTCTGTACCACCTACCGTAAACTGCTAGAGTACAGGGGTGCGTTTTGGCGGTCATAACCAAGAATTGGTTCGGTGGTTTCTCTTTGGTTAATTGTTTTGGGCATTTCAGTACTACATGATCACGCGTAATTCTAACCCAATTAAAATTGCCGAAGAAATTCACCAACAAGAAACCACCGAACCAATTCTTGGTTATGACCGCCAAAACGCACCCCTGGTTTCATGGATTCAGAAGTAAATAATACAATGTAAAACAATGTAATACAATGTAGTACAGGTGCAAATAAATGTGCTAAACTTCCACCTTTGAATTCTTCATTGTATACATGTAGGTACTTGGAAGTGTCAGGATGGCACCCAGGAGGTGGAATACAGGAATTGGCACAAGGATAACAATCAGCCTAATAATGCAGCTGGTAAGGAGAACTGCGCTGAGGTCTACATCCCATCTGGAGAATGGAATGATGTGAAATGTTCTTGGAAATTCCCTGCAATCTGCAAAGCTACTTCCTGCCGGCTTGACAGATGCAATTCCTATATCTCACCATGAACACAGACTGGTAAACCCCATATTTTGATTAGAACCTTTAACATTTCATATCATACCTGGCTACAAACTGATGGTATTTTGATACATTTTGAAAATGACCAATGACATTAAGGAAAGAGGTATGCATAAATGAGTACAGAAATATACGCAAGTGATAACATACGTGTGGATACAAATGTGAAATGTATTCTGAACTAAAGGCATTACTGCGCCAGGGACACATTTGAGACAGATGGAAAATATAGGCTGTATTCTAACCACTGTTCAAAACACTACACTGTAGGTACTGATAGCATACATGTGGTCAACTTAATATGAATAATCAAATAACATGTGAATTTTGCAAATCATTTTGAGGAATGTGGTTTCTCTGTTCATGCTTTTAATAATTTTATTATATGTATGTTGGATGATGTTAGCTTAAAAGTTGAAATGGACAGAAATGTTGCTTGTATTTTTCTTTTTTTAAACGGAAATTTTTAATGCTAATAGAATTAGATTTATTTAAGAAAATGATATGTATTGTGTTCACATAGCATAACTGGAAAACTGCTTACCCACAGAAATGCTGAAATAAAGTCTACATGTAAGTTACTTGATCCTGGTGAAATAATGAGCGTTTGGCGCAAAGTATACGTACGTGGAACTCACATTTTCCTTCATCTACACAAACCAATGGCTTTTTGCTTGAGCGAAAGGTCTCCCCAACTCTCCCTTTGTGACTGGTCGAGTGGGTACATGTGCACTGCAGACTACCGGTACATAAATACAAAACACATTTTTGCCTCAAGAGCAAGGTTTTCTGAGGATCGAAACATCAGCCCTCTCATTTTTCATTGTTTATTTCATGTCAGTCCTGTTGGTAAGCAGCTTACAGATTTTGTTTCAAATATTATGTTAGTTTTGCAGACAATGTAATTTAGTTTATGTAGATTATAAAGACAAACAATGGAACATAATGATAATGGAAAATATGGAAAAGTATGGAAGATACAGATTTTTTCCCCAGTTTTTTTTTAATCATTACACAGACCTGGAATTGTCCAAGGAATAACACTAAAAACAAACTCTGATCATAGAGAAAGAAAAGGTTCATCAATTGTTTAATTTGAAGGTACATGTAATTGATGCTAACATGGAAGCGAAGTTATGGACACAATGTGAATAGTAACTAATGAAATCAGTTTTAAGCTGAATGCGGAATTTTTATGGGACTTACCAATTTTGAGGGCGGACTCTAAGACAACCAATGAGGAAGCATGATAGCCGGCTGCAAGTAACTCCTGACCAATCACAGAGATGATTACAAAGGGGCTCTTGTCTAGTTTCATAGATTGCAGCTGCCGATAGGTGGGTTCAAATGTATCTGAAAGGACAACAGCCAATAGCAATCAATCATTACACTATTCACATTTTTGTATTCATTTTGAAGGGGATATGTACTTGATTTATTGAATTAGTTTATGATAAATATTGATACGTTTGAACAAAGAAATTTACTAAAGTTGGATTTAATGCAGTTCAAACACCCGTTCAAGTTAATTTCTGTTTATCAACCTTGAACCTGGTCAGTTTCCCTTTGCTATTCGTTTGAAGTTTCAAATGTAATTAATTTATTCAATAATACAGAATTTTTCAGAAAGAGTGATATGGATATGTTATAAACGAGAGTTAGAAATTTATGCACATGATCATAAGTGTTTTTGTTGCTGATGAAAGGAAACCATTTTGTAAAATTTTACTTTAAATAAAAAAAAGGATCTTTTACACTGACTGCAAACGATCTCTTATTAAATTTGGGAAACCTTCAAGTTGATAACAAAATTTTGAATCCTAAGTTTGTATTAATTATGTTTTCTTATTGCTCTAATTTCGTTCTCTCCTTCTTTTATTCCCTTTTTTTCTTGTTTCTTTTTACCCTTTTTGGGGGGGGGGGTGTTGCAAAAGAAAATACACACCTATGATCATGCTGCAAATTTGCCATTTGTGAATAAAAAACTTAGTATCACGAAACAGGAATTTTCCTAGCTGCATGTATTGTTCAAATTCTAATGGCTCACATATGAAGTCAAAAAACGTGAAAATCTGCTAATCACCCCGATCACCCGGTCCCACCCCCCCCCAATTTTTTTTTATTAAAATAACAAATAAATTCCCCAATTTGATTACTCAATACTCATAAAAAGCAACAAGTGCTGTACTTAGATTCTTAAAATGTTAGGAACTCTTAAAAATTTTCCCAAGCAGGACTAATCAATCTAGTCCAACACAAATCGAGGGCAATAACCTGAACTACGACCATGTCACAGCATGCAATCCATCACATTGTCTTTGGTTGAGTGCTCTGCACTCTATTACTCTCTATGGTAATTCATCAACCATTCCTCATCCAAGTCTTAAGAGTTGAGTTTTGTCAGGTCATGTCTGAACCTGGGGGTAAAGCCAGACCATAATGCACCAGCAGGCCCTAATGAGCCAGGGTATCAGTCAGGGATGATGGCACAAACAAATTGACAGGAAAAACCAGGGCCGAGAAAATATTGTTGAAGAAATGGAAAAAAAGCTACGCAAAGAGATGAAACCAGTTAAAAGGAAAGTATACGTGCGTACACATGCATCGCACAAAATTTGGCTGGTACTATTTTGGCTAGAAACAGTGCATCGGTCAGTCAGTGAAAAGAGAAAACTAGGAGCAATTTTGGGCAAGAATTACGGTTACACACAGTTCAACTACCGTAACTTCACTCAAACAATGGATGGTTGGACTTCTGACCACAGGGCAACGGTTGCATCACTGGTTACCAATAGCCCTGTCTGTCATAATACACAACAGGAAGCCATGATTAAGGTGTTTGGTGATGACGTGTTGACTATCATTTGACAGGAGGCACTCACACATTGCTATTAGTGTGCAGGCGTAAGTTGGAATGTATGTCACAAATGAAATCAATCACTTGTCGACTAGTAGTCCCCGCAGCCCATCTTGGACCAGTCAAAATTACATCATCGAGTGGACAAAAATTGTTATGGTCAAATTATAAATATTAAATGGCCAAGACTGGTTACCTTTGAGCGGTGACTTGAGTGCGGCCTCAGCCAATCCGGCAAGTAGCTGAAGACTCTTAGGGTCTTGTGCTAGACCTGAGGAGAAGGCAGCTAAGGCATCAGCATGACGACCCAGGCATTGTAGAGCTGTACCTTGACGGTAGTAGGCCTAAAAGTAAAAACAAACAAAAACAGATAAACATTTGTCAATTAATTGTATTGCTACAACTATAGCACTTTCTTACGGCATTTCTTGACAGCTACATGTACCGGTAGTGCTGTAACTGTCTGAGTAGAGGCCGGTTCCAACCTCATCCCCAGTGGTTACTTTATTTTCAACCTCATCTCAAATGGTAACCCCTGGGTAGGAAACTGTATCCTGATCCAATGCAGAAAAGCAAGCAATGCATTTTTATTGTGTACTTTGTGTTATTTCCAACGTGTATTATGTATTTTAACGCTCGATGTGAATTATTACGTCCACCCCACCACAAAAACAATCTCCCTTTTCCAATTTGCTTCGAATAATATGAAATGTGATACTGCATATTGGCTGGATAAGATTGTGACATTTAAATTTTGAAGAAAATCGTGTGTTTTGGATCTCACGCTGCGACAAATTGATTCTGTTTTTACCCAAGACACCAACTACAGAAACAAACACTGATGTAAAGAATAGCCAGGCACCAGACTTCTCCTAATTTGCAATACGTGTGCAACTGTATGCAAAGAACAGGTAGTAGTGCTAGTGGGAGTGTACTGCTCGACTCCATGTAAACAAGGTTGAGGCTGGTTCCCATATCACGTGAATGTGAATACAAAGTGAATTTGACATCAGGACCCATTTACTACAAATTTTAACATGGTCAAAATGTGTTCAACTTTTGCGAATTTGCAGCATGAATACTTGCTGTGACATCATAAATTTGCATTCGCATGCACCTTTGTATTCACGTCCTGTCCGTCCAGCTGAGTTCTGGACAAATAATTATATATAGGCCACACAGTGACCTCTTCTGAAATGTCTTGTACTATTTTCCCAAATATTGGGACCTTTTTTGAACAAAAAGGTCCCAAAACAGGTATCAGTACCAGTATCTACAGAAATTTGAACTGTATTAACCCTAACCCCCATGCCCTTGTTGCTTACAACCATCCTCAATACTCCAAAATCCTCCAAAATTTTTCAACTCCGCCTAAATTTTTCAAAATTGTCAGACAGTCCTGCCTCAAAATGCATTCATCCTCAATCCTCCAAAATCCTCCTCATCCCAAAACTTTGCACTCGTGTTTAAATGAAGGATAACCAATGCCAAATCCTTCAAAATCATCAGACAGTCCTGCCTTAAAATGCATTCATCCTCAATCCTCCAAAATCCTCTTGTGCTTCATTCACCATTCATCCTCAATCCTCCAAAATCCTCATGTGCTTCAATCACCATTCATCCTCAATCCTCCAGAATCCTCATTTGATTCAATCACCATTCATCCTCAATCCTTTAGAATCCTCCAAAACCGCCAGGAGGATTTTGGAGGAGTGAGGTGGGTTAGGGTTAAAAAAAAACCACCGAAATCTAAATTATACACATGTGCCAATAAAGTATTGCATTTCAACTTTGCAACAATAATGAATGGCAGGTGTTATTTCTGCAATCAGCGGTGCGACTGTCCCTTTGGCAATTTTATTCCTACACTTTCTGAATGAAATGTCAGATTGTTTTTACGGCGCAATCACAGCACTCCAGGGAACACAATCCATCCGATGTCCTTTCCTTTTATTCCTCCACACACACAGACAAAACAAAAATTGTTATTTTAGCCGGGGGAAAAATGAACAAAATGTCACACAAGACACGTTTGGTGTTAACAGCCTAAATTCTGTCATACAATGCCTTGAACAATGCCCTGCATGAATAAAGATGAAATGCAACAAAAAACAAAAAACAAAAAAAAAAGTTTCTTCAACTCGAATTGACATTAAAAGCTAGACAATTCAGATTGTAAAAAAAATCTGCAATTTGTTTTTGAATTCCTAAGACGCACTCTGTGAACTCAAGTTGAAATCCAAGACTAATGTTTCACGGCAGGCTGTAATATAAAACTGCCGACTGGCTGCCTAAGTTTCTTGATGCAAGTTGCTCTTCATACAAATGCAAGCACTGTTGGGTGTTTGTCCAGGGAAGTTTAGCTGAGGACAACTTTGAACTGGATCAATGCACTGAATGGTTGACATTCATCCATGGCTTTTAGCGAGCTCTTAAGTTATACTATGAAAACACATACTCGGTCTTTGGCAAATGGAATGGTCGCGTTTCTGAGTCATTCAGCATTTCAAATTTGCTTCAAGCCGCTGTACAAAGTACAACGCACATTTCAGGGGTGATAGGGGGGGGGGGGTGATGAAAAGTCAACGAAATAATCTGCTGAGGTTTTAAGGCCAAAAGGCACCCCTTAAAATACACGTTTGTTTTGTTCTTTATAATTCAATCAGGGGCAGATCCAGGAATGCAAGGGGGTTGGGGTTATCATCAGCAAAAAAACAACCAGGGTTTGTTTTCTCCAGACACTTGGCCTCCGAAAATCAATAGGTGTGTGTGTGTTAATGAAGAAAATGCATTAAAAAGCAAATGTTCCTACCGGTATATGGCTTTGAAATGTAACAAGAGAACTTCAAGTGGGATCAAGACAGACTCAAAAGAAATGGGAAAAATGGGGACAATGACTTGACTGTCCTCAAGAGTTCAGTGGCTTCAGAGCAGGTAACAGTGAGAAAGGCGACCAATAGAAAAGGCAAAGTGTTTGACCTCGGAGCAATTCAAGCGAGTAAGGACAGCATTCATTGATCTGGAACTGTAGGTGTCCAATTTTCCGGACAATAGATCAACGACCAGGATAAGAGGAATTCTAAAGAATTCCATTGCAAAAAATGCAGTGGATTTGTAAGACTAGTGTGAAAAGGTACAGTATCTGAACGAAATTTGGTCAATTAATTGGCTCTTACTGATTGATAATGGCTGCCAAACAGGAGCTGATTAGCACAGACAAGTTGTGCTGAGAAAAACACAGGCAACTAGGAAAAACAATGAAATCTGACATTGTTACTTACTCGTTTTGCAGCTGAATTACTACACTTGTGAATTTTTTTGGGGGTGCTAAGTTGCACCACAAGAATTGGACAATAATACACAGAGGGCTAAGAGACAATTACAGGTGAATTTAGTATTTAAAATTACGTTTTGATTATTCTCCATCAATAGTTTTGCTAACGGGACAAAAAATGTACTTAAATGTGTTTAAAAAAAGCAATGTAACCGATACATGTACAAAATGTGCTTGTGATGTCAACTTCACTGTGTCAACTACAGTTCATTGTTTGTTTCTGTAATTTGCCGAAAGAGCCTTTGTTCTCATTAAAATTCCCCTCCCCCCCTTTTTTATTAGACTTTTGTTCATTGCATTTGTACACGTGTTATTTCCGATTAGCATTTTGGGCACTTGTGTCTTCATGCCTTTACATGTATGCTAGTTTTTTACCATGTCTGTTGTAAACTTACCTTCTTTTTAGGCTGCCATTTCATCATTCTTAGCCACCGATCATGGATAACAAGTCTTTATTCTTCAGCCTGTCACCTTGTCAAGTATTTCCCAGTCCTGTTCATTGCTTCTTCCTCATTGCTGCATAATTATCTCTGGAGTGTTTTTGTCTCTTGACACTTATCTCATCTCTGAGGAAAAGTGATAGCATCGTAACATCCTTAATGGCAGACACTGCTCCATCGCGGTGACTCAGAAATTTCATCAAATTACAAAACTTGTTGGGTGAATTCTTGCGAGCTTTAAGTTACGGTAGGTGAGTCAAACTATTGCAGAAGAAGCATCAGTATACAGTGAGAAAATTCTCCGGAGTTGAAATTCCAAAGGATCAAAACAAGGAACTACGGTAAGTCATTAAAACCACACTAAGGTTCTGAAGTCACACACGAAAAATGAAGAAATTCAAAGATAAGCCAAGCACCTGGAAACTTTAGTCTCATCTCTGGTGTGAATTATGTCCCGATGAGACACTGTACCATAGATAAATGATTTATTAGCTGGCAACGTATTGCAAGACACCCAACAAGTTTAATGTCCTCCGGGTTGGATGTATAACATACTGTAAAAACATGAAATCCCCATGCGCTGTTTTCCCAAGACGCGGCAAATGTTTTCCCTTAAATCCAGCAGAACAACTTGCTTGTCGTCCGTCCGCAGTAAACCTACATCATGACTCGCGGGTGGACCATCAGAAGCCCCGAGCGTATAGGCACCGTCATAAATCCTCCGCCGATATTAATGACATGCGATGCACGTGTGCTTCATCCATGGCGGTGACTCTCTGCACTCTGTAAATCCATTACATGAAGACTTCGGAACACTTTAACCGGTCGACAAAATTTCTGATGTCGGGAGAAAAGGAACATGAAGACCTTCTATAGTCCTGAAGATACTGGGTTTTTTTTTCTGGTGACGTCTCAAAGAAACATGGGCTCTGCCATTCAGATTTTTTATTCTACCGTCCTTGAACAAATCTCTTGAAAATCCCTCACTTACAGAAGTGTTTCTGATTTAGTGAGCGCTAACAATATAAAGTACAATGACTTCTTACTTCATTCACTGTCGACAAGAACAGGCACGTAAGCAAATGTTCTATTGATACCAGCAACTTCTCAAGAACGAACTACTTCCAAATGGTGAAAGAAGATTTTTGTTTAATCATCAATCTTTATCAAATTGAATCAAACGACACAATTTCATCCTGCGGAAATCAACTCCTCCGACAATTTTAATCTGCAAGTGACAGTTTGTACCCTTTAAAGAAAAGCTCCTAAACTGTTTCTACAAAACTATAGGTTGTTTTTCTTGCCAGAAGATGCAGCGGGGTGTAGTTCCATGATATACACAGGTAGACTTCACCAACTCGACTTGCTGCATGATGCGCCAAAAACAATAGTCATAATTGTTTTTTTCTCGTCAGATCTTTAGATCCTTTCTTGGTACTGAGTGGAGCTTTGACAAAAACTCTCCCAACCATGAAGATAAACTTTTCCAAACTGAAACTTCAAACTCAAAAGGAGGCAAAATTGATGTCAAAAAGACACCTGACATCGCCACTTTGTGTCTACACACAGAGAAAGGCATCACAAGAGTATTTTCACCAGCGCAAATCCAGATCAACACTTCCCTGTTGCAACAGAAGTTTTCTTAAAACCGCAATGCCATTCCTCAGCTATCATGTGGCAAAGGACGCTGCTTGGAAAAATAAAAACAAGGGTAGAACAAATACCAGCAGTCTCCCCGAAGCTTGTAGCGAGCGGTTTACATCCACAAATCCAACGTCCATCGCCAGTAGTCAAGTGCATGTACAGCACAACCTGCTAGCCATACTAGTCCTGTCTGACTGTCAACATTCACCCTGTACAGGCCACTTGAAGTAGGCACTCAACAAGCAGAACTAGGCCAGCATTGAGGCAGGTTGGCTGGCTGTGTTGTCGGATCCTATATACCGCTTTATCAGTCAGCAACTTGAGAGTCTAGTCCTACACACCGCACAATCAATCCTGCGCTATAAAGCACTGTATAAATATATCATTGTCATTGGGGTGAAGTAGAGCGACAATAGGATGGGTAGTTGACTGCAATATACCGTCCGTCTGGTAGCCTTGAATAAACCCAGGAACAGCAATCATAATTACCATCCTTGGTGCTTTGTCGACCGAGAAATATTAAATTCCAGCGATGTGATTGTTTACCGACTCACTGCGATAGGAATCCATCCCGACTGAAGACGAAACTGGCTTATTAATCACAGCAGGTGTAAGATGCAGATGTAATCATTTCACATCCGGCCTGCGGGGACTGGTTAGACTGGCGTGTGTGGAGTAAGCGCTTCATTTGACAGACACAATACAGTCACACGTTTGGCAAACCACTACACGCTGACCGGAGCAGTGTCTCATTATTATACACCGACCACTAACAGGTGTGAAGCACAAAATAAATACTTTATTTCTCAAAAGCCGTCACAGCAGAATAAACCTTCAACGTTGCTTGGAAAGAAGTGCACATTACAAAAGTAGAGTTAATATTGCACAATTTATGAAATCCAGCACATGGGCGGTATTCCGTCCTTAGATGCACTGAACGCAAATCTGTGTTTTTTAAAGCTGGAATAGCAAAAGAGTAACTTTTATAAAAAAGCATGCCACCTGATAACCATGCGAGAACACATTCAATTTTCCAGATGAGAAAAGTATGGTGACCAAATAGGTGACAAAATATTGATCAGATGACAGAAAACTTGATCAGGTGACAAAATATTGATCCGGTGACAAAACATCAGCCTGTGACAAAAAAATTGATCAGGTGACAGAAAATCAGATCAGGTGACAGCAACATTGCTCAGGTGACAAGTATAACTGAGGATGATGAAGTAAAAATACTATCAGGCAGGATGAAGCACTTCACTGACTTCAAATCAAATATCCACCGATGTACATGTACATGTAGTATGTACTGGTATTTCTTGCTGTTTCACTTTTGTACAGTTCATTGAATATTTTATCGAAGTTCCTGATGAGGTACACACGCACATGTACTCCAATGACAATCAATACTTGAGAATCACAGATATTCTGCCACAGTTCATTCATCAGTTTGACTGTTGTGATCAGCACTGCATCCGTTCATTACATCCAATAGGATGCACCTTAAGAGCACACACAGTGTTGTTTTCGATGCAACGGAGGCAGAGAGTTGAATTTTTCTGGAGCATTCTTATCAACCGATCAGATCCTCGTTAAATACGAAGAACATATTTGCAGCAGACATCATCTACGTGATGCTACACAGCACAGTCCAATCACACACTGAGTGAGTCAACACTGGGTAGGTCTACAAATGGAAATCCTAGCTCTGGCCAGGAACAAGTAGTTGAGGATTTATTGTTGTCGGTCTTTAGTCTTGCACTCATTCAACACTTGGATGAAAGCCAAGTCTTTTTTGGCGTGTGCTGCACGTTTTGACCTTTGACACCTGTCACATGACCCATGACCTCTCGTCATTCCTCTGGGTAGGGTGCCAAACTTGATACGGACATTAAAACTTCACCTGCTGATAATGGGGTGAACCACTGAACTTTTAAACTTGGGGTTATTTTGGTACTGGTTAATGGCACCCTGAAAAACTTCACCTCGGGAGTGAATTAAAGAACAACTAAAGAGACTGAGAATCCAGATTTCGAAACTTATAAATCTCAAACAAATAAACTTGCAATTTATGGTCCTACCGGTACATTCAAAGTATCAGAATTCATTAAAAAAAAACCAGCATCATCCAAATGTACCCAAATTTCATTGTTTTCCTCTCCTGTGAAAAAATCTAGAAAAACACGCATCTAAGGGTTTCTAAACAAGAAATTAAAATTGGTCATTTTGTTGTATTTCAAACTTTAACAATGTTTTGCTTAAAGATGCACTGTCCAAACTCTTCGATAAATTCAATTGTTTATTTCTCTGAACAACTTTTCAACTTGTATGCTATATTTTAATGAAAACAACTACTTTTTTTTTTATATTTCCCTTGCAACCCTCTGATAACAGACCTTTATTTGAAGTTGTGTCCCTGTGACTGGTTCCCAGTCCCTATATTATCAATGCTGATAGGAGGAAGGTACAAGAACTAAATGATTGTCAGGCTACATATAATTCAAACTTGTAAAGAAATTGTTCAACAATGTGGACAATTTTTATTTTCTTTGAAGTCTTACTCAAAAGTGAATAACATCTGTACTGTTAGAAAAACAAAATAGCAATTTAAACAATAAATCTGGTTTCGGGTGAAACTAAAACAAATACGTACAATGTAGCAGAGATGAGTACATTTTTAAACATTTTTTTGCTTTCAATCAGCCTGTTTTGCAGGTTAAGCAGAATAAGACGGTAACGGCTCTGAATCTGCTATGACAAGTCTAATCACTGTAGCTCTAGACTTGCATTTCAATTTGGAGTTGACATTTGACATAAAATATTGAAGACTGTGTGTCTCTTTGTGCGGCTTAGAAAAAACTAGAAAGGAATAACCAAATGCTTGAGTGGGGATGGGGGCGGGGGGGAGAGAGGGGGATACACAGAAAAGCTTTACAGATGACAGTTTCTGTAAGTGAATCCCTTTGTAAGTGAATCCCTACACCCTATTTCCCACTTCCTAGGGTTTTAAAGTCAAAGCCCCGTGTATGGATGCTTTAGAAGATATAAACGTTAATGTTGCATCCGTTGCACCTTCTAGCAAAATGCAGACTTCCATTAAGAAGGATCTAGCCGGATCTGGAATTCTTAAATGTCAGTGTCTCGTTGATCAGAGTCAACCTGGCTGTGAGATCTAGCGAGATTGCTTCGGAATCTCTGATTATCCATGCCCCATACCTATGAAAAAATATAACAGACAACAAAACTAGGAAGAAGTTCACTGACACAGTTTTTGTTTTGTCCGAGGGATTTTTGTTCCAGGGAGGATGTTTGGATGTTGTGATACACGGCCTGAGGGTGCCCTCTTTGATGTCTTGACTCTTGACTAGTCGAGAGAGATCTGAGAGATGATGATTGCTTGGGGATGTTTTCTGGGAGAGCAAGGAAAAATTGAGTCTTAGAGATGGGGAACAGCTGAAGGTACTGCGAGGTGACAGTCAGACAAACAGGAGGGGGGGGGGGTCGAGTTCAGTACTCCTCAGTTGAGACATCATGGATGATGAGACACTACCATGAGATGAAAGTGAAGATATTTGGTAATAGGATGTCCATATTAGCTATCAATGGGCTCCGTGCACAAGTACCCCCTCAACGGTTACAAAGGGAGAGTTGGGGAAGACCACTAGGAGGGACATTCAAACGCATTGTCGATGGTGCCTGACTCTCATGCAGAAACCCAACAGATTTGAGCACATTCAGAATAAAAAAAAAATCATACATTCTTCACTCATACGCACACGAACCACTACGCGCATGCGTAAGATCCTTCTTAATGGAAGTACTGCTTTATCATGTCTGTGTCCCTCTCACGGGATCTCTCAAAAGTACCAGTAGTCACAAAACTCCATCTTCTGATTGTCCATAGAAGAAAAAAAATGGTGTCCACATTGATTACTTACAATTAATTGCACTATTTTTTAAATTTAGGGCAGTGGAAAAAGTATTGACACAAAAACCCACAGTTGAGGCAAAAAAAAAGGCCAACACTTGAGTGATGTCCAAGAAGTTTGCTGATCCATGTGTGTTGTTTATAAATCTGTTTATAAATTTGATGCATGTAGAAATCAATGCACACAATATCTAGGAAGGCAACATTTGTCTCAAAATGTGAGTAAAGTACAAAATATCAAACCAATCAATTGATCCATGACCCCCCCCACAAGCATAAAGAAAGGACCATTTTCTGTGGTACGAGTTGCCCATAGTACATTGCTTACATTCTAGAATGGCTGAGCTACATGCAATACACAATATACCAGTACATGTCAGTTTGGCATTTCAATACAAGTGGTCATGTCCATTACTGACGGAGATCTCTGGAGATGAATCCTGACTATTTCCTTATCTGTCCCTCACGGCATGACACATCAAGTGGAGACAACCGTGCCAGCTTGCCTTCTAGCAAGCAGGACGATGATTTCCCTCAAAATAGCACGCTGGTCCCTAGATGCTCGGCTAACGGTCTTCGTTACAATTCAGATCAGACTTGACAAAATGGAAAGGACAATGAAAACTGTGGCAGTTTTGTCTTCTGGTCATTTTGATCATAAATCAATACATGTAGTAAAATTTCAGAATTTGGCAGTAGGTAAAAAAGATAATGCCCTGTCTGTACTGATGTCATTCCACATATCAATATAACCCTTTTTTCCAGTTTAAGGGTAATAAAATTATGCAACAGAAGTGAATTTATATTTACTGAATTAACTTAGGCCTTCGGTACATGTACAATGTATGTATATAATCGCATTTACTTGATGAAATACATGTATATGTAAATGACATTACAAATACATGTAGAGCTTTCGTATCAGCCATTCGATAGGCAAAAACATTATTTGACATTATCAACAGTAAGCAAATTTTTAAAATATGCAATATGATTTATAACTGTGCATACCACCATAGTGATTTGATGAAATTTCTGTAATGCCAAAAAACTCAAATGTTTAATATTCTCAATCAATTCAATGTGTAGTAATATGGATACCTATGATATCTAAATTTAGACGACAGCAACTTTTCTGTCTTTAATCAGCAGTCACTTGTCAACCTTGTCAGCAGGGCTAATTACAGTCTTGTCAGCAAGTACCAAGCCCATTAAAATTGGGAAGGCGGGGGATGATGGGGATGAAATTGTTGTGAGTGATGAGAAACTGACAATATCCATCCTGACTGCTGTTTCATGACAAGAGTTTAATGGTTATCGCTCAATGATGTAAGTACAGTTAGAGAGGAGAGGCCCTTAAGGCATTACATGTAACACATCAACGATTTGTCAATTATCCAAGACCATTTCATGGAGGCCATAAGCAGTAAGCACAGAAAAAGGCATGCGTACCACTGAGGAAAACGTTGCTTAAATCAGTGACGTAACAACAGAAATATCAATGCACAAGCCTGTTCGGTATGGCGATATTTCACGATATTTCGATTATATTTTCATATCGGAAATCGTATCGATCTCATAAAAAAAAATCGGCACATCGTGAAATTTGATATGCCGAAAAATATCGCGATATTCATTTGAAGTACCGCTTTTTGTAACCAAAGTCAATCCCTTACAGTTTCAGACCATCGCTAAAGCGCTCCCATGAAAAACCGCAAACGACAAATTCACCGCATTGTATTTACCGCGATAGGTCTTACCTATTCAGGGGCGGAACCAACTGACTAACGTCTCGTGTATTGGATTTTGCGTCTTCCACGCTGCGCTGCACGTGGTGCAGTACAAACAACACAATTTCACCCGACGTACCAAGTGCCAAAATCGTAATCACTTGCGTGGAGTTAACCGAAGGGAAAGGAAGTCTCTGACATTTCGCAAAGAAAATACGGTGCCTGTTTTGTTTTGACGGAAATGTGAATTTGTATAGACAAAACACCACAAATACATGTGCTTGAATTGTGGATTACGACGTTGAGAAGTGAATGTTTCGTTTCGGCACCGGCTCGAGGAGACCACGCCGATCCATAAATTTTTCCAGCACCAAACGACATCCGCATACGCACGTTAAGCGCCCTCTACGATACTTTTATGATACGTGGGCACTATATATTGATTAGTTTTCCACTTTTGAAGCGAGCAATGTGACAGCTCGGTCGATAATTCATTGTGTTTCATACCGCGAGGTTGCGGATTCGAATCACGGTGTTGCACATGGTTTTTTATTATTATTATTTTCTAACCTGAGGCTTGGGAGGATTTTATTAAAAAGGGAAATAAAGCCCGAATTTCATATATTTATATTTTTGATTTTCTTTCCATGTTTTTAGAAAAGTATATAGTCAAAACGTCATAGCGTATTGCGGATGTCGTACGCGTTTGGGAGCCGAAGAGAAAAAAAAAATCGCCACAGGCTAGGCCGACTCCACGCATGGAGCTCCGCGCAGGCGAACTAGAATCAAATTTTCCTGCACGTATTTTTTCTGACTCGGAACGAGCTTCTCTTCCGTGGTTGTGCCTGGGCACTTACACTTGCTTAGTGCCAAAGCTGTCCCAAACTTATGAAATCTGTTCATATTTTCAGCAACAAAAACGTCGAAAACCAACTGTTCAGTCGCGGCTTTTATTTCGTTCACAGAACAAAAAATATGTCACAAGAAATTGGACTGATCCATTCATTTTTTGTAAAGGGGTGTTTCACCCTCATTTTTTGAGTTAACATCGTTTTTCGAAAAAAATCTTTAGAAAAAAAAGTATTTTGTTAGTTTGTAACGATGAAGAACTTTTTCTGAACCAGGAAATATTTCGGACTCCATTAAAAAAGTATCATTTGTATTTTGAAAAGATGGAAATACTGGTAAATTGTTTTCAGTGAAGCACACCCTTGCCGCAATGGTGTGGGCTGTACTATGCGTGCGCGCACGTGTAGATCATGTCAATGCGGCGTGCAATTGCGTGCTTGTGCTTCGTTCTTTCCTCGATATGGATTTCTAATAAATTGCACATTTTTATCCAACATTTCAAGGTAATTTTGTTTTCGATGTTTGAATGTGGAATTTGTTTTCTACCTAAATTGGCAAAGTAAATGAGACTCTAGTCAAATAAACTTGACGATTTTGTTCAGGACATATTGGGTCTTTTTCGCGGCAGTGGACATGGTGGATCGTGACTTCGGTCGTGTTTTTTGTTTTTTTTGTTTGTTTGTTTGTTATTCCATTGTTCCATGAATGGAAAAATTACGTCATCACGATAATATCGCGATATCCGATATTTTTTTCACGATATGCCGATTTAAAAATAAATGGATATCGAACAGGCTTATCAATGCACGCACATTAACTGTTAGCACATCCACCCCATGAAATACTGCTTAAGGTTAGCACCATTGTGTGCTAGAGGGCAATTCGGGCGATTCACAATGCAGTGCGCCACCAAGAGTTTGCCACGGAGAGTTCATTTTTTCCAGTGCATTGTGGGAGATGGTCGACAAATTCGCAGTGCGGGACATTTGAAATTGTTAGTTTTTCCAGTCAGTAGTTACGTAAGCATGTGATTCAAGTATCTGTTTGCCCTTTTCTTTTTCTTTATATGGTGTTTTTTGTAAGGTGTCAGAACGCTATGCCCCAATTTATAACAAATTAGCACAAGTTGTCTACTGACACTCGTTCAAATGGGCCATGTTTTGTCGGCCGTAAACTTGAAAAATAGATTCTCCATGGCAAACTCTTGGTGGCGCACTGCATTGTGAATCGCCCGAATTACGTAAATTCCAGCTCTTTCTGTACGTCCGACCACATGATTGGACAAGGTCGTAAAGGTGGTAGTACATTTGTTTGGCCTGTAATTGTTTTCTCTTCATCACATACAAAATGTATTAGTAATGTATCACATTCACAATACCAACAGAAGCTAATTATCAAACTGTCTGATCATGTACTTCCGAATTTACAGAATTGCCCTATAGTAAGCACAAGTTTTCTGCTTACTGTTAAAGCAGTGCCATGAACTTGGGCCCCGGTAGAGAGGAAAGGACAACATTTCTCACAAACCCGTAAAATATGCCAACTGTAAGCATGGAAGTTTGAGATACAGTAAGCAAAAGCAGGGGTTTTACACTGTAGGCAAGCAGAGCTGTGAAAATTGCATGCATACTTGTGCGTATGGCACATGTGGCTGAAATATGCAGTGTGGAATTGGAGAGACACATACAAGTGTGCAGTGGGCGGGGCCAATGGCTCAATCCACTGCATTCATTGGTTCACAGTATTTCTGATGAGTAGTGATGCAGTGCCCTAGGAAGTGGATACATGGGGCTTGCATCCGACATGTTGTTCGTCTTTACAAGTCAGTGAGCGGATTTATCATTGGAAGGGATTTAGGGGAAGCAGAGCCATCAACACCAGAGGATTTGATTACTAGGAGTGGATGGATTGAATACAGGGATGGATAACGGCAGCGAAAATGCTACAACTCAAAAGTAATGGCTGACAGTGCGTGCCGCTCAAGTGAAACCCTAAGGTTCGTGGGATAATACTAGTTCTGAGCGTACTTCGCACAGAACATGCACAAACCAGTACGCACACACGGTGTGTCCCTCCCACTTGGGTCTTCAAAAGTGGTCACAAAGCATCATCTACATCACATGTACTGTTCATGCAGAGTTCCAACTTGGGAAGGTTTACAATTGCGTGCCTGTTTGCATAAATCATTAACTTATCAATGTTAATTCAAGTGGGAGTGTGATTATACTATTGTTATACATGTATGTAAATCAAATCAAATATAGAACTTTGACAATAACCTTCCTGTGCCATACTGACTGTGTTAAATTACATACATGTGGTCAGCAATTGAGAAAGAGTTCTATACCTGGACACTGTTTGACACCCTGTGCACAAACCCTATGAGACTGGTCTGAAAAATTCCAAGTGTTTTCTCAGTAAATGTTTCAATATTTTCCCTGCTAAATATGACTTTTTAGGACATGTTATTGCTTTCTGATGGCTGATAGGACACTGCAGGGAAAAATTAGTGATATGGACATCGCTAATTTTTTATGGAATTCTCCCCAGCCACTGGATATTGTCGAGCCATTCACTGTTTTCTCGTATCAAAAAGAAATTTGCCTCCCTGTAAAATGTTGTACTGTTGTGGCATTCTGAAAATTATCCACAGAATTTGACAATCTGCATTCTGTGCTACATGTAGTTCATTTTTGACCGAGTTTTCCTCCTCCAATTTCATCCTCTGCTTTCTCCAATACAATTACAACTTGACCTTGCATTGCAAATGCTATATGATTATTTAATTCCGAAATGATGACTTTGTTGGTGATGTGGAAGACTAAATTAATTCTGGGGTCATAGCACTGTAATCTTGTATGACCTGCGTGGTGTATTGTAGATCCAAACGAATAATTGGCAGTAAGTGCAGATGCGGGTTTTTTAATTTTTTATTCCGTCCTGTTTTATGACAGATAAAACTCCACGCGGCATTGTCTCCTTTGATCATTGATCCTCTACATTTATGGCAAGGTCAAAAATATTTATGACTGGGAGTGCTTGACGAAGGTGTCAGACGACACACAAATATTTGGGGATTTATCAAAGGAAACACAAAATCTGTGATGCATGAAAATATTGATGGAAAAAAAGGGAAAATATGTGTTTGTCATGGTGGATGGTACCAAACTGAAAACGAAACTGAATTGAAAAAAGGAGTTAAAAAAGAGTGCGAAGTGGTTACCGAATATTTGAAGGTTTAGTGAATGGGATAAAAACCAAAACTGTTTACTGAATGGGAAAAAACTCTACATCTATGGAACCACGATGCATGAATATACCACAGGAGCACAATAGGAAAAATATGTGTGTATATGTCATGGTAGATGGAATCACAGTTAACGTGATAACAAGGTAAGGAATTCATCTCGGCCTTTCAGATATTTCTTTTTATTTATAGAAATAGATCTGAGTTGTTTAGATCACTCCATATGTTTGTACATCAGTTTAATAATCTGGAACTGAAACACATAATCTTGCTGACTTTTATTTGTATACAAATCTAATGTATTTTGTATTTTTTCTAGTTCCACTTCCTAAATGTAATACAATGTAACAAAAATGTGATACACTGTAATAAATTATCAGATGTCATTGATGGATGTAACAATTTCAAGATCATGGTAAGTCAAACAGTGAGGGATCAAGGATTCTTCAGACTTTGGTGGCTAAGGTGGGTCAACAAGTTAAATGGAAGTAAACACTATCTACAAGTACAGTCAGCAAGTAGTCTGCATTTGAAATTGTTATGGTCTAGTAAACAACATGGTCTAGTAAACAACATGGTTTAAAATCTACAACTGAGAAAGTTCATTTTCACAGCATGAGGGCAGTATTTCAGTTTGTCAGACAAGGCCATAGAGAAACCTCTTTATCAACAGAGGGCTCACTTTATCATTTGCAATGCTGCAATATACTGAGTTAACAATAGACAGAGAGCAAATTGACAATAAAACACAAATCAAAATGACATAGATAAGGATTATATTGGCTTTTCCATGATTGTCTGTGAGGTCAATAATTATTTGAAGGTCACAAGCATTTGTACTGTTTTCCAAGTAAATAATAGGTCACTGTTGGAATTCGACCTTTTTTTGGATAAAGGGATGATACATGTACGTTCTTGGGGTTAGGGTTATCATTTTACCGGTATGTATGGTTCACTTTATGATAATAATTTATGTACATGAATATTAATATCAACACTAACATCGGAACAATGAGAAACAAAATGTTCTAAACAGGGCGGGCATCCACACACACAAGGTGTATTCAGCATTCCACCAGCACATGTGTAAATAGGTCTACACATGTTATTCAACAATGTGACTACATTTTTGTGTGCTTTTGAGTGACTGAATAAATACAGTAACCCTGTTTTCATCCTTGGCAGATTTAGCATGCACAACCACAGCAAACAAACACAATATTGCCTGTTAATCCCCCCACCCTACTACATGGGAGGCTGTCCAAACACTATTTTAAGGGATTACAACCTGCAAATATGACCGAGTGTTGGCTTGATCAGAGTGGGTGTTGAGGGTTCATGTTCGAGAGAATGCACCCATGTGGGCTCGAATTGATAATATTTGGGAAGATTATTAGGAAACAGAATAGGAATGTTCACACAACTTGCTGCTTTTCACATAATTACACTAACCCTAACCTAACTCAACCCATCAAAGTTCAACAGCAGATTTTGTTTAAATCTGTTGGAATAGGTACAGTAGCCTACCCCTAAACTGATGGTCTTTCACACTGGGTTTGGCATACCTCCGGAAACTAAGTCCAACAGTGTGTGTGTGGCAATTTCCCATGTGGGCATTGGAATTTGCCAGAATGGGTATGGTTCCTACGGTAGTAAATTAGGCTGGGGAGTTAGGGTTAATCAAACCGATGGAGCCCTAGTCGTCATTCCAGTCACATGTTTCTGTTTGAAATGCTCTGCAAACACATGTGTGCTACAACCTTGACATGTTTATGCAGGCGTCAATTTGAAGCGTGGACCCACCCTCCTCAGAGGTCGCAAAATATCGACGCCGTTTCGACGCCGAAGCCTGAGGTCAATAATTTGTTGTTATAGTGAAGCCGTAACGTTCCTTTTTAATAATTGGGTGAAGCGTTACCTATAAAGTTGATGAAAGGGTCCTTATTTGTGTTTGGTGATGTGACATCGTTTCAAACAACTGTAATTGTGATGCAATCTTAAGATGGCGGACTGTTTTGAAATTCGCACAAGCCAACTTGGTATTCGGCGTGCGCGCAATTTTGAACTGAAGTTTGCCCACAACACACACAACACAACACTACGCGCGCCGCACCACCACAAAAACTGTCCGTGGTGGTTCCACTTATGCAAAGCGTTTAAGTTTTTGCGACGTTTGCTACCGATCTCATTTTGAGTGGATCGAATAAGCACTGTGCCCCGCGCCGGCGCGTTGAAGTTTAGCAACGAGGCGAACTAGACTGGTCCCCTGTCCTTATCAGCAAGGAAAGGCGATCGAGTTAGAGTAAGAGTTTGTAAACAAGTGTCAAAGTTAAAACAACTTTCGAATAAACTTCATGCTTTTAACAAAATGTGTTTGTAGAAACATTGGATTTACAAAATAAATGTCACTGTATCTTTGGATTGAAACCTGGTTGACTTGGTACTTTTTTAGCAGTGTGGAATTACAAATTTAACCATTGCAGTCATGGTCTAGTAATAAGTAAACATTAATGAAGCTTGATTTTAATAGAGGTGAAGCTTGAACTATGCAGATGGCCAATATGGTGAAACATTTGCTGATAGAGTGAAGTGGTAGTGAAATCCTGACCTTATACATAATTGGCTCAGGTGAAGAAAGGTGATGACGTGAGGAGGGTGGGTTCAGGCTTCAAATTGACGCCTGCATTAATCCGGCACGCCCTTTCCTACATGTACCTATCCCCCTTGCTTGTAGATTATTTTATTAAGTGTCTGAAATTATACTCGTCCACAGACAAATGATAAGCCATGCAGCAAATGAATCCACTGCACTCCGCAAGCATCATCGAAAGATCAAAGCAGAAATGGGACACAACAATGCACAAAATGGGATCAGAGTATGCTATCATTATTTGTCATCCACTCATGATGCCCAACATTAAGTATCTACGTATGTAGTGGGTTAAGGGTTCAGGTGAAAGGTACATGTTGTAAGCCTTACTGTGTAGCAAGAACAAAACAATAGGTTGTTTTGCAAACAGCGTGAAACTTGGTAACCCTCGAGTGTGTGGCTTACATGCTGAATAGGACCGAATGTCAGGGACAAGGTGCAAATTATCCTGTGTACATTGTATCTTCTCACTCCTGTAACCGTTTCCTTTCCCTGTTGATCTTATGTTAAGTCTGTAAGTCTTTAAATTTAGATTTTTTTTGACATAAAGGTTGTAAATATGTATTCAAAGGATAACATTTGCATCGGGGAGATTCAAATTCATTGCTGAGTTTGGCCTTGCCGACGTATTTTTTTAAACACTGTAATCTCACATTCCAACCAGTCAGCTGACCACGGCAGGCTTGGTGGTTGAGTGGTAAGACATCTGCACTAGTAAGCAGGAGGTCATGGTTCGAGTCCCACCGGAGCAAGCTTGTGAATTTTTCTTGCAAGCCTCAATTAACACCGCCCATCCCGAAAGCCCAAAATTTAATATTAATATGTGTACATGTTGTATTGTCTTTGAAAATCAATCTTGCTGGCCCAACTACTTGTGTTATGTTTAACATTTAGACCTATATTTGTTTCAACTGTTTAACATTTAAAACTGAACAAAATATTAATCAATTCTCTGTGTTCTCTGCATTGTCCAATCTTAATAATATGAAAAACTGACACCTTTTGTGTAACAAATGTGAAATATATCGCTAAATACACCTTGGATTCTTAATTTGTTTTGCCTTTTAAGTCTTTTAGATCTCATCAATTTTCCTATCAATATAACCCACTTTTCAAGAATACCTAACAATAAAGAGATATAGGCCTAAGTCACTCTAATTTCAAGTCCATTATTTTGTTATTAATGGCTAAAAAAGTGGAGAATCATATCAGAAGTGGCCTCTTTGTGGTTACAGAAACAAATAGAACCTATCCCAAGAATGACGATAAGTTTTTTCGTTAAAAAGTGGAAATTGTAAAAAAGAACTGATTTTAGTTTTGGACCCTGACCCCATTACAAAGATATTAAAATCAGGACAAGCATCATTGCATTGTTTACTGTTATAATTAATCAAAACTTCCCAATGATTGGGGAGACTCCACATACTGCACAGAGTATTCAATCTGATAAACTGGAGATAAGGTCTCCTAACCCTAAGATAACCTTCAGTTAAAAAATGTGAACAGAGAATAAACTTCACATACATAAATAGTTTTCATACTGTAGTAAAATTGCTGCTTATCAAATATGATGACATTTATTGAAAGTCCTGGAAACAGGTTAAAAAAATGTTTAACCGTCTCTGAAACTTCCAGTGGCCCAAAGAGCCACATTCAAAAATTAACAGGTTGATACAGTGGTTTCTTTCCTTGCCTTCCACCTCTATGGCCCTGATTCCATGGGTTTTCCTCAGAATCAGAATCTTCTTCTGGGGTACGAGTTCCTTGCAATGAGTACACGTAAATTGCCGTGAGTGCGCGTAAATTGCCATGAGTACGAGTTACTTTGCCATGAATACGAGTACCTTGCCGTGAGTACGAGTACTGTACCTTGCCATGAGACTGTTTATAATTATAAAAGCTTACATGTATGTAATGTACAGGTAGGCCTACATATACACATTTACAGGGTGGTGCAAAAAGAAGGAAACCCACTTTTGACAGCAATTTTCACCTACTTGTTGAGCATATTTTAAAAATTCAACTTAATGGTATTTAAAAATTGATCTTTAAACATCAGTGACGAAAAAAAAAGATTGCATATTTGTCTCTGAGATATGGTATTTAGAAAACTTCATGTGCCAAACCTGTTTGTCCACGGACGGCCTTATTTGAGCTCCGGAGCTTGATTTGAAGACAAAATACACTACACAAGATGTACACGTGAACAACAGTGATTTTGATGACTCGGATTCAAATTAGCATAATAACACTATTCTTGCAATATTTTTTTTAAAGATTTTGTTACCATGTACAGTTGAAGAGCTATACTTCACTACCATACATAATAAAAAAAATAACAGTTCAAATAAGTTATGTAGGTTAAAATTCCTGTCAAAAGTGGATTTCCTTCTTTTTTGTACCACCCTGTATCTGCAAGCACACCTACATTGTTTGTAATTTTAGGCGTGACATCATTTGCAAAGAGAACTTACAAAAGCATTAACTAAAGTTTCAATAAAACTGCAGTATATCTGAAATGGGAACAGGGACATGCTATACCATGCATATACACACCCAACCCAATCAATTTGTTGTTTGAACACTTTGCCAAGAAATAAATGACTTGATGGAACGTTGAAAACAGGATGCCATCATCATAAAAACGCATAAAAATCAATCTTCTTATCTCACGCCAATGATCAGTTTAACAATACCAGGCCTGCCCACCAACTGGCAAGATTCTAATAGAGCGCCAAGTCCCAAAGGTTAAAGCAGTATACACTCCAGCAAGTAACAAACCATCTAGCGTTGTTATGATGATCAAAAGAGATAGCATATACCGCCTAATAACGATGACCACAACACCAAATAAGCTGGATAACAAACACAACTAGTTCATGAAAAATAGTTGGAAATTAGAGACCGGTATTTCAAAAGATTTTTTGGGGAAAAGATGTGGGTGACAGAGCGATGTTTCGGTGTTGATCTATGGCAGGGAGTTGGGGGTAAAGTACAACCGACCAATGCATCCGTTCCTGAATGCTGACTTCGTGCATGATAAATCAATACATTTCAAAAGAGAGTTTGATTAATGTCAATGTTTATCAAACCAATGGAATGCCTGCAACACACAAAGAAATCTTCAAAATCTTCTAAATAATAAGTACTAAAAACAACACATTCCTATCACCATATTGTAAAGTGTTACAAAGAGATCTTTCTGCACAACCTTACATAGTCTATAAACACAGAAAAAAAAGTAGTAACTGGTTTTGAGATATGGCTGTATGTTTTTTTTTGATATGGCTGATTTTGGAATATTGCTGAAAAGTTACATGCTTTATAACACAATAAGCACACCATTTGTTTTAATCTTTGATCATTATTTTCCTAATTTCCTCACTTCCTTAACCAGTTAACGCCGGAAGACGTGTAAATGTACCGATATGTATGCACAGGGGCGGGTGATGGGTTAAATCGTTTTCAGCTTTCCCCGAGTCTCCGGCAGTGGACTAGTATAGCCAAGTGGTTCCCATTGGTTTTGTTCACACGATATTTTGAATTTGAACTTGGCCGTCATACACGGCCTGTAGTCGTAGCAAATATTGCTCTGTGGCAGGGCCTTGGAGTGTTCGAAAAGCTGAAGTTACAGTGAGAGGTATCGTACAAATACTGTACAAATGACTCTCAAGAGTCAGTATTTGTGGCGTTTGACTTCATTTTAAAATTGGCTGATATATCTTTTTCTTTTTCAAAAAGGGTGTTTTACAGCCAAAAATAATCCCAGCGGCAAGTGCTTAACAGCTATTTGTCGCCCCACATATGAAACCATGTTCAAGGACCAAGAAACTACATGAAATAGAGTCACATAGCCAACTTCACATCCACAGTTCCACAGTAAAAGGACAGGGAAAGAGAAGTAGAAATTACCATTTCAATACATGATTTTGAAATTTTGCCAACAATAACCCACCTTTCCTTTCTCAATAAACGGCTTAAAGATGGCCAAGTAGTCGTCTTGATCTTCCTCATGACTCCTTGCTCCTTCCGAAGCCTCTCTGGCGGGATAACAACGTCCCTCCGTACCACTCTTCATATCCTCTGCAGCCATGGCTCAGTAACATTACCCCACGCTGACTGTATGCACCATACCCCACCAGACTCCATGGGATAGAATTACCACCATAATTAAATTTTTTTTATCCACAAAATCCTACCACTCGCAAACTTCCACGGACAACTTGGCTGTTACAGCGATATGCAATGGCACAACTCCACTTCTCATTGTTGACTTGTTTCACTGGAACGAGATGCGTAGAGGATCAGAGCACAGAAACAATAGAGTTTGTAGAGTCGCCATGATGCACTCCAGTTTAGACATGGACTTTTGACGAGCACGGCCGAGTCGTTTGTCATGCTAATCAGACCGTGGATCAAAGCCAGCTAGATTGCAGCTAAGACTGAATCAACACGAGGCGGTCTGAGTGTACTAGAGTAGGGCTGTAAACATATTTGCTTTTGCGGTTGAAGAGTGATTTTTCTCTTCATAATAGCCGGGTCAAGCGACGGGAGTCATAGGATACGCTGGCTTTGAAAGTCAGCAGTCAACCATTCTGCACACAACTTTGAAATTTTTTTGCTGCCATCCAAAACGTTTGTCCTTAAAGTGTTAAGTTGTCTTTTTTTTTTTAGTTATGCAGCAAATTTGCAGTACCTGATCACTTTAAACCGCAGTATATCAAACGTTTCTATTGGGTTCATTAGTCAAATGTCTACTTTCAATTCACAAACAAAAGTTTAGAAAGGAGTAATAATTGTTTCAACGACTTAGTAAATCACAGACGGTTAGCCAATATCAACTGTTTTCAGATCACTCCAAGTTGGATAAATGTTTACGTAAGGGAAACAGCAACTGAGCGCAGGGCAATGCGGGGTCATCGGAAGCCAGTAACTGGGCATGACCCGTCTAGCTATTTTTGGGTTTAATCTTCTTAATCTCAAGACCCACCAGTGAGATGTCTGTCTTCACTTTTGAATACATAATTTCAAAACTATCAATTCATCTATATTTTTTTAGAAAAGAAAAGTGGAGACTGTAACTCATGGTCATGCAGTACGAAAAAAATGAGAAAATTCAGCGAATCAAGTGCACCACTAACATCTTGAAAAATGGATGGGCAATGAATTCATATATACAAAATGAATGTCTGTATGATGTTTGAATTTAATATTTGAGAAACGTCACTTCCTTGTAATGCAATAAAAAATGAACAGACAGACAAATGTACCAAATTCCCAACCTATCCAACCATACACGACATTGAAAAAGAGAATCAATCATTATGCTCTATTTTGGGTACACTCCAAACTGACAGCTTGACTAACAAATGTTGCCTTTGACACTTGACGGGTCTGTAAGTTGAATATGCTACAGGCAAGTAAAACACACTGTTTATTGTCCCTGCAAAGTACCGGTACAGGTTGGTGCCCAAAACTCCAGGCTAGGGGGAAAAAAAATATTCAAAGAAAGCCTTAAACTGCAAGCTAGTAAATTGCTATGGAACATTAAGTGGCATTTTTCGTTGAGAAAAAGCGAGATTCAATGGATTGGGGAACAGTCAAAACAAAAGGCAATGGTTCTCGGCGATTTTCAGTATTTCAATGAGCTTGTGTGCAAAACTGCTGCATGGCATTCCAGAAAATCAAACTGACTTCATTTGCCCGCTGGCTAGTGACAAGAAAGCTTAAGTCTTAGGAGCAACAGACGTCTTTTCCTTGAAGGTATACATGTATTATGAACGTTCTCCGTTCATGCCATGATATCCAAGCAGACATATCCATTGGAAACAGAAAACACTATCAACGTCCCGGGACTCTATTATGAGCGGCTTTTTTTCGCAGGTGCACAATGCATAGCCACTGGCAGCTTTTAGCACGCTGAGGCAAAATATACAAATCTGGTTACTGACACTCCGCTAACAATGCCAACACAAAGACCCAAGGAGAAAAGGCTCCGTTGTGTATATAAACTGATTACAAAGCAGTTAAAGCGCAATAGGAATGTGGTATAAACACTGGCGATGATTCACAAAATATGCAGTGAAAGAAGTTAATTAATTTAGGGTGACAGGTGTTGGGACTTTTGGGGATTCCCTTGCTCTTTTGTTGGACAACGCTTTTTTTCCTGCCTATTTACACTTATGTCAAATGAGAAGGAAACTACATGCGTGCTCTAATGCAGCCATAGCTGGGTCTTTTTGTAAGGCCTGCACAAAAAGCTAGGAACAAAAAAAAATCCTAAAATTTTTTCAAAATAAATTTTTTAAAATGTGTCTTATGGATACTAAAACGTTTTAACAAGAAAATATTTCATGACATGTGTTTGGGTAGAGGGGGTACCGGTAGGCCTAAATGGGGATTTTTTTTATTCCTTCTTCAAAGCTGCTCTTTCAACAAAAAAGGAAAACAATGGGACAGAAACGCTGGATAAAGAAAACAACTTTAAATTTTCTTATGAAATATCAGCATTTCCACCATCTTTTAAATTCCTTTCCAACAATTCGTCTATCCATGGAGCTTTTACTAGCTCCATGGTCTACCAGAGGTACAGGTACTGGTATATCCATCAGAACAACCCTCAATAGCCTGAAGGCCCAGAATGTGTGTCAATGGGAGGGGGGTAGGACTTAACACACACGTAACAGTTAACTTGACTCCATTATCAGTCAATTACTGACCTAATCCCTTAGCTGATCAATCAGATTAACACCTGATCAGTGAATGGAGTAACAAGGTGTAAATGTGAATAGCAGATTATAAGACCATAAGGTGTTAACTGCTATATAATGGCGCAAGTGTTGATAACAACTAGATAAGGCATGCCACCATGCCTAGTAATGGTGGTCCAAGAGTGCACGAAATTCTATTCAACACGGGTGATTCCCGATTCAGTGCGCCACCAAGAGTTGCCACTTTTTTTGCGGTGTATTTTGGGAGATGGTCGACAAATTCAATGGCGCGGGACTCTTAAATTTGTTAGTTTGGCTGGTCAGTTGTTTCGTCAGCATTTGATTCAAGTATGTTTTGTTATGTTCTTTTCTTTTTTATCAAGATGGTGTTTATTGTGAGGCGGCAGAATGCTGTAGCCCTATCTATCAAAACCTTTTTCTACTTGTCTACTGACATTCGTTCAAATATGCCATGTTTACATTGTAAGTGGACAATAAATTTGAAAAAAAATGACTCTCCGTTTCAACCTCTAGTCTTGACCAACACAATGGGCCAGAGTAAGCCCATTTACAGTTCATCAATTCATAAAACCATTTCCAATGTTTGATACAATAAACAATGTTAAAAATATCTATGAAATGTCCATCTAATTGAATTGTGATTTTAAATGTGTTTCATCTTTATTTTTCCACACAAGAATATATTCCACACAATACAGTGGTTGTTGGCTCAGTCAAGGTTGTTTCCCCACAAAGAAGAGTTAGGACGCCCTCTATTGGTAAAACACAAACAACAATTAAACACAGTCACCAAGGCAAGGGTTGTGCATACATTGTCACACAACTCTGGGCCCCATGCACAAAAGGTTGAATTGGAAGCTATAAATAATGACAGCAAGAGCTGCAGTGCCATAGATCATGGCTCCAATTTCGTGGATAGCCATGAAATCTATTGGACTGGTAGGACCACTTGAATTTATTGGGCAAAAGCCGATCCTTTGCGGTTTAAAGAACAGGATATCTTAATACAAGGTCATTGGATGAATAACAATAAATATGCATGGGGCAGTCCGTGGGCCAGCCATGGACATCTTATTTAGGCTACAAGTTCAAGTTGTCAAACTTTAAATCTTGAAAGCGTCCCAACTTATGTTTTTGATGACATCAACATTTTACACTGACGTACTTCATTCGTCTGCCTTTTGTAAACTTACACAGGTTGAACTTTTTAATAGCTCCATGATCTTATAGTTGAATCCTATGACTTTTGTGCACTACACAAGTTGGATCTTATCTTGTTATAATGGAAAGCATTTCTTAATATAATATTTTAATATTAATATTTTTTTCGGGGGGAGGGCCGGGGAAGGGGAAATAATAAGAAAACCCAAAGAATGGGTTTTTAAATTGTAAACTCATTTAAAAAAAAAATTGTACGATACACAATTTTGTGCATCAAACAAAAAGTATGGCTATCTCGTAAATTATGTAGCTTTCACGCAGAATGTCTGACATCAAATTACGTAAGTAGCCAATGAGAGAGTGCTAGTGGACCCTGTTGGAGATGCTAGCCAATGCAACATACCAGTGACACGCAGATACCGTTATGTACGACACCACAGAGAAGCAACCAATCAGATAGTGCCAACACGCATTGTTGGAAACAATTAGCTATTTTCCACCGCGCCATTGCAATTGGCACACTAACTGTACTGGAGTACAAATGAAACAAAGTAAAAATTTCACACAGAGAGCAGCGTGGGTCTTTGAGTTAATACCCAACAAGTTTCGGGTCAAAGATTTTCTAATGATATCTCCTCCGATTCAAAGAGTGCAAAATAAATTTGTGGATGCAGGTCCTGGTCATAAAATATAGCAATAAAAAAGTTACACAAAGACGAGCGAGGGCTTGGGAGATTGGGAAACGTTCCACAGGAGTGTTCCGATTGTGAGAGTGAATCTGTTATGGTATTCATCATATTCTAAAGTTGGAATATAGTTCTACTGGTTTTGATATCATTGTGTGCCAAAGGAATGCTAGGATTAGTTCCAGCAGTGGATTTCTTTGCAGTGTAAGCCATGATGAATGACCATGCAAGTTCAGGATCAGTTCATGCGGTTCACAACCAGTTCAAAAAGAAGAAAAAAAACAAACTTTTTTTTTATCTAATGACGTTGATCAAGTAAACAACTAGCCCATATATGGACTCCATCTGCCACACACTGTACTGCGACGGAGTCTAATGGAAATAAACATCTCAAAAATATGGGGAAAAAATTGAGGAGCAATTTCTCAAACTCACTGATGTGAAATTGCTCAAACTCACCATATATATGTAACTAGCGGTATGTCATGTAACTTAAAATCCCGCAATATTTATTTTGCCACAATTTGAACAGTTCTCTCTCAATATTTGAGAAATTATATAACCCATTGATCAATAAAATCTTCAATTACTAAACTTGTGCATGCATGATTACATAATGCGTTCACAGCACCCACATCACTAGTAATAAAACGTACTGCGAGCCCAGTTCATGTTTAACCCTAACCTTCCCAAATCCTCCAAAATGTTCTTTACAAAATGGAGGATTTTACAGGGTTAAGGCTATGTATACACCAAAATTGTGTGGCTGGTTTTCAAGAATGCACTGTGTCAAGGTTTTAGGTTTTAGTTGTTTATGCTCAGCTGTGCTAAATTTAGGCCTACATGTAGATTAAATACTTGAAATCCTCCAGGATGTCACTGGCTCTGCCTCAACATATTAACAGTGATTTTTGGCGGATTTTGAAGGATTGAGGTAGTGGTCACCCCTTCGAGGAACAAATTCAAGAAATAACGGAGGATTTTGGAGGATTGAGGCTGCATCCAATTTTTACATGGAGGCAGTTGGAGGATTTTGCAGGATTGAGGATGCATCCTAGCAAAAAGGACAAGGGGGTTTTAAAAAAAGAAAAAAGTTGAGGTGATAAAGTGAAGGTTGAACTATTTGTTTCAGCAGTTTCACCGGGGTAAGTTTTGAGAAATTTCTCCCTGTGGTCTTTACAATGAAGGGACGTGTAGCTGAGAAAAAGTCCACTTTACGTGAAACCAGGAAACACTGAAGAGATCGGGTGGGGCTACACATGGTACAGACAAGATGATTTGTACAAGGAACTGATCTTTACCAATGACCCTTTTAAGATCACAGAATTTTGTGTTGGTTGTGAAATGTTACCCTTAATTCTATCCTGATTTATCGCTTCTTTGAACTCGGCAACACATTAGATTCTGTAAATGAGAATGGTGTACGTGCAATAAAACATGAATGCACATTTTTTTCCCCCCCTTTCCATCACAGCTTTCTAAAGTTGGGATTGTAGAGAATCTCAAAAATGTTAATAATTACAAAAACACCAAGATGTTTTTAATACGATACAATTTCTTAAATATGATTTTCCCACTGAGGTATAAGAGAAGAAAAACTTTAGATAATATTTGAATGTTTAGGCCTTACATGTTGAAAGTGGCAATAAGTAGGCCTATAAATTTGCGGTTGAACCAAGTGATACAAAATCTCATCTGTGAGTTGTGTGGTTCGGAAAAGAAACCACAGGAAACTCAATGTCTGGAATGTATTCTCTGCCAGTCGTCAAGAGTCGTACCAATAGCTTTATCCCTAATTTGTCTGATGCACATACCGGTACATGTTAATATTTTCTACCAACTAATTGAAGCCCAATTCTGAACAGAGAGAAGTTTTCACAACAAGGACAAATACCATGTAATGTTACAAAAATGAGCCTTTTTAAATTGTCATAGCCACATTCCGCAGCCGGAAAATAAACTTAAAACATGAAGAAGTCCGTACTAGTGACACTGTGAAGAAATGTAGCATATCCGCTCTGTTCACAAGCACCCCCTCACCTGCAAAGGAAGTACAGTTGGGGGTGACCGACCAACGCCATCTTGCCTGACTGCAATTCATTTGCCGCGATGCGCGGCCACTGCGTGTAAATAGCATAGAGCTGTATAATAAGCTCTATAGTCAACCAGCGAAATGTCCCGCCCATGGAACGTTGTTGTTAGGTGAAAGGGCGCCCTCTTTAGGTAGCGCACGGAGCTCATACGGTATTGTTTTGTTGTTATTGAAATATCGAACTGACCCTAAATATGCCCAGAGTGCACAACATATTAGCATGCTTCACTTCACTTCAGTAAACCCAGGGGGTGACTTTTTTTTAAATTTGGATAGTTTGAAACCAACTCTTTGGGTTTTCATGTCAAGTGAATCATTTGGACCTTCATTTTTATACACATAATTATAAAACAAAACAAAGTTTGAAAAAAAAAGTTGCTTACCAAATGCTTATTAAAATCACGACCTCAATCGCCAAGAGAAAAAAAAGTGGGGAAAAAGTTGGGAACATTGGGGAAAAAGTCAAGAATTGTACATTTCACATTCCTCATAACAATCAACACTTTTTAATCATATTAGCGCCGTTTGGAAATCCAACAATACGACACAAGAGCAGAAGTCACCACACTGGAATGGAACGCAAAGGGAAGGGACACTTTCTGCCAAAAAGTTCACTATAAATCCAAAGTTCCAAACGGCCCAAAACTGAACAATAATAATAAAAAGTCTACGTGCTGACGTGATTCCCTATAGGATAAACAGCTTTGACAGGTCGACCCAAGCTGCCTCTACAATGGCCTTTTCAGATCAGTCGCTGAAGCATTCTAATGAAGAACCAGTGGTTTCAACTCCCCAAAAAAGTCAGTCATTTCTTCTAACAATGGGCCCTCCACAGCCTTTGAAGGTCAGATAAAGTGTGGAAGAATAACTTTCGAGCTCTCCTTTTGCTTTCCGAGGAGCGTGACAAAGCCGAGTAATTTTTTTCTGGGGGGGTCGGTTGGTTAGGGATAGCAATGTGGGTCTAGCCATGTGCTCATAAAACGCGGGGTTAAAGTGTAGTTGATGTTCTGTAGGAGACTATTCTTGTGGGAATTCTATGGCACGTAAGGTGAGAGTTCTGACATGTATGGAAATGGAGATACAATTGGTCTTGGGTGCAAATGTATGGCTCACTCACTCACGCAAAAAGGCAATAAAAATATACGCCTGCAGAATTTGCTTGCTGGTACACGTATGTACTTTGGCTGTTTATACGAAGTGACAAGTTAAGTGTGGGAAAGGATAGGAAATTTGTCTACATGTACTTGAAATTTGTCTACTTTGAAAACTGTGATGCATGGGAGCTGCTGTTTTTTCAATCAGGCAAATCAGATTACAACTGAAACATCGCAACAACATGTCAGATAGTATAATTGCTAACGAGACAGGGACCGAATGCAGTAACCCAATATACAATTGTATCTTGTTTCTTGTGTACTTTTCATATTTGTTATCCATTCTAGGCTCGTGTTAACTGCAACTCATAACCCGCAAAATCCAATAGAATGACAGTGAAGTGTAGAGCCAGCAGAATCTAACAGCTGGAATGGGATGAATTTGTTCTGGACTGATCAACAGACTTCAATAAAATTCCTCCACGGTTAAATATTGTTGGACAAAGAACAGTTAGGCCAAAAAAGAAAAAAAGGAGTTCTGCTTCCAATTTCCCTACCTACCAAACAACAGCCCCTACCCTATTTTTTGTATGGGAAAAATGAGAAAAAAAAACACCCAAAAACCATCAATTTCTACCTTTTACCCTTGACTACACGCAGACGCCTCCATATAATAGTACAAAAAAAAACTGGCCAAAAAAAAATTCCCTACGTACCTACATGTACCCTATTTTCGAATGCCATGTAATTTTTTGGCCTTAGGGTTAATACAAGCCTGAATTCATCTTCATAGTTGGCATGATGAAACATACGTAATTTTGTCGCCCCCCCCCAAAAAAAAATCATCTCCAACTAATCGACAACAAAAAATGATAACAAAGTAAACCTTAACCATCTAAACTTCAAAATAAACTGACAACTATTTCGAGATGATTACATTAATCAGATAAAACAAAACATCAGGCCTACCAAAAAAAAAAAATCAATTAGTTAAATTAAAGCAACCAACTACACTTTTGAGTTGCTTCCAATCGTATGATGTACCGGTACCATGAGACCATCTGGTTTCCCCACAGTTAACCACCATTGCAGTAGGAAAGTGCTCAATGGTCAGCATCTACCGTTATGTAATAAACTAGACAGTAGGGCTTATTTTCTTGTAAAATAACTGCAAATTCTTTATCAAATGGCATAATGGTCACTACCTGTGCCGTGTACAGTTGTCACAATCATGCTGACCCAGCAATGGGTGTTGGCGCTGCATTTTTCCTCGCAGTTTTTGCAATCCTTCACAGCTTTGAAGGCTAGCCTACTACCTATCGGTACTGCATGCAGCGCTATACATTGTACGATCTTCGCCTATTGGCAACATTGACTTTCCAGTACCTGGATGTACATGTAGGTCAGGTCAATGTAGGCCGGGTCTCGTTGGTCAGTGAGAGCCCTCTATATATTGAATACATTATTGGAAAAAAAGAATGCAAAACTCTTACCTTCGACCACTTTGGGTTGAGTTCCCTGGCTTTAGCTGCATCATGTAATGCCTTCTCATATTGCTTCAGTTTCATATGCGCCGCCGAGCGATTACTGAACAGGATATGATTGGCTGGATCCAAGACTAACGCTTCGGTGTACAGACGAATGGCTCGCTCAAAGTCCGAATTCTGACAGGCTTCATTGCTGAGTCGAACCTTCTCTTGGAAGAGCTGACGTTTGTCCTCCAGGGGCATCGGGTCACCTGGTGTGGTCGTGGTGGGATTGGAACTTGGGACGGTGGGTTCCTTGCTTGTGGTGGTCTGTCCACTGAAGTGGGCATCTTTCACAGGGGGTTTCTATGAGAAAAGAGGGAAATGGATATTGCATTATGACAAATGAAATGGACAATACCGGTAAGCTTGACTCATGTATAATGTTCAATAACTAGGTTAGTTTGGTGTAGAGGTTCCGGAAAAAAAGGCCTCACCTGAAAAGATCTGTATAATGAAGAAACACAATAATTTGAAGGATTAACAATACGGTGCACCTCCAAGCTTCAAAGTGGCCATTTTTATTCAACTTCACAGGCAATTTCCGTCGACTTAGTCCAGCACTTTATCTTCATTATTTACATTCAGAACCACATGTGCACAAATGCATATTGGAACCCTCTAGATAAAAACTGTTACTCACAGAAAAAAAAATGCTGTTAAAAAATTTGTAAAAACTGCCAATTCCTAGCTTCCGTGTGCAAAAGAATACCATAAGAATAGCTTTCCCCCATGTGCTCTGCTTCATGTTTGTACCGGTATCTAACATTTTTACAAAGTGTGCACATGTACGCGGATGTGCAGACAAATGCTGAAGATACATGTACACGCATGCAAAACTCGATGAATATACAAATATGATACACACAAATGTCCCAAACAGAATACAATGGCTTTGTTAATCCCAGACTTGCCTTTGACAACAGGTTGGCCCATTTCATCAGATCCAAAGTGTCACCATACACGGTGCACTCTTGTCAAATGCTCCAACACCCTGAGGCAAATACATTTTTCATCCATGCATCCGCAAATAGTACAATAACCACAATTCGCCATTTCTCTCTTTGCAATCTGCACGTACCGGTACGGTTCACAGTTTTCTTTTCCCTCAAAGCCGCAGCAATTCTTTACGAAATTATATACATTGTATATAATATTTGTCTACGATTCCTTTTGAAGGCCTAAGTTATAGGCCATGGCCATTGAATTGGTCACTTCTAGAGCCACATTTCACACTTGTATTCAGGATTTCTGGTATGAACAATGCCTGACCGGCACTGTCCAGACTTTATTGTAATACTATCATTTTCTGTTAAAATCATCATAATCGAGTAACATTCCTGCACAGAGAAAGTGGGTCAAAACTTAAATTCAGAATGGAAGTCTTTGCTGTTGCCATTATTAAGTGGGCGGAAAGGATGTGTCTTTTCAAAGCAGAAAAACATGGTAGATTTTCAAACAAAAATCAGACTTTAATTAAAATACAAGAATCAATCTACCAATACTCATTAGCCAATCCAGCACCATTGCTGCAAGATGACGCCTACCGTAGCTTCAAGGCAGACAGTTAAACCTTATTTGGGTTTAGAAGCAGCTTTGGCAAAGCAGCTCAGCGTTTTGTTTGCCAACATGACAAAACCTGGGATCCTCAGTCACCCCCTTAAGTCCCTGCTACCGATTAACCAAGCCAAAGCCCCTCCACGCTCTCACTGGTCACCCTTGCAGTGTTCATGTACCGGTAAATGCGTCGGCCTTGTCAATAACGGTTTTTGTCCGACCTGTTCAATAGGACCTGTTTGGGTGCAGACACTTAACTGTTGCTCTTACGTAACGGATTGAAAAGAAGAAAGAAAACAGTTTCAATGGGAGGATGGACAGGGGATGTGCTTTCTATGGAATGCCTCCAGGCTAGCTTGGAAAGAAGGCAATGACACGGTACTGTGAAGAAAAAAACATCGGAGAGAATGATGTGTACACATGTAACTGTTATGTAGCGTAAACGCATGAACATGGAATGAGCACACCCACTCTGACAAGCAGAGTACAACCAAATCCAAAACGCAAAGGCCTGGTATGCCTCGGCAAAGATACTCAATATAATCCTAGCCTTCTCACATCTGCCAATGTCCAACACAGGGCAAATTCTGTCAGATTTTTTATATAAGATTAGATCACATCTAGGTTCTGCTATTGTGGGATTCTGTTGGATTCAGCATCCTGCATTGTTTCACTGTTAGATTGTTACCAAGCAAACGAGAGAAAAAGCAGAAACTTGCTCACAAGCTTGTTCATTCAATTGGGAACTTAACAAAAAAATGATATTGTGTCTGTGTCTGATTTACATTTGAAGATACTGTATAATGTACACAATTAGTCTGGGTAAAACAAGGAAAAATAAGGGAAAATTACAAGGGGAAATACAAGGCTACCAGATGATGAGGGAGTCTGTGTACTACAGAGAGAAAATATTGATATCACTTGGAGTGGGAAAATATTTCGCAAGCAATTATTGTAAAGATTATAAAATTTTATCAAAGTGGGCATGAGCTCTAAAATTGCAACATTTCAATTTGACAAGAGTACATGTGAGGCATTTGAAATATTCACATCTCCACAGCTTACAATATTATTTCAAAACAAAATGGATTCTATACCAAACAAAAAAATTATCACAAATTGAAGAGTACCGTACATATTCAATGTATATGATGTAGAGTTCAAGTGAGGCTGGTTGGTTACAGGATTCTTTTGGATCCTCAGGGACTCTTAAGACGCCAAGAAGTAAATTTTTAAAGTATGGTAGACAGTTTCTTGAAGCTAGGTTTTCTTGTGGCCTCAGATTCTAAATAATTATGCAATTTCTAGCCACTCCTTGCTCCAAATTTTACATTAAATACAGGTTTTGGTTCAATCAATGGATACATTCTTTAATTCATAAAGGGCCAACACTGAAACTGACCCAGGGTCAAACCATTAGGCCATAAAAAAAAAACAATTCTATAAACAAAACCTTCAAACCAAGAGCTGATTCAGGAATTTTGTTCTGATGATAAATTTGTCATTCAGGGAGGCTAGCTGAACAAGAAGGAAAAATGACCTGTTCAGCCTTGAACCAGTGTCAGATTGAGGTCGGTGACCAGGTTATGTCTACCTCTAGGGGGTAACGATCATGCAATAAATGGTTTTAATAACCTTGATGGTGCTCCCTTTTCCTGACGTGATGGAAATTGGAGTTGTCAAACTGGAATCATCACTATCAAATCTTCTTTTGTTGATTCATCCCTGTGACTATTGGATGGGATTCTTTTAGTTGTCACAGGGAGCCCTAGTTTTACCCTAAGCCTAAACGACATGCCTGGAAACCCAAGCAATGCTCCCTATCCCAGACAACAAAGGTTCAAGCTTTTCAAGTGTAGTTTCGTATGGTAGTCATTCCAAGTAATAGTCTAATCACAATTCATGATTTCATGTACATGTACCAGTAGTTCACTGTCAGAATATTACGAACAACCCACACTAAAGTCACAGGTTTGGATCCTATAATAAAGACTAACATCACAAAGTAAATGCCAACAGTCATACCTGTCATTGTCATGGGCCATAAATTTTACGGGACAGTTTTGCAATTTTTCCAGCGGATTACAAGTTTCAGCTGTTTAGGCAGCACAAACAGACATTCCTCTTGGGACCAGGGATCAGAGGTGGTACGGACTACCAGCTATAAAACTCCTTTTTGCGCTTTTCAAGTTTCCACGACGGCAGAAATAATTCGGAATTATCCCTGGGGACACTGGGTATAGTAGTCAGTTAGAAACCCATGGTCTAATGGGCCAGTCGACTTAGAAAACACCCAACTCTTTTGTGACATGATTTGGGAGCATTTTCCAGCTGATTTCACCAGTTACTGTGTGTAGGTTATGGACCCAAAGCCACCCAGCATGCTGGATAGAATTTCTCTAGAAATGTCTGCATGTTCACAATGTACAATGTACATGTACATGTACCTTTTCAGCTGCAAATTCAATGACCTTATCAATGCAAAATTTCCAATGGCTATTTCATGTTTGGTGTTCATATTTATGACGTCAATTCACAACTTAATCTTAATATTTATGACGTCAATTCACAACTTAATCTTAAGTTAGGATTTGTTGAACTTGTCTTCTGACCTGTTCTTTTTGTAAGACATTTTATAGGAAAGAATTTACATATAGGAAAGAATTTACATCGGGGAAATGTAAATTCAATATCTGGTTTTGCCCTCCAGCAACGTATTAAAATACGATGGTGTATGATTACATGTGTATAACAAGTGTCGGTGAAGGGCAAAACCCAATATTCAATTTTTCAGACTTACATGTAAGCCGCGTCCAAATTACTTTACAATGGCTTGAAATAACACATGTTACCGGTAATCTTTTGTCCAGACTCTGGTCAACTGTCAATACACAAAAATCCAAGATCACCCTGACTGAAATATATTTTACTTTAATTTACTCTATTGGCAATTTTTGGACCATGCATGTGGGTTGATGAATCTACCGGTAGGGGACATGCATGGATAAAGGGCATGGAGTGTGACCTACGCATTCTGCGTGTTTGAAAGTACTATTAGAGCCGACTGTAAGTGTCAGATTTCTTTACAAAAATGATCCATCATATGGAAATATTGGCCACAACTCGCTGGCAATATGCAGTGAAAAGTCTTAACAGTGTACGTACATGTATACTTCATGCGCCTACACAATGTACACTTACAATTGTACATGTGCGGTAGTATCTTATTCAGATAGTTTGTGCATTGCGCAGGATGGTTTACTGGGTCTTTGTGCTGTCATAAACATTCCACACAGCTCAGTGAAGTGTAAATGCCAGTCTTTCAGAGAGCATTAGTTGCAGAATCATGGTGCAACTTGGCATGGGCATTACATTCCATACATGTACACATGTGTATGTCCGTACCTGTGTACATGTACACATGTATCTAGTACCAGGAATGTGCAGGGTTTTTTTTGTTCCCAGATAATACAACAATTTACACATGAAGGACAGGTACATGTAAATGAGGGCATTGGCACCATGGCTGTAGACACATACATGTACATACCGGTATACATGTAGAGCAAGGGCCACTCTACCTGGCTCCCTGCAGTGTCTTCCACACCTACATACATGTACATGTACATGTACATGTAGCTTGATGAATTTATGAGGCGAGACATGAGTTGTCTGCTGTCTGGGAATTCAGGGTATTAGTAGCAAACGCAAAGTGAGTCAGAAAGACTGTTGGACTTGGAGGAGAGACTATTCAGTGATACATGGGATGTGTGAGAAAGAAGGGTGGAATTCCAGCAGGTGTTAACAAGACTGCTTCAGCTGTGGAGCAATTATGTACTGGTACTGGTACATCAGAATAGTGCCTTGTGTTACTGGGTCTTTGTGCTGTCATAAACATTCAACACACCTTGAGTGCCCATGTTAACTGAGTACAAGTGAATGGTGGAATGTTTTTGTTTTTCCAATTAAGGGGCAACAATTTAGGCACATTGTATACTGTACAATAATGCTGTTAAAATGATGCTGTTAGTATTGTACATACCGGCATATGCATCCACGTACAAGTCTACATTATGTAATAATTGTCACAAATGCAGTGACCCTTTGAGCTGTACCAGTATGGCACTTGAATGATCTGTCATATTGCTTATCTGACAAGAATCTACCACAGCTCAATCACTCAAAACGTCGACCCAATCAAAACACAGCTAAAAAAGGTAACCCTCATCAGCAAACTCTACAAGGATAAAAAAAGGGCTGGGCCCTGTCAATTCAGTGGCTGGATTTCAACAGTGTTTTATCAGCTTCCGTGTTGGAAAAGCTGTGAAAACAGTCATCGGTCCGTGCACTTCAATCACAAAAACAACAGCAGCGATAACAACAATAAAGGGCAATGGGTACAGAGTACAGGAGCGTGGGGATATTCTAGGTTGAAGAGCCCATCAGATGTCAGACGGAAAGCATAAAATGTAGCCCAACGATTTTTTGATACACGCTTCAAAATCGGCTTGGTGTAATTTGTGTTAAACATTAACCATTGCGGCTTACGGATTTGGAGTGTATATGGGTTGTGCTGTCAAGTAGCCATATCAACCTTGGAGTGTATGTCTTACACGCTGGAAAAATACAAACGCAAATATACTGGACGGCAGAAAGAACACACTGCCAATACAGCCATCATCGAAGTACATGTTTCTTATCCCACAGTTTTTGTTACTTTACCGTATGTTTCATCCTTGATGCTATCACTGATCTGAACCACTAAATGTGGAATTACAGTTACTGGTACATCATGTGCAAGTTTACTGAAACACTGAAATTGTTGAAGAGCACTAATATATATATCAATAAAGCATTGAACACCATCACAAACTTATCACAAACTTATCACAACAGCCTATGAAGTACCTGGGGTACCGTACCTGTGTTGCCAAGAAATGATGATTTGGGTGGTTGAGGGGCATTTTTTAATTCACTGTGATAAACAAAGGATTCCACAGTCCATAGTTGCAAATTAAATATGGGAACTACATGTACAATTTAAACTATGGGTATGGTGTGCATACATACCAGTATGTGTGACTTATAAAATTGAGGACTTTCAATGCTTTAAAAAGAAAAAAATCTGCAATTGTAAACACAATAGAGATTTGAACATCTACAAGAAATTCCAATTTAGAAATTGAGAAAAAAAATTTTTGGAAGGCATGAGAACCTTTTTGAAATAAATACAAAGTATCAAATTGTAATAGCATATTGGTGACCATTTAAAATAACACCATAATTGTTCTTCATAAATGTTTGCAGAATTTGATAATTTGGTACACTACAAACTTGAACAAAGTCATTAGTTTCCACATTCAGGGAGGATCTTTTCCTAGAACCAATCAGCGATCGAGAAATAGTTCAATGGCTCGCCCCCATTTTTGGTACATTCATTCGACCACGCAGTGACAGGCGTGAAGGCGCGACTACTACTGCGGCAAATGACTACGCAATGACCAAGAAGTTAGTGAGAGAACATAAAAAATCAATTATGCAAGGGCGCTACAGAACAATGCAACTATCGCTCTTGATTACTGACGTCTTGGGCCTAGTCCACTAGGAGGGGATCTGTGACAAACCCCAACACATTGACCCTCAGACTCTGAGTGAGAATCTCACACAGGACCCAAGTGAAATGCTTTCTACCCAAGTCAGCCAGGACTAGGCAATTCAGATTAAAAATCCTAAACAGATGTGTGAACAATGTTGAAATTTTCTCTGTACCCGAGGGATGAAATGATGGCTGTGATGACAAGAACACATGACATTTGTATGGAAATGTGTACGTCTCCAGAGTATTGACCACATGTGCAACCTGATAATAAGGACATGGGTGAGGTGACTTCTAACCAGATGTGGCAGACAATGTTATGACTGGCTGGGTGTGGTAATGAGGGTGTTTATTCATGCCATATGGTGGGCATGATTGACTGGCCTTGGAGATGCACTGAGAATCCAAGGTGGGGCTTGATCTAATAACTACAGAGGAATTGTACAAATGACAGTTGACAATTATGCAGAATAAAATAAACACAGCTGTGCGGCAGATAAGATTCTGTGCACGTATGTCAATATCAGGCCAAAAACGTGTCAGAAATTCGAAGGGGATTTTCAGGAAAATTTTGAGCAAAGAATTTGTTACGGATTGGCTACTTTAACATCCGTCTTGGAACAGGCAAAATGCAACATTCACATTCTTGGAGGAAATTTAGCCTTGCAATCAGCAAAAATACCAAAGATATGTCAACTCAACCACTAGTACATGATATGCAATAAGAGAAATCATACAATCATTTTTATTTTTATTAAATTTGACAAGTAAAATTTACAAATACTGTATCACCATTGACATATGTACAAAAGTGGTGCATGCAAAGATGGCAATACATGTACACAGTAAAGTGGACCATCCCCAAGAGATGTACATGTACATGTATGTTTGCTTTAAAATTTCATGTTAAAATTACATATGTATGATGAATAGCAAACAAACTGGCAGATTATTGATAATAAATGTACATGTACATGTGGTACATGTACATTTGTAAGTCTTGTATTCTCATGTCACTCAGTAGAGGTTATCAATGCATCTTTATTTAAACATTGCTCATGTTTATAAGTGCAATTTGATTAATGTCAAAAAAGAATTAATCAAAAAATGCTGGAAAAATAATTTCTAGGAATGCCAGTCAGTCAAACCGTGACATCGCGTTAATCACAGTTCACAAGTGTCCTTATCGCAGAGGACCAGTGGAATGCAGGTCTTTCATTATCAAATACTGCGGTCAAGGATAGACATGTGAAAAAAGAACATGCTAGTTGTTGATTAATTACCTTAAATCTGTGCAAAGTCGCTCCAGTCCAAATACTGATAAAAATACCTTGCATACTTCAGCATTTGGGAAGCATACTGTGTTGTGTGTATATTCCAACAAGATTTTATCCATTACAATGATTTCTGAATGCACAATTTTTTCCACTAAAAAAAAATCTAGTTACAAACTTGTTTTTGGAGAGTGTTGAAAATATTGAAATGCAAACTCTTTGAGGGCATTCCCTCTTAACTTATTTCTTATTTGTATAATGAAATTTGTGAATTTGCAGACTTTAACTACAGGAATTGGCTTGAAACTTTAGAAAAAAATAAAGATATTTAACAAAAGGAATACACTGCCCCAAGGCAAATTACTGGTACTCTTTGCTCTTAAAACTCCATTACCGACAATTTCTTTTTCTTTCTCTTTTCAAGTGGAACAGGCTTTCATTGAAAACACCTGAAGAATGCAAGAATTCTTTCACTTTGCAGATTTTGCAAAGATGATTAGCGTTCTGGAACCCATGTCAGGGTATTACACTGCACGGTTGGACAAGATTCTTTGGCCCTGCAAGTTGTGCATTTTGGGGGATATAGGCCTGGACATCAATTTGTGTAGTCGAGTAACAACCTAAACCGCATTAACAAGAGGGGCGGCTACCTTCATTCACTCTTTACTTGTCACAATGGTTACAATTCTAAATAAAAACTGGATTTCTCTGGTCAGTACGAACTGACACGGAAATGTGTCTGTACTTTTTTTTCGGGGGGTAGCTATTCACTGTATCACAATGCACACAGGGGCTTTGGTTAAGAATGCTTTTGTGATCACAAATGACGGAGGAATCAAAAGTGACTAAAATTTGGAGTGAGAATGCACCATGCATTCAAGATGGACAGTGAAAGAAAATTCTCTTTCCCACTTTAAATGGGTTTTGGGACATTTGGGGAACCCACAAAGGGAAATAAAGCTATCAAACAAAGGTGAAAAAATAAGGAATTTGATGTAGACTTTCTGCTCAGAGTTTCTTTTGACATACACAGTTAAGGGACATTTACTACATCTATCATTCTTTTTCAAAATGGACCAAAATCCCCACAATCTCAAAATATGGACATTTCATAGTAAAACAAAATGCTGATCTGTTTTCTGCATAATGAAATGATTTGTATTAGCACAAATTATAACATAATTTCATTTTTTTTATCAGGAAATAAGTATGAAACAATTGTAATAGTTTACTGTTGACTAACAGTCCTTGTCTTATTAATAATATTAAAAACACACACACACAAATGAGATTTACTAAGCAAAATTTGTCAAATATGTGGTTTTATTAACTAGGTTCAAGGAATATTATACAAAAATGTAGTTTAACCGGAGTCAAATGAACATTTTTATTTTTTTCCTTCAAACCTATAGACTAGTCTTTCCTGTGTACCTGTACATCTTTTCAAACACCTAAAACAAATAATTTTGATGTGGACACATCTCACAAGCCAGACTTTCCCCAGTTTAAACTGGCCAAGGCTGTCTACCATCCGCATGTCCAATCCCGTCAGAATTTCCATTCACTTGTGAAATATTGACACAACACAAACTGGTACCGCTGTGCCTGGGTTGAAGAAGGATTACTGCCCCCAACAACAAAAAGCCGCTCGGACCCAAACAATAGGTCCCAACGGCTGCAGCCAAGACGAAATATTGGCACTAAACCATCCTATTATCCCTACACTGAAAACCTTGTGGCCAAACACAATGACAAATGACGGGAAATAAGTACGGCTAAGACTTGGCCGGTTTAGAGTCTTTTGTGCAGTGAGATGGTGGAAAAAAAAGGCAAGGGTTTAAAAGGGAATTTGGAAATGTGAAGGAATGTTTGGGGTTGAAACAAGGATATTGGGGAGATTTGGAAGGTCTTGTTGGGGGTATGAGGTGGTTGTAGTCAATAGGAATTAGGAATCATTGATTTTTTTTTTAAATTTTGAGGAGTTCTAAAGAGTAGCTTGTGAAGCTGCGTTTGGAGTGGTTTTGGTAATGGACAGTTTTTATTGTTCAAGAGAGGAACGGCTTTTAAGCGGCGTCTGCTTCTGTTAACTTTGGGTATTAAAACAGGGCGAGACATCACAAACATTGTTAGTAAATGATTCTGAACGTTGACTGGTTCTTTTTAATGAACCGTGATATAGACATTTGTGTGACCTAAAGGTTAAGCGCCAGCCAAGCCATCAAAAGCATTGCCTCTTTCTAGGCCCAATTTGACCATTGCTGTGTACACAGTGGTACCATCTATGGTTTAAAAGTATAGATCTGCAAGAAGACGCACACTTTTGAAATGTGCTCATGAAGGGTAAAGCAAGGGTCTCATGCTGTATGTGATGAAGTTAAAATATATTTGCAGGCCCCTTGGAGCGGGTTAATATAGATGCTTGTTTCAAGGTGAATTTCAACATAAGAAATAACTAAACTCAAGCAACATGCACATGTTCTCAGCTTTAACTTCCTTGCTACTGCGAGAAGTAATTTTCATTGAAAATCCTGCATATGCTTTTTTTTTTTATAGAGTAGGCCTACCGTGCTCAATATGTGGCTCTGTAACATAAAGAAAACATATTGACAATTTAGGCCCAAGAAATTGATGCCTGAAGCCCACATTAATCTAACAAAGTGCTGTGTATTTGAAATAGTCACAGTTGGATTTAATCGAATATTTGCATTTTATAATGTAACGCAGCGATCAAGTTTGAGCTTGATATAAAAAACATGACACATGTTTCGTTGTATTTTTTGAAGTAACTGACTAGCTGACTTTTGAAAGATTTTCAAGATGCAAATGAGAGCTAACTCTTCACAGAAGAAGTCAAATCATGTGGCATTTGACAAACAAATTTACGATGAACACTTTTCTTCATCTTCTCAAGACAACTCAAGTTTTTTGAACATCTCACCAGAAGAATGCTCTGAGAATATTCTGGAGATGATTGAATTTTAGAATATTCGGTATATTCTTCACAACAACAGTCTAAGACTAGTCCAAAAAGTTGGGACTCTTAATACTCTGTGTGAGAGACCCAAACTTGAAACCATGCAATTTACAAAAAAAACAGACTGACTCCTGAGACAACCAGTCCAACACCGCTTCAGTACTGCATCAATCAACTGTGCCAAAAGGAACATGTGGCATGAACCGGGAACTAGTCTCTATTTACTACACATTTCTCCATAGTCAGCCACCAGACTAATGGCACTGAATAAAGAGTTCAGTATTTCAAATAGTTGGACCATGGACATGTACCAACTAGTCTTTGGCCTCACTTTGAAATCAATTGACTTCCCGCTCATGTGCAAAATATTGAAGAAATGTCTCCTTTAAAATTTAATTGAGTCTGCAAACTTGGTTGGTGAAATACTGAGGACCTTTTCTTTGCCCAATGGAATTTTTGGAGAAATTTGCAAGCTTAAGAATGACTGAGTACAGTTGGCCTGATTTACCGTGGTTTTGCACATTTCAGAGCACAGACTGGGACCTGGAGTGCTCTGAAACATGCAAAACTCTACAGCCAAGGTAAATGTATTTATCACATATCTGGAGGACAAACGTCAACAAAAACTGATTTTTTTTTTTTTTTGAATCTTGATTTTCTTTCCTGCAAGTTCACTGGGAGAAGATCAAAAATATGTCCAGGAAGAATGTCTTGTTCAGATGCCTCTAGGCCTAATAATATTTAAATTTTAACACAAGGTTGACGTCAATTTTTTTTTTCATCAAAATGTTATGCTCTGGCCTATGCCTAAATCTTACTCCCACTTTTTATAATTTCCTACAAAAAAATGTTCAAATTGTTGATTTACAAGTTTGAATCGCAGACTTGAAAATGCCCATCTTTAGTTTTATTTCAAAAGCCTCTTGAGTCTAAAGACAAAAATCATATGTTGTATGTATTGACACAACCATAAATCACCAGATAATATATTTCAATTCAAAATCGATTTCAAAATTCAAGTCTGCGGTCTGCCAAATGCAAATCAGTTCATAATAGTTAATACTTTTCTATTCATCTTCGCCAAGCCCTAGGTGAATTTTAAAAATTAAAATAAATCAAGACTTTATTAAATTCAGAAACAAATGCAAAAAACAAGTTGTTCATATTTAATAGGCAAATTTAGGGCGAGTAAATATGGGCAACACACGTATCTGACTGCGCACACCGTCTGCACAGTATCTTTTGCAAGATAAAAACACGCACTGCGTACACAATACGCTACCGCTACCACACACACGCATCAAACGATATGCAGTTGTCAAGTCAAAATTTGCCCTCGACTTACTGACAATCTCTACCACAAAACCTACCTTATCTTTCCCCTTTCCCACCAACTTTTCCATGGTACTTCTTCCAGTAGAGTACCACTTCCAGCTTTTACTTTTCGCATCCACATGCGGGCACCAAAATGAGGGTAAATCCACAGAAATCGCGCCGTATAATCCTACCCAAATGCGTCAAACCAGCCGCCATTTTTGCTCACAGAATGGAACAGCCGGTTTTGGTGGTTTGGCCTCACTCCCTCTGGATCGGCAAAACTTTTTCAATTTAAAACCTCCCATGAAAAAATATTTCGCCAAGAATGAGAAAAATCGTCCATTATTTGCAAGCGCTCAGATAACTTTGTCCAAAATCAGCAATTATTATGACTGCAATTAACCTTTTTGATCTACAATAAGTCATGAACTAAAATTGACTGTTTATATTCCGGAGGACCCTGACTACCGGCGCGTAGTGTAAAGTGAAAGCGTCTGTGGTGTTGAATGCAACACCTCCACACACAAAAGTGTTTGGTTCGGGCAAAAGGGGCGCTATTCACAAATACGCAGAGGTCCTTGGCCGAACTCGAAAACAAACTAATCAAAGTAGCGGAATTCTGTTATCTTATGCCATTAGTTTTAACATTATGTTTCAGTTGTGAGATTTTTTTTGCCCCATAGATATGAGTGAACGTAATCATGAAGTGATAACTCAAAAGGGAAGAATTCCAAACACTAATTTTTCCCGGCAGTGACCTATCAGCTATCAGAAAGCGAAAACATGTCCTACAAAATCAAATTTAGCTGGGACAATATTTAATCATTTACTAAGAAAACACTTGGAAATTTTTCAGACCAGTCTCATAGGGTTTGTGCACAGGTGCACCATAATAAATATTTCAATTTCAGATGCATAGTTTGAGAGTATTAAGTTGCTCAAAACTTTTGAGATCAATGATAACTTTGATATTTTTTTTACAATCAATTATGATTTTTTTTGGTGCGGGGGATATTTGTGAAATATCAGGGAAATTCTACAGAACACTACACAATCACTAAAAGTTAACAAAACTTTGTAGTCTTAATTTGAACTCTGTATCCATTCAGTATTTTATTCCTTTACAGTCTCTTTTTCATCATGAAATAATTTTAGTCACATCAATAGAAAAATATATCAATTAAACAATGCTTTGTTTTATATGACTGTAAACAGCACAAACAAATATGTTATCCCCTTTTAACTCGTTTCAAAGTTTCAACATCAACAGTTTTTTTTTAACGATACGGTGGAATAGTCCTCTAAGTTACAGCATTCCCTGTGCTATTTTTCGAGGCTCATACTGAAAATTAAATTCCTTTTCTAACTGCAATATTTCTAGCAATACAAAAGTTGAGACACTGCCCCCAAAATGAGCCCATTGTTTAGTTACTGAATTATTACTTTACAATTTCCAATTTTTATCCCTGTGCCAGACAATAATTCCATTCTCGCGGGGTAGGCTGGTTCCCGCCCCACAATCAGTATTGTAATGGATGGACCGGGAGCCAGTCTGCTCTCAATGTGGATATTTTTGTGCCCAAAATAAGAACAAAAAACTTCCTAGGGTTGCAGATGCCCCCCAAAACAGGGAAACAAGGAGATTTTCTGGTTGGAATAAAACATACAATTTGAAAATTTATTAAAAGAAAACAAAAATTGAATTGGTTGAATTGCAAGTTTGAAAGATGGAGCAACAGAACTAGGTGTGCAAGATAACTCAGCCGATTGAAAGAAAATATGTGACCTGCCATATCATAATGAGGAATAACCCCCACCTTTGATTTTGGAAGTTCAAAATCATGTTAAAGCGCAAATCGTTGGCTTTCCAATGATACCAAATTTATTTCTGTAAATTAACTTAACTCTTACTAATGGAGATCAAGGAATACAACAATGGGCCTAATTCACGAGTCGGCCATATTGGATTGAGAGTGAGGTAAAATCTTCATTTTTGGAACTTGTGTCGAGAAACGAAAGCAATGACGTTACAAATTAATACCAGTCTGCTCAGATGAGTCATTTAAAAATTTTGATTAAGTAAACTCTAAAAGTTTTACACCACATTAAAAAAAAAATATGCCAGTGAGGCTATAGTGAATAAATAGTCTGGCCCCATCCCTTTTAACAGTTCACAATTTCTGAAGTACATTCAAGGAACATGACAAAAATGGCCAACTCGTGCATGAGATCCATGCCAATCAGTCCCTATACTGTCCCAAAACGCCCTGCCTGTTACTCTTTATACTGCCCAAAACTGCCCCAGCCCTCCATGGTTTTATGGATAAATCCAAGAGTAATTACAGTGTAGCACAATGTAATACAAGTGCTTAAGAGTTAATGAAGTAATCGATCGAAGACTCATGTTCATAGGGACATTAAGCATGATTTCATTTCGGTCAGCTCCTGTACACCGGTGTGGTTTGGTCCATAATGTAAAACCAGAAGCTTAATGGCACGATCCACGATGACGACGGTGTCTTGTACCTCACCTCTGTAATGGAGAAACAATAAAATGGTCATTTAGTCTGGACCTCATCTTGCCCCTCTTGGCTGTTTCGAGCTTGAATTGAATATAAATGGATTTATTTCATCCTGTTTGAGCTTAAATTGAACTAAGAAGGTTCATTTGAGCTGTTAGAACACAATATAAACTCAAATGCTTTTATTTGAGCTGTTTTGAGCTCAAATTGATATCAAGCTTCCAGCAATATGGATTGGTTTTGCAACCCTACCTGAATCTTTGGGTTTCCCAAAATGTGTTTTGTTCCACCTCTAAATTTTTTTTTTTTTTTATATATTACTCTTCAGGTTTAAGAGCTTCAGTACAACAATTGCTTTTAAGGAATCATTTGTTTTGTTACCAGATATTAATAATAAAAAAACTCTCGTATGGCAAGCCAAAAATTTAATTGGCATATAAGTTCCATAAACAGAATTTGACAAGATTGTGAGCAATTGTGTTACTCAAAAAAAGAAGAAAACCCCCAAACCACAAAAGAGTACATTGAAAGCTGTTTGTGTACAATACCCTTGCCTATATCTTAGTTAACATAATAACCATGATATATACAAATGTACATACCCATTAAATAGAACTTGTGCTAGTTTATGAAGCTCATGTGCCAATTCAATGCTTTCTGATCCATACTGCTTCTCTACTGTCTCTATGCTCAGTCGTAGATACTTCCCGGCTGTTTTAAAATCACCTGTAAATTTCCAAAAGAGATACCCATCTTGAAAATATGACATTGACTACTTTTGAAAATGTAAATATTGCTATTTAGAACGCCTGAAAACGCAGAGCCTTTTCCTTTCTAACAAAAATGCTGGACACTGTATTTTGGTATTAATTTTAAAGAGGTTGTGGAATGCTCGAAGACATTTCTATCATTTTTCAGGTATATGTAGCCTAAGGTGTGATGAAATAAAAACGACTACTGTGTCTGTCATGAAATGAGTACAAAAGGTACTTTTGAGAGCTGTTTTTCAGGTCCTGTTTTGACCCGAACGTGCAATTTGTGTAAAAGTCGTCGTTGGGGGCAGCAAACAAAACATAGTAAGTAAGATTTGAGGCTTTGCATGGTGGAGATGCTAAATAATGAAAGGTTTGCAGAAACACCATGTGCGAATAATTTCTCAACTAAGAGAATGGTTCTGAAGAGAACCAGAGGTATAAACGTCGAGTTTATAAAACATAGTAAATCGTGACATAATAAACAGGACTCCTGATGCAGCGTAGTATGAACGAGTCCTGTTTATTATGTCACGATTTATTATGTTTTGTTTGCTGCCCCCAACGACGACTTTTACACAAATTGCAAGTTCGGGTCGAACAGGAACAAGTCCTGTTTATTATGTCACGATTTATTATGTTTTGTTTGCTGCCCCCAACGACGACTTTTACACAAATTGCACGTTCGGGTCGAAACAGGACCTGAAAAACAGCTCTCAAAAGTACCTTTTGTACTCATTTCATGACAGACACAGTAGTCGTTTTTATTTCATCACACCTTAGGCTACATATACCCGAAAAATGACGGAAATGTCTTCAAGCATTCCACAACCTCTTTAATATCTTAGATCATCAAAGCAAAGTGGTTAAAATTCAGAAATAGTTCGTCAAAATTACAGCTTACAAGTTCAAAGATTATGCAAAGTTAATTTTTCAGACGCGCTGTCATTTTGAGGAAAACAGGAATTTACTGTAATAAAAATCAAACTTCTCAGCCACAGATGTTTGGAAATTTCAGCAATGATAATGCAGAGTTATTAACTAACCACAGAACAGAATATTAATTTTTTTTTTACAGCAATCTGTACAAATTCCAAGTGATCTCAAAATTGGTTTTGGTTTTGTAAATTGTTTAAATAAACAACAGTGCAATACTTTAACATCCCACTTTTCATTTATCTCTTAAACTCCGACCACTTTTTGAGATCAGTATTTGACAGTGCATCCTCTGGGCGTAACACATGAATACTTGTACAAAATTAACAATGCTTCAAATCCAATCTAGTACAACCACATTAATGGTTCATTCAGGGGCGTCGCCAGACCAATTTGAATAAGGGGGGTGCCAACAAGTCTGCCGACAGACCGTCTCATGTGTGCTGGAAGGTAGGGGTTGGGGGTTGGGGGGAGGGGGTGGTGTTCGGACATCATCGGACCATTGGGGGCTGTTCAAAGTGGATGATCTTTGATAATATTGGACAATAGCTAGCACTATTCGTTGACGCATATTTGCCAACTGACATACAATTTTGCTGACAAGGCAATGATTTTGCCGCCGAAAAAGATTAACAGGGGATGGCGTGACAGCCCCACCCCCACCCCAAAACCCCCACCCTGCAGGGAGGGGGTCGGTTTCATCTACCTACCCATGTGGGAATAGCATTGGGCCAGGCAGTCCTGCGTCTCAGCTAATGCTTTATGGTGTTTGTACAATATCTCTCTCTGGATGTTGTAACACTGATGTAGGATTCCCAGACATTCTGTCAAAAAAAGAAATGGATGCGGAAAGACTTTCAATAAAGATGAAATGATGAAATACTTCTCAACACATGGAATTATTGTTGCAAAACTCATTCTTGAACTATGAATCTTATGAATAGAACTCTGTTGAATCTTATGAAGAGAACTCATCTTATGATGGAATATAGGCCGGGGTGATGTAAATCAATATTAGGTTTTTGTCCTTCACCGACGTATAAACACTGTATAATCAGTGTGTTACCTCCCGAGTAAAAGTTGGTAATCACTCGGGTGGGACTCGAACCCACGACCTCCTGCTTTCAAGTGCAGACGTCTTACCACTCAACCACTGAGCTTACGGGATCAGTTGGCTGGTTCGAATCTGACATACATGCAGTGGGTACCGCAATTAAACTATTCATAAGATGGAATTTGCGTCGGGGTGATATAAATCAATATTAGGTTTTTGCCATTCACCGACGTATAAACACTGTATACTCAGTGTCCGGTAATCATAAGATATATTTTTCTGTACATAACCTCACACTCATCTGAGTGCACACCGTTTTACTTTACCATTATGTCTGGGGACAAGGCATTGCGTTTCCCTTTGTTCCAATAATAATAACACTCTCCCCTAGACTAAGCACACACACACTTACATTTGAGGAGCGTTCTCAACAAAATATGTATGTTCAAGAAAAATAAAGAGTCTATTGTTCTCCCTTTGTCTTGCTGTCCTTGGGCTGTATGAAATACACGTACAACTACAACGAAGTACTACATCACTTAAAGGGAATGTACAACATTTGCTTTTGCTGCACGTTTAAAAAATAAATGGATGTGGAGGACTAGAATGTCTAGCAAATATTGTTACACTGACTTGTTTCACATTTTGGGCTTGTAGATGCTGGAAAAACCAAGAAAACCAATCATGTTCTTGTATTTGATTCCCTGACCCCACTTAAGACCAAACAGAGCAATTTGTAGACATTGAGGAAATCTAAGATCAGAGAATCAGTCTACCTGGCTTGTACCCTTTTACAGGCGTGTAATCGATAGTAAAGAAAATGCGGAATAACTAAATATAAAAAATTAGGAGCAGTTTTTGAAAATAAGCCAGTGTTCTCAAATGATGGTGGCTGACCAGCGTTGGAAAAATACAGTTTTTCTTGAAAATGTCAGCACACCAGGGGCAACAACTTTACAGGATGCTTTAGACTGTCATTCCCTAACATTCCCTAACAATCCATTAAGATGTTTTGTGATAATTTGATAATTTTGTTTTTTGCTGTTTGCAAATGTTGTATCTTCCCTTTAAATAGATAACACATTTGCAAGTGTTCTATGTATTTTTCCACATATTACTCACCTTCAACATGTTTGCATTCCAAGAAATGTTGCGATAATTTGAACAAATTGCCTGCTTTCTCCTTCTCCTGTCCATCAACAAAAGAAACGAAAATGACCATTTCATGGCAGTAACCGCTACACTAACAAAAACATTAACAAATTTCCATGAAATCTAAACAATGCTATTTTCCGCCGGAATTTGGGAAACTCAAACACGTTATGTGATCCACTAATAAAAAAAAATTATTACAATTATGACGGCACTACTCTTCTTGGTAACTTCTACCCTGCACAATACCTAATCTTTTTTTATGAGTTTGTTTCTGCATTCAAAAGAGGACATTGAACAATAGAGGACAATAGGGTCCCCAGTCTCCGAGAGGTCCCCAATTTGGATTCGTGTACAAAACATATGGGAAGTCTTCCTAAAAAGTGAAAGTACAAACAAAAGAGGGACAATAGGGGTCCTCAATTGCAAGCAAATACACACTTGTGTGTGTGTGTTTTTTGGTTTTTTTTTTTGGGGGGGGGAGGAGAAGTTTGTCCTAAAAATTTAAAATATAGGGTAATCTACGCTTCTGCATGCACCTCTATAAACTATGGCAATGAAGATGTGAGACTATCATACCTTTAACATGTCTCTCAGGCTCTGTGTATGTCTGCATTTTGAATTAACGCACACACCAACTGTCTTTTTGCCTTCTCTCTGCACTAACGGATGACTGCACTTGCAACACCTGTTGTAAAATAAAGGTCTCCTAATTTTAACACAACTTATGCAGCAAGAATCAAAGGGCCTACAGTGTGTTCAACATGAAATGGGGCCATTAAAATGACCATATGGGCTTTATGCACAATCAGGGGCATGTTTTCACGACCGCGACCAGAAACATGTTTGTGACGTCATACTGATAACCAGAAACATGATTACACATGCGCGCCAAAATGCTGAACCGAAAACAGTGTCAAAAAGCTGTAAACAAACATGGCGGACATTTTGACAACATCAACATTTTTTTAGGTGTTCGAAGCCAGTCCTGGCGAAATTCGGGATAATACCTTGTGGGCTTGTAAGTTGTATAGACATTTTATTACAGGCCACTTAAAATGCAAAAACTTACGATGTACGTATTAAAAATAAGCATTACAAGCTTATTTTTCCCAACGCTGTTTTGTTAAATGTCATGTATTTATCTTTTCGTCATCTTGAAATGCACTCTGCAACCAACCCATGGCCTTGGTCCAGTTTAGTCGGAACAGTGACGTCACTCCAGCCAACCGAAGTCTTCTCAGAGGTACTTGTGCACGGTACGATGATTTCACAAAACTTGGTGTAGCTGTACAATGTTTTACGTAATCTAAACATCTTGGACGAGGACAATTACAGCATTTACAACAGCTGTTTGTGTATGATTTTGTTCATAAAGCAGTTGTTGAATCACCTCAGCTGCCATTTTGAAACTATTTTTGACTGGACTTTCATCGGAATTGTGCAGCAACTCTAAAAACGTTTGTGCAATTGCTGGCTGCGGTACTTTAAGTCAAATAAAATCATTCATTGGAAATCTGTACTTACGCAAATGAGTTGGACCAATCGCACCTCTCTATTTCATCAGCAGGTGCCGTGGTGCATGCATGACAGGTGCAAGTGAAGAAGTATTGTTCCTGTAATGCTCTCTGTCTCGCATCTCTGCTCATGTGCTTGGCATGAGGTCCTACAACGGGGGTAGTACATGTTCTGAATAGTAAACTTCTTACTCAAAACAAAAAATTGATTGAAGTCATTCTTAATACCTGAATGGTAAATTACAACGTTCAGACGTAACGGGGACAGGAAAAATGTCACACTTTTGACCCTAAATGTAGCCCTTTAAATGGCATTATTAGGTAATCCTATACAATAGCACTGCCCAGATCACAAGTGACAGAGAGTCAGTCAGTCAGTAAGTCAGTGAGACAGGTACAAAGATGACTTTAGGCTGGCCCTCTGGGACCAGCAAAAATTGGTTAGTTGGTTCTCATTAATTCTACGTTCATGTCTCTGCACTTTTATTTTCTGTTCGAAAAGACTACATTCACTATGGGAGTAATAATAAATATAATTTGATATTTCTGTTACCATAGCAATGTAGAATCTCTTCTCCTGGTTGGATGTCTCTTGTGGCTCTCATAGTCAAGACAGCACCATCAAAGCTATCAAATAATTAAAAAAAAAAATAATAACTCATATAAAAATCAACAGACTACAATTCAAAATACACCATGCCCTTTCTTTGGTCGTACAGTGAGTAGCCCATACACAGTTCAGTTCATAAGCTACTCAAGAAAAGAAGCTATACAACCTGAATCAAAATAAAGATGAAAAACCTACAGACTTGATTAACAGAAATTAATGAATTAATAATTTTAAAGTTGAACAAAGAAATTGATTGGAGTGGGGTTTGAACCTGCGACCTCCAGATTGCCGTTCCGGTGCTCTACCAACTGAGCTATCCAGCCCTATGTTGGCAGTTGTCCCAATTTGTCAATATTTTGGTTCAATGGTGAATCAATTAAATAGTATTTTGTGCTCGCCTAGTCTTATTTTAACTTAAAAAGCTACAAATACCTGTAATTAACAGGTAGAAAAATGAATCTTTACCTTGCAATGACATTTGGTTCGCAGGAATGATTAAGCAGACTTGCTGTTGGATATATGGCAGTAGCCAGTCGAACCTGTTTGGTTGTATCTACCACTACGTCACGCTGTTTATCATGTTGTTTGTCCACCGTTGTGTCCACTGGTGTGCCAGCATTCAATGTTGGGTTTATTGCACCAATTCTCGAGTTCGTTAGGTCAAGCTTTTTGTTTGAGAGAGAGATCAAATCTTCCGACGTCTGGATGGTAGTTACGGCATGGGAGTTACACGTCAACTGTTGCAAATGTCGAACGAGAAACGCAGCCGTCTCGCTAACAACTGACGGAGAATTGTCAAGGTGATTACGGCTGGGTTTGTAACAATCACATTTCTTTTCACTTTCAGAATTATCGGGACAGTTTGACCTTTTGCTACATTCTGTCCTATCCTTGCTTCCCTCTTTGAGGCATCCCAAGTTTAATGCAGTGGCCGTTGATGATGTTGAGGCCTTTTGAATGTGATGCATCCATCGCGTAGAGCTAACCAGCTTTCTCTGGATGCATTTTGAAAGCAGGAGTGCAGTCTGTGGATAGTTGGAGAAAGACAAATTTCAAACATTAACGTATATTAAAAAAATATTGGAGTGCTAAGTTCTACAATCAATCCTAGTGGAAAAGACACAACTGTGAGAGACTTTGAGTCAGGAAACTTCCCAAGTCTTTCAAAATAAAATAAAAATGCACAATGAAAGTCCTTGTACTTAACAAAGTATGGACATCAACAAGCATTCCTTTTTATTCTGAGATTTCCTTTTCCAACTCTTTGTGTAGCCCTCACCTTGAGTGACCCTTCTTTTTAAATTAAATAGGGCCCTGTGATGAGTGATTATCAAAAAAAAAAATATCAAGCTTTGACTACAAAAGAGAAAATTATTGCAAAACATGGTGTTAAATTTTTGGAGGGCTTGCAGCAGTTAGGATTCAAATGAAAACTTTGCGTTATCCCTCTTGAGAAGTTTTTATAAGATTTTGCAAACAAAGCAGAAGAGAGGTAATAGACCACATTATTATTTGAGTGAATTCAGGGACCGTAACTGTGTCATTATCAGGGTACATACACTAGAAAAATCCTGTAACACATAAAGATTGTAAAAATGTATCGTTTGAGCTGAAGCAATACGTAAACTTATGTCAACCTTGGGTTTATGTCTGTTTACCAGGGGTGCGTTTTGGCGGTCATAACCAAGAATTGGTTCGGTGGTTTCTTGTTGGTGAATTTCTTCTGCAAATTTAATTGGGTTAGAATTACGCATGATCATGTAGTACTCAAATCCCCAAAACAATTAACCAAAGAGAAACCACCGAACCAATTCTTGGTTATGACTGCCAAAACGCACCCCAGGTTTGTAAGTGACTGCGTAGACACGCACATGCACCACTGAATACTAGCGCCAATAGGCTAAACATGCCATTTTGCACTACTTCCACGTCCAATATTTTCAATGCTACCCCATGTGTAGTGGTTGTGGTTTTAAGTTGAAATGCCGTCACACTTAGGAACCGTTACAGCAACCTTGTCGCCCTTTTCTTAGATAAGGCCCATTTGGACAATTAAAGTGGCTCTAAGGTACTGCTTTGGTTAGAGAAGCATGCTACCTAATAACTTTTTTTTAAATGTACCACAAAGGGAAACTGACTAGGTGAATTATAACAATTTTTAAAAGTTGAACAAAGAAAATGACTGGAGCGGGGTTTGAACCTGCGACCTCCGGATTGCCGTTCCGGTGCTCTTTCAACTGGGCTATCCAGCCCTATGTCTTTGTTCAAGGGCGCAAGTCAGAAGCCATAAACCCGTAAATGCCATGCAGCCAGGGATCACGCCCAAAGTCACGATACAGACCTGGGAAGAAGCAGGTGCAAACTCCGCTCCAGTCAATTTCTTTGTTTAACTATTAAAAAAAAGTGGTTTTTTTACATACCATTGTCATGTTAAAGAGCTGTTGGTCAGAATGGTTCTTGGTGTGAGGCATGAGGTGGTATACTGCCTGATAGTCGCTCCGATAGCAGCCATCTTGATCACATCCTGGGAGTGAGGTTCTACCTGTACATGTATTGTTCCTCTCACCCTCAACCTCACTGTCCCTAACAATGTCCACTGTTGAGTTCTGAGGTTCCTCACTGATGTGCTCAAGCATAGAATTGTGTGGTGAGGTATTCTCTGTACTGCAAGGTTCGGACTCTTCCCTTACACTCTTTGTTTGTGAGGTTTGGGGGTCTATTACATGGTGTTGTTTTCCATGACCATTCAGAGAGGTTCCCTCTTCCCTCTTAACCTCACTTTCTTGAGGTGAAACTTTCCCTCCTCCAGTCTCTGTTGCAGAGGTTTCAGGGTCTGCACTGAGGTGTTTTGACGAGGCTGACGATGAGGTTTGCTGTGAACAAGCTTCATCTGCAACACACTTGGCATTTTGCCAAGATTGGGCTTGAAGGAGAAGACGCAGGCCCAGCCGGACTTGTGTACCACACTGAAGAGGAAAGAAAAAGACACTTTACAGAGTGACCACTTGAATTAATCACAATACTCACCATAATCTGACCATCTCACAGACCACACTCCAGCCAGACAGACCTAGACTGACCACTGGCATTGGTCACTACACTCACCATCATGAGACCATCCCACAGACCGCACTCCAGCCAGACAGACCTAGACTGACCACTGGTAATGGTCACTATACTCACCATCATGAGACCATCCCACAGACCGCACTCCAGCCAGACAGGTCTAGACTGACCACTGGTAATGGTCACTGTACTCACCATCATTAGACCATCCCACAGACCGCACTCCAGCCAGACAGGCCTAGACTGACCACTGGTAATGGTCACTGTACTCACCATCATGAGACCATCCCACAGACCGCACTCCAGCCAGACAGACCTAGACTGACCACTGGTAATGGTCACTATACTCACCATCATGAGACCATCCCACAGACCGCACTCCAGCCAGACAGACCTAGACTGACCACTGGTAATGGTCACTATACTCACCATCATGAGACCATCCCACAGACCGCACTCCAGCCAGACAGACCTAGACTGACCACTGGTAATGGTCACTACACTCACCATCATGAGACCATCCCACAGACCGCACTCCAGCCAGACAGACCTAGACTGACCACTGGTATTGGTCACTATACTCACCATCATGAGAACATCCCACAGACCGCACTCCAGCCAGACAGACCTAGACTGACCACTGGCATTGGTCACTATACTCACCATCATAAGACCATCCCACAGACCGCACTCCAGCCAGACAGACCTAGACTGACCACTGGTAATGGTCACTATACTCACCATCATGAGACCACCCCACAGACCGCACTCCAGCCAGACAGGCCTAGACTGACCACTGGCATTGGTCACTACACTCACCATCATGAGACCATCCCACAGACCACACTCCAGCTAGACAGACCTAGACTGACCACTGGTAATGGTCACTACACCCACCATCATTAGACCATCCCACAGACCGCACTCCAGCCAGACAGACCTAGACTGACCACTGGTAATGGTCACTATACTCACCATCATGAGACCATCCCACAGACCGCACTCCAGCCAGACAGGCCTAGACTGACCACTGGTAATGGTCACTGTACTCACCATCATGAAACCATCCCACAGACCACACTCCAGCCAGACAGACCTAGACTGACCACTGGTAATGGTCACTGTACTCACCATCATGAGACCATCCCACAGACCGCACTCCAGCCAGACAGACCTAGACTGACCACTGGTAATGGTCACTGTACTCACCATCATGAGACCATCCCACAGACCGCACTCCAGCCAGACAGACCTAGACTGACCACTGGTAATGGTCATTATACTCACCATCATGAGACCATCCCACAGACCGCACTCCAGCCAGTGGTGGGAGTCCCAGGCTGACCGCATGCACTGGTCACTACAGTACTGGACATCAGCACACACTGGACACCTAAAAAAATGACAATACAGCCTTGTTGTATTCCATGGTATTTCTTTGTGAAAGAACAGATCTATCTGGCTACACTTCAATCAAGATTACCAAAATCGTACTTTAACAAGTCTTCAAAAGAACTTTTTTAAAAGTTGTAATGAAATTGCTCTACAAAGAAGAGAGATGTTTAATACAAAATTTATGCTATTTGCCATCACGTCCTTTCTGGACTGTTCCCAAATAATGGAATGAATAAAACTCCAATAGCTGAATTAATAGAAGTGACTGAAGCAACATCTAACCTGTTCAAGTTTCAGCACAGTGGCTACCATACATTTTGAGAAAACAGAGAAAACAAAAATGTGCCCACACTTTTTAAAACCACCTTCAGTGATGGTTTTCTTTCAATCCAAACCGTTTCTGTTGGAATAACTTCCACAGGGTATTTTGGACCAGACCTGTTTTCACTCTCGGCATGGTTTTTAAAATGAATTCAGTAAGTATGTGTCTTTAACACCCCTCTATTCTGCAATTTACCATCCGTATCCTTCACTGAGGTGGCGCACTACATTGTGAATCGTTCCTATGCATTGAACAGTACTTACGGTACAGGGTTTAGCGTTCTTCTACAGCACTGGTGACAATGTGTGCTATGGTATTCTGGTAAAAGAACGACTGCGTATGGCATCTCCTTGATAAGCAGTTCCCCTGCACTCACTGGCAAATCAGCCTGATCAGGTAAACAAAGACCAAAAGAAAATATTGACATGATTGCAGATTCTTCGAGGACATGAGATTAAAAAAAAATGTCAAGGAGAATCAAGGAGAGCTTGTGATATTTTTAAGAAGCCCGCTTCATTTTAAATGTGTTCCAGTTAAACTCTGTACTGCACATTTGGAAAACACAACTTAAAAAAAAAAATATATATATTTTACATTTTATCTATACTGAAGTTTTTCTCTGCAATGTGCAATTATAAGTTGTTTACTTTCATGTATAGAGTATTATTTTGTTTAATTGCTTTAATTTACATTGTTTAATATGGTCTTTTACTGATTACTTTTGATTTAATGTCTCATGTCAATACCTGCCACAAGCCTAGGGTTATTTGGGGTTATTAATTGACTGCATTTTCTTCATTTGTTTATTTTCTGCTATAATTATACAATACATTTTATTTCTTAAATTTGTCTCAATGTATGTGTATCTTGATTTCATTTTTATTGAGGTCAAATATAGAAATATATGGAAACACCAATTGTTCCTAAAGAATGCATGTATTTCTATCTGGTCTGGGTAACGTATGGTGTCAGAGTTGTATAATTATCAACTTGGACATTTTATCAGATGGAGTTTGCGTCGGGCAGATGTAAATTTACATGGGTTTTGCCCTTTCCCATTATATGTTTCAGACTCGGCGTATTTTTCAGAACCGGCCAGCTGACACCGGCGAGCTCGGTGGTCGTGTGGCAAGACGTCTGCATTAGGAGGTCGGGGGTTCGAGTCCCACCCGAGTAAGCTTGTGATTTTTTTCTCGCAATCTCTCATACAAGACTGAGTGAACAGTGTCTATGCAATATGTTGGGAAAGGGCAAAACCCATGTAATTTTACAAACTTGGATTCGGAATGGGGTCCTGACTGTAAAAGAATTTCTTACCGCAAGGTACCTGCCTCGGTCTTGGCAGATTCGTAGGCCTAGAGAGCGAGATGCACTCGCTAGTTTGTCTGATGGTTCACACAGCTCTTCTGGCTTGCTGGGTTTGCTGGGGATACTTGTTAGCTCGTCCGAACTGAAACAGGGCAGAGTGATGCTTTTATTTCAATTACTTGACTTTGTACGAGACTTTAAAATAAAACCTATGCTGAAATCTTTCCGGGGTTTCCAGCACTTTATAAAAACAAAATTCCCTGAGTTTTCCCTGATATTTTCCTGAGAAATGCCTGAAATTCCATGAAGAATATTTTCAGTTTAATGAGGTTGCTCGAAGTCAAAAGGTGGTTGCAGCAAAGCAACTCAGATACTGATAACACACAGGCAACTTGTTAACAAGTGAGGGCCTCCCTTCTCCCCTTATAGCCATCCTTCCAGTCAGTCAATAGACACAACTCGGACATATGGCACAAGATGCACATACGTCAAACTGGTGAAAATCTTTTCCTTCTGGGTAACTGTCAAATTCCCTGAGTTTTCCATGCTTTTTGGTTGTTTTTCCAAAATTACCAGAGTTTTCCCTGACTGGAAAATTGGAAACTCATTTTCAAGGTTTCCCTGTCCGCAGCAAAAATGTTGCAGCAGGGGTAAAAACTGTTTGAAACAATAAATTTTGAGATCTGATTTTTCCAGATATAACATTTTTTTAAAGAAATATATAGAGGAGCATTGTGGTCCAATAGGTACGGTGTTCGACCCATGTGCCATGGTATACAAGTTTGAACACTGACAAGAAACATGGTGCTTGTGTTCTTGGGCAAGACACTTTACTACAACTGCCTCTCTCCACCCAGGAGTATAAATGGGTACCTGTGAGGGTAGAGACCAGATTGCACTGATCTCGAGCTGCTGCAGAAAAGTGGTCTCATGGCCTGATGAACAGGGGTAATAATTAGCACTTTGAATCCTTATGCAAATGCACTTTATAACTACCAGTTATTATTAATTAACTAGTAAACAAAACATGAAAATTTGGAAAATTTCAGAGAAAAAAGGGGGGAAATGGCAGAGAGGTGAACGGAGATTTGAGAATCAAAATGTAATACTGAAGTTCACGATCCTCTTGAGGAGTTGCATTACCTTGACTGTGAACAGTCACTGAGGAGTTTCTCCATCTCAGACTTCAATGATTCTGAAAGCGAATAAGAAAAATCCATTATCTTGGTAAGATAAGAAAGGGCAACATGGCAAAAACTTGAGTATTTAATGGAGGACAGATATGGGCTCCATGCACAAGTACCCCCTCAAGGGTAAGAAAAGGAGAGTTGGGGGAGACCACTGGGAGAGACATTTGAAGGCATTGCTGTTGACCCCTGATGTTCATGCGAAGACGCTATGGCTTTTTGCAATACTCAGAATAAACTTAGTTGTAAGAGTTTTGCACCATATGCGGGCCAACCAGTACGTCAACGGAGCTCTCACAAGTGGTCAAAGCGCCCTCTCTTGTTTGGGGATGGAGCCAATAGACAGAAATACAGAGGGCCAACATTTAGACTGAATGACAAACAAGACGAATGCAGACCTGTTTTCTCTTTACTCATATTGGCTTCTTCATCCAACGTCAACAGTGCTTGTCTCAAAACTACAAATAAATAGATAAATATATAAATACATAAAAAGGACAAAGGAAAATGAATCGTAATACCAAACAATTAAGTCAAACCAGTAGTAAAAATCCTTCACAAATCTACAGTCAGGGGAATCTTTCATTTATAGTTATTTTATAAAATTACAACAAAAACCTTGGATTGTTTACTATCTTGACAACAAGTTTTGTATCTTTTTGCTACAAATTTGGTCCTTCCATTTCTAGATAAGTGTACATTTAATGAATGCCACCAGTTTAATCTTCTTTTAACAACCACCTCTGACCTGTAGCTGCTGTTTCGCTTTGACCCATTTTGATGAAACACTGTCCTTTCCTCTGTAGTATCTTATGAAGTAACGCCTTAGGATAGCCGTGGCTTATGGCACGGTCACACTCTTGAATGGCTAACTGCAAAGAATTAAAAAACATAACACTATCCACAGGTTTGCAAAAAAAGGGACCCAAAAAACCCCATTATAATCAATCGTTTTATCCAAAATCTGCTGAAATCTAAAATAAGGTGCCGGGTCCACTTGATTTTGAAGTAAGTGCCATGGACCGTTTCTCAGATGCCGCTATCTTTTTTTGGGGCACTTGGTAGCATGGGCGTCGCGAGGGCAGGGGGCACTTGCCCCCCCCCCCAGAAAAGCAAAACAAAAAAACAAAAAAAAAGGAACAAAAAAAAGAAAAAGAAAAGAAAAGAAAAAGAGGCGCGAAGACAAAGTGGTGTAAATTTAATGAGTTGGGGCGGGGGGCAAAATGTCCCTGCCCCCCTCTAAAACTGATAAATCAAGAATGTGTTGAGAAATACAAGCATTTTTTGGCAAAAAATGTTTTTGCCCCCCTCTAGAAAAAATCCTAGCGACGCCCATGCTTGGTAGTCTTTGCCCAAGACGTCAATGATCAAGAATGATGGTATGATTGTTGTACAGCGCCCTTGCATGATTTTTTTTTACTTTCTCGCACTAACGTCTTGGGAAATTAACAGCAATGGGGGCGTGGCCATTTTATGTAAACTAGACCGTTGGTATCAATATTAATATCTTCGAACAAAACGGAGGCTTCCCATTTGATATCGGCAGTCGTGCACTCGCATGGGGTATCACTGCGTTGTATATCTAATTAGCGAATCTTGGTCACTGCACGTAGCGCATATGTTTTTACAGACTGACTACAAACCATTTTCGCAACCGCTGATCTGTTCTCTAGGAAAGCCTAAGAAGAAAATAAATAAGTTAAACCACTAATACAAATTTCCCAAGATGTTAGTGCGAGCGACGCATGCCATTAGATGCATGTACTGGTATGCATGATCCACTATCGATCACTAGTGTCTTGGGCCAAGACTAGAGGCTTGGTAACCTCAGGGCGCATTGCTCAGGATACAGTGGCATGATGGGACATATATTCAATGAAATGAATCATAGAGATTATTATGTGACCACAAAGAAAGTAGATTCTGTGAAACAGTCCATATACATGTACATGTGCACTGTATTTGTCACAGTTTCATATCCTGCAAACAGTGCAAAGGGACACCCCCCCATGTAATGTAAATTCATGTAGATGGTGCTGCTATGCAGTACTGAACAACAGTGGATGAAGAAAACTAATGTAACTGGGGCTCACATGAACAATTTCAATAATTGTACACAAATCCAAAGCGTCTTTGTGAGAACAAATTAATCAATACAATAGTATCCAAATGAACAGCAATATGTTGCACTTTTGTTGGTGGGTAGCATAATTATGGAAAGTGTCACAAGTCCATTTACTCACCTCATATTTGTTAAGATGATAGAGGGCAGCAGAGCGATTGCCATATGTCGTTGCTAATGCTTGGCTGTCAGATATAATATTTGCACCATTACGGTCGTAAGGTGCTGTCCGGACACTCTATGAAAGAAGGTATAAAATGAATGAGTGATCAAGCTAATCCAGTATTGGAACCTCACTCGTCACTTTAATCCACAAAATTCTGCTTTAATACCTTGACATAGAGAGAGTTGAGTGTCATGGCCTAGCGGTTAAGAGCACCGGACTCATGCTCTGGTGTTTCAGAGGCAACAGTGGCGTGGGTTCGAGCCCGCCGGGTGGACACTTGTGCCCTTGAGCAAGGCACTAAACCATTATTGCCTCATTCTTCGGATGGGATTTAAAGCCGTAGGTCCCGTGTGTTGTGTAATCCAATGCACGTAAAAGAACCCAGTGACACTTATCGCTAAGAGAAGGGGTTTGCCCCGGTGTTTCTGGTCTCCTGTATAGACCCCAAGCGGAGTATTTAGGAGATGAACCAATCAAGAACCACATAGCAGAAACTAATCACTCCGCCAAGCTTGCCCAGTAAATTTAGGTCAGGGTAAAGCTATTTTTAATCTTTATATCATCGCAATGTCATTGTTACACCCAACTACAGCAATGGCCCCAGCTATAGTTGGGACGATACTTTAGTTGAGGCATAACATCATTATTCCGTCAAATGTTAGTTTAGAAATCTGTAATTGTAAAGAGAATGTTCTAGGTTCAAATAAGGCTGGCAAGGTGTTTTTTTTTCCACATCAGCTGTCAGAAAAGAACACAGCACTTGCATATTGCTCAAAACATTACATTTTTGAAAGGTAAAATCATGTATTAAATACATTTTTATTCTTAGTATCAAAATCTGAGGTTAATTAAAGGTAGAGTAGATCATTTGCAGCTATCCAAAAAGTAACTGACACATTTTTGTTGAAAAGCTTACTCGATTTAAAGATGGGGATGGCAATAAACTCCCTGTGAAATTATTCTTTCAGGCATGCTGTCATTTTGAAGAAAAAAAAACAATAAAAGAAGGCCATTTCCAAAGATGTGTCAAGTGACGCATTTTTGGAAATTTTCGTTAGCAGTTGGTTTGTATTTCGGCGCATCCGTGAATGGGCGCGCGCAAGCGTTGACATGACGCACACGCGGTTGCTATTATTCGTCGGTTCAGTGGGTGACATCGCGAAACTACAATCGGTTCAATGAGAATGTGTTATGGATGCTGATTTCAGGCGCAATTCAAAACCTGAATTGGCCACTTTTGAATTGAACTCGAGATCCTAGAATATTGACTTGTCGGAATATACAGCATTCACTGAGCTAAAATTTCATCAGGTTAGTTAAGCAACCGTCTATAGATTTTGAGCACTTTTGTTGCTTTGAACGAAAAAAATTCACACTAATGATCTACCCTTCCTTTGGACAGAAAGGAAATTGTTGGGGAAAGCTCTCATATTGTATCTTTCATACCTGAGTGTAAGACAAGAGTGCTTCATTGTATCTTCGCTTCTTAAACCATTCGTTTCCCTTTTCTCTCCAGGATCTGCTCAGCTCATCTGACTTGCGGCTTATCTTGGTACAGCTTGCTTCAACACATCTCTGGATAAACTGACGAACACTGTCATCACTAGAGTGAGAAATAAAATAAAAACAGACCTTAGCTTTAGGGTATAAAAGAGTATGGAGAAATAACAAATGTTGGCTCAAAACTATAAATAAAAAAAAGGAAAAGAATATACCAGAATTTTCAATGATCAACATTTTCTTCCTTCAGTCAGATGACTATTTTTTAAAATAAATATTCTTAAATTACAATTTGTAAACAACTCTGGAGAAATAACAAATGTTGGCTCAAAACTATAAATTAAAAAAAGGAAAAGAATATACCACAATTTTTAATGATCAACATTTTCTTCCTTCAGATGACTATTTTTTAAAATAAATATTCTTAAATTACAATTTGTAAACAACTCTGGAGAAATAACAAATGTTGGCTCAAAACTATAAATAAAAGGAAAGAAAAGAATATACCAGAATTTTTAATGATCAACATTTTCTTCCTTCAGATGACTATTTTTTAAAATAAATATTGGCAGTGGATATTTTGCCGGAGACGGCAAACCTTCAGTAAACGTTAGTTTGCCGGATATGCACTGAACATGCGCAGTTACTGTTTTTTTGTACTTAAACATTTTTCGGTGACAAATTTTAGTCTGGCTCCATGCCAATATTATCGTTGTATTTTTGTATTAACAAGATGGGAATCAGACCATTTTAAAATTTCGGACTTTATTTCCCTTTAAAAAAAATCCTCCAGAGCCACAAATCTGAAAAAGAAAAAGTAATACTCTGCAATAAAATGTTTGAGACATATTAAAATAATAAAAGAAGAATATTCTTATTTATTTGGGGATGGAAAAAAAAAACCTTAAAATTGTGGTGGGGGTCCGGATTCGAACTCGGGACATCCCACTCATTAGAGATATTGCTTAACCACTTCACCAACTATGCTACACAACTTTGGAGGGAATTTAATACATGTTATAATTCAGCCCTATCTTAAAGAGTACAGCGCCCTCTGTTGATATGGATTGCCGCCGGCAAACCTTTAGTAAACGTTAGTTTGCCGGCGTTACCTCCGGCAAAATATACACTACCATAAATATTCTTAAATTACAATTTTGTAAACAACTCTAATCCCCCTTCCCCGACGTACAAACATGATACACACTGTATATTCAGTGTGTTGCTTCGACTCGAACCCACGACTTCCTGCTTTCTAGTGCAGATGTCTTTCTAGTGCAGATATACAGATTTTACTTCATATATTCCTATCAAGTATCATCTCAATGAAGGTCAGTCATTGCAAAAATGATGATAAAGCATGAATCTGGGACTGAGTCTGAGCAAAAGTTCAAAATCAAATTTTTCTTGAATCTCCATAGACTTTGTACACAACTGCTGAAGTGCGTCAGGTTACAACATTGTTTCCCTAACTTTAATGCACACCCCCAAAACATTTCGGAACTTGTTTTTTTAGTGAACATAACAAATGCGAAACAGGTCAACTCGTACGCGAACCAACTCGTACGCGAGACAACTCGTACGCGGATTGGTCAACTCGTACGCGAGACAACTCGTACGCCAGCCAACTCGTATGCAAGACAACTCGTACGCGAACCAACTCGTACGCCAGGTAACTCGTACGCGGACCGAAATAAGAAAATTTAAATTGAACGATGTTTACGATCGCCAAAAGTTTACCCCAAAACACACGCCAAAGTTATCGATTTATCACAGTACACAGTACGATTGTATGACTGAATAACTATGATTGTAGCCATATGTATTTTCAACAGTTTAAATTCCATAAATGCAACGGTGTCAAGTTCAAAAGTTTCAATGATACAAAAAAACATGATCCATTTTAATTGCGACCGATGTGTACTGCAGTGCTGCGGCATGCGCTTCCAACCACGCAGCTAGTGTGGAGAATTTGTCAAGACGTACATGTACAACGATTTGATTTACACATAGCGCGGGGCCACTATAGCAATGTATTGTTGGAAGTCTACAAATGCAGCGGACATTATACGATTTAAATTCTCACTAGTACGTGGCAATATCTTGTCGTATAGCGTACGGTGTGAGCCAGGATCAGACATCGACAGTGTGCGAGTGGTCCGGGAAACAAATCATAACTTTTTTGTTATGAGCAAAAAAAGCTGATTTAAAACTGAACTAATTGGGACCACTCAGTAACCCAAATTATCCCCTTAACTTAAGAAAAAAAGAATGTGCCGGACAACTGACCGACCCTAATTTCCTACACGCCCGAACCAACGGTTTCAGTCTTGTCTATACTCACGCGTACGAGTTGGCTCGCGTACGAGTAGGTCCGCGTACGAGTTATCACGCGTACGAGTTGGCCCGCGTACGAGTTTGTCCGTGTACGAGTTGTCCTGCGTACGAGTTGGTCGCGTACGAGTTGGCTCGCGTACGAGCTGACCTGTATTCAACAAATGTTGATTTTCAATGTTTTCACGAAATAGATGCAATGCTCCTAACCACAATCACTAACCTCCAAATACAAAATTGACTGCACCAGGACACACGATCAGCATCTGATGAAGCTCCTCTGAATTCACTAAACGCCTCTCCATCACAACAATCCCTGTATGCAGATTTAAGAACCCCCTCCCAGTCAAAAGCTGCCATTCTCCCAAAAATTGCAGATTCCAACGGTATGACCTTCAATGCTAGTAAATCCAAACTTATGCACATCTCCCGTAAACGACACCAATCCCTCCCTTCGTATCTTCTTTCAGGTATCCCACTGACAGCTGTACAATCGGTCAAATATCTTGGAGTCACTCTGAATGCTCAGCTGTCTTGGAACGATCATGTTAAGTCTGTAATTTCCTCTGCAAATCGCACACTTGCTCTCATCAAAACCATTGCCTTCAACTCTTCTACTTCAGCAAAACTTTCACTGTATAAAGCCCTCGTCCTTCCCATATTAGAGTATGGTGTACCTGCCTGGCTCCCTCAGACAAGAAAGCAGGTTGACAATTTGGAGAAAGTCCAAAAGCGTGCGACCCGTTTTATCCTTGGCCAGAAGTGTGGTGTGATGAGTTACCCTGATAGGTTAGAAACTCTGCGTTGGTCTGACTTATCTTGTCGTCGTAATTATGCTGTTCTCTCGTTTGTCTCCAAGTGTCTGTTCAATATTGTTGAATGTAATCAATGTGTTTACAATGTTTCTGTTAATTCCCGCCATGTTCATGATGTTTTGTTTCAGCACCGGCAAGCTAGGACCCAATCCCTGCATTTATCTTGTCTCCATGCTTTCCCTCGCCTTTGGTCAACTCTCCCTGAACACGTTCGCAATGCTATTGTTTTACAGCCTTTTTCAACGTTTCTTCCCACTCTTCGAAACAGTGTTCTCTTTTCATAAATCCCAACCCCATATTTATGTTGCATGTACATGATTTTTTTTAAGTAAGATTATTAATTGAGCCTCCTCTCTGCCAATTATCAATTACTTTTTATCAGATTTGTTGTATATATTTATATACACACCTTCTCTTATAGTCCAGCGGATATGTGAAAAAATTGTGCACTTTTGCATAAAAGCGTGAAACTTGGCACAGATGTTTATATTCATGCGAGAAAATGTTTTAGATGTGGAGCCATCGCAAATTTACCCTTTTAGGGGCGTGGCATCCATTTTAAAAAAGGGGGGCGGGACTTGTCGTGCCCGCAGTGAAAATGGTTTTTCCCACTTGTTACAAAAGCAGAAAACTTCACAAAGCTATAATTATATAGATTATTAGTGTTTTCCAGATTCGGAGCCACCGCAATAGTACCTTTTTGGGGGCGTGGCAGCCATTAAAAGAAAAGGGGGGGGGTAATTATTATGCCCACTTTGGAAAATATTGTGCCCGTATTTCATGAACGAATAAAACATCCCACAGACGTTTATATTCATGAGAAAAAAAATTCCAGATGTGGAGCCATCTCGAACACACCCTTTTAGGGGCGTGGCAACCATATAAGAAAAAAAGGGGGGCGGGGTTTTCATTATGCCCACCCTGGAAATATTGTTCCCACACTCATAGAGAAATGGAACTCTCCATAAACATTGACATTCATGAGAAAAAAAAATCCAGATGTGGAGCCATCTCGAACACACCCTTTTAGGGGCGTGGCAACCATATCAGAAAAAGGGGGGGACGGGGTTTTCATTATGCCCACCCTGGAAATATTGTTCCCACACTCCTAGAGAAATGGAACTCTCCATAAACATTGACATTCATGAGAAAAACAATTCCAGATGTGGAGCCATCTCGAACACACCCTTTTAGGGGCGTGGCAGCCATATTGAAAAAAAGGGGGCGGGGTTCTCATTATGCCCAACATGGGAAAAATGTGCCCACATCTCATAAACGATTGAAGCTATTCCCACAGACATTAATACTCACGAGAAGAAAATCACACGTGAAGCCATCGTAAACACACCCTTTTAGGGGCGTGGCAGCCATAACAAAATGGGGGGGGGGTAGTCATGATGCCCCTATAAAGGAAAGTTGTGCCTACCTTTCATAAATGGATTTAATTCCACTCGGACAATATATTCATAAAAATCTTTTTTTTTAATGTGAAGCCATCACAAACCTACCCTTTTAGAGGCGCGGCGTCCATTTTTAAAATGGGGGGGGGGTACTCAATATGCACAACGTGGAAAATTTTGACCGCGTTTCATATAATAAAATCCACCCCATACAGCTGTGTTGGAGTAGGGCCGCATTTATAGTTGGAAGTTACTGTTGGCAAACCCTTTGTTTTCTTTCACTATGCATTCTTGCCTCATCTATATTAACCCAGTTACTGGTTCTGTCGTCTGTAGAATTATTGTTAACCTTTCAACTGCAGCAATATCTGAATTGGGGTATAAACTGGGGTACCTCAGTTAGTCCTGGAAAGACTAGTGTTACTTCTCCAAATACATTGTTTCCCCTGCCTTTTTTTCTGACAGACCAAAAGGGGTTGTGTGGTGGGGGTACACAGATTCATTGAATGTGAATTCATAGTGGACGTGTCCACCACTTTGTGAGGCGAGTACATCGTGTTGTTACCCAATCTGCTGTCAATGCGGCGCAACGGGTAGGGGGATTTTACACTCCCCCCCCCCCCTAAAAAAAGGATTTCCATGGCCCTTAAATGTTAAATGTTAGAGTTTAGGGCTGCCATTGTGTGCTGTGTATTTGTAATTATGAAATCACTCTGGAATTTAGATGTGCATGATAATATAGGTGCAAGTACACACATTGAACCCTATAACACGGGTTAGCCTACCGGTACTTACCCATGCTCTTTGGTGTAAGTCATTGTATTACCAAATAATATAGGTTATGGGCCAATCAACATTATAAGAAATCAACAACAAAATATAAAAATTGCAATTGTGGGCACAGTGAGTAGGCCCCTCACACCTCTAAAAGGATGAGTCTGCTGTGGCTCTACATATAAATTGATTATCTTGCACCACGTTTGTGTGCAGTCTCATCATTTATGACAGTTGGATGGTGGGCAAATGATTAGTAGCACACCCCCCCCATTTTTTTTTAAAAATAGATGCCATGCATCTAAAAGGATAAGTTTGTGATGGCTTCAAATTACAAAAAAAGGAAAGATTTTCATGAATATATTGTCCGTGTGGAGTTTAATCCATTAATGAAAGGTAGGCATGACTTTCCTTTATAGGGGCATCATGACTAATCTCTTCCCCCCATTTTACTATGGCTGCCCCGCCCCTAAAACGGTGTGTTTACGATGGCTTCACGTGTGACTTTTTTTTCTCGTGAATATTAATGTCTGTGGGAATTAGCTTCATTCGTTTATGAGATTTGGGCACATTTTTTTCCAAGTTGGGCATAATGAGAACCCCGCCCCCCCTTTTTTTCAATATGGCTGCCACGCCCCTAAAAGGGTGTGTTCGCGATGGCTCCACATCTGGAATTGTTTTTCTCATGAATGTCAATGTCTGTGGAAAGTTCCATTTCTCTATGAATGTGGGAGCAATATTTCCAGGGTGGGCATAATGAAAACCCCGCCCCCCTTTTTTCTGATATGGTTGCCACGCCCCTAAAAGGGTGTGTTCGAGATGGCTCCACATCTGGAATTTTTTTTCTCATGAATGTCAATGTTTGTGGAAAGTTCCATTTCTCTATGAGTGTGGGAACAATATTTCCAGGGTGGGCATAATGAAAACCCCGCCCCCTTTTTTTCTTATATGGTTGCCACGCCCCTAAAAGGGTGTGTTCGAGATGGCTCCACATCTGGAATTTTTTTTCTCATGAATATAAATGTCTGTGGGATGTTTTATTCGTTCATGAAATATGGGCACAATATTTTCCAAAGTGGGCATAATAATTACCCCCCCCCTTTTCTTTTAATGGCTGCCACGCCCCCAAAAGGTACTTTTGCGGTGGCTCCGAATCTGGAAAACACTAATAATCTATATAATTATGTCTTTGTGAAGTTTCCTGCTTTTGTAACAAGTGGGAAAAACCATTTTCACTGCGGGCACGACAAGTCCCGCCCCCCTTTTTTAAATGGATGCCACGCCCCTAAAAGGGTAAATTTGCGATGGCTCCACATCTAAAACATTTTCTAGCATGAATATAAACATCTGTGCCAAGTTTCACGCTTTTATGCAAAAGTGCACAATTCATCGATATTTTGTCACATATCCGCTGGACTATTACACATGTGTGTTTTGTTTTTGTTTTTTTGTTTTTGTTTTTGTATTTATTGTCTTTATTGCTAATTCATTATTAGCTTAATTCAATCAATTTCCTGCATCATTTTTACCCCTTTCCACTTTTATTCATTTCCAGTGAGTCATCTCTTTTTATTTGGTTTTTTTTTTTTTTTTTCGAAATGTTCATATGTTCTATTATTTTTATTTTCATAATATTCTTATTTATATTTATTTATTTATTTATTTACTTTACTCAAATCTCGATGAGGAGCAGCAGGTCTCTTCTCATTTTAAGCACCATTTCTGCCTCCGGTTTGCCAATCACCCTTTAGATTTTCATTACAATTATTATACACTTACCTACTGTTCTCTTATACATTTATTAATTTGTGTTTATTATGTCCTTATTTAATGTGTCTTTATCATTAATTGCTTATTCATGTAACTTATCTATTTTCATATTCAATTGCGTACGTTATCTTCATTCATTTCCAGTAATTCCTTTTCTTTTTATATTTAAATATTTTTAAGTTCTAACTTTTGGCTTCAAATTTTTTATATTAGTATTTTTATATATATATATATATTTTTTACTCTGTACATAACTTGATGAGGAGTGGCAGGTCTTTGACCACAGTGATTGTTATCGCTTTTGCCTCTCCTATGCCCATCTTGTATGTGATGATATAGAATTGGCATGAATAAATAATAATAATAATAATAATAATAACAATTTGTTCACGTGAAGCTTGTGTTGTTTACTTGACGATTATAACCAAGAGAGGGCGCTACAACTATTTAATGGACTCGATCGACTCGCGCGCACGTGCACAAAATGCATGAAAAAGAAAATTAATTATGACAAAATTATTTCAGTATTTTTTGTTGTATTTTTTAAACCAAAATGTAATGAAGGGGGCCTGGGGTAAATGCAGGAATACATAATAACTAATTGAAGGGTTTGTTAGATTTGGGCGGACCATCCCTAACTTAATCTTTCATATTAAGAAAAATAATTGAAATAGTCTTTTTTTTTTGTAAAAAGAAAACAAAATTGGGTTGGTTTTTTTTTAATTTAATTTTTTTTTTACGATTTGGCTGGTTATAAATGAAAAAGAATGCTAATAAAATAAACACAAAATCAGAATGTGCCAAACTGCCACAAATATACCAAATTAATTTTGCCCCTAGTCAAGTTTTTACACCAGTGCAATGACTCTTGAACAACAATAAAGTCCATTTAAAACGGCACAATATCCCTTCAAAAACACAACAAATTGTCAAATAAAAAGGCAGAGTTTATTTATGTACATTTTGTCTTTATTACATTTTGCCACATAATGTGCTTCAAAATCAATTTATCATGCAATGATCTTAAACACAACCATTCAATTTTTTTATGAGGAATACATATAATTTACTTTGGGAAACAAATCTAAAGGTCTTTCAGTGATAACAATGAACATTCAAATGATATCTCATTTTGGGGAAGCGGCCTTTATTTTCTAATCAGTTATAATCCACTTTTTTTTAACACCCCCTCCAAACCAGCATTATGTAATCATCTTTGACCACTAAACATGTGGCTTCATTGTTAGTCGAGTATGAAAGGTTGGTGCCCAGCATGTTCATGGTTACCACATAAATACAGCCTGACCAGCAGGCATACCAGCTATTTACACATAAGTGTTCAAACTTCTTGGTCGACATGGAAACCATTATAGAATCATAACATTCCTGAATAACAAATTTCAAATTCGATGCAAAATCAAGCCTCTGTGCTAAGCCATTATACTGCATCGGGGACCTTTCCTTTTAAAAATTCCTACGACTAAAGAGAGCACACAAGGCTCGTAAATCAAGTTTCAAGCAGACCCAGGTGAAACAGGAGAACAGTAGGATCGAAATGTAAAAAAATCAGGATAAAAGTAGGACTTTTGCTGGCTTTCAGGAGCAGTTTTCCTTGATGCTCACCCATGTCCACAGCATCATAAGCCTCATTTGGCATGTTCTGTACTCACAACACTTGTGCTCCATCCTCAACTAAGCTCTTGGAAGTACAGTTGCAGTACTCCTGCGCCCAAGCCCTTCATTGTGTGATTTACCTACGACAGTGTGTAACACTTATGAAAAATATTCAATGACATTTCATTTTTCGGAGTTGTGGGACCAAAAAAGTAGGAAAAGTAGGAACAAGGTATAAACAAAACTAGGAAAAAGTAGGAACAGTAGGAACACTTGAAAGCCTGTTCCCTGCTCGTCTGAAATTGTCTTAATTGTATAATGAATGTAAGAAATTAGTATTGTATACACGTACGTGTATGAAATATGCAAACTGCATAATATCACATCAGTGACTTGTTCAAAAGATTTATAGGATCTTCATGAATGACGATGAAATGGAACAAATAACATTTGGTCCAAATGTACTAAACAGTGTCCTACATGTATTTTCAATTAATAGCATTTTTTCCTTTTAAATTCACACCAATTTATGGAGGTTAAATTTGTCAAACTGCCCAAATGTACATAAAAAAAATTCCACAAATCATATCCTTATGAAATACATGCAGTTTTAAATCATTCCTGATTAAATCTCCGTCATCTAATTGGTAAGTTGTTGATGACATGTCATTGAATTATTCGTTTCAACCCACGGCCCGACCGCACCGCAAAACTAGAAGTTCTATTCCACGGTCACACCATTGTTTGGCTTTGACCGATCAGATAACGAGGACTTATTCAGGTGTTGCATAAAACAAATAATGAATGTTTCACAATCATGCAATGGAAAGAATAGTTTCATGTGGTGACAGATGGAATGTTCCATTTCGCTTCGTGGAATGGAACATTCCATCTGTCACCTCATGAAATTATTCTTACCATTGCACTCATAAACATTCCTTGTCTGTATACTAATTATTACTATACCTCATACATATTCATGATCGAGAGCCGAACTCTCACTGGTCAATTCACCATCATGTGCCAGATGTTATTCTTGCTGTTTACCAAACGCGCGCGCGAGGATTCACGCACATTGTAAATACGCATGCGTAGTAGACTGTCGCATGGGTTACCCGTGCGACAGTCTACTACGCATGCGCTTTACAGAGCAATCGCGGAACTGTCGCACAGGTGCAGTACGCACGCGCGAACATCGCCCAGGAGAGATGCATGGTTGCATGGTTCGCGTAAATGTTAATTTCCAGAGCTCAATGATGCCGTACTGGAGAAAATATATAGACCGTGTAAAGATGTCTCCTGTACAAAAGAAAGTTGTACACATTGCAAACAACTGTATTTACAACTGTAGTAACTGCATTATATTGCAAACGAACCGAACTAGTAATTGAAGTTGAATTTTTTGGTGAGCTGTACAAGTTTCCCCGAAGTTTGTTTTAGGTGCATAATAATAAAACAAAATTCGACAACTGAATATGTATGAGGTATAGTAAAACAAATATTACATGGTTTATTTCGGGTGGACAGTCGATATTAGCTCCCCTCGGTATTGGAAGTTGACAAACTAGTTCCCTCGGCTTCGCCTCGGGAACTAGTTTGTCAACTTCAAATACCTCGGGGAGCGAATATCGACTGTCCACCCTCTAACCATGTTATATTTGTATACTAACCATTGAAATATTTGGTACAAAACAAAGCTAGACTTCCTGTTTGAAGTAAACATATCTACATTTGGGATCAAAATAATCCTCAACTAAAGGAAAAAACCCTAAATCCTTAAACTCAAAAATAACATTAATACAAAATTTAGTTTGTTTTCATAGATTTACATGTACAAATAGGCCACACATTCAAAACTATAAGCAGCCTCTAAATGTTAGCTCATGAAGATAGAAAATGCAAGAATTTGACAATAAATGTAAGAAAATGGATAAAATAGGTGCTGTTCTAGACGATTTAGAATCAAGTACATGTACATGGGTATATCGACAAAGTCAAGTTTCAAGGAAACAATGCCATCTTGTCATCAAGAAAAAATAGTTGTGTAAAAAGTTGAGATAAGAGAGAGTATTTACAATAATATAAAAACAAACCCCCAGATCTGCTGGTAGTTTCAAAACAATATCAGTTGATATAAAAAAAAGAGACTGTATGTTGTATCACCAAGAAAAGATAGTTCTGTAAAATAGAATTAAAGTTGAGACAAGGAGAGAGTGCTTATAAAAAAAAACACCCACAGGTCTGCTGGTAGTTTGGAAACAATATCAGTTGATATAGAATAGAGACTACATGTAGTCGTTCATATTCTCTTTCCAAGCTATTTCTGATAAACAGAGAAAAAATATTTTGTTTGGGCAACATGCTTAAGATAATTTATTATTTTCATGGCCTTTAAATACTTTTTTATTCTATTTTAAACCTTTGCAAGTTTAAAGGGAATGTACATCATTGGCTTTTGCTGTAATTTTCAGAAATGAACTATTTGAGGGATTAGTATAATAGATCAAATTTTGTTACACTGACATGTTTGAAGTTTTTCTTCGAAAATGCTGGAAAAACCAAGAAAAACAAAAAAAGTTCAAGTAGTCTGGTTCCCTGACTCCACTAAATATAAAATGGATCAATTTCCAGATGCCGGAAAATTGTAAGGTAAGGGAACCAGTCTAGCTGGCCTGCACCCGTTCATGAATATGTAACCAATAGCAAACCAAATTTAAACTGAATAAAAAATGGTAAATTTTGAGCAGTAGTTGCTCAAAAGTTGGGTTTTTCCAACAGTGGTCGGCCGACCACCGCTGGAAACAGATACAAAAATGCCATTTTCTTGAAAATGACTTCACACCAGGTGCCATAATTTTACAGGATGCTTTAGACTGTCATTTACCAACATCCTGGTAGTTTTATTTTTAGATGTTTGCAAATGTTGTACACGTATATTCCCTTTAACTTCTTTTGTTATGAAGCAATGAAAAATATAACATCATTAGAAAGGATTTCAAATACTTATTAGAAGTACACATATTGGGAACATCAGAAGTTCAATTGGGCTTTACTAAAACAATTTAAAAGGTACACAAAAACATACACTATACTCCAGTTTACAACTACTGGTAAAATAACACATACATTTCCTCTCATGGGAAAATAGTGAAATACGGTGTAGTCATGTTGGGTAGGCATTACATTCACTGTGTGGACTTCCGAACAAAAGAGGTCCACATAAACCAGGTAGAGGAGACGTTGTGTGGACTTGGGCAAGTCCACACAGTGTTTCCCCCTTTCTGGAAAACAGGTAAGAGGCATTTTTGGGTTAGGTGTATCTGTGATAAAATGAAGAGTAACTCTAAAGGGAATCATAGGGGAAAATGGATTGAAAGTGTTTTCACAGTGAGAGTAAAAAGATTTTTTTTCAGAGGTTTTTCTTAACTACACGAAACCAAGGGAATGTCCACACTAGGTATGTAACGTAAACATGGGTGTGTATGTGTATGGGGGGGGGGGGGACCTCATTTGACAAGACACTCAGGGCCTTTTAAAGCAATAGTCCATCATTTGCAGTTATCCATAAAGTAACTGACGTAATAATTGTGGAAAAACATGCTTGGTTGAAAGATAGTAAAGAAACTAAACTCCCTGTGAAATTATTCTTTCTGGCAAGCTGTCATTCTGAAGAAATCAACGAAAGAAGGCCTTTCCAATGGTGCGTCTTAAGACGCACCGTTGGAAATTTCCGTTAGTAGTTCGTCTTTTTATTCGGTGAATCGCGCGCTGGCGTTGACATTACGAACACGCGCGCGCAGTTGCTAGAATTCGTCGGATCGGTGCGCGACATCATCGTGTAGCTGCAATCGGCCCAGTGAGAACGTGTCTCGGACGCTGAATTCAGGCCCAATTCAAAACATGATTCAGCAACTTTTGATCTGAAATCGAGAACCTACATGTAGAATGTTATTTTTCTCAGAATATACAGCTGAAGCTTAGCTGAAACTTCATCAGGTTAGTTGTTCAGTATCCTTCATTAGATTTTGAACACTTTTGTTGCTTCAAATGAACAAAATGCACAAATTACAAATGATGGACTATACCTTTAAGATTCTCCATTTTAATGTGTTGATTGCATTTGCACATTATCAGTTTGACAAGTTTTACAATACATAAACAAAATGTACCAAACATGCCTCAATAAAAGTCATTACAAATATAACTGTGTTTTGCCTACCACAGTGAGTTTGTGATTTTTTTTCGCCTCACAGACTTACATCGGTGAAGGTCAAAACTCATAGTTTGCACTGCCGCCATGTTTGAGGTATGTGCTTTTGTTCAACAGGGTCACGCATGAGTAGATCCTTGAGCATTCATTGTTAATGAATTAACATAACAAAACACAACTCAAAGATGGCGACTGAATGCAATCACTCTATTAAAAAAAAATTGAGGTAGTCTAAATCAGGTCAGATTCAAAACTGAAAAGATCTGTGAGCCAAACGTGCTGATACATGAAGCATTTTATCATTTTTTTCACAAAGAAACAACTTTCACAATCTTCACAAAACTAAATTCATCACTTTGTAAAAACAGCAATATCTTTGTCTAAAACTGGCGTTATAACCTCGGTGAGCAGCCTCAAATGTGAAACAGTGGAAATGTAGAAACAAGTCTAGGCTGAGTTGTTATTGTCTTGTGGAACTATTTAAGACTTTTGAATAAATAAATTCAACATCTCACCAAAAATGTGTTCAAGTAAATAGTTAAATAAGGAAAATAAATACATAAAGAAAAAGAATACTGCTCAATTTAAAGTTCTGTTCGACATTTAAATTGTGTTGTATTATTTTGCTTTGTATTAAATTGGAAAAGCTACACTAAAATATGTAGTATTTTGTTCTTAATTTTTGGAATTTCCCATACCTTGTACATGAACTCTTGTCCTTACTAAATCAAAGACGGTACATCACTGTACATGTATATCTACATCAAATATTTTGCACGCACTACCACGATCAAGTGATACCGAAATCTTGCCAACAATTTGTGACATGATAGACATCCAATGCAATACAGCACGGTACCTGCATACCAAATTGATTTGAGCATTGTATGCCATTTCAATCCACTCAAACCACATTTCAATATCTAATAAGAAAATTTGCTACTGGCTAAATTAATAACTCCTTATCTCCAAATTCAATCTCAGCCTCAGGATTCTGTTAAAAGGATTTCACGTTTAAAAAAAAAAAAACTAGAAGGCTATGATCACTTCCACACCAAGCTCTTTCAAGGAACGTCTCAAGGAAACATGTACATCTCTGAAATTCAGCATGAATTACTCGGGGGAATAATTGCAATCAAAGGACTTAAAGCAGTCTTCAGCTACTGCTCTGTTGTACATGTAGCAATTTCCTCCACACATAATGTCCCTCAAATGCCTCTTAAAGCTACAGTCCATCATTTGCAGCTATCCCAAAAGTAACAACATAATTATTGTTGAAAAACATACATGTACTTGGTTGAAAGATACAATGTAGTAAGGGGACTAAACTCCCTGTTAAATTAGTCTTTCTGGCAAGTTGTCATTTTGAAGTAGTTCATTTTTTATATTCAGCGAAGCGTGCACAAGCGTTGGCATGACGCACACGCGGTTGCTATAATTCGTCGGATCGGTGTGCGACATTGCGTAGCTGCAATCGGCTCAGTGAGAAAGTGTCTCGGATGCTGAATTCAGGCCCAATTCAAAACATGATTCAACAACTTTTGATTTGAAATCGAGATCCTAGAATGCTGTTTTTCTCGAAATATACAGCTGAAGCTGAGCTGAAACTTCATCAGGTTAGTTGTTCAGCACCCTTCTTTAGATTTTGAGCACTTTTGTTGCTTCAATCGAACAAAATGCACAAATTACAAATGATGGACTGTATCATTAATACAAAGTCAATTCAATTCTTCCCAGAATTGTGTTGACAAAAAAGGGTACATGTAGTAGTGAATGAGATTTCCTCAACTTTTTTCAAGTTTCATTCCTTTTTGAAATTGCAATTTTTTTCTAGCAATACAAAAGTTATCACTTTTGAATGAAATATCCGCCCGTGTTTAGTAATTTAACTGTTCTTGTTTTTTAAATGCCAAATTTTTGGCTGCTAGACAATAATTCCCGTTATCACAGGTTAGGCTGGTTCCCGCCCCACAATCTACTTCAATGTACGGACTCCCGGAACCAGTCTGCTAGCAAAGCAGATCTGTTTGTGCCCGAAAACAAAACCTTTTTTTTCTGACAAAAAGAGGTTTTTTTGGTCTGAATAAAACATACAAGTTGACAATTTATTGATGGAAAATAACAGCGAATTTTTTCGAAAACAACAGGGAATACAACCTTAAATCAACTTTAATGGTTCCTTCCTTTTTTCCCCTTAATAGCCTAAATTTGGTGACATGATAATTATAATGTGCCCAAAACAAAACAGGCCTTTAAACATGCAAAAATAGTCTTTACGTTCTGGAACTAGAAAGTGCACGTCTTATTCGTCATTAACCTTTACTCCAAGGGAATTTTCGCTTTTTTTTCCTCGGACGCTTTCAGACTCAGCCAACATCCAACGGTTTGTAATAAGCCAATCTTAGTTTATTTCTGAAAAGCGCTATGGACAGGAATGGTGGCTGGGCTGAATCCATCAATATCCCACAAATCCCGATGTTGGATTCTGTAGGATCTGGGAATAGGCTTCAAAGGAAGTTTGTAGACACTAATATTCACACCCCAATCATCACTTCAAACAATTACCGGTAGGCCCTATCAATATGCAGTATGGAAAATACAATAAGTAAAATTACAAATACAACTTTTTGGTAAATTGTATGGAAACTCTTAAACTATGACATAATATCTAATTTAAAAAAAAGAAGAATAATACTATCGCAAATCTATGTAAATAATTATTAACATGGTAGTATAATGCTTGTATGTACACTTTTTAATAATAAATTTTTCTTTTTAAATTAAAGTTGTACACTTCATTTTAAGAACCAGAAGTTGGGGGGATATAGCAAAGAAAGGAGACTTTTCGCCCTGTTTTCAGAAACAAAGCGAAATTTTGTGCATACGTGTAACGTGCCCAGAGAGTACATGTGTACATGTGCATGTACATGTCATGCCCTCTTTGTCAGATTATAAAATTGATTAAATTTGTATGTTGTCAATGTCTTGATGGGAAACTGCCATAATACGGCTGGATAGCTCAGTTGGTAGAGCACCGGAACGGCAATCCGGAGGTCGCAGGTTCAAACCCCGCTCCAGTTGATTTCTTGATTCAACTTTAAAAAAAAAACCCTCATTATTAAAATTAAAAGCCAACTAATGAGAGCTCAAGCACTCGGTGCAACTAATAATACATTTTTATCATCTCCAAAACCCTAGGCAAATTTGCTTGGAAACTTTCTGAATACTTGAAAATCCTCCACTTTGCAAGTAAACAACAGCACACTCTTTTTTGCCCCACTTTCAAAAAAATATCAATTCCCATGTAAAGTGAAAGTTCCTGCAAAATCTGTCAAAAAACCTCCTGTTAGATATATGGGAATGGTTAGGGTTACTTTTTGGTTTGAACACCTGCCATAAATGCACACCGAGGTGGTGAAATCCCAGCTGAAAATGCCACCACAGCTTGACAAATGCTCACTTTTGGGTTTGAGACAAACCAAGAATCGTAACTCCTCAAACAACTAGTTCTGGTGTTAATCTTCATTCGCTTATCATTTCAAAAACAAAACAACAATTCAAAAATATAACATAGATCTCTGCTGTAGTAAATCTACCATACTTGCATAATAACTTCTGCACACACATGATATTGCTATTTTCTGCAAATGGCTAAAGCTGTCAATTTTTTTTTTCCTCCGAAATTATTTCTCAAACTGATGTATGTTTTTCAGGTGCAACTGTTTAAAAATAAACGAAAATTGTTGACATTGTACCACTTTGATCACAAATGACACAGGCAGTGCCGATAAATTTCACCCCAAAATCAGTTTTGCCCTCAGCCTAATGTCACAGCCCTGCTACCCCAGAATTCCAAGCTTAAAATCACCACTCTGCGCTAACCCTGTAAGCACAGACTCCTTTCAGGTACATATGCGTGTGCATAAGCCACAAGTTTTTTCTAACCCATGAGAAATGCTTACCGTAAGCGCACAAATACCTGGGATACATTTAGTTAGCAGGAACAGTAAGCAACAAAAAGAAACTGGGCCCTTGTTATGACTGATTACACAAAGACAAGAGATTTTTAATGATTAAGCGTCTCATTAACTTTTCCTTCAGTTTGTGAAGAATGGAAAAATGGAATGCGAGCCCGCTTTGTTGTCAAAAAGTCTGCCACTGTCTTCGTTATTAACACCTGACATGAACCGCCTTTTTTTTGTCTTTCCACGCAACTCCGCTGGGAACTCATAACTGGAGCATCCATAGCTTTCAAAAGTCACTACCAGCGATAAGGACCAAAATCTCAATCACTTTTAAGTCTTCTTGCAATAAATGCATGCCTAGTCCCATCCCAGTCTGCAGAACAGTTCTGGTGACGGAGCACAAAAATGGCTCAGAAATGGAATGCCGTGGATAGCCCACAGAAGTTCATGCTGCAAGTTTGTATAAATTCAATTCAAGCCTGGCTGATCAGTGTGTATTAAATACAGGCATCGGCTTCGGCGTAGCAAAGTATATAGTGCAAGATTGCCTGTACACTGCTCAGAACGCCGTGGAATATTTCTGAACACACACCATTTCTCGCCAGCGTACCTCATTGAGACTTGTGCGCGACGCCGTTAGTCTCCGAGCCTTGTCCGGACGGTTTGTTGGAGATCTTAGTCAGCATCCTCCCTCCTGCTTGGAGGATCAAGAAGAACCAGTAGCACTGGAAGAGGAAGATGAGGCCCGAGACGACGTTGCACTTGAGGGCGATCCGTCCGGGAACTTGCCAGAGGGAGAGGCCGACGGTACGGCCGTAGAGCCAATACATGAAGGGGAAGTTCATGATACGGAACACGAAGAATGTCGCGAGAAGCATCACGCTGACGAAGAGGTATAGGCTGGGGAACTTGTTGTCCCATTTGACCTGTAATCAAATACAGGACTAGCATCAACAAATGAAGTTCCTTAAAGGTAATATACATAAATGTATAATATGATAATGTATGTTATCAGTCATCCAGTAGTAGTTGATGATTTTTCTTAATTGAATCTAAGTAAGTTCCAGTATGTGATTCAATTAAGAAAAATCATAAATGTATAATGTTAGCAGACATCAAAAACAAAACTACCAAATTATTATGAAATACCTTACTGGACTTTAAAGAGGTTGTGGAATGCTCAAAGACATTTCCGTCATTTTTCGGGTATATGTAGCCTAAGGTGTGATGAAATAAATACGACTATTGTGTCTGTCATGAAATGAGTACAAAAGGTACTTTTGAGAGCTGTTTTTCAGGTCCTGTTTCGACCCGAACGTGCAATTTGTGTAAAAGTCGTCGTTGGGGGCAGCAAACAAAACAAATTAAATCATGACGTAATAAACAGGACTCGTTTATACTATGCTGCATCGGGAGTCCTGTTTATTACGTCACGATTTACTATGTTTTGTTTGCTGCCCCCAACGACGCAACGAGCCCACAACGAGCATTCCACAACCTCTTTAAGTGAATAATAGTCTCAAGCATCCTGTGAAATCGTGGCACCTGGTGTGCTGTCATTTTCAACAAAAGTGGAATTTTTGTATCAATTTCCAACAATGGTCAGCCAACCATTGTTGGAAAAAACCTGACATGTCTCAAATACTGCCCCCCCCCCAATTCACCAAATTTAGTTAGTCCACATTTTGTTTGCAATCTTGTTTGCAATCGGTTACACATGTCCGTGAATGGGTGCAAGCTTGCTTGTCTGGTCCCCTGACCTGACCAGACAATTCCCCAACGTCTACGCCTGTACTTTGCTGCTTTTCGTCTGAAGTACAGAACCTGGCTACTAGAACGGCATTTTTTCAGCAATATGTTTATGGTTCAAAAGTTTCTAGCCTGAGTAAAGTCTGGATAGCATTTAACCTGAAACCAATATTTCTCAGCGATGATCAGCCTACCTTTCTCATAATGGCCCTCATGCTAACGAACGGTGTGCTGACTTCTGTCATAAACATGCAGCCAATGAAGAAATCCCCCTTATCATTACGGTAAAACTGCAAAGAAATGGGGAGAAATATTCAGGAACCAGTTCACACACACAGAAACCTATGGAAACGCGGGTACTTAATAATGTCTTCTGTGAACACATGGTTTTAAAAGTTGTAAATGGGACATTGTATGGGATCGCATACATACATACACGTATGCATGTTCATGAAGTATGGTGCGCTAAACCTTGGCACTTCAAACTTTAGGAGTAAACCTCTTACTTTATCCCTAACCCTCAACAGGTTTTTCCCTAGGCACCCTGCCAAATGCAACAAAATGCAAGTTAGCTGAAATAAGAGCCACGCTAAATGCAACAAACTGCAACAGTGGATTCTGTTGCATTGTGCAGTGAACCCAGTGCATACCAGCCTTGCACCAAGCACTTACCCTGCTAAATGCAACCAAATGCAGGAGTGGATTATGTTGTATCACCATGGACCTATGAGTAGTTACCCTGCTAAATGCAACAAGATGCAACAAAGCACGGGGACTTGAGTTGCCTGCTAAATGCAACAGTATGCAACAACTTTTTAGCTCTGTTGCTTTCTGTTGCATTTAGCATAGTTAGGGTTAAAAAAACCCAAATTCTTCATTCAATGAATTCTGTGCACGAGTATCCCTTCAGCGCTTACACTGGGAGAGTTGGGGGAGACCACTGGGAGGGACATTTGAACACATCGTCGATGGCGCCTGACATTCACACAGACACTTTGGGAATGTGTGTATTTTCACAATAAAGTAAGTCATGCATGCTTAGCGCAATATGTACACAAACCAGTGGGCGCAGGCTCTGTGTTACTCCCACCCTCGGAAGTGGTACAAAGTACTACTATTCGTGAACGGGGTCCACAATAAAATGGAGGAAGGCCAAGTCTGAAACGGTGTCCAGAGTAACGTTGTACAGACCCGACCCGAAATTGAAACCCACCCGACCTGAAACCAACTTCGGGTTGGGTCAGGTCGGTTTGTCCATCGTCTTTTGATGTTTTTTATGCAATACCGGTAAGTTCAGGCACAAAAAGTATACACAGTTGCCCAAGTCAGATATTCGGTTTTTTTGGGTCGGTTCAGTTTCGGGTTGGTTCAGATCGTTTTTTAAATATTTTTTGCTTGATTTTGTTGGTGGGGTAGGGTCGGGTTTGGGGACTTCATGTCAGTTTCGGTTCGGATTCGGTTTACATCTATAATGTCTTGGGTCGGTTTGGCCTGGTCAACCCGACCCGATGCACAAGATTAGTCCAGAGGTGTAGCTACGAAGTAGCTTTACACAAGAGATTCGTATAGGACCTAACTTTCATTCCACTCACCAAGATAATTGGTAGGCATATGCAAGCAAGACCCAGGTGATGGAAGATCATCAGCCAATGAACTCGGATGAATTCTACGGCCACGTTGACCAGCGGCGATTGTAAAAGATGCTTGCTCTCCTGCCGGAAGGCTTCACACATCGCCAGGATGTCATACAGCATGTAGGGTAGACCGAAATGGGTGTATGCATTGATGATCCAATGTCTGTACCGAGAAACCAAAACCAATATGGATGCAATTGAACAGAAAGTTCAGCATTTTATACAGTTATGGTAAGTTTGTGTATAGTGGCATACCTAGCTTTTTATGCTGGGGGGTGGGGTGGGGGGAGGGGGAGGGGGAAAAATTAAGACTTTACTGTATCAATGACTGAAACCGTCTTAAAACTGTCTGAAAGTAAAAAAAAAAAAAAATATAATGTAAACTTAAAGAATTTACTGTATCAATGTTTCGAACTGTCTTAAATTTATTGTTAAAAGCCTGGGAAGAATAGGGAGGGGGTACGTGGCAAGTCGTTTTTTTGACTCACCCTGTATAAAATCATTTATGAGTAGCAAGCCGAGGTGACGCGGCCCTTTATATATTTGATGTCTCAGCATTCCCCCACGGACATGATGGAAATGGTGCATTAGACACGGACTTGAAAGATGATGTTTTAGGGTACATTATTATGAGTCTAAATATATACATGTACTGTGTAATGCCTCTTGACAGGCGATTGATACATGTACACTGCATTGCAGTAATAGACACGGCCTACATGGTACATGTACATTGTATACATGTGTATTCATGAAAAATGAACACATACGGCAAGGAGTCATTACAGCTCTTCATGATTCATGTTCAAGACGCAAATTCACGATAAGTGATGATGTACGAAGGGCCTTGGGCTTAACGATAAAAACGTCACATTTGGAAGATCAAAGCCTACAATCACGCAGGCTTAGTAACAGACGAGTGGAATAATGGATATTTATACAGCAGCAAGTTGATGTGCAGAACAATTAGGAAAGACTCTGAAGAGTTACTCAATTTAAAGATGGACTGTCCGTTCTCTACAACAAGTTCAAATTTTTTTTTTTCTACTGACAAATGTTGACCTTTGAATGTTTTAGTAATAACAAAGAAACTTCTTAATAAAATGCTTCTTAATTTCACCACAATCTCAATTCCAGAGACCTTTGTGATCCCCCCTTTCTTTTAGCATTCACTCAGCTTATCAAACTCTATTTTAAGAACAAAATTTGGATTAATCATCATTTTACAATATTTGTTGAATAGATATGTGATTGAGGGGAGTCAGGTTGGCGTAGCGGTACTTTCCTCGCCTTCCACCGCTGTGCCCCGGGTTCGAATCCCGCCTGGGCCAATATGTGGATTGGGTTTTCAGTCCCTACCTGATTCCGTGGGTTTTCCTCAGAATATTCCTCTGGGCTTTTCCTCCCACCTCTAAAACTGTAATTTCTTGTCATTGTCTTCTCTCTGCAGGTTTCTTCAGGCTTTCGTGCTACAGTGCCTAGGGCACATTCGAGGGATCGTTGGTTTGATTTAAAAATAAAATAAAGTACACACACTGCACATTTTTCTTTCTTGCCCCCCCCCCAAAAAAAACCCACTCCAAACAAACCCAGACATATTGCAGCAAATTATTCATTTCACATTATTCATTATATTTACAAGTCCTAACTCAGCTTGTGCAATGTCACCATGCTATGAGACTTCTGTGCACAGTCACAAGTATGACAAGTTTCTCTAATTTTCTGTTAATGCCAGTCAAATAACCTCATAATTTCACGATAGAATGTTTTCCAATACTCGGACCTACTAGTATTTAAACGGTGTCCAAAATCAATACCCTGCATGTCGGAACGCTCTCTGTAGTCTTCATACATGTTCGGCTCTGAAAGTGTTAACATTTTTTTTTATCACCAAATTTAATTAGACACTGAGTCTGGCCCAGCAATGGGCTTCAATTGAATTGTGGCACTGTCTGCACACCTTATGGTTTTCCTAACCGAATAACGCATGTGGCCCTCAGCTTAAATGAAATTATGACGCACAAAAACACACACATTGCCACAAGCAGTGACCTATAGGTGATGGACAACATTCGCACATCGATGTTTTGCGCCGAATATACCAAATATTTCATCATTAGAGGGAAAATACAACATTTGTAAGCATCGAAAAATAAAACTACCAAGTTTTTACAAAATAAATATGTTGGTAAATGACAATCTAAAGCATCCTGTAAAATAATGGAACCTGGTGTGAAGTCATTTTCAAGAAAATTGTATTTTTGTATACATTTCCAACGGTGGTCGACCGACCACCGTTGGAAAAACCTAACTATTTTTCAACTACTGCTCCAAATTTACCATTTTTTTTTCAGTCCAAATTTTGTTTGTTATTGGTTACATGTTTATGAACGGGTGCAGGCCAGCTAGACTGGTTCCCTTACCTTACAAGTTTCCGGCATCTATAAATCGATCCACTTCATCTTCAGTGGAGTCAGGGAACCGAACTACTTGAACATTTTTGCTTTTCTTGGTTTTTCCAACATTTTTGACCTCAAAATTTCAAACATTTCAGTGTAACAATGTTTGATCTACATGTATTATACAACCCCTCAAATACATACAAGTTCATTTCTAAAAATTACAGCAAAAGCCAATGATGTACATTCCCTTTAACCGATATCTGATTAGCATTTCTATTTTATTCAAATATTACCCAAATGTGAACGATCTTTTAATCGATGAAGTCGCATGGATAGCACTATCTTAGACAGGTACTTGAATGTATTTAGCCGGTATTTTGAGCCCTGTATTCATTGAAAAATGCCCGCACCAGTGAATCTAAAGCTCACTTGAAACCCTGAACTTCTGAAAGCCCTCAACAAAAACAAATTGATTAGGGGTCAAACTTCAACAGTCAGACATAATGACACTACAGAAAAGGTGTAAAAAAATATGTTACTCATCTCAAATCAACGGGGACATAAATTGGTTACAGTATCAAAATGACAGTTTGCAAAGCAGTGTAGTGTACATGTATGTACCGGGGTACTTGTACTCGAGTACAGTTTTTGGTATTCGTACTCATAAAAATGTACTCCGAGTCCTACTTGGAAGAAAAAAATATATCTGCACCCCTTCACAAGGGTACTCATGACAAAGTACTCATACTCGTACTCTTGCAAATGTTCTCCCGCAAGAATTAGGTTTTTTTAAATTAAGAGCTACAAAAATATATGCAGAAAAAGAATTTTTTTCTACTGTTTGAGAGGCTTCTGCAACTGTTTAAGCCCACATTAGCTAGTTAGCAAAAATTAGCTAGCAAAAAGCCCTTTAAACATTTGTCAAAGCACATGACACATTGAAATTTGCTCCTACTTTCAGAAAGTACTCAGACTTGTATTCGTACTCGTACGCGTACTCGAGTGCATTTTTTGGGACTCGAATTCATGGGACAAAATTGCCTTGTACTCGTACTCGTACTCGTGACAAAGTACACGTACATGTACTTGTACTCATACTCAACTCAAGGAAATTTAAACGACTGCAACACTGGTACCAAGTTTTACAAAAGATTTGGACTTTTGTGCTTGTTTGACAAGATTCGCGTCACCGACCATGTTTGCTTTTTGTTTAGTGAATTGCTAGAACTAAATAGTTGCAAGGAGACAAAAACATCAAATCAATGAAAAAAATCTGCCACATTTAATTTTTTATGTAAACAATAGTAATACTTGTAAGGTTAATCAAAGAAACTGCCAGGAACAGCATATGAAATTGTCCCCTCCGGATTACTGTACAAGGGTCGCGTTTCCTTAGTAAATTGCTAGAACTAAATAGTTGCAAGGAGACAAAAAAATCAAATCAATGAAAAAAATCTGCCACATTTTATTTTTTTATGCAAACAATAGTAATACTTGTAAGGTTAATCAAAGAAACTTCCAGGAACAGCATTTGAAATTGCCACCTCCGGATTACTGTACAAGGGTCGCGCTTCCTTTTTCTTTGTCAATTACTTTGTTCAACTATCATTATTGTGTCTGTCATGTCTGTATGCACCTACATGTACATGTGTAGTCAGTTTCCCTTCGTTGATTCTTTATTTACTTTTTGCTGAGACGAAATGTACATCAGCATGTTTGAGGATGAGAAACACATATTTTTTTTTTAATTTCTGGCAAATAATTGGACTTACCTATCATGCACAAGGTCGGTGTTACAGTAGCAAATGGCAACAAAACCAGCGAAGGATGACATAAGGGCCTGAAGGATAGATGTCAACCTGTCAAGATAAACATACAATATTATTACAACATTGAGCATGGATGGGAAAATGCATAATTCATTACTTCCTTGTTTTTCTTCAATCTTGCCTTTGTTTGGGCCACCTGTTCCAACAAAATTGCAGTCTTCTTTTCAATTGTCTACAATCTTTTTTCCCTTATTTTATGTTTGCTTGATCTAACATGCTACAAAACTGTACATGTATTATGCAAATTGTTGGCCAATTTTAGTTTCGTTATAGCTGACACACAGATAATGAGTAAGAAACATATAGAGCATGTACACTTTGTTGAGGGTATTCTTTATGTTTGTTTGTCTGTGCCTATGCCTACATTGTGCAATTCAATGCTTATTGGCATAGTATTTAAAGCTATAGTCCATCATTTGCAGCCATCCGAAAAGTAACTGGCGTAATTATTGTTGAAAAACATACTTAGTTGAAAGATAGTAAGGGAACTAAACTCCCTGTGAAATTATTCTTTCTGGGAAGCTGTCATTTTGAAGTAATCAACGAAAGAAGGCATTTCCAACAGTGATTCTTAAGAAGCACCATAGGAAAATTTAAATTAGTAGTTCGTTTTGTTATTCAGCGCAGCGCGCGCAAGTATTGGAACGACGCAGACGCGCGCGCGGTTGTTATAATTCGTCGGATCAGTGCGCGACGTCGCGTATAGCTGCAATTCAAAACATGATTCAGTAACTTTTGATTTGAAATTGAGATCTTAGAATGCTGGTTTTTCTCGGAAAGTACAGCTGAAGCTTAGCTGAAACTTTATCAGGTTAGTTGCTTAGTATCCTTTATTAGATTTTGAACTCTTCTGTTGCTTCAAACGAACAAAATGCACAAATTACAAATGATGGACTATAGCTTTAAAGGCAATACAGTCAGTGCGACAGTTCCAGATCATCGACAGTTCCGGATCACTTGATAAAATAAATTGTAATTCAAGTGCTACCAACGTTTTTTCCGAGAATTTTTTTCACCAATTTGAAGGTCTGCCATTTTCCAACTATAGGGGAAAAGAAATTTTGAAAATCGCTTGAATGATCCAGTTCAGCGTAATAGCCACGTTTTTTGTAACTGTGAAGGAAGCGCGTCAAGGCACAAATCTGGTTTCCTATGGAACGACAGGCACCTGTACATGTACATTGTTTGAAGTTTGTAGAATAAATACACATGTATACATGTACCGGTACTGTCCATGTGTACATGTATTGTAGGATTGCTTTTTCTAAACAGAGATCTATACTGATTGCATAATACAACAATACAAATTTGCATATATCCACCAACCACTGCCACAAGGTCAGACGTACAAGTAGGCTGAGTTACATTACGCAACCAAATGAAGCAAAACTAAAACCAAATTCACAATGCTTCATTTAAAAACAAAAATACCTTTGAGGGTACATTGTAAATTCTGACTGAACATTGCATGCTAATGTTTTTGGAGTAAAGGTACATGTAGGATGTACATGTATCTAGGTAAAAAAAATTATTATTTAATTGTCAACAGCAACAAAAATCTCAAATCTATTCAAATAGTCACCAAAGCTGAATTTTTTGGTGTACATACACATAAGCTAAAATTTTAGGTATGTAGACTAGTTTGGCGACAGCCATTTTCTGCGGTGGCACCAGGCTCGCGTGATTCGCGTGCAGGTACCGGTAGTACGCATGCTCCGGGCTCCTTCCACCAATAGGGTCACCAAAATGCGCGCGCTTCTCGTCTTTAAGAACGCGCATGGCATGCACGTGGGCATGGCACCACCGCAAAAATGGATTCTAATTTTGTATGGCGAATTGCCGAATTCCATGTACATGTAGTACATGTACATGAATTTTTTTGAGGGGGAGGGGGGTTTAGGTTGATAATTTTTCCTTCATAACAAAATTTTTTTCTTCATTTTATTCATAATGTAAATTTTTTTGGAAGTAAAAACAAAGTACCCCACATACATCTGAAATACTAGTAAATAATACAACAAGTACATATGTACATGTCTACTTGTCCAGTTGTCCTCCAATATACCCACATGTAGAGTACATACATGTACATGTATGTTGTATGGAGAAATTACAAAAAAATACCCTACATGTACATACTACTGGTACATATACCAAAAACAACTTTTGGGGGGCCTGATCATATTTTGGGACATTGTCACAATTTTAATGAAGCACTTCAAGTCATGAGTTTTTTAATTTCAAAAACCAGTACCCTGCAGACAGTCTGACCGATCATATCATACTGTTGAATGCGTGTACAGTATGCAACTGCGTAAAGTGCATGAAGGTCTCCTTACCAATAAATCAATACATTTACACGGTGGGTTGTTGCATTATACAATGCATACAATATCAATACAAATGTTGCATGTTTTATCATGCTTAAACTGAACTACATGTACATGCATATACATGTATATACATGTATACATGTTTGTAAATTGTTTTATTCATGATTTTGAATGTCGTCACCCGGAAGAATACATTTTCAATACTTGCCATTACCTTAACCCTAACCACCCCAACTCCATCAAAATCCATTTCCCCGTCAGGGTTTGAACACACGTACCACGTCACATGAGACGAACACCATAACCATTGGACAAAAGCGCCCCAAACCCACTATCAAGTTAATCCAATGCAAGATGTACTGTATTTTATGTGAAATAAATTTTTTAATTGTGCAACATATAATCAGACTATGCGCTATGTTCATTAACCTAACTCCCTAGGCCTTTTTGCTAGGATGTAGCCTCAATCCTGCAAAATCCTCCAATTGGCCTCATGGAAAAATAGCATATAGCCTCAATCCTGCAAATTCCTCCGTTATTTCTTGAATATGGTCCATGGAGGGATGACCACTGCCTGAATCCTGCAAAATCCTCCGGCTATGTCTGTCAATAGGCTGAGGCAGAGGCAGTGACATCCTGGAGCAGTGCGGAGGATTTCAGGCATAATCAAGGACTAAATTTATGCAAGGCTGAGCATAAACAACACAAGGTCCGGCCCAAGACCTTGACACAGTGCGTACTCCGAAATCAGCTACGCACTTTTGCCATGTAACCTCAATCCTGCAAATTCCTCCAATTTGCAAAAAGGATTTTGGAGGATTCAGGGCGGTTAGGGTTAAAGGGCCTGTCACATTATATGCGATCTGATCTCATAGGAGACCTTACGGCGACCAAAAATATTTCATAAATTAAACAATCGCAGCGAGGACGCAAGAAAATGACAAGCTACGCTCATACTGTGCTCTTCCCACGCTTACGATGCGCTCAACTCGCTCTCTATGCGCCCCTGTCAAGCTCAATTACTCGATCTAGTGGTCGCTGCCGCTGCGCTGTCACTGCGTTCACACTACGCTCTGCTCGCTGTTCATACGTCCTAGTAGCTCGCGTCGCGCTCTCTATTCGACCAATATACGATCATGTGACGTCACTTGCGCTGTATAAATACCACAACAAAACGGTCAATACACAGTCCGGTTTCAAAATTATTCTACAAGTTCATCGCAGTCAAGTTACTTTCTCATGGAGACTACATCGACTGCCTTGCGCCTATAGGCTGCCTCAATGCCACTTCAATGTCGCACGATTCACGCTCACACAGCGCCCGAGATATGTCATTACGGCGTCCTGGCCAGGGCGCAGAGGTGTTGCGATTGTTTTGAGCATGTTCTTAAAAGACCTTGGCGCTCATCGGAGACCATTAAGACCCTCTGGCGCCCATCTGGCGACCTATGTAGTTGTCACTGCGATGTAGTAGTTGTTTTTGCGCCCCAGCTATTTTTCAAGGACGTGTGACAGGGCCTTAACAGAGAGCTAGATGTGCAATGTACATGTACCAGTAGGTCATGAATCTATGTTGTGAAGGTGTATTTGTTTTTAGAATTATGTGTAATGTGCATGTTTTTTACATATTGCATTATGGATCTACCGGTACATTAAAAAGGATCACAAGGTAAAATTATGCCACGTGCAATACACATGTACATGTATGCATGTCAAAGATAATTAGTGTTTACATGAGCATACATGTACAAAGCACTACACCATGTGTTCTCATATTAAAAAGGCATGCCTACCGTATCATTTTGCCTTTTCAATTCATATATTTGCACATCACATGTGTTACTTCTAATAGAAATGAAAAAAAAAAATCCATTTTATAAAAATGTAATTCCCTGATATTTCCCTGAGAAATTTCTAAAATTCCATGAGGAATGTTTTCTCTAGTATAACAAGGTAAGTTGGGACGGTGTCAACTTAAATAATTTAAGTTGGGACGGTGTCAACTTAAGGCCGAAAAAAAAATACTTCTGCTTCCGATTACATGCCTTTCAAAAATAGGGTCGGTCGGTCGGAATTTTTTTTTTTTTGGCCAATTTTTGTTATGCATATTGAATGGGGTATTCAATTATATGCGAAGTTTTAGCCTGAACTATTTCCATTGCACTACGAAAGCTATACACAAATTGGCAAAAAGTGAGTAAAACCTACCTTAATTATTGTCAATATATTTACGTTCGATAATTCTTAAAAAATAATGGAAAACGCTAGTCAAGACGGGAAGCTGGCCAAAACTCTGAAGTGTGTGATGCACTGTGTGTGGCGTGCGGCCAACAGACCTCGTTTTTACGGTCGAAAATTTCTCGACACACGCTGCATTGTATCACTCCAAATACGAGTAGTGCGATCTCAAAATGAACTCTTGAACACGAAAAATACATACACAGACAAGCTAAATCAATTCTGTGAATTAACTTGCAAAAATGTTCTTTCTCCATCTGTGTTTTCTTGGCATTTTTACGATGTCATGACAGTGCACGTGCCTGCAATGCATAGCCATGCTAGCGCTATCGATCGCATAGCCATGACAGACTGGTTACCGCATTTTCAACATGTCTTCTGAATTGGCCCTAGCGTGGCACGGCGGGAACCAGTCGTCGCTGCATTGAGCTAGGTTTACGCACGTGATTATAGTCACCGTGACAGCGAATTGTGAAGTAGTTATATCGCGAAGCGAATTTCTAAAAATAACGGAGGTTTCTTTTGAAAAAAATAGCGAATGTAAGTAAGAAAACAAATAAATACAAGCATTTTTTTGACGCAAAAGGGTTGTTGAGAGGTATTTTGTGAAGACAGAAAAGACAACAGGTTTTTATTTTTATTTATTCAATCATTTTTTTTTTTTTTTTGGAATTGCCGATAAAATGTTTAGGGTCGCAGCCTAAAAATAGGGTCGGTTTGGTAACCGGAAGCAGAAGTATTATTTTTTTTGGCCTTAAGTTGGGACGGTCCAACGTAAGTTGGGATGGTCCCAACTTAAGTTGGGACAGTACTTAATTTGGGAGTAGTTGGGACAGTAGCAAGTTGGAAAGGTCCCAACTTAAGTTGAGACGGTCCCAACTTAAGTTGGGACAGTACTTGGGACAGAAGTAAGTTTGGGTGTCCCAACTTAAGTTGGGACGGTCCCAACTGAAGTTGGGATGGCCAAAACTACATTTTGTAAAGAGTTCCAGTTGGGCAGTTAGCACGGTCCCAGCTGAAGTTGCGCCCCCCATTGGTAGGTATGGGCTCCGTGGAATTTATATTTTATAAATTCCACTTCTTCACATTCAACATGTTCAAAGTGAATTGAGGGGACAACAACAGATAATCCTAAAATAGAAAACTACTTTATATAATTTAAAGTACCAGTCAGCTGTTTAATGAACTAGGGTTTGTGTCCAGAATGTAGAAAGGGTAATGAACGTCACAGTTTTATGGCAGACTAGGTTTACAGTTGACTGAGTGTTCAAACAAACAATGCAACAATTGGCCTACCCTTGCCATGCCAGCTAGATGTCAAACTTTGAACTTTGAACACTTGACGACCATGAGTACTGTACAACACATGTTCCTTGTGTGGTGCCTAGAGCGTTGTCATATCAATACCAAATCGACTTGTCATGGTTCCGGACTATCGTGCGTGGTTCTTAGCCCCCTTATCCTGCCCATAATGCTTTGCGTAGCAGTGTATTTTGCTATTTGCGATAAGGCTTCCAGTGCGACCGTGCCTGTGGAGTGTGGATTTTGTGAGAAACTTGTCTGGAAAATACACTAGGAAAAAAAAAAGCAGGAGGTCGTGGATTCGAGTCCCACCCGAGTGATTTTTTCCAACTTTCACTCGGGAGGTAACACACTGAGTATACAGTGTTTAAACGTCGGTGAAGGGCAAAACCTAATTTGATTTATATCACCCCGACGCAAAATTCCATATTATAAAAAAAAAAACCTTTTGAATTTTTTTTTTAAATCGGGGCAGAAGTAAAAATCGAGGTGGTTGGTGATGAAAACCAAAAAATCAATGTTGATTGGCTCAAGTTAAAGCAATGATAAAGGAAAACATAAAAAATCAGAAATCAACCAAAATCGCCATCAATGGCCGTTTAAAATCAAAATAAAGTTTAATTTAAGCACCCCCAACAAAAAAAAGCAAATTAATTTCTTTCCTTTTTAGTTGCACCCGCCTGCCGCGCCCCAGCCGAGTCATGTGAGTCAGCCCGCATGGCCCGCCCCTTTCCCATCATTTTTGCCAATGTTCCCCATGTACAATAATCATATAAATATTCCTTCCTCCATGACCAATGATAATACAATGTCCATGTTTTTCAAGGTGAGCGTGATATCTCTCATCAGTCTCAAGCACTCTTGAAAACAACGACCCCCAAAATACAGCCAAATCACAAACCTCATCGCCACCACGGACACGATTTCCGCCGAGTTGGCCAAATGCGCCGTCCGTTGCTTGAGAAGTTGTCGGAAACTGAAGTAAACTAGCGGGAAAAACGCGGTGCCCACACCGGCCAGCAGCAGCCCCATTTTGATCGATATGTGAATGTCGTCGTTAACGTACATCGGGGGTAGGGGAAAGTGCAGTGCAGTTGGATCAGGAAGCCGCGAAATTTAATAAGAAATTCTAGAAACTGATGATCCTTTACGGGTCATGCTGCACATGACACGGCTCTACTGCACTGCACTGCACTGTTACGTGTACAGTCATGCCATATGATTTCGTCCCCAGTGATTTGTTTATCGGACACTCATACAATTACTGTTAGGTGAAATATATTCCATGGGATCGCTCGTTGTGCCACGAGGTTGAAAAATTTCTATGCGTCAAGTACCTGGACTTCTTTACGTCTAATATGAATGCAACTGCCATATACAATTTATTATTTGGCAGCTGGTTACCTGTCTGTGTACATGGGGTGAACCTGGACCATAAACAAAGACAGAAAGCGGGACATTTGCTCTGCATTTTTATTACATTTTCAAACATCAGCCAACTGGTATTTTGATTTATTTTGACCTATTTATTTATTAAGCCAGCATTACCTCTGTTAACATGGCAATGCTGATTTTTGACTTATGTAATAAGTTAAAAATAAGTTCAAGTTCAACAAAATAATAATTTGAGATGTTTACAAACTAGGCCCTCAATTTCAGTAGGCCAAAGCTTTCATTTGATTTAGTTAAATGATTTGTGTTATTAGCATGTTTGTGTTTTGTGTGTACATTGTCATAATTGTGTGAGTTCTACATGTCGAGCACTTTTGCACCTACGTACGACAATACTCCACTATCACTATGGAGGGATGTACTTACTGGAAGACATGGAAGAAGAAGAAGATGTTCTATTACTTAGTATTAGCTCAATTCTTCGATTGATATAAAGCCCAGGGTGGACGTCGTCTTCATTGCAGTACAAAATGTTGATCATACTTTATTTAATATTTATTCAACATGTTCAATTCAGTAACTTGGAAAGAATGTTGCAACCTGACACTGCTTTTTTCTTCATATATCATCTCAATGAAGGTCAGTCATTGCAAAAATGATGATAAGACATAAGACTTTAAGAGTAGACATAAATCTGGGACTGAGAAATATTTCCAATTTTGTTCATGTTGTTAGGAAATACATAGAAAATTTTCTTGACTCTCCATACACTTTGTACACAACCTCTGAAGTAGTGTCAGGTTGCAACATTCTTTCCATAGAATGATTTACCCAACAGCTTGTTCATATCTAACCTGTAAAATTTTACCTTTTTTGGGGGGGGGGGGGGGGTTAAAGACATAAAAAAAAATTGAAGACAATGAATTCTTTTCACAGAATACAGGTTATCGGTGAGTCATGAGACGTGCCAAGTCGGCCCCATCTAGTACTGCGGCAGGGTCTACTACTAGCACCACGGCATCAAGCGCCACTGACAAGAATGCCACGCCATCGGCGACAGCACCAACAACAGCAGCTGTGGAGAAAACAACAGGAGCCGCCCAGAGTGCAGCAGCATCACCCGCTGCGCAGGTAATGACTGCAGGAGATTTACATGTCTCGTAGTCTTGTAGTCGTGAACATCAAACTCAATCTAGATCTGTGGAAAGATTCTGCAGATTGCGACAATAGAGGGCGCTGTTGTAGCTACCGCAGAAAATGTGCAAAAAAAAGAGATTGATGCGCATGATCCAAATCGATGTGTATGCTGACCAGAGACCGACTCTTTTTCTTGTTTGGTCTTATCCTAATGTTTGTTTGAACCGAATAACGGTTATCTGATCTCACCAGAATCTCCAATTCAGCTCACATTCATAATAGGGTCAACAAATAGTGACAAGTGAGGTGCTGCATGCACAATGATCGGGTAGTTTGCATGATTCACTGACCACTAAGCCTTTCAAAAATACACTTCAGACCTGTAATGTTCAAAAATGTGTTGGGAACTCGCTGATCAGTTGAATGGGCAGGCTATTCATGAACCAATCAGACCACTAGCGAGTGAATGCGGTTACATTCAGAGACCATGGAGCATATTGTTATATGTTCCAGATATTTTCTTTAGCTTCTGTCGTGTAAGAAAACAATACGTAAGGCTTCATTTTTGTAAGTGTTGATTTCGCATATCTGGATTTTAGTCCCACCACTAGTTTTGTAGTGTTGGATTAAGCTTGTTTAGCTTGACTGTTTTCCAGATAAAGATGTCATTTTGATTTGTTCACATTTTTGTGTTTCACTTGCGCAGGCCCATGCAGCAATCACGGATGCCGGTGCCTCCATCCAAGACATGTTGAAAGAGCTCCACAGTCTCGTCAAAGAAACCCAAGTGGAGAGAACAAAGAGCGAACAAACACTCCAGACGATCAACAAGACCCACGAGCGCATGCACTCCGAGGGGAAGATCTCGCCGTACTTCAAGACTAAACTGAGGACGTTGTATCAGTCAGCAGTTACTGAGGCTGAGAGCGAGGCTGAGTATGGCTATTGCTGCCTTCCAATCGCGTCATGTTTATCATGTTCATGAGTTCACTAGTCGTATTATAGCGTTCTTATCGCCTGGTAACTTGTATTCACCAGTGGTGAACTGGAGGCAGACTTTTCTTCTCAAGTTCACAACTTGACAAAAATACTAGCGAGGTCAATGTGCAGGAAGGCCTGTGCGTGTGCATGTTGGTGAGTAGCATTAGAATGCAACCCACTAGAGAACTAGGAGTAATTTACGGTGAGCACGATAAAACACGATGCGATTGGAAGTTCCAATTTGGAACGCAGCGCATGTCCATGTCAAATCAAATATTACCTATGGCTGTGGCGATGTTCATGTCCAAATCTGGCATTAGCTATGGTTTTGTTCAAATCAGACATTATTGGCTATGGCTATGTCTATTTCCAAATCATAAAAATGGTTGTGTTAAAATCAGAGTCTTGGCCAAGGTAAAGCTCAGCATTATTGACTGTGGCTATGTCCAACTCAGACATCCTTTGCCTGCTGTGCCTTTGTCCAAATCAGATATTATTGGCTGTGGCTATGTCAAAATCAGACATTATTGGCTGTGGCTATGTCCAAATCAGACATTGTTGGCTGTGGTATGTCAAAACTTAACATAAATGGCTATGGTATTTATCTCTGATGTGTATATGACTGTCCATAGCCATTGGCAAAACTGCCATTGCTACAACCTGAGATAACTGAATTCTTGTGAATTTCATTGTGGGACTTAGTTTAAAAACGGAAAATAACACCAGCAAAATTTACAAATTACCCAGACCACAACAGCAGATCGTACATTTACAAAGAAACCAGAGCATTTTTCAACCCAAACCATCACAGATCCTTCAAATTTCATCAAGTTTTTTAGGATTTTGCAGGATTGAGGAAGGTGAAGCCTCTTGAAAACACAACGTCCTATTATTAAATAGGACGTTAGTGCCGCCAGCCACATACACCTGCAACCTGTACATCCCATAACCAGAGATTGCTTGCAGTACTTATTCAGATCCTATATCTGCACAGTGGTAGATTTCACGGAAGATTTCAAGTCCCGAATTTGGTTCAGCCATCTATATATATTTGACAAATTTACAGAATACTCCGGAAGGCCCTGAAGAAAATAGCAGACATCAAAGCGGTACGTAACGAGCAACGTTTACAAGCCAAGAACGCTGGGTTGTACACGGATGCTGACGGGCCTAGGAAGACCATGAGGCGAGGGGTGTTGATGACGATGCTCCAACAAGCTGCTCTGACGTTACCATTATGGATCGGCAGACCAGGAGAGAGGTTAGTCTTGATCCAAGGCTGGATAAGTTTTTGAGTTCCCCAATGCAGCCAGTCCCTGGCATGTGCAGTAAAGCCGTCGCGGTAGAGGGGCTATCAACAATATCAAATGCAGTCTTGGGAATTTTGGCGGCACTACCCAGGAATTCTAAGTAAGCATAATGTGTACTGTATTCAAGCCTCCTGCAGTCACATGCACTGTGAGAAACGGACACAACCAAAAGTGGACGGGGCCTATGGTTAAATTTGGAATGGGCCATTGCAATTATCAGAGTTTTCACATCCAAAAGGATACGTGTATGCCATAGAGCTATATTCAGTTACTAGAGCGCTACCTCTTTCCCGCGCGGAGATATTTTGAAGCCGTCCTATGTGCAAACATTTTGAATTCATGTCCGTGTTTGTGGAATGTAATAAAATCACGCAGAATAGATTCTGGATAATGTGCTCTAAATGCAACGCGCAAGTACAACATACGTTAACAACGTAAGCGCGTTTGCTACGAGTATGGCGCACTGATCTCTAGAGATCAGTGGTATGACGGATAAAAAAGGTCACAGTAAAAATCAGCTTTTGCGTTTGCGCAAGTTTGCCCAGAGCAACATGAAACGCTCATTTACTGATTGTGTGTTTCAGTTTTGGGCGTATCGGCTTTGATGAGGCACTGGTGTAGAACACAAACGCAGATATGCAAATAGCCGTACTACAGCCGTACTGAATTTTGAGCTTTCCATAGGTTTGTGCACAAACATGGATGCGCCCAGCAGGCTTCATTTGTACAGTGAGGTAGCACTCGAGTAATGTAATGTAGCTCAATGGTGTATGCATACCTTAAGTTCTCGGGAACCATTGTTTACCATTCCATTGCTATGCAATGTGTCTCATACGCATTTAGTTATTGAAACTGCCACCAGTAATAACAGTAATCCGAAATGTCAGCCTCCGATGAAAGCCTCATATCTGCGGCTAATCCTGCTTTGAAACACAGACAAATGGCACATATGTTCAGCAATTCATCCTTTCTCAGTTAAATCATACATGATGAAATAGCTCAACAGAAAAGAGGTGAAAATCAACAATTTACTATGCATTTCACACAGACGTGTAGCGCAACATATTGCTGTGTACACAGATAATGATGTCACAAGACCCCAAATTGATGACTTGTCCAGTGCGCTAACCGTAACTATTCAATTACAAAAGACCTCTCTATTTTCATCTTGTTACCATTCTTACAGCCCTCCAGCACTCTGCGGTGCCATCCCAGCCGAGAACAACTACCTGGCTAAGCCTGGGGACAAGGTTGCCGCTCGGGTCAAAGGTAGCGATGGTGATGAGAACTGGATCCTAGCTGAGGTGGTGTCCTTCAATCCGGCTACCAACAAATATGAAGTAGATGACATCGACGAGGAAGGAAAAGAGTAAGAGAGTTTGTGACTTTTTGGAGGCTTAACCCTTACCGCCCTGAATCCTTCAAAATCCTCTTTGCCAAAGTGGAGGAATTTGGAGGATTGAGGTTACATGGCAAAAATGCGTCACTGATTTTGTAGGATGTACTTTGTCAAGGTCTTGCGCCGGACCTTGTGTTGTTTTTGCTCAGCCATGCATAAATATAGGCCTGGATTATGCTTGAAATCCTCTGTACTGCTCCAGGATGTCACTGGCCAAGCCTCAACATGCTGACAGTCACTGCCACAGGATTTTGCAGGATTCAGGCAGTGGTCAACCCCCCCCTCCCCCCCCCCCAACGGACCATATTCAAGGAATAATGGAGGAATTTGCAGGATTGAGGCTATATGCTTTTTTTCCAGGAGACCAATTGGAGGATTTTGCAGGATCGAGTCTACATCCCACCAAAAAGGCCGCGTGCTTGTTATAGTTGCACCTCGCTCATAGGGCAGGTTCGTTTGTGCGCAAATTTATTTTTCGGAGGGTTTGCAGACGCCAAAATGGTAATGTCCGTGACACAGCCAATTAACCATATCTAAAATGATTCAGAGAAATGATCCAAAACTCCTAGTCTATAATCTCCTTGACCATTACTAGATGAAGGATATATAAGATTTTTAATTTGTCTGTAGTTAATGGCTGAGCTTTCAATATAAAATTCTTTACAATGTACATGTACCTGCTTGTTTCCAGACGTCACTCGTTATCCAAGAGAAGAATTGTTCCGTTGCCGCTGATGAAAGCAAATCCTGAGACTAACCCAGAGGCGCTCTTCAAGAAGGGCACGGTACGTTCCAATTCCAAACAAAAAGACGTAAGAAAGTTTCTTTTCTTTAATCTTTACCCCTAAGGCCCCCCCCCCCAAAATAAGTCGGTCTCTGGTCAGCGCGCGCATCGATTTCAATCATGCGCGTCGATCTTTTTTTTCTCAAAATGTTCCGCGGTAGCTCCAACAGCGCCCTCTATTTCTGCACCTCCTCAATTTTTTTTACCAAAGAGCACCAAGGAATGGGAAATTGCACCAAGGCAAATGATCGAAAGCACCAAGGAAAATTATGGAGGACACCAATGTACATGACACCAAAAAAGCAAAATAGTACCCACCTTGTCTGTACAATCCAAGCTTGAAGAAAAAAAAAAAAAAAGCCAAAAAAAAAAAAAGCCGCACGGCCGCGTCAATTCCGGAACTTTGGTCTGACCAGAGACCGAATATTTTTTTTTTTGGCCTAACCCTCCTTGAGCTTTCCAAATCCACCAGCAGGTTTTTTTGAAGGATTTTGTAGGATTGAGGAAGATACAGTCAAGGCTCTTGTAAAATTGAAGTACAACGAATGTGCCATTGGGTTCCTACAAAGCGATGAATTTTGAAGAATTCAGGAAGGCTGCCTGCAAAAAATTGCTCTTGGGAAATGTGGGTTAAACCTGTTAAAACCTTATTGTTGTACTTGGAAATATACATCAAAAAGCAGTGTGGAGAAATTATTGGAGGTCCAAAACATTTATTACCTTTCCATTTTATGAACTACTTTGGTTAAGCTCCCTCTCTGAATGAAATGACAGAGGATGTGGATTTATCAACAGACATCCAAAATCATATTCAATAATCACAAAATCCCCTTGTGTGCTTGCATAAATTACAATACAACAATCAAACTCGGACAAGAGAGTGGCTTGTCTCTTGGAAGTAAAATGATTTGTGCCTCCTGGCTCAGAATTTTTTTTGATTGATTTATAAACCTTCAGAGGGCCTGCATGACTGCAGTCCTCTTTGACTTCAGTACAGAATCAAATACTTGGGTTCTTTAACCCTAACCGCCCTGAATCCTCCAAAATCCTTTTTGCAAATTGCAGGATTTTGCAGGATTGAGGTTACATGGCAAAAGTGTGTTGCGGATTTCGGAGTACGCACTGTGTCAAGGTCTTGGGCCGGACCTTGTGTTGTTTATGCTCAGCCATGCATAAATTTAGTCCTTGATTATACTTGAAATCCTCCGCACTGCTCCAGGATGTCACTGCCTCTGCCTCAGCCTATTGACAGTCATAGCCGGAGGATTTTGCAGGATTCAGGCAGTGGTCACCCCTCCATGGACCATATTCAAGAAATAATGGAGGAATTTGCAGGATTGAGGCTATATGCTATTTTTCCATGAGGCCACTTGGAGGATTTTGCAGGATTGAAGCTACATCCCAGCAAAAAGGCCTAGGGAGTTAGGGTTAAAGATTGGACATGCCTCTGCCATTAGTTATTAATGAGTGTTTACCCACAGTAAAAGCTGTCTTAGTTGAAGCAGTCCCGCGTTGGAAACTTTACAATTTACAACAAATATTTACACTTCACACAGATTTATTAGTTGAAATGACTTGATGAAAAATACACTGCTCCATTATGATAAGATGGATGGAATTTTGCGTCGGGGTGATATAAATCAAATTAGGTTTTTGCCCTTCACCGACGTTTTTAAACACTGTATACTCAGTGTGTTACCTCCCGAGTGAAAGTTGGAAAAAAAATCACTCGGGTGGGACCCAAACCCACGACCTCCTGCTTTCTAGTGCAGATGTCTTACCACTTGACCACCGAGCTAACGGGATCGGTTGGCCGGTTCGAATCTGATGTATATAGCAGCGGGTACCGCATAAACTATTGCCCGACGCAAAATTCCATCCATCTTATAATAGTTTATGCGGTACCCTCTGCTATGTACATCAGATTCGAACCGGCCAACCGATCCCGTTAGCTCGGTGGTTGAGTGGCAAGACATCTGCACTAGACAGCAGGAGGTCGTGGGTTCGAGTCCCACCCGAGTGATTTTTTCCAACTTTCACTCGGGAGGTAACACACTGAGTATACAGTGTTTAAAAACGTTGTTGAAGGGCAAAACCTTGATTGATCCATTATGAGTAAGCAGTTATCCACTGGATGGCTTGCAAGATTTTAGCGCAGCACCGCATGACAAGAAATCTCCTGTAAGTTTGTGCAGCTTTAAAAGAACTAAGGAAACTCGACGTTTCAGACAGTATGTTCTGCCCGTCGTCAGGAGAGATAATTGGGGGAGCCTGGTTTCAAACCGAGCATGCTGTCCGAAACTTTGAGTTTCCCCCAGTTTTTTTTTAGAACAACACATGCTCACGAAAGAGATTTCTTGTCATGTGGTGCTACGTTAAACTTACTCTTATTGCTAACTTCACCATGCAAACCTTCATATCTTACCTAGATTGCAACATGCATATTTTGTTACCGTTTGAATATTTTTGTCTGTGTATTTTTGTAGTTGGTAATGGCTCTGTACCCACAGACGACATGTTTCTACCGAGCATTAATTGATGCACCACCAGAAGGGGTAGGCTATTTAACATTGTCATAACTCCTGCAAATACATGTAATACTAGATCGAAACTTTCATAAAAATAAAGGTGATTTACAGACTTTGTAAATAAAGTAACTCAAAACTAAATATGCTTCTTTATAAGAAAATGGCATATCAGGAACAAGCTGTGTGTAAAAACATCGGCTCAAAAACAACAGGCAATGTCTCCCAGTCAAATGTTCCAAGAAGCATTTGGAGTTTTTAGATGCTACTTAAACCACTCTTGAAATAGTCACAAAGCAAAAACATGTAGTCTTCATGTGATAAAAGTGTAATTTTACAATTTACATGGATACCAAAGGCGGATCTTTACAAATGTGTACACACTTTTAAGGTTTATAAATAGTTGTGACACACTGATGCAATGTATCTTTAAGATTTAATTCCTTGTCCTTTTTACAGCCTATGGATGACTACAGTGTGCTGTTTGAGGATAACTCCTATGCTGACGGCTATTCACCAGCCTTGAAAGTAGCCCAGCGATATGTTGTACAGGTCAAAGAACCAAGACGGCGATAGACATTTATGAACTGAATCTTTTTGAAGAAAAACATTTTGTAGTTTTAAACCTGCAACATTGTGCAATGGTGGCAACATTAGCGCGAGGACTAAGGTTTACCATAGTTTGACTAACTTTTACTTGAATGGAGGATGGTTGGACTACCTAGACGACTATTTGGGACCGGAGCATGGGGGACGGTTCCATCACTGGTTTAATACCAATAGCCACACACATAAAAATGCACAGCAGGGAGCCAGGATCAATAGGTTTGGTGATGACGTTTTGACGATCATTTGACTAGAGACGTTCCCATGTTGCCATTAATAGTGAACAGGTGTCATCATGTACATCACTAATAAACCACCAGTCGACTTGCTCATAGACGAAGGAAGTGCTCTCTCACCATTTGAAATCTGTGTTCATGGCTTCTGTTCCCCCGTTAATGACGCCCATCTGTTATGGCCACCCGTCCATTATAGCACCTATCTGTTAAGGCCACCCGTCCATTATGGCCACCCGTCCATTATGGCCACCCGTCCATTATGGCCACCCGTCCATTATGGCACCTATCTATTAAGGCCCCTATCTGTTATGGCCACCTGTCCATTATGGCACCTATCTGTTAAGGCCCCTATCTGTTATGGCCACCTGTCAGTTATGGCCACCTGTTCATTACAGCACCTATCTGTTATGGCCATCTGTCCATTATGACACGACCATTATAGCACCTATCCATTATAGCTGCTTGTTTTGTTGTTTATTGGCAATTTCTTTTTGTATATATGGTGACCTGTTAACAATTGCCACCTGTCCATTGACGCCACCTATTGTTAACCAGCTGGACACTGCAGAAACTGTCAAACTATTGTCACCCGACCAATCAATGCACATGGCGAGGATATTGACTATTACAAGTCCATTCATGGAGAAACACAAGCACTTAAGGAGACGGCAAGGTCTCAGTCGTAGTTCTCCTCATCTTGTTCTTCATCAGGCGCACACTAGGATAAGGCAAAACGTTACAAAATAAAGACAAGAAATTGGTCAATCCGGACATTTCTCAATTCTTAGATTCAGCTCTAGTTCTGGCTTTATGAGTTAATACCCCTGGCTTTAGAAGGCTCTGGCTAGATCTGGTTCCCTTTTCACTGTATGTACCCCAATGCCTAAAATTTGAAACCATAGAAGGATCCTGTTCATGCTGTTAGTGAAACACTAAACCCTGAGACATAGCCAAACCTAAATTGGACTTCACTCCTACTCGTATTTGGTACTGACAATGTTGATCAAGAATTTTAGTTTTTCCGCAAAATTGCTGAGTGGAAAACAGTCTTGCATTATAAAACCAAACTATAGAATAGAATTGTAGTCAAATCTATCACAAGTCCGTTACAAGTCTGTTAACCACTTCAAGACGGGATTATTTTTTCCTGAAATTTCAATTTTTTAAAAAGGCAAAATATAGCAGCCAACTTCTGATATACAGCCAAATGCCACAAATACTGATTCGCAAGAGTCATTTTAACAGAATTTGTACAATATTTCTTGCCGAAACCTCATATTTTTCAACACTCCGGGATGTGCTCATGGAGCGTAAATTGTAGAGCAATAGGCCATGCACAGCGGCCCAGTTCAAGGTCAACACACAGTCCGCCTCCACAGACTTCTCAGACTTTGTGTGTGTGTACAAAACAAATGGGGGAATTAGCATGTTTAGACGTCACCCGGATGCAATTCGAGGCACACTTGATTTTTTTAACCTGTCATCTGTGCCTGTGTATAAAAAACATCCAGATCTTGTTAACACGTCATCCGACGCGACCTGGTTAAAATTTAAGTCACAAATCTTTTCACAATACCAGGTGATGAACAATAATAAAGGAATGCTTTTGTCGCAGTTCATTTGAACAACTTGTGACTTGACGTCAAACTTGAGGACTTGTGATGGACTTGTGACGGACTCGACTTCAACATTTGTACAGTAGTCTCGGAGTGACTCTACTCACATAATATTCCACGAAGCATATCTGCCCGTCCTCATTGCGTATCATGTACTGCAGAGACAGGAAACCACGATTGTCCGTCCTAATTGAGACTTTAGTGGATGACATGAGGGCTTTGACTGTGGGCTTGAGTAGCACCAGTTTGTATCTGATGATGGGAAACAAGAACATGTGGCTATTGGATATGTGCTTGAATAATAGGGGGCGCTATTTAGCGAAGGGTTATTATTCACATCTGTTTGTCACTGGCTTTGGGTTAATGACTTTTGCTGCCAAGCTGAAACATGTCAACTGCACATAGTTCCATTTTCTGCTACAAAAACATCAATTCATTCAATGTTGGGCCAAAGTTTGCAGTATCTGCAGTTGGTTAGCTACAGTTACCGTTTCAAAAATCTCTGGATCCTGAACTTAAAAAGGTCGGGGAAAAAGTCTGAGATTTTGGAAAATGGTCAACGTGTAACTAATTATAGACAAATCCTAGCATGTTAACAATTCTATCACGAAGGCCCCCTTCAATGGCGAAAGCATCCATCACGGCAATCCATCACGGGACAGTTGCTTTGTACAATAGCATGCACAATGGTGTCTCCATTGAAGGGGGCCTGAGTTTACAGTGATCACGTGCCCGGATTCGTCTATACAGATACTTGATTTTCCAGACTTTTGGGAAAAAAGTAACAGACATGATTTTTATTAAGGGAATAAATGTGTGATCCAGAGGTTTTTATCACTCTGTTTAAGACCACTTAGAGTCTGGGTGCTGATAATTACCCGAGCCAGAGGCGAGGGTAATTATCAGCACCCAGACTCTAAGTGGTCTTAAACAGAGTGATAAATACCGACGGAGCACATATTTATTCCCATTCATAAATACCTTTTCGGTAAAAAAAAATCAAATAATTCGTTCAAAACATCCCGATTTTGTTCAACAAATTCACTTCATGCTTTTTGAAACATCCCTCTTGCAAAATAATGGAGTGTTCAGCTGGCGAGTAAGATGTAAACAACCCTTTTATGGAGATTGACGCGTGCGTATCATGTTCTGCGCGATGTCGCACAGAACGCACCAGGCGTATTGCGTTTTGAATTTAGAACTATAAAATTCTGACTCCCTGGTAGTGTTGCGCATGCCTACGTGAGGATTGTGAACGTTCAACCAATGAAACGATAAGAGGCACTGGATTTTTAGGAGTCCACATTTTATTGTGACACTGGAAAAGTGTTTAAGACCAGCTAGCCATGTCTTTATCATCCGTTTAAGACCGGCCACGTGACGGGCTCTCGACCAATAGGAATGCGTAAACTGTCTTAGGTATTTATGAATGCACTTTAAAATCTTGTTCCGATAAATAATGAAAATAAATCTTGATTATTAAAAAAAAAACACATTACCTGTTTGATTGTGTCTGTGTGCATTGGAAGGACTCAACAAGATCGGAATCTTTGGGGAAGTCGGACTGAAATACAATCATACAACAGTAAATAATTGATAAATCTAGGCCCGTCACAAGATTTCAACAATTTTATATTAACAGGAATTGTCATTGTGATGAACTGTCCATGAAATGCCAATAACAAGTGAAGACTAGCTATGTAAAAAAAAATGTAAAAAAAATAGAGAATTGCTACACAAAATGACAAATCACAAGTGGGGTTTTGATCAAGTCCATCCGGAAACCACATGAATGAAGTAGACTCTGGAATCAGTAGGTACATTTCCTGAATAAAAATTAATTTATAAAATGACAGATGTATGCTGTGCATCTTACAAGTACCCGCAAACTATTCAAACGTTTTGAATGTGACAGATTCAGTTGGTTTGAACCGGGTAAATGCCTAGGTCTTGCTTGTCATTGCAGATTAAGTCCTGTTTAATTTGTCAAAATCCAATTTCACAGTGAACCAAAAATAAAGGTTACAGTTTTATAGAAAGAATTCTCTTACAGCTGCATGACAAATTTACTTGATGAAATAACTTTCAAGTTGTGGCTAGAGTGACTGATAATACTTACATGTGCGCTGCCCGCGTTGCCAAACGTCGAGAGTCTGAAGTAAGGTTTATCAGGCGACATGAGAATCTCTAAGACTTCGCTGGTCATGTCTAATTCCTGGAAAGCGTCCTTCAAACACTCCGACTGAAAATAAACATCTTGATTAAAAGTTTTTAAGTTGTTTCTCATCCAGGCTTTTAAAAAAAATGAAGTAGGCGGTGTTTTTCCCCCCCCCCCCCCCCTCAAGATGGCGGATTTTCCAAGATGGCGGATGGATTCTTCCATTTTCTCGACTCTTTTACAAAATTGTGTCCAACGGAGCCATAACCCGTTTTACATCGCTACAATTTTGTTGGAAACAAATAAAAAGACAATATATTTGCAAAATATACTGTAAATGTATGAATAAAAAAAAGAGGCGGGCTGAAAAAGGAAGTAGGCAGGGACAAGAAACTGGTTTATTTTTTTACTTGGCCACGTTAAAGATCGAGTCTTTAACATCACTGCTGCCCCTACACCTAACACACACACACACACACACACACACAAAGCTACATGTTTTATATGTCATTGAATGAAGGGCACTTACATGAACCTTTTATTGTATTTGTGATTAGAGGTATCTCCTACCTTCATTATTATCTTATTGATGACATTGGCGCCGCAGAAGTTGAAGTCCAGTGTCTCCTCAGGTTCCAGGGTCTTGATGCTACAATCGGTCACCACTCCGTTCTCTTCCAATCTAAGATGAATCAAATTATTGATAAGAAGGGCAAAACCCAATATTGAATTGACACCACCCCTAGGCAAATTCCTTCTTATGAATAATTTGGTTGTGGTACCCACTGCTATATCAGATTTGATCCACCCAGCTGACCCTGGCACCCTCGGTGGTCGAGGGGTAAGACTTCCGCACTAGTAAGCAGGAGGTCGTGGGTTCCAGTCCCACCCGAGTAGTTTGTGAATTTGTTCTCACCATCACTTGGGACAACACTGAGTATACAGTGTATTTTAATAAAAAATATGTTGGAGAAGGGCAAAACCCAATATTGAATGTATAAACTTAAACAAAAGCTTTCCCTGAAACCGACTTTGATTGCTAGATCTCTAAAATGTCAGTCAGGAACGGAGAGAACTAACATAATATTTCGAACCCCTTAGATAATTATTCAAAAATATGCAAATAGGTAATCAGAAAGGGCAGATTCTGCAAGATCTTATACTATATGGAATTCTGTCATAACTGTCATTTTTGGTTAAGTTTACAATACATTCCTGGAATTATTCCAACCACTGTTTCACATATTGGAAATCCATCACTTGACTTCATTGCTTTGATCTGAACTATCCAAAACTGACCAATAAACAAACTAATTCCACAGAAAAAAAACTCATTTTGTGAGACCTTCCATAGTAAGAGCTTCCTAATTTGATGAATAAAGTTCATCAAAGAATGAAATTAAGAAAACTGTTTTTAAAACACACGCAAACAACCTACAGAAGAAGTAATGGTGTTCCATAGCCACCATAGCACATCTTCAAGGCAGGTGTCACTCCGGATGTACCAGTTCCAAAGATGGTCAAACATTCCTGTCACGAATAACATAAAAAGGGCAAACAAATACTTCTATTTTTACCACATTTATGAACATATTTTGAGACCATAAATCATACACCATTGGCGATGGAGTAATTGTTTCTGTTTTCCAAGAAGCTTCGGTTTGCATGCCTTTTGATGGAAATTACAATTTGGACCAAACATTGGGACCAAAATTATCAAATATAGGGTGTGCATTCATGGGTAATACGGGAACCGGTGAAAAAAACACGGGTACCCGGATACCCGCTAAAGAAACCCAACCCCAAAGTTCAAATCTCGGAAGTTGCTGTTCAGTTGTTCATGAATGTCTGCACGATAATACTACCACGTCTGTGCGTCAATACAGCAAGATACACGAGTGTACAGTGAGCTTAGCTTTACGGTGTAAACTGCAGCTTTTGCAAGCGTCATGTGCTTTGTTTTCCCATGTAGCCTGGTTTTCATGTTTTTCAATCCCCCACAAATGACATTCTTTCTTTTTAATTGTCTGTGAAGTTACTTAGTAATTTTAAAAGTTGGTTACGGGTACCAGTTCCGTAATCAGGAACTGGTTCCTGACATCAACGGTCGGGTACTCGGAGGAAGCTGGGGGGAGGGGGGGGGGGAGAACAATTGATAGGTGCAAAAGGGTTTAAGTCAAAGTTACTATCCCTGGGCATCCTTACCAGTAAGATGGTGAGATTGACCATGAAGGTAGCCGACTGTTCCTTGATGACGTACTCTTGGAAGATTCCTGACTGGATGAAAGCGTTCGCCTGAACACTCTTAGAGTCCTCGACAGTGACTTTCAGTCCATTTTCACTGGCAAAGACTGTTGCTAGCTGTTTGGAAAAATACTAATTCTTTAAAATGTCAAGAATGATGTCCTACATAAATATGGTCAGGTTCATGACCTCGTGTTTGTATGGCCGGCGGCGCCGCGCAACATGAGGTTATGAACTGTACAATGCATATTCATAACCTTGCTTGCCCAAGCGCACCTGCATAAATGCATACATAAATGACGTGCATCACCAGTCTGACTCGGGGAGTCAGGTTGGCGTATCGGTACTTTCCTCGCCTTCCACCGCTGTGACCGGGGTTCGAATCCCGCCTGGGCCAATATGTGGATTGGGTTTTTAGTCCCTGCCTGATTCCGTGGGTTTTCCACAGAATATTCCTCTGGGCTTTTCCTCCCACCTCTAAAACTGTAATTTCTTCTCATTGTCTCCTCTCTACAGGTTTCTTCAGCCTTGCGAGCTACAGTGCCTAGGGCGCTTTTGAGGAATCCTTGGTTTCATTACCAGAAATAAATAAAATAAAAATAAATAATAAGTTTTGAAATCCCATGGAGGAACGTTTTTGAGATGATATTTGTGGTAGCTGAAGACTGATCGTCGTTTCTTGGCCATGTGGATAAAGATTTTTAGATAAAGGAACGTGTTTTGGAACAGGTATGAGTTCCTCTACGACTAGGTGCCAAAAATGAGGACTTCCCCATCTTTCCTTCTGGTGAAATTCGTCTCTTAAAAATGAACTTGTCAACCGAAGTGGAAGTTCATGACAGGCAGCTGAGTATTAAGTAGTCTGGTTCTCCCACCAAAAGATTTCTCTTTCTTTAACGTACACACGTGTAGGGCACCGTGCCTGGTTATGGCCGTATCATATCTGAAAAAAATCACACTCGGGATCAGAACTGCCAGCCAATCACAGTGCACGTGTCTTGATTATTTATGCTGAATCGAGGCATGCCGCACTGTGATTGGCTGGCTATTCTGATCCCGAAAGCGATGTTTTTTTGGATATGATATACCACGGGCGGTGCCCTTCACGTGTCATGTGTGTGTACATTAAAGAAAGGGAAATTGTTTGGTCGGAGAACCAGACTACTTATACTCGGCTAGCTGCCTGTCATGAACTTCCACTTCGGTTGACAAATTAATTTTTAATAAGAGACGAATTTCACCAGAACTTCACAAGTGCGGGGAAGTCCTAACTTTGGGCAAATATTGAGAGGTACGGTTAAGTGAACCCGCATGCTGAGTATTTAATTTTGACAATGTGCATCGGTACGGCTGTTGCCTGTCAATCATTCAGTCTTGGTCAAAAGCGACAATGTAGTGAGGGCGCGATTTGCAGCATGATGCTTTCATGAACAATGGCAGGTGAATGGCAGCCGAAAGTCGTTCGAATTCAACCCAAAATTACAAGATAACTAGACCTCTGCAGGTGCAGAAATTAACGTTTTGTTGCAACTAGTATTACTATTAAGCAGTAGTAGACGGCATTGTGTGAGTATAAAGTGACAAAATAATTTCAATTTCAAATTGATTTTCGGCTCCCCTAGCAACGGGACCGTCCGGTCTATGCACAGGGCATTTGTCATTGTGTGGCTGTCTTACGGAGGTAGTCCAGTATGACAGCCACATTTATGGGGCTGGTGTTGTGAGGTGATCGTGTAGTGTAGGGCCCGGTTCCTATAACATGTATAAGGGAACCAAATCCACTTTAAAATTATTGGACCTACCAAACTAGTTGGCGACATTCTCAATAAACAGGTATGTCATGGATAGAGGGCAGGGTTTTGATTTTTTGAGGGAAATTTGGGGGTAAAATGACAATGACAGTGCGGCGACAACACGCGACCCGAAAATAAAGATGGCGATCACCGCGCGATGTTCCTTGAGCGCGCACGGCACACTGAATCGCAAGGCACAAACCGTACAGGAAAATCGGGATTTCTACCCCAACCAAGAATCTGTTCAAAATTGCAAAATGGGCGTCATAAGAATCGAGAAAAGTCTGCTTTTGATTGTAAAGGTGATTTTTAGCAATAACGAACATGTTTGACTCTAATTTGATCAAAACAAAACAGGGGCCCTACACTTCACGATCGCCTGCCGTGTAACGGTACTGTCATGACTGTACATGCTGTATTAACATGATTAAGCGTGACTTATTTACATACCTCTTTGTCCTTGAAATGCACTGCTTTTAGGACATTGGACACATTTCTGGCGTTGTCAGCCTTAGCTACAAGAATAAACTGTGAATCCTCCTCACTTTGCTGCGTTGATAAAGTCATATTTATGGCGTGAAGATTGTTCACTTAATCTCAACTTTGAAACCGCGCTCTTCTCATGGGAGCTGCCATCTTTTTTCTTTGACCAACAGAGGGCGCTATAACAGTAAGATGTGTTTGATTTGCTGATTGGTCAAAAGTTTCGGACTTTTTCCGCGCCTCTTCTTCTAGATGCATCTTGAAAATAAATTTGAACCCTTTAAAGCTGTATTCCCCGTGCTATTTTAAAGTTTCCCCTCGAAAAAAATAGATGTTTTTTTCCACTGCTTTGCCCATCGAAAAAAATCCACCAACTTTTAGTTATTTCTTCCCCGAATTCAAATGAGAGGGTTGCAGATGCCCAAACTAGGAATAAAGTAGTGCTGAATAATTTAAAATTCGTTAAGGTATGCAACCATGAAGTTTAAGCAATGCTTAAAATTTAACAAGGAAAATGAACACATAAAATAAAAAGCTTTGTAAATCATTTCATCCTTTGGCCTGACCGAACTTAATCTTACTTTCATTCTAAAATTCTGCCTTTTTTATCCCATGTTAGTCCTCTTCGGAATGCCTGAAAAGCTACAAAGTTTAAATGAAACAATACAATGAAACAAAAACAAATCAAACCTAAGACAATATATATATATTTTTTTCAAAATAACTTGATTGTCTTATTCATCTCTACATACACAAAACACACCAATATTTTTCTTTGTCACTTCAAAGTTAAATTTCAGATTCATTCCAACTTTGTGCAAGGATTAAAAAGTTTCTAACTGATTGTCTTTAGGATAAAAACCTTAAATAGATAATACAGTGCAAGTAAAAAAAAACCCACTATACACTTTTAAAATTGGCCATAGTTTTATTCTGTAGCAATATGGACAAGATATTTTTATATGTACTTTTAGAGTAACTCTTCCTGCTTCTTTTGGTGACATTTTCACTGGATTAGTTTTCATGCATGACTGCACAGGAGACAATTAAAGGGGTCGGGTGAAATCTGACTTGTGCCAACTGGTCAGGGCTGGATAAGAATGAGACAATTTAAAAGAACACAACCATTGTCGTGGTTCTGGTCATGGAATGCATAATCAGTTCAGATTTGTGGATCTTGCTTTCAAAAGTTTCAGCAGGCAAATCTGGATGACCTCCAGGAGAGGATAACTCGTGAAATTGACATTCTCAGACACGACAGGGAGGTGATTCGCCATGCTGTTGGAGGAATGATGCGCCGAGCCCTAAGACTAAGACACCGTGGAATTGCCTTTTTAATTTAATTTAAATGTTTTAAATAAACACGAAGTTTAAAAGCTAATGAAAATCCTGTTTTGTCTCTTTGTTAGACAATGGTTGTGTTCTTTTAAATTGTTTCTTTCTTATCCAGCCCTGACCAGTTGGCGCAAGTCAGATTTCACCCAACCCCTTTAATTGTCTCATGTGCAGTCATGCATGAAAATTAATCCAGTGAAAATATCATCAAAAGAAGCAGAAAGAGTTACTCTAAAAGTACATATGAAAATATCTTATCTATATTGCTACAGAATAAAAGTATGGCCAATTTTAAAAGTGTATAGTTTTTTTTGACTCGCACTGTAGTTTTTCTTATAACTGAGAATATAACCGAGGAATACACATCCATTACAAATAACTTACTACAATGTTTAGAAAATAACTTTCATAAATTAATAACTTCAAACATTCTGAAACCTATCCCATTAAATACACACAAATCATTACAGATTTTACTAAAATGCCGAAGGTAGTAGGTTTTAGAATTTGCATGCAGAAAAAAAAGCTTGACTTTTACCTTTCCATCATAAATACCTGAGACAGTTTAGGCTAACGATTCCTATTGGTCAAGAGCCCGTCACATGGGTGGTTTTAAACCACTGGTAAAACACCACATGGTGCAGTATGCACAGCACATGGCAATTTCTATAAAAGATATTTAGGACAAGGTGCCCAAAGCACATACCTTAGACATGGTCAGAGGGGTGTTTCACAAAACGAAGTAAAACTGTTGAACAAAATCGTTGGAAATTTGAGAATTTTTGAATTGATTTGACTTTTTCACCAAAAGCCTTGGGCTCAGGCCATTATCAGCGTCCAGCCGTTTTAAACGTACTTGTTTAAAATTGGCCAAGCACATATTTTTTTTTCATTTATACTGCACCATAAATACTAAAAAAATATCAGTTTTATATGTTATATTAATTATCAGATTAAACCTACAAAAAAAATCATCCCTCCTTCCTTGACGATAGCTTAATCAATGACGGTTGCAAAAACTATTATTTTTTGGTACTTGATTTCTTCCTTATCAAGAATCCTGTGGAGAGATAAGAGAAAGAGAAAGAGAAAGAGAAGAGTTTATTTGCAAAACGTGATATATCCATTTGAAGAAAAAAGAAAAGCCTTTGCACTTTTATGAAACTTTAAAGAATTAAAACAATATAACAGCTGTTTCTAATTGAGTGGTCGGGCACAACCCGATCACTCTCTATTATTGTTACGATTAATATTTCCTTTTTTTCCGTACAGCACGTTTCTGCGGGTTTTCTCCTAAACGGTTTATGATATGAACTTGTAACTTTCAATATATATCGACTCTCATCCTAAGTGGTGCATATTACTCTGACGTCATTATGACGTCATCGGGTGTCAAATTACAAGCGATTTTCGTTAAAAAAATGACGATCTTCCGTCACCTATAACTCTTGAACAAAATTATCAATTATGTTCCAACCTTGTAACCAGATAGACCATTAATTGATTAACATTTTATGTCTGGTACGTGAACTCGCTTGACCTTGTCTTCTGGTTCTACCGGAAGGTCAAAGTTAGGTGAATTCAAATTGTAGACATTAGCCTGAAAGCAAAACAAAGCACAGTTTCTTCCGAACGGTTTACCGTCTGATCATAAAACCTAGTGTGAACTTGTACCATGTTACGAAAATGTTATAAATTTTGTTACGTCATCATGACGTCATCAGGTATCAAATTACAAGCGATTTGATGGCACGATTTGACAAAATAGTTTGACCTATATCTCTTGAACTAAATTGAGTATCATGTTCATTTTTTTGTGAGAATGTAGACTATGCCGTGAGCAACATTTCTTATTCCCGGGCACAAAACTGCTTGACCTTCAGTTCCGAAGTTACCGAAAGCGCAATCAAAATTGAAGTGAAATAGAAATTGAATTTAACTCTAAAATGGAAGCATTTTACTACAGACAAATACATTATGGAAGTGTTAAGTAAGGAATGCCAAACACAAAAACATAGTTTTGACGTCATCCCACAAAAGGGCGCCCTTTAGAGGCACATCAATAACAGTTTAATCTTTTGAAATGTTAAAACCCTCAATCAAATTTTTATGAAATAGCCCCTATATATCCCGTGAGCAACTGCAAATGAATTTGCAAGGTTTCATAATCATGACGTCATCAGACCGGAAGTTACTGTAGGGAGTATTCAACAATGATCATTTTATTTTTAATTGAAATCCATCATATGATCCCTTTCTCATGACTTTGTTTTTTGTCCAAGAATGACATCTGTTACACTTAATATTGACCTTTTGCTTCCAAATACTGTGACGCCATCAAACCGGGAGTTGGATGTTATTATTACATTCACTTAATTTCCATATTTCCATGCATTATTTTTACTTAATGATAAACAAGTGTCCTCCCTTCCCTGTTTTGACTGATGACGTCATCAAACCGGAAATAACTTGCACGTGTACCTAAATGATTACTGAAATTTATCATACCCTAAAAAGACGCATTCTTTTTGTATAAAATAATTGGTACTGGAAATGTTAAAATTCTTGATCTTTTTTTCTGACATAAACATATTCATAACTTAACTGGATAATGTCTAATGAAATAGTTGTCTACCCGACCACTCTGCGTTTGTAACAACAAACGCGAACCTCTAGTATTGTGTTTTGTTTTAGAATCCCCATAAATTATGTTTTATCTACATAAAAGCCATCTAAATTGACTTTGGACAGCAAGGAGAGAGTACGATTCTAAAAGGGAACAAAATGGCATATATCGCTTCAAATGCACTGTATAATATGGACTTTAAAACATCTTTAACATGACTTGATGACCAGATCATCTTAAATAAGTAAAATAACCCATTTAAAAAAAAACGTTGTCATTGTTTTTCTTCTTTTTCCGGTGAGTACATCCCATAACGCCATAATATTGCCATAATGTAAAAATATATGACACACATGATTTGGCAATTCTTCAAAATCTCGGGGGGGGGGGTTAAAAAAAACTCTGTATTTGTAACCTTTGTACATGGAAATATTCTAAATTTTAGCCTTATAATATGGAATTTTACTGAAGCTGAAAATGGGTACAGCATATTGAAACATATAGTCCCCCAAGTCAACAGGGCCGCAACTCTCCTGAAGCCGAACCTGAGATGAGGCTAAGGTTTCATAAACCTCCTTGAATCAAAGGAAATAGAAGACTGTGTCCGAGTTACTTGGCTACGGCTTAAAATTACACACGAGTCTATGGGAAGTGGCTGCAGCGGCTACAATAGACTGTGTGCAATTTCAAGCCGTAGTCAAGTAATTCGGACACGGTCTAACCGATAACCCCATGCCTTGAGTTCCCAGGGGGAGTAAGCACACTTAATGGATCAATAGCAAAGGAATGAGACTAACCTTTAACCCCATGCCTTGTGTTTCCAGGGGGAGTAAGCACACTTAATGGATCAATAGCAATGGAATGAGACTAACCTTTAACCCCATGCCTTGTGTTTCCAGGGGGAGTAAGCACACTTAATGGATCAATAGCAATGGAATGAGACTAACCTTTAACCCCATGCCTTGTGTTTCCAGGGGGAATAAGCACACTTAATGGATCAATAGCAATGGAATGAGACTAACCTTTAACCCCATGCCTTGTGTTTCCAGGGGGAGTAAGCACACTGTGATGGAACCCGTGATGCAGACGAAGAAATAGATAAGAATTGCGTCCACAGGGGAACGTTTGATGAGACTCTGGAACAAGAAACAATTACACTCAATCAAACATTACGAAACTCAACTACAAATCAAAACAACAGATCAACTAAATTATTCGGAAGATTAGAACTAAGTGGGGGGAGGGGTGGGGAAGCAAACTGAAACATTTTACTAAAAGGTTCATTCTTCCTACTGTTAAAATTTGAAAAAGTGTTCTGCTGCTGTTTATAAGTGTGGGGCAATCTCTTGTTTTTTTTTAAAATTTTTAAACTAAATTTACTTTGATCTCAAAGTCATGATTATATATTACCAACCTCTGCCACGAAAGGTGTGAGGGCGCCAGCCATCTTCGCAAAGAACTGCCCCGTCGCAAGCGCAATGCCCCTTGTAGATGTCGGATAGGCTTCCATAGTATACAGGAACAATCCACCATACGTCCCCATGGTTAGTGCACGGGATAGAAAGATGAAAACTAGTGGTGGAATCCTAAAAACAAAACAAAATAAAACCATCAGATCGCGCCGGATGACGTGTATACCTGTAAAGGTTTTGCAATATTCAGAATGGATGATGGATAAACACGCAGCGTGGAAGGCCGCAAATATCTGTCAGCGACCCGCTCACAGCGAGCGGGGCCGGAAATATGAATATGCTGCCCGAGGGTGATGGCTTCAACCCGTCTGGTTTGCGGTCGAGTGAAAAGTAATCCCGCACCTCGTTCCATTCTTGTCAAAATTAAACTGGTTAACTTAGCATTGAGAGATTGTTCTGGGAAAATAACCTTGTTTCTTTGTACCCACCAACAGCTTTGACAAAGGAGTTTGGAAAAAACACAATTGAAAAAAAAAATGAGACCAGTTTTGCTTCCCAAAAAGTAAGAACACACACCCCCCCACACACCCACACATAAAAAATGGTTAATTTTTTCACCGAGTGGGAGCGTTGTAATGGAGGACTTGTACAAACAGACGTGAATGCAAGATTGACGTGAAACTGCTAAATTGTTTTAATTGATTTGCATAAATATAGTGCCTTTAAACACTCCCTTCTTTGTTTTACTAATTAACCAATTAGCACCTGTACTACATTGTATTACATTGTATTTATTCCCTTAAGAAGCCATAAAACCATAGAGTGCTAGGGTGGATTAGTGGGTTAAAGCCAGAGTCCATCATTTGCAGCTATCCAAAAAGTAACTGGCGTAATTATTGTTGAAAAACATGCTTGGTTGAAAGATATAAGGGGACTAAACTCCCTGTGAAATTATTCTTTCTGGCAAGCTGTCATTTTGAAGAAATCAACAAAAGAAGGCCTTTCCAACAGTGCTTCTTAAGAAGCACCGTAGGAAATTTAAATTAGTAGTTCGTTTTGTTATTCGGCGAAGCGCGTGCAAGCATTGGCACAATGCACACGAGTGCGTCGGATCAGTGCGCGACGTCGCGTAGCTGCAATCGGCTCAGTGAGAACATGTCTCGGACGTTGAATTCAGGACCAATTCAAAACATGATTCAGCAACTTTTGATTTGAAATCGAGATCCTAGAATGTCATTTTTCTCGAAATATACAGCTAAAGCTACGCTGAAACTTCTTCAGGTTAGTTGTTCAGCACCCTTCTTTAGATATTGAGCGCTTTTGTTGCTTCAAACGAACAAAATGCACAAATGATGGAGTATACCTTGAAATACAGAAATTCACAACTTACTGGCCTAGTGTTACAATTATGCACAGCATGAATGAAGCAGCTAGTAGGAGTGATATGCTCATGCCTCCCTTACGGCCGAAGGTGTAAACGAGAACCACAATACATGGTGCAGCTGGATAAAAAAAGGAAGTTAGATAAGACTTAGGAATCAATGATGTTCCAATTTCTTTTTAGTTACTACCTGAGGCCCCCCCAAAAAAGTTTCCGGTTTCTGGTATGCGCGCGCGTCGCTGTAGCCATGCACGTCGGCAAAATAAAAAAGTTTTTTTTTTTCAATGTAAGATGATGTCTCCAAACCGCCAAACTAACTGGTTTGACTTGAATCCTGCTGCTGCACAATTTAAACGTGTTTTTAGATGGGGTTACGATCGAGTATAAGCTTTATGTGGCCTCTGTGGACTCCCATATATTTTGCACTAATTTTAGTCAGGCACCATTTGATTTTTTGACATGATTTGAAATGGGGAACCGCCAACATATAGGGCGGGAAAGTTCAGTTGGTAGAGCACCGGAACGGCAATTTGGAGGTCACAGGTTCGAGTCAATTTCTTTGTTCAACTTTTAAAAATGATTTAAAGACATTCATCAATCTGACGTGTGTTATTGTTGAAAACTAAAGTTCTAAATGAAACCAAAAACAAACAAAAAACAAAAATAGGGGAGAAAAAGATGAAAATTCACACAACTTGAAGTAAAGAAATTTTAAAAACCAACAGGGAAAATTAAATTAGAAATAAATTGAAAAATAAATAAATCCATACCCATGAAATCCCCAATGGAGGCAACTACTGAATCAACGTATTCAGAGTTTGAGACGATGACCTCACACTCGACTGGTTCCTTGTCTTCTTCTGCACAAGTTGGAGCAGTCATTCGAGGATGTGGGTGATCCGGCTATTTTTAAAAAACGTTAATACTTACTACAAAAATTCCTCCCATGTAATCATAATCTGGCAAGTTGATTTTGAATTTTCTTTTAACGTTAATTTCAAAAGTGCAAGGCTTTTTATTTTCAATTTTATTTAAAAACCCCAGAAAATCACGAAATCGCATGTCATTACCAAAATATGTTTGCGTTTGAGAAGGATCATGTCAGGGTCGAAATCTTTTTCGAAAAGGACCTGTAACGTTTTTGATTGGTATATTTCCTGTCAATCTTGTCAGTATGCAGTTTGCAGCAGTTTTATTCACTTTTTCTGTTTCAAATAATCTTATTTTTTTCCCTTAAAAAACAAAAACACTTCACATCAAAGTTCATTACCATTTTATTTCTTACCAAATAAAATCTTGTCTTGAAAACAAAACCTTTTCTAATAAAATTTCATTACCAATATATCTTCAGTAGCAACTCGTAAAACAATCTCAGGTTTGGCTTTAATGGCACCCTCTGCTATTGGGTCAGGTGGGATGAAGAGCGTAGAGTTTGGATCGATATCCAGATTCAACGATTCGTTGCCGGCCGTGGGCGGGAGCGGGGAGGTAATACGAATCAGTCGGCCGCTTGATAACGCGATGCCCAGGTAGCAGAAATACACACAGAACCTACAACATTGTCAAACAAGTAAGAAAAACAACTTATGAGACGTATTAAGTACGTTAGTTAATAGTTACAATGGTAAGTTAAACAGCACTTCTTATAAGTGAATAAACGTGTACTTGGGAGGTGTTAAACACTCTGTTTAAAACTAGTTGGAGTCTGGATGCTGAGGGTAATTATCAGCATTCCAGACAGAGTGTTTAATGCCGACCAAGCGCATATATTTATCCCCATTCATATACACGTTTTGAGTCAACAAATTAAAACTTTTCGGTCCAAAATTTAAAAAAAATAAAACAGTATAAAAACAATTATAAATTTTCAATGATTTCAATCAAAACACCCCTCTAGCTATACAATGGTAAAGCCCTCTGGGTTGACCCTGCTCATCAGACCCATGAAAGAAAAAATCTTTAAAACCATCACTTAGGGTCGGTTTCTTGCTTGTTGTACATTTCGCCTATTAAGCCAACTTTTCAATGAAAAGAAAAATGACAAAGAAAAGATGATTTTTTTTGTGAAACAGCTCTCAAGCTCAAGTTGTCTAATAGAGAAGTAAAACATTTTATCACTAGTTAACCAACACAGCATTGCATCAACAATGCACACTGCTGTTAATATTTAGCCCTACGGATAGACTTTGCCTCCCCCCCTCCGATTAGTACCCCTGATTGTCGTGCCAAGATTGACTTATGGAGCTGTCTTGATTTCCTTACCATATGATCCACAGCATCAGAGTCTGTCGACTTAGTTCGGGGCTCAAAAGCTGAAAAACTGAGCTTCTCTCCTCCTGAAAAATGTTACCAAAATTGTATTAAACTATAAAAAAAAAGTTACATGCCTTAAGGTAAAAACTGGTAAGTCTTGATAAATAAGTGAGAGGTTTTCGGTAACACCATGTGGAACTATTTCTTTTGTGAGTATGTGTGGTTCTAAAGAGAACCTGTTGGATTAACTCGACGTTTCGAACAGTATGCTCTTTCTTGATAACTGAATAGATTTAAAACTAGGAACTATAGATCTAAATAAACAGAGATGCTACTTACCAACAAAGAGGGTATTAAAGATGGAATAAATTTTGTATTCCGCTAATTTTTTTTCTCCATTTTTCTGTCAAAATTTCAGGGGAAAAAATCTGAAAATGAAGTCCTACTAGTTCCATTCCTCCCAGTTTCAGTCCTGATATGTACTTAGACACTTAAAGGTATAGTCCATCATTTCTAATTTGTGCATTTTGTTCGTTTGAAGCAACGAACATGCTCAAAATCTAAGGAAGGGTGCTGAATAACTAAAAAACTTTCAGCTCAGCTTCAGCAGTATATTTTGAGAAAAACAGCATTCTAGGATCTCGATTTCAAATTGCTGAATCATGTTTTGAATTGGGCCTGAATTCAGCGTCCGAGACACGTTCTCACTGAGCTGATTGCATTTACACGATGAGGCGCACTGATCCGACGAATTATAGCAACCACGTGCGTGTGCGTCGTGTCAACGCTTGTCGTGTCAATGCTTCGCCGAAAAAAACCCAACAAACTACTAACGGAAATTTCCAACGGTGCGCCGCCTTCTTTTGTTGATTTCCTCAAAATGACAGCATGCCAGAAAGAATAACTTCACAGGGAGTTTAGTCCCCTATCTTTCAACCAATTATGTTTCTCAACAATAATTACCGGTAGTCAGTTACTTTTTGGATAGCTGCAAATGATGGACTGTAGCTTTAACTGCTCCATTTCCAATTTCTCCTCCACAGCAAGTTTCCACCCCAATTGTGACCCCATTTGTCACCCTACGCATCGCTCTATCTGCCAAATGCCTGATCCTAGATTCCTAATGTTTAAATCCTCTCTAAACCCTTTGTCACCCCATGTATCATCCTGTGTATCACTCTTTCTACAACTCACCTTATCACGGATAGTAGCCTGTATTAATTTGCCCTCGGGTAATTCTTTGTTGTTTCCAGCCGCGATTTTCTTCATGGTTTCAACGGCTGATTTTAGGCTGCCCGTCAGAGCATAATACCGCGGAGATTCCGGGAAAATCTGTTACAGTAATGATACCACATTGAAATAGCTCCATCAATTGGCTTGTGACTGACTTATGATTGACTTGTGACTGACGTGTGACTGACTTTTGATTGACTTGTGACTGAACTGACTTAAGACCATTGAGCTATATTAAATTACTAGAGCGCTGACTCTTGTACAAAGTGATGCCTGCTGGGCGCATCCATGTTTGTGCACAAACCTATGGAAAAGTCAAAATTTTGTGCGGCTTTTGTACGGCTATTTGCATATCTGCGTTTGTATTCATGAATTCAAAATGTCTGTGCCCAGGACGCGAATCTTTTTTTCCCAAAAGACATCCGCTTTCCATCTTCTGATTGGTCTATTACATGCATATCTAATGCCTTGTTCTCCATAACACAAACATACGATAGGCTTTACGTCTGGTAAAAAATGTTCCTTCATCACTTTACTTATTTAAAAGGTAAAATGAGAAGAAGTGAAAAACGCTCACTGAGATTCAAACTCGGATCACCTGATTAGAAGTCAGTACTTCTTCCAACCAGTCCACGAATCAGCTGCCAATTGTCGTTGATTTAAACACTATTATTCCTTGTTATATAACTTATTCTCTAATTTCCCTGGACATCATGAATATGCATAATGCAGTGAGAGCGCCCTCTTTTGATATTGTCCGATCTCGTTTGTGAAAAGAAATTTCGTGCCAAGGACAGCTTCAAAGCGTCTCCGCGGGCAAGAATGAGGAGTTAGTGCTCCAGTAATTTAATATAGCTCTATGCTTAAGACCGACTTGTGACTGATATGTTATTGTATGATTGACTTAAGATTGACTTGTGACTGACATGTGACTGATATGACTGAATTATGATCGAATAATTATTTATCTGTAATTAACTTATTGTGATTTGACTTGTGATTGACTTATGATTGACTCGTGACTGACTTGTGATTGACTTGTGACTGACTTGTGACTGTCTAATGATTGACTTGTGACTGACTTGTGACTGACTTGTGATTGACTTGTGACTGACGTGTGATTGATCAATGATTGAGTTGTGATATGGACTTACTTGTGACTGACTTGTGGCTGACTTGTGGCTGACTTGTGACTGACTTGTGACTGACTTGTGATTGACTTGTGACTGACTTGTGATTGGCTGGATCACAACCCTACATCTCTTACCCAGGCCGCAACCATGACTGGTAGGATAGGCATAGCAGCAAACAGACACTGAAATCGCCAGCCCATGACTGGAAGGACAAGATATCCCAACGTAGCAACGTACACACTGCCGATACCAAAGAAAAGCTGAAAGAAATCACAGGATCAAATGGTCATTAAGGAAACTGTTTTTGTCTGGTTAAGAAACCTAGTATCAGGCAAGCAACTGGAAAGTAACAAAAAATAGGAAATTTCAAGCCTTTATGCAGTTTTTTCAATTATTAATGGCATCAGTGGAGAAAATTTAAAAAAAATGTTCAGTTGTAATTAAATTTATTTTAATTTCTTCTGGGAAATATTTCTTCAATGTGAATGGGCATTAGAATCCTTAGAACTTTATTTAAAAGCAATGTCACTGATGAAGATAAAAGGAAGAATTGAACATTTAATGCTTAAACACTTCTATGATTACAGGCTGTTTCATACTCAGCACGAATCAAATGCAACTGCCAATTTTTTTTCATCAACACTATTATTTGTGATGTGAAAACCCAACGGTGGAATACAGGAGCGATTTTGCCATTAACGCTTTGTGGTGTGATGTTCGCTTCACATTTTCCATTAGCCGTAAATCGAAGGAGGATCATGAAAGGTAATCCAATTTTAGATTTTAATTGGTTCAATGAAAGTAATTCACTTTTTTGTCAATCTAGAACATTAAAAAACAAATAAAACACTAAATGGTTGAACAGCTAAATGATTTCAGTTAATTTTATTGCATTTAATACAAAAGCACTTTACTAAAAAGCACTTTTATAAATTTTAGAAGTTAAGTGATATTGCCAATGGCAAGAAGAACACATTGTCTGACAATATTTCGCTTTGGCAATGTGCCAATTGTTTCAAGGCTGCATTACATGCATAATATTGGTTCACTGACCTGACTCCATCACGACAACTCTACATGCATAACCAGCAACATTATGCTTGCCACAGGTCATTTCGTTTAACGATCCCAAAACAAAAAGCCTCCATGTTAACTCACGCCCCAACAGACAGACGATCAGTTTACGAGGAATAAACTGACTAAAAATACCACAACATTTTCAAGGAATATCTTGTACGACAGAATTTGCATCAGGGTATAGAAATTTAGGGTCCAAAGTGCGACTTTTTCCCTGCCCATGTTACCACGGTGCTTTGTAATTCACCATTCAAATCTGAATCTCATTAATAATGACTTCAAAACAATTTTTGTTTGTGTAGGTACCAGTAGTTTGCTATTCATAATTACTCTAAATGGGTGACTGTATTAAGGAGTGCATCAGAATTATAAAATCTAAGATGTCAGAATGGAACAGAGGCATGAAAAAATGTGGACCCCAAATTTATAGTAGGACTCACCAGAGAGAACAAATTGTTGTGTTTTTTTGCAAGTTTTAAAATTTTGCACATCATAATACTGTTGTATTTTTTTCCTAATCACTGTTTTTTCTTCTTCCGTGCTGTCTGGGTCTACCTTACAACCAAATTCACGAGCTTTCACAGTTGGGACTCAAACCCACGTCCTCCTGCTTATGACTGCAGGAAAGCCATACAATATACAAGTCGATGCAACAGTTCTGCAGTCACTGAGCCGTTATAACCATATTTTGAAATAAAACCTACATTTAAGGTTTTTTTTAGACCTACACGTCCCTTTGTTTAAAATAAAGAAAAAGACATAAAATTCAGCTGTGGAAAAGTTTACCTTGGACTGTCTACCACGAGCTTTACATTTTATGTTTATGATGTCTATTCCACAATTGCTGGTACTGACCATAACAATATTGACGATTAGAGCGTGCAATTCTCGCCAGCCCACGTTCACGTTTTATGTGAATGCCTAGTTTTGGTACCATGAACCCTCCTATGCAAACATGCATTCTGAGCCATGCTGTTACTTGGGTCAATATTGGTCGAGTGACCATTGGTGTGTTAATATACCAGGGGAAGTGGAAGGAATATTTGACTGTTTGTGACCTTTTGAACAGCGGGGGTGTAACACTGATGTCTAGTCACAGACTCCCGTGTTTGAATTTACCCAATTGTTATCTGCGTGATCCATTGAACGGAAGTTAAGATCAACATTTTTATTTATATAATAGTCATCAATTCGCAATAATTATTTTCAATATGTTGTAAATTGCAATGCTTTCTTTTCTTTCGAAATTCTCATTTCTTCTTGTTCATTGGATGAGCCCAGTCAGGATACACTGCAAAAAATAGGACATTGCACACGTTGTAGATTCTATACACAGTGCCCAGATGTGCTGTGGTAAAGTCACCGGTATTTGAGATCAAATCGCACACTATATTTGGAAACAGCTCCTTCCAATATTAGTCAGATCCTTGTTTGACTATTGGCAAGTATTAAGTTAACCCTTTTCAACAAAAACGAGTTTTCAGAAGGACAAATTCATTATATTCACAGCAAGCTTTTCACCAAAATGCAGACATTCAACTGTAATTTTTGTATGAATATGATTCATTTAATAAAAGTTGCTCTCTGGATGCTGTGCTATTTTTTGTTTTCACCTATTTTTTTTTTAAATTGCTACTTTTCCAGTAATACAAAATATATTCACTTTTGAATGAGACACCAAACGAGAAAAATCCACCATGTTTAATTATGGATCACATGTATTTACTTTACAAATATCTATTTGTTTTTTTTTAGTTGACAATCATTCAGATGGATTTTTTGGTGTTGGAGGCATCCAATCAATTCCAAACAAAACCCATTTTCCACTTGAAGATGCCCAAAAATAGAAGAAATAAAGTAGATTTTTGAAAAAAACCCAAACATATTGAAACATTCCAAAGAAAAAAAAAAATCTTATAAGGCCAAAAAAAAATAATAAATATTCGGTCTCTGGTCAGACCAAAATTCCGGAATTGACGCGGCCAAGCGGCTTTTTTTTTTTTTTTCAAGCTTGGATTGTACAGACAAGGTGGGTACTATTTTGCTTTTTTTGTGTCCTCAGGTACATTGGTGTCCTCCATAATTTGCCTTGGTGCTTTCAATCATTTGCCTTGGTGCAATTTCCCATTCCTTGGTGCTCTTTGGAAAAAAAATTGAGGAGGTGTGGAAATAGAGGGCGCTGTTGGAGCTACCGCGGAACATTTTGGAGAGAAAAAAAGATCGACGCACATGATTAAAATCAACATGCGCACTGACCAGAGACCGACTTATTTTTTTTCTGGCCTAATGGACAGTTTGTTAGCTGTTTCGGTGTACACACCGAAACAGCTCTTGTTTCTGTTATTTTTTTTTTTCTCTTTTATTTTTCAGACTTTTTTCTCATAGGATAACACGTGTTTTCGTTCTACAAGTCACTTTTGGCTTTTTTTCAAATCCGATCGACTTCAAACCTGGCACACACTTAGACCATCATCTGAAGATGTGTGCCGAAACTTTTCGTCATGCTGACGTCATCACGTGATTTATTATAGAATTTTGAATATTTAATTTTTCCCATAGACTTTGTACACAGAGATTTTTAAAAAAATGTCAAATTTTCAGATGGCATTTTCGACTCTTTGCCAGTAATTCATTTACACCAATCTTTGTCCAAGCAAAGACTCTAATTCAAACAACATTGTGTAATGATGACATCATGATGACGTCATCCGGTGTTTATTTATAGGCAATTAAATTGTGACAATTTTAATATTTAAAAATGCATAAGAAATCAACCGTAGGCGTCCGCAGCATTCTGTTGCCGGCAAATGGTAGAGTAGGTTAAGGTCTTTATTTCATTCAGTGTGCGTGAAATCACGTGACCCTTGCTTCCGGTCGAAAAAGGCCCAAACCGGAAGTGGCTTATTATTTGAAAGTGGTAATAGATATGAACTTGCTTTTAACGGTGTTAGTCTCTTGGCTGATAGTCTTCTTTAAATCAACTACCGATGACGTCATGCAATCTTCGAGCGCCTCTAGCGACAGGTTGAAAATTTGCAAAAATGTATTTTGAATAGATGTCTGTGGCGAAGTTTGTCGGAATCGCCTAAATATTGGTGTATATGATGACCTTGACCCACTTAAGACGTGTGCGAAGTTTTAGGTGTATGACGTCATCAGACCGGAAGTTATAATGAAAAGACTCTTTTTCCATAGAAAATTCCTGAAAAATCAACCATGGCAGTTTTTATATTAGTTTTTACTTTAATTGTCTATTTAAGGGTAGGTCTAAAATATTTCAAAGCTTCGAGGCAATAAGCTAACTGCATGACCTGCGCTCGCTTAAAACTTCAGGTTGACAATAACTCTGCTTTGTACATGTACATGCACGTACGTTGTACATATCGTATGTCAGTCAGCCCGCGCGTAGCGCACGTGTTGCTGAGGTCAAATCCTGTCGACAGTGACCGTTTTAGCCGATTTCCGGCTAACTTTGACAAATGGTCGAAACAGCTCAGTGTTTGTCCACAAACACATTTCTAGTTTGCTTTTGTTGTTGTTTTTGTTCACCAGCCGCCACCGGAGGGCTCCGGCAGTGCGTTGTTGGCGCGTTGGGCCACAGGTGGACTGACCTGGTTTTGGGTGGGTCTGGCTAGCGTGTGCTCCGGAAATAGGTTCTACAAATAGGTTGTTTTAATGGGGTTCTTTTGTTCACTTACAGGTACAGTAGGGCTTGGCTGGATTCCAGGGTTGGGTAAATTTGTAACATTGTAGTACAATTTGTGAAGCTGTGCATGTCTATGATGGAAATCAATCAGTTGCAGTTCTGGTAGCGGTGGGGCAGGTTGACCACAGAGTCCGTTTGGGAAAATAAATTAGATCTTCCTACAGAGTTAGAAATCCCATCTTTTCTTGTGTTTCACTTCGTAAAAAAGGGCGCTCTTAACAAATTATTGGGGGTAAGCACGTTGAAAAAAAGGGCATTTGAATGGAAAAAGGCAGTCTTTACAAAATATTGGCGGGGGAAAAACCCTTCCCCCCCCCCCAAACTCTAATCTGTCAGATTCATTTTTTTTTAAATCAAGAAAAAAATGTATTCATGCAATTTCATTATTCTAGTGATGGATTTTCAACCTGTTCTTACCACTTGTCCAAGAACGAAGAGAGCTCTGAAACTGGACGGTGTGATCTCACCGAGGTACAGCATAAAGGAAGACTGGACTCCGACAACAAAAATGCCGGCTATCAACCGCAGAATTAAAACCCAGACGTAGTTGGGGGCGATGGACACGATTGCCGAGTAGAAGAACATTAGACAGGTGATAAGAATCAACCCCTGAAAATGTGGACAATTGAAAGAAAAATAGTATTTTTAATTTGAAAAAATAGTGTTGCATCCTTTGAATTTTCCCCAATTTTCTTCATGCATTTTTGCGGAACCTCTTTGTTGACGAGCTTCATAATCATTCAGTTCAATATTGGCACCACACATATATAACCGAGAAATGAAAACCAACAAACAATTTTAGTATGACATTTAGTCCACAACTTTGAAGAAAAGATGATGGTTTCGAAATTAGGTACAAAAATTGAGCAGCGGTTTGGTTAACTTTGCGAATCTGAACAAATCTAAGAAATTCTCAGAAATGTGGGAATTTCTGTAGAGTTGAAATACTGTGATAAACCCATAGAGCTATATTAAATTACTAGAGTGCTAACTCCTCATTCTGCGTGCGGAGCCACTCTGGGTGCAGACATTTTGAATTCATGTGCGTGTTTGTAGAACAATGAAATTAGATGGATTGAATTTTGAAAGTAAAATCAACATGCAACGCGCAAGTAGAACATGCGCAAACAACTTAAGTGCGTCATTGACGATAAAAAAAAAACTCATTTGCTGCGTTTCGGTTTTGGGCGTATTGGCTTCGATAATGCACCGGTATGGAACACAAACGCAGATACGCAAATATAGCCATATTTGTGCACAAACATGGATGCACCCAGCAGGCATTACTTTGTATATGAAGTTTGCGCTCTAGTAATTTAATATAGCTCTATGGATAAACCATTATCTCCCATCACACATCCAACTACGTGTATATGTTTGTCAAGGCGCTAGGGGAGAAAATCATGGTGTGTTATGTTGGGAAACTTTAAAATTACAGGCTCAAAATAATGCAGTAATCATATCAGGCCGGGAGCTGGGAACTCTCGTACAGAACAGAGGAAAAAAAGAGAGAAAAACAAACATTTCAAGAATTCAAGCAAAAACGTTTAACTGGTGAAAACCAATTGATGGGGGGGGGGGGGGCTTAATGGGTTAGGGCGATTATGTATTGTAAAAAATTTAAAATTACAACCCCTACCCACTAAGCTCATAAATGTCAAGATAATCAAATAATAATTGAAATAATACCAGAGCTCATTTATTCTGTATTGACATCATAATCTTTGGGGAATTTAATCCAAGTAATTAATTGTTAAATTTCCAATGCAAAGTGTTGCATATTCTAGCCGCATGAGTCATATGCAAGGGTACGCATGGCGGAAATTTTTGCACACATATGTCGGACATTAATTAAGGCTGTGATTGGTCCAAAATATGCCAGGGCGGAGCTTGGTGAATGGGTCTATTGATAACTGGCTTACCGGTCTCCTTCCATAGGTATCCATGAGCTTACTGATAGGATATGTGCCCAGTAGCTCACCGACAAACAACATCTGGCATGGAAAAACAGACAATTGAAAAAATAAGTTGCTTGAATCAATTGAAAATCAGAGTGTCAAAATATTAAATCTCCTATCTACACAAGAAAAAGACCAAATTACAGTGTAAAATAAATTACTGATATGAATGGTATGTGGATGTAGCAGATGATAGATTGTGAATAATTATGCAAAAAACGGCCAAGTCACAGGAGTAAATTTTCAGGCGCAACCAAAATAACAAAGAACTTGATTGTTTGTTCATGTATATTATTATTGTACTGATATTTGTGGTCATTGTTTTAATTGTATGGTATTTTAATTGAGTCATTTCTATGCGAGTCCAACATGACAAATCCATGTGATTGGGTTTTTTTTTTCAATCATTGGCTAAATAAATCAATCTTAATCTTAATGGGAAAAAAACCCAGAAATCTTTCAAAGAACATTCATAGCAACCTGACTTTTTCTTTTTTTCTTTTAGATTTCCTGGAATGGGGAGCTGTAAATCACCTCATGTGATATGACCCTTATAGAGTAAACAGTGCAAACAAAGCCCAAGTTTGCTTTTGTTTCGTTATATTTTTTTCCGTTTTTTTTCCTTTCAATTTTAAGGCTATATATGTCACGGTAGTAAAACAATGTCAACTTTTTTTTAGCAACAATCAACTTCTAAATCATGAATTAGATGGAAAATAAATACTTAGAAAGAAAGAAAGAATACTCACTGTGGAGATTAGTGCAACTTTGTCATCGCTAAGTTTGAGAGTACATCTCAAGATTTCATTAATTGTGGTAGACAGGAGAATCTGAGCAAAGACTGCCAGCTGTGGAATCAAAAGAAGAGAAAAAATTAGTGACCGAAAATTCTTGCAAGCAGTAAAGCTACAGTCCATCATTTGCAGCTATCCAAAAAAGTAACTGACTTATTATAGTTATTGTTGAAAAGCATACTTAGTTGAAAGATAGCAAGGGGACTAAACTCTCTGTGAAATTATTCTTTCTGGCATGCTGTTTTAAGAAAACAGTGAAAGAAGGCCTTTCCAGCGATGCGTCTAAAGACGCATCGTTGGAAATTTCCGTTTTAAGTTCGTTTTTTTAATACGGTGAAGCGCGTGTAACGGTTGACAAGACACACACTTACACACGTGCGCAGTTGCTATAATTCATCGGTTCAGTGCGCGACATCGCGTAGCTGCAATCGCCTCATGTGAGAACGTGTCTCGGACACTGAATTCAGGCCAAATTCAAACGTGACTCAGCAACTTTCGATTTGAAATCAAGATCCTAGAATCTTGTTTTCTCGGAATAAACAGCATTCACTGAGCTAAAACTCAGGCAGGGTTAGTTGTTAAGCACCCTTCTTTGAATTTTCAGCAATTTTGTTGCTTCAAACATACATAATGCACAAATTACAAATGATGGACTGTACCTTTAAACATTAATTCAAAATGTAATTTGTAATACGAACACACTGTTTTACGTATAGTTGTCCTGAACAAGGCTAAAATGCTCCATTAAATTGAGTATTCTTTAACACACCATTGCTGTAATTAGCCAAACATTCTCAATTTCATCTGAAATTCCCGATCATTTTCCAAAGTGTTTCTGACTGAACATCTCTTTTTAATGAAAAGTTTGAATACAATATCCCTTTAATTCTCCAAATGAGTGCATACAAATACTCTGTCGGTATCAACATATGGCTTCATTTCAGAAGCACATGGTCATCACGATACGCATGACTAATAGCATTGACATTATAATGAATTAGCTGAGAAACTTATTAATTTTGTTTTAATTTTTACAACCAAAAAATATTTAAGGGAGGAATGAAGAACATATGAAAATCTCATCTTCAAAGTTTTAACTCAGTTATTTATATTTTGTTTACTTTTACTTTGTAGACTTCAGAAATTTATGAAGGCGTTTCAAGTTTTTTGGTTTTTTATTTTGATGGAATCTTTTGAGGGATTTTCTGGAAAAAAATTCTACAGAGTCATGTTCTGCAAAATAATTCACAGGTTTGTTCTGATCCTTTCGAAGGGGAATGACTTGGCAGACAGCTCCACAAACCTTGGTCTCCCAAGAAAACAAAAATGAAAAAAACCCCAGTGTTTTAGTGGAGATAGGATAGATCATATGTCCATCACATAACATCACAAGTCCATCACATAACATCACAAGTCCATCACAAGTCCATCACAAGTCCATCACAAGTCCATCACAAGTCCATCACAAATCATCCAGTTCCAAGTTTGAAATTAACTGTAACAAATTTGCATTCCTTGTTATTGTTCCTCCCCTGTTTCTTGTGACTGCTGGACTTGGCCACTTTCATAGAGTTGCTTAAGCACAAACTTGCTTAAGCACAAAAAACATAGTTTCTTGTCTGGCCTTTAAAACAAAAATGAAGGAAGCAGGCGCTTTTTTTTCTTCAATTTTGCTGACACAAATTGTGTCCAAAGAAAACATAAGCCTTTCTACATAGCTACAATTTTGTTGCAAACAAATAAAAGACACTATATTGACAATTGGAATTTATTATTATTATTATTTTTTTTTATTTTGTGTGTGCTAGGGTGATGTAAATCAATATTAGGTTTTGCCCTTCCCTGACGTATAAGTTACACTGTATACTCAGTGTGTTACCTCCCGAGTGAAAGTCGAGAAAAAAATCACTCGGGTGTGACTTGAACCCACGACCTCCTGCTTTCTAGTGCAGAGTTTTTCTGTTTTCTAGTGCAGACGTGTTGTTTCCAACTTTCACTCGGGAGGTAACACACTGAGTATACAGTGCAGGGGAAGGGGAAAACCTACTATTGATTTACATCACCCCGACGCCAAAAAAAAAAAATTCCATCGTGTAAATAGCTAAATGCTGTACCTGCTGCTATGCACACTGAAATATGAACCAGCCAATTGATCCTGTATGTTCGGTGGTCTAGTGGTAAGACGTCTGCACTAGAAAGTAGGAGGTCATGGGTTCGAGTCCCACCCGAGTGATTTTTTTCCAACTTTCACTCGGGAGGTAACACACTGAGTATACAGTGTAACTTATACGTCAGTGAAGGGCAAAACCTAATATTGAATATGCACATGCATATATTTTCAAATGTATGAATTAAAAAAGATGGAAAAAAAGGAGGCGGCTGAAGAAAAAAAAGGAAGCTGGAGGGGATGAGAAACTGTTTTTTTGTTTTAACATGGCCTTATCATTTTAAAGTGTACCTACCATGGCTAGAAAAGACATGATAAGAATGGTGATCTGTAGCCACCCAACACCGATAGCATCAATGGCGTCATTGACTGAATAGTCCCCAGACTCCTCTGCTGCGTCCGATGTGGTCTTGGGCCAGGGCGAGTTGGAGCCATACTCCAGCATCTTGAGTGCCGCCTCCGCCTCATCCAGTAGGCCGGCGGAGCCTTGGACTGTGGTCGAATCTGCAGAATTGAGACGGAAAAACAAATTGGAAAATTGTACTGAACCAACAGCCAAGGGTATTCATATAACATTTAAAGATATAGTCCATCATTTGTAATTTGTGCATTTAGTTCATTTGAAGCAACACTAGTGTTCAAAATCTAATGAAGGATACTAAGCAACTAACCTGATGAAGTTTCAGCTCAGCTTCAGCTGTATATTCCGAGAAAAACAGCATTCTAGGATCTCAATTTCAAATCAAAAGTTGCTGAATCATGTTTTGAATTGTTTTGAATTGCAGCTATTATGAGCTATACGTGATGTCCCGCACTGATCCAACGAATTATAGCAACCGCGCGCGTGTGTGTGCCGTGCCAATGTTTGTGCGCGCTTCGCCGAATAACAAAACGAACTACTAATTTAAATTTCCTACGGTGCGTCTTTAAGACGCACCGTTGGAAAGGCCTTCTTTCGTTGATTACTTCAAAATGACAGCTTGCCAGAAAGAATAATTTCACAGGGAGTTTAGTCCATTTACTATCTTTCAACCAAGTATGTTTTTCAACAATAATTAAGCCAGTTACTTTTCGGATGGCTGCAAATGATGGACTACAGCTTTAACATTGCTAATTGTGGAGCCATATGTTGACCTAGTCCGAGTAACTTGGACCAAACTTATCGCCTTTTTAACATTCGGACATGGTCTGGCGATCGCCAGACCATGTCCAAATGTTAAAAAAGGCGATAGAGTTGGGTCCAAGTTACTCGGACTAATGTTGACCTATAATCCCATCTCCACTATAGAATTAGCCTAGAGAATTTTTTTTTTCACCTCGAGTTCTGACTATAGACCGTTTGCACTGCTGCCATGTTTGAGGTGTGTGTTTTTGTTCAACAGGGGTACGCGCATGATTAGACCCCATGTGCATTCATTGTTAATGAATTAACATAACAAAACACACCTCAAAGATGCCTGCCAAGTGCAATCAATCTATATTTTTTCTGTTAGAAGAAATAAAATGCGAAGAACATTAAGAAATGCGAAGAGCATTAATACATGCAGCTCTATTTTATTGAAATTTAACAAGTGGAAACAATTGGCTTATACATCGCTCCCAAAATTACACATGCTCGTTAAATCATATGCAATTTTTCATTTAAAAAAAAATGTCACCAATACCGTGTGCTATGAAATTGTATTTTACATTTTATTTTGTGGAAAACGACAGCTCCGACTACAAAACTCACTAATTATTTTAAAAATCTCATTTACCTTTTAAAGGTAGTTTTTCTCCTGCTTTTCCTCTTAGCCTTGGTGCTGACGCCTCGCTGGCCATGGTCATCAAATGCACCTATGTATCCTCAGTTCAAGCCGTGAACAAGACTGCCTGCTGCATTAAGGTTGTAGAATTCAGCGGGTAATTGCATGAAGTGTGGCTGGTGGTGGAGACTAGAACAGAACTCTTTATTTCACCTGAATAAGAGAAAAAAAAGTGAAGTACATTAACACGAAAAAGTCAAAAAAGAAATGCAAGTTTAATCTTAGATCAGGTTTGATTGGAATTATTTGATGGAATCAGAAATGTCTAGCTTTTTGTGTTCATAATTTGACAAATTTGTCATAACTAAGAACAACTGTTCTGGCACTTAATAGTGAACTATCATCAATCTTACACAGTTTGACAGATGCCCCTTCCCCCCCCCCCCAAAAAAAAACCCAGCCCCTTAAAAAAGGCTTATGAAATACACCTCAAAAGCTGAATTAATGCAATTTTGAATACTTCCACCTGGTCCATCCAACATGCTGAATACACAAAAAGGAAATGAAAAATAAGAATTTCAGGAGAATAGAATTAAGTAATTGATAATAGACCTTTATGCGTAGCGGCCATCTTAAAGGGCATCTTTTGTTATTTTAATTCAGTAACAATAAAAGCACAAAAGGTTCACTCATACATATCCTAGCAAAACAAAGGCATTGCCCTCTAAGATGGCTGCTACGCAAGAGGCCTTTTGTTTGCTGGTAATTGTTAAACAATCAAAAAAATTACTTACCTGTGTGTTCTATTTGTGTAATTACCACTGCAATGGAGTGAGAGTAGCATTGATCATAATTACATATGAACATATGCAGCAGAAACAAAACCCATAGTATTACTATTAGTAGTCCAATCTGAAAATGGCAGCACTCCTGCAGTTAGGTGTTCTCCAAGAACATATGTGTGGAACCACTTGTTGCACTACAGACTCATACAGTTGATTAAACCTTTGAAATAACAAATGATCACGCGATGCAAACCAATGTAATCAAATATCACAACATATGGTACTTCATTTGCATAATACAATTTGTGACGACAACTCACACAGATCGACACGCAATGATATTTTTATTCCAAGTACTAGTAGCAGACAACCGTTTGTTTTTCAGTTGGAATAAATTAAGGATTGCGGTGAACCGTCGAGTGAACTGACTAAAAAACTAAGATACTGCACTGTGCTATATGGGTTGCAATCAGTATGATATATACATTTAGCATTAACAGATCTCTAAACAGTATTTTCCAACCAGCACATTTCTGCAATGGTAACCACAGTATGATCATGTGAACATCACAAGCATGGGTACCGGGGATGTGAGTCACGTCCAATGAAATCAATTTGATATTCCTGACATTGGAATTCATACCAGCAAATAATTTCTTTTTGCACTTAAAGTGCATCGAGCTCGTTTAATCTCACAGGTCACTGGGAAAAGAAGTGGTGTCTATTATTTTTGGCAAATGTAAATTTTAAATAAGTGTGTGCTTTTTAATTTGGCCAAATCCAGGAATAAAGTGTGTCCAATTACAAAGGCTTTGTTCAAGTATTTCTCTCATTAGGAACATATTGGGATATACGGAATATTGAAATAATTGATCAACAACCAAATATTTGAATAGTTTTTTGCTAGTTTGAATATTCAAAAAGAAAAAAACAACTATGCATGTGCACACATACTGGGATTTGTATCCTTGTGGAGTCATTTCTTTGTTCTCATGTACTAAACTTTAGAGTTTGAAAATCTAGTTTCAAAATGCTCCAATTTTCACCAGAATTAATTTCCCGGGCTGAAATTCGGACTTTATCCTTTACATAAAATACTTCAATTTGCGACGGATCAACACACCTTGGAAATTCCTAGTTTTTAAGAAAAATCCATATATCTATTTCGTGATAACCTTGTGGAGACGTATTCACCTATAGAAATTGCCCTGTGAAGACATATACAATCTTTTGTTCCCTATTATACACATGTCTCCACAGGGTACCGTGTATCAAATCACACGTACATGACTGTGATGTTATTTTACTCGTAAGGTTGCGTTTGTTATTGTCAGATGCCACTATTTTGTCCACCGTCACTTATGTTGTCGACGCCTATTTATTGGTCCCATTACTTTAGCTGGGTAAGTCCCTTGACAGTTTTACAGTACTTTTTGTATGCAAATTTTGACCAATGAGGAAGGCAGCTGCAGCTGGCGTGTGTAATTGGCAAGTTTTGAATATTTGAATATTCGGTCAAGTGCAGTTTCGAATAATCAAATACAGGCATGCAACTCGGAAGTTAGATAAAAACAAGGAAATTCCAAATCACTTTTTTTCAATTTCTAATGGCATTCGTGAGAAGTAAAAAAACGAGGAAATCAGCGGATCTGAGGAAAAGTTGCATGCCTGAATACTAAATTATTCGAACACGGCCAGCCCTACAGTGTAGAATAGCATCTGATCACATGTAGGGAATTTTTTCGTTCAGTTCCAGCTGCAATAAAAAAATTGAAATTAACATAGGTAAAAGTTTAGAAATTTGGAAACAACTTTGAAAGAAATTGAAAAGTAAATTTCTATTGTTGAAAGAAGGAAATTGTGTTAAGAACACAAACTTTTTGCTTCAATACATTTAATCATTTTGAATTGATGCCACAAATATATCTCTAAACTTGTTACTGATTAATTATTTAAAATATTTGGGCAACCTGAACAACTATTACAAATTTGTCACATAAATTCTAAGTTTTTGGCTGGGCACATTAAGAGAAACGTAAAGTAATTAATTTTTTCAACAAAACTGCACATAATAGAAATGTTTATACACAATCATTCTGTGTAAAAGAATGATAAATATTCAGACACATTTTATCATGAAAATTAATAAATAAATAAATAACATTAACCCAGAATCTGCGACATATCAAAAATATATAATGCTTATAGGTCAATATGTATGTGCACAAATCAAAGCAATAATATAACTTATTATGATTTTTAAGTTACCATGTTGATGTTAGAAATAAGTGATGGTTTCAGTCGACATAATGTGACATTCATAAATACCTAAGACATACCCATTCCTATTGGTCGAGAGCCCGTCATGTGGCCGGTCTTAAACGGTTGATAAAGACATGGCTAGCTGGTCTTAAACACTTTTCCAGTGTCACATGAAATTTGGACTCTTTGAAATTTGGAAATCTGGTCCCTCTTACCCATATATTGGTTGAACGTTCACAATCCTCACTTAGGCATGCACAATACTAAAAATGAGTACGTATTTCATAGTCCTAAATTCATCACTACACCAGCACAGCTGCGTTCTGCGCCACATCGCACGCGCTAATCATATAAGGAGTTGTTTACGACTACTCGCGAGAGGCACGTACCATAACATAGCTAGAGGGGAGTTTTAAAAAACATGAAGTAAAACTGTTGAAAAAAAAAAATCGTTGGAAATTAATAATTTTTGACTTGTTTTGATTTTTGACCGGAAAAATATTTATAAATAGGAATAAATATGTGCTTGGCCGTTATTAAACAAATCCTTTGAAGACCGGCTCAGGGGGATGGTCACTGATAATGAACCGGCCGAGCACATATTTATTCCCTTGTCTTTTCTTCAGTTATGTGTGGTTCTCAGAAGGACCTTTTCAAAATATGGAATTTATTACAACCCAACTATACCATTGCCCAACAGTTGGGATGATCTCAAGTTCTCAACCATTGTTGGGATCTTCCCAACTATGCTTTACACTGCCACACTATAGTTGGGACTGCCCAAACTATAGTTGGGCCATTGGTTCAGTTTGGGCGTAACCAATTTATACAGATTTCCCTAAGAAACAATTCACAACAGAGATTTTTTGTCGCATAGTATCGTCACAAACTCCAAATTATTAAGTATTAAAATAATTTGTGCTAAACTTATCTGAGGATGAAAAACAACAAAACTAATCATACTCTCCGTAGAGTAAATTTAAATTGGTTTGGATTGGATTTTTAAACAATGTTAAATATTTAAAAGTTGGAACTCCATTGGGACGCTGAAAATTGCTTACAAAATCTAAAGACTAATCTAAAACAAATCTAAAGTCAATCACAAGTGAATCACAAGTGGATCGCAAGTGAGTCACAAGAGAATCACAAGTGAATCATAAGTGAATCACAAGTGAATCACAAGAGAATCACAAGTGAATCACAAGTGAATCACAACTGAAGTCCATCACAAGTCAATCACAAGTCAGTCACAAGCCAATCACAAGCCAATCACAAGTGAATCACAAGTCAATCACAACCGAAGTCAATCGCAAGTCAATCGCAAGTCAATCCCAAGCCAATCGCAAGGCAATTACAAGCCAATCACAAGCCAATCACAAGTCAAACGACAACTCAATGTCACAGATTATTTTAACAGATTATCGCTTTACCCGAGACTGGATGACTCAACTTTTGATTGACTTGATACAATGTCTCATGACTGATACTTAAATGACGTACAAGTAAAAAACACTGACAATCCTAGCTGTTACTCATCACATTGCTAGTGGGGAGTTCTGACTAAGGGTACATCTCATACAATGGGGCCAACATGGGGACATGAAAGTTAGCAAATTACAATAAAACTTACAATAAAAATCAATACATTAATTTGACATATTCATTTATTTATTTTTGGAAAGGATATAAAAAAAATTCTAAATTGAAAGTTCAACTGTGAGGAAATTTACATTACTTTACATTAATTTTCATTATTTAATTTTTATCTCATTCAATTTGCAACTATTTACAAAAAAATATCTTCTTGATATTGAGCATTCATTTCATAAAATATGTTTTATCCTACTTTAATTTCACAACAAAACATATTTTCAAATTGAGTAACCGTTAAGTACATGTGAATTTTAAATATTCCCATTTAAGACAGCACATACTTACTTTTAAGTACATTCATAAATACCTAAGACAGTTTACCCATTCCTATTGGACGAGAGCCCGCCACGTAGCCGGTCTTAAATGGTTGATAAAATACCGACTGGCTGGTAATAAACACTTTTCAAGTGTCACATGAATTTTAGACTCCTGTGAAATCCAGTCCCTTTTACCCTTTTATTGGTTGAACATCCACAATCCTCGGTAAGGCATGCACAATATTACCAGTGAGTCCGTATTTCATAGTCATAAATTCACACCACATCGGCACATCTGCATTCTCGCAGCACGAGCGCCAATCTCCTAAGGAGTTGTTTACAACTACTCACAAGAGGCACATACTATAACATAGCTGTACTGGAGGGATGTTTTAACAAACATGGAGTAAACTTGTTGAACAAAATCATTGGAATTGTATAATTTTTGACTTGTTTTGGCTGTTTGCCTGAAAAGGTATTTACATGTATGAGTGGCTTTAGCTCAGGTCATTATCAGCGTCCAGACTCCAAATCGGTCTGAAACATAGTGTTTAAAACAGCCAAGCACAAATTTAATCCCTTAATAATATTGCACTGATCACATAAACTTAATAATAGAACTAGAACAATAACAATTTTTTTTTTCAATGAGCTACCGGTATATGTACTGGAGGTTCTGAGGTAGCAAACAAAAGCAACTTATCGACAATTTGATTTCAATACCCAGGAAAATATCCCGTTGGCTCTTACAGTAAACTGCATCACTCAAAATAGAACCGTTAATGTTTCCATATGCTGTTGTTCTTTTGCAGCTTGGCTATTTTCTCAATGGCTGTGGCTTGTCTTACTGTTTGTCAATGGCTGAAGACCAAGTCGTAGCCAGAAATGCCTGATTCAATCAATCCTACTACATATGAAATGACTAGACCGGTGCCCACAAAAATAATAAGCACAGTTATTGCAATAATGCATGACAGACACACTCAGGATACCAGACCAAAATGCCTGCATTTAGAAGATGTTAAGTTGTTGAAAACTGCCCGTATTCCTGCTAGAGGATTTGTCCACATTTCACAATAGATTGTTTGCCCTGCAGTCATCTTTGACGTCTGTGCGTTTGTTCAACATTATGTGCACGATTAGACCTCCAATTCATTGCAATTGAATTAACATAACAAAACACAATTCAAAGATGGCAAGCTCTGTGGTTGAGTGGTAAGATGTCTGCATTATAATAAGCAGGAGGTCGTGGGTTCGAGTCCCACCAGAGTGATTTTTTTTTTCATAATCACTCGGGACAACACTGAGTGTACAGTGTTTATAAAAATACGCCCGTGACGGGCAAAACCCAATATTGAATTGACATCACCTCAACGCAAATTCCATCTTATTGAATAGTTTCATTGCAGTACCCGCTGCTACATGTACATCAGATTCGAACCAGCCAACCGACCCTGGCAAGCTCGTTGGTCGAGTGGTAAGACATCTGCATAGTTAGTAGGTGGTCGTGGGTTCGAGTCCCACTCCAGTGCTTTTTTTCTCCCAATACTCAAACACTGAGTATATAAAATATGTCGGTGAAGGGCAAAACACACTATTGAATCCAAGGATGGCTGCTGAACGTAATCGATCCATAATTCCACAACTAAATGAACAATTACATTTAAAATTGTATGGCTTCGTTACACATTGTGAGTTCAGAGAACAAGTTAACATAAGCGACAAACACACACTTTTATTGCACGAAAACATCACCTTGACGTGCTCGCCTCGGATGTTGCACTCTTTGGTTTTGATTTGGTGGCAACAGTCTGAAAGAAATTGTGAAATCATCAAAATTATGCCAAGGATTATTGCAATGGTCTTTGCTGGTGCCAGAGGGGCCCAGCCTAGTGTGCTCTTAGTACCTGACTGACTGGCCGACTGGCCGACTGACTGTCACATGAGAATTATACTGGTCTAGGACCAACTGTAATACGAAGCTTGCCTATTTATTTATGTATTCCATTTCTTTACCCAGGGTATGCCCAAACAGTTTAAAACTGGTTTCCATTGGGGCCCCGCATACAATAAATAATGACTACAAACATGTATAATTATATAACACTTTACAAATACAATAAAATTCAATACAGTGAGATAAAACATTATTTGAATAATTCAGAGGTGTTAAGCAAATATTATAAATACAATATATTTTAAAACTATTATAAGTACATGTACAATGTGAATGCTTTACTATAAAGTTGATTCAGTGAACATGAATTGTTTGGATCTATCTTGTTACATCAAGAAAAGAAAAAAAATATTGCTGTAACTATATTTGCTGATTACGGGAAGGGCAAAAACCCCGCGAAAACCCTTTTGGGAGAAAACACGGGGAAATTTCTGTATGTCGTGTCCTGTGTGTCGTCTACACCACATTTGCATTATTCCGACACCACTTGTTTCATGTACCTTCATGATATCTCGCCTACGTCGCTAAGAGTAAAGAGGCAGATTCAATAGTGCGACATTACTACCGACAGCTAGAGACAATTAAACGATTTCTTTATGTAACCTCTCTTTTAGTCAACAGAGGGCGCTATCCATCATTACTAGGGCACACCGGTATAAAAAAATGACAGAGTTATACTTCCATTGGCAAAATTACTGTCACTTTGTGGCGATTTCCTTTTACCTGTTCTTTGGAAGAAAATAATGTCAAAATCAAATTTTGGTTCCTTACCTGCATTTCTCGGCCCTTTGTTTCCACGGGTAGTGCCAAGCAAGCAATCACAGCAACTAATGCCACGCCTCCATAGATGGATATAGCTAGATGAGGAGACACGCCCAACATGACCTGTAATCAACAACAGAGGGCGCCAGTTAATGCAGCCAGAAAAGGATTCATCACTGGCAGCGTTGGAAAAAACTTGCTTTTTTCAAATACGGGCCCCATAATTTACCATATTTAGTTAGTCCGCATTTGTTTGCAATCGATTACACACCTATAAACGGGTACAAGCCAGCTAGACTGGCTCCCTAACCTTACCATTCCTCTCCCCAATGTCTATAAATTGCCCTGTTTCATCTTAAATGGAGTCAGGGAACCAGACTACAGGAATATTATTATTATATTATATGGTTTTTATAGCATCTACGAACCCAAAACGTCAAAAAAGTCAGTTTAACAATATTTGCTATATATTACCAACCCCCCAAATCCATCCATTTCTGAAAATTACAGCAAAAGCATATGACGTATCTTCCCTTTAAGATGCTACCCCTTTGGGGGGCGCCCTACCACTTATTTTAAGACGGCTCAGTCCGTTACAATGTGATGACTTCTATAAGATCGTGATGATATAGGAAGTAATGATTGGGACCAAAGCTCCCTTACCTGGGCCACGAATGGAGTCAAGAGAGCTCCAATCCGAGCCATGGCACTGCAGGATCCTACACCCAAGGCTCTGGTGGCTGTGGGGTAAACCTAAAAATAAGAATCACATATTAAAAGTTGGTAAGTTTTCTTTTTAGATATTTTTTCAAAGGAGCGTGGGATAGGAAGATCCCCCCCCCCAGATGGTTAATCATAAACGCTGCAAGCTCCTCCCTACTCCCACAACCTACATTGTGTAGCAGGTGTCAATCAATTACGTAATTGATTGACACCTGCTACACAACGTAGGTTGTGGGAGTAGGGAGGAGTACCTCAGGTGTGTAGACATAAGCTGCTTGGAATGCACCTGATATAAACCCTTAAGCTGCAAACAGGAAGACAGTCATTATCGTCCTGTACAAAGACTACCCCCTCCCCACTGCAAGCCCCTCCCCTCTCCTAGAACCAAGCAGGTGTCAATTAATCAATTACCTCAGGTGTGTAGACATAAGCTGCTTGGAATGCACCTGATATAAACCCTCTAGCTGCAAACAGGAAGACAGTCATTAACGTCCTGTACAGAGACTACCCCCCTCCCTCCCCACTGCAGCCCCTCCCCTCTCCTAGAACCTAGCTAGCAGGTGTCGATCAATTACCTCAGGTGTGTAGACATAAGCTGCTTGGAATGCCCCTGATATAAACCCTCTAGCTGCAAACAGGAATACAGTCATTAACGTCCTGTACAAAGACTACCCCCTCCCCACTGCAAGCCCCTCCCCTCTCCTAGAACCTAGCAGGTGTCAATCAATTACCTCAGGTGTGTAGACATAAGCTGCTTGGAATGCCCCTGATATAAACCCTCTAGCTGCAAACAGTAAGACAGTCATTAACGTTCTGTACACAGACTACCCCCCTCCCCATGCAAGCCCCTCCCCTCTCCTAGAACCTAGCAGGTGTCAATCAATTACCTCAGGTGTGTAGACATAAGCTGCTTGGAATGCCCCTGATATAAACCCTCTAGCTGCAAACAGGATGACGGTCATTAACGTCCTGTACAGAGACTACCCCCCTCCCTCCCCACTGCAGCCCCTCCCCTCTCCTAGAACCTAGCAGGTGTCAATCAATTACCTCAGGTGTGTAGACATAAGCTGCTTGGAATGCACCTGATATAAACCCTCTAGCTGCAAACAGGAAGACAGCCATTAACGTCCTGTACACAGACTACCTCCACCCTCCCCATGCAAGCCCCTCCCCTCTCCTAGAACCTAGCAGGTGTCAATCAATTACCTCAGGTGTGTAGACATAAGCTGCTTGGAATGCACCTGATAAAAACCCTATAGCTGCAAACAGGAAGACAGTCATTAACGTCCTGTACACAGACTAACCCCCCCCTCCCCACTGCAGCCCCTCCCCTCTCCTAGAACCTAGCAGGTGTCAATCAATTACCTCAGGTGTGTAGACATAAGCTGCTTGGAATGCCCCTGATATAAACCCACTAGCTGCAAACAGGAAGACAGTCATTAACGTCCTGTACAAAGACTACCCCCTCCCCATGCAAGCCCCTCCCCTCTCCTAGAAGCTACCAGGTGTCAATCAATTACCTCAGGTGTGTAGACATAAGCTGCTTGGAATGCACCTGATATAATTAAACCCTCTAGCTGCAAACAGGAAGACAGTCATTAACGTCCTGTACACAGACTAACCCCCCCCCCTCCCCATGCAAGCCCCTCCCCTCTCCTAGAACCTAGCAGGTGTCAATCAATTACCTCAGGTGTGTAGACATAAGCTGCTTGGAATGCACCTGATATAAACCCTCTTGCTGCAAACAGGAAGACAGTCATTAACGTCCTGCATAAAAAAAATAAACACCAAAGTTTCAAGCATTGCCGTAATGTTCAGAACTGGATGGAACTGGGGGGGGGGGGTAGTATTTTATAGCAAATAATGTTTCACTGACTTTTTTTTAAAGTCTTGTGTTCGTAGATGCTCGAAAAACCAAGATAAACAATCATGTACTTGAAGTCTGGTTTCCTGACCCCACTTAAGATTAAACGGAGCAATTTATAGACGTCAGGAAATTGTAAGGTCAGGGAACCAGTCTAACTGGCTTGCACCTGTTCACGGACGAGTAACCAATTGCAAACAAAATGTGGACTGAATAAATTTGGTAAATTGGGGGCAGTAGTTGAACAAAAGTCAGGTGGCCGACCAGCATTGGAAATTGAAACAAAAATAACCCTTTTCTTGAAAATGATAGCACACCAGGTGACATGATTTCACAGGATGCTTTAGACTGTCATTCACTAACAGTCCAGCAAGGTACAATGTATTTCCTAATAATTTGGTAGTTTTGTTTGTTGATGTTTGCAAATGCTGTATATATTCCCTTAAACACATCATTTTTAGTGCTGCATGTAAAAGGTTCAAGGCCATATAGTACCAGTGGCCCCATAATTTCAATTTTTTTCTATTACTAATAAATCAACCAATAAATATCGATACAAATGTACGGTTCTGGGTAAACATGGCATGCGGTAAAGGGAAAGATATAATTATTATCTTATAAAATTTACTTACATCGATGAGCAAATGAAAAGTAGAAACACAAAAATTGCGAAAAACAGGAACTCTACTGCCATTGTCTTCTTTCTGCCTAACTTCTCGATGATGATGAATGTGAGGATGATACCTAAAAAGGAGAAATTGAAAGACAATTGGAGACTTTTGAGATGCTAGGTGGCAGAAAACACACCCATCTTTTTAAGTGTTTGCCTCATGTTGAACATGCGCACATCAGCTTAAACATGGCATATACAATAACCTATTTGCGAGTAACCTATACCCTTTGGGTTTTACATTTGAAAAACATCTGGTACACTGACTTGCTCAGAATGCTTGACACATTTTAACTTTGAATTCTCCAGACCAAAGCCACTGTTGCTAATCGCATGATTCGGGGCAAGCTCTTGCATAGTTGCGTAAGGGACGCTCAGCACCAATACATTGTTCACAATGGGTGAGAATGGCACAAAGACACCAGACCATGCCGGAGCTGGTGGTAGCATAAGGCTTGCCCTGAATCACGTGATATAGTAACAGTCTATATGGTCAGGTGAATGCAAAGTTCAAACGTGCAAAGCATTGGATTAAGTCAGCGTTCCAGATTTTATTCAAATTTAACTCGCAAATGGCTTATTGAAAAGGATGCTGCCACCACTCGTTTTAAAAGTTTCCCATTGAGTAAAAAGTAAAAGAAAATGGACAAAAGGCCAAAACAAAAAACACTCGGTCTCTGGTCAGACCAAAGTTCCGGAATTGATGCGGCGACGCGTCTTTTTCCTTTTTTTTTCAAGCTTGGATTGTACAAACAAGGTGTGGTACTATTTTGCTTTTTTGGTGTCCTCATGTACATTGGTGTCCTCCATTATTTTCCTTGGTGCCCTCGATCATTTGCCTTGGTGCAATTTCCCATTCCTTGGTGCTCTTTGGTACAAAAATTTGAGGTGTGGCAATAGAGGGCGCTGTTGGAGATACCACAAAAAAAATTTGGGAAAAAAAAAAGGATTGACGTGCATGATTAAAATCGACGCGCGCGCTGACCAGAGACCGATTTTTTTTTGGGGGGGGGGGGCCAAACAAGCGGTTGGGTTGAAATACTAGTGCATCATACAAACCAGCTAATATACTGTTTAAAGAGCTGTGACTATAAAATTTGGAAAGATGAATGAAGAAATTGACTGGAGTGGGGTTTGAACCAGTGACCTCCAGCATACCACACCAGCATACCAACTGAGCAATCATGTGTTGGGGGTTCCCCATTAGATCAGTGTCTTTGTTCAAGTGGTGCTTGTCAGAGGTGGGAAATCGATCTGCCAACATAGGGCTTGCTACCTCAGTTGGTAGAGCACTTGAACGGCAATCCGGAGGTCGCAGGTTCAAACCCTGCTCCAGTCAATTTCTTTGCTCAACTTCCTATTCATTACATATGCATCTAGTCAGTTTCCTTTTTTGATTTATTTGAGTTAATATTTGTGAGGATAAATTATGGATGCAAAGCTACATGTATAGTAGACTTGTAACTGGCTTCATTTCATTTCGTTTCAATCCAAATTTCAATCTCCCAATCCAAATTGTTGTTGAGACACTGCCTAACATACACATATCTGGTTTTAGTAAGCAGAAGGTCATTGGTTCGAGTCCCACCCGAGCAAGCCTGTGAATTTATTTCTTGTAACCTCTCAGACAATACAGAGTATACAGCACTTATGAAATTACAGCGATGAGGGGCAAAATCAAGTTCAACAGTTAAAATACACATACCAGGAAACTCAGCTAGTGTAGTCCACAAGAGAAGGACGTAATCGTTAGTTGTCAGGGATTTGCAGGCATCAAAGCATTCAAGTTGCTTTTGAGATTGGCCTTCCGCTAAAAGATATGAAACAAGATAAATCATTATAAAGAGTAGTCAAAGTCACACAACTGTCAATGATATTATCAAATGTTAGGATGCCAAGATGAGATACTGTCTGCATTTGAATGCTGTCCAGGTTGACATACATATGACTTGCTTTCAAAATGAGAGGCGTGTAGCCAAGTGGTTAAGGCCTATGACTTGTGATTTGATGGTCATACTGCAGGAGCTCAGATCCAGCTGCTGACAAATGTTGTGTCCCCGGGCAAACCACTTAACCATTACTTGCAGAGCAAACTTTGCCAGACACAGATACCAGCTTGATAAGCCATATTCAATATTGGCTTCAGACAGAACAGATTTTAACTTACAGGAACAAGTATTTCCGGTTGCAAACAGCTCCGTGCTCATCAAGACAATTCCATAGTAAGCAAAGGCATTGGCAAACCTGGGCAATGAAATAAAGGAAATGTACAACAATAACTCAAACAATACAATGAATGTGGGGGGGGGGGGGGTTTCATCAAGATTCTGGATTTTTTTCTTCAGTTGTTCTCTAAAGATAAACTAATCTTGTAGGGCATTTTGCGCCGACCCATATCTCAGAGATGACAAAAAATGACATTGCTTTATCCAAAGCGTGGCTGAAATTTAAAGTCCATGCAAATTCTAATGATTTGGAAACATCTGAATCATGGATTTTAAAAATTACATGTATTTTATATTGGTTGTGGAACCCGCTGCTTAAAGAGATTCAAACCAGCCAGCTGACCCATGGCAGGCTCAGTGGTCGAGTGGCAAGACATCTATACAAGTAAACAGGACGTCATGGGTTCGAGTCCCACCCAAACTTGTAAGCTTGTGAAATTTTTATCCTAAACCCCACACAAGTACACAGTGTTTATGAAAGAAGGTCCGTGAAGGGCAAAACCCAATTTTGAATTATGTAGTTGAACTGGAGAAGTGAATGAGATGCTATTTAGGTGCTGGAGAAATCCAAGTAGGATTGGTGTTAGAGTTGAGTTAGAGCTGGGTCCTTCTCTTGAAATTACACGCTCAGCCCAGCTCTGTACAGCTGGCTTAGCTGTATCTATTTGGAACTAAATTTCAAGGCACTGCTACAAAAAGTGCTGAGCACATAATTTTCTGCTTACAAAGCCCCTGTCTTTTGCACAGACAACATAAGCAGTAAGCACTCTTACATTGCACCTCAGAGGAAAAACTTGCTTAAATCAGTGATGCCATAATAGAAATCTCCATGCAAGCCCGACTATTAACACATCCATGCCATGAAATAGTGCCTAAGGTTAGCACAATTTTCTGCCATAGTTAGCGAAACTTTTTTGCTAACTATTAAGCAGCACCAAGAAATGTGGCCATTTCCAGATCAAATTCCATGTTCACTAATTGCACACGGGTGACAACACGCGCGTCTGCCCAATGCCTCAATGCATGCTTCGTTACGCATATCATGCTTAAGTGGAACCATGTCAGACTTTTGTCGGACATTTGGTTTTGCTGCCTCGGCTGTGATTGGCCAAAACATCAATTACTTGGGCACAATAGATTGCTCGATTCTACATTTAGGTTTAGGTTTGAGATTTCTTGTCATTGTGCGTAAGACTTCTTAAGACTCACCAGATGAACAGCAGCAGTACAGTCGTTATTCCCATCTCTTTGGTTTTGAAGAGATCCGCATAGGAACCTCTCTTAACCTGATGATGTAATTGCGAGTTGGAAAAAACAATGTCAAATCACAAGATGACAATCTTTTCATCTAAGCTAACTGCAAAAGTCTTTCCTTTTTTCGATCTGAGATTACCCAGGTATGGTGAATCAAACAGAATGAAATCACTACTTTCAAACCACTCACACTTGGTTTTTTTTGGAAGACGATCTAATTCACAGTTTAAACTTATTCCCATTCTAAATTTAAAGGCACTGCTATGCATATAACTTTCAACAAGCAGGACAGCATAGAGCAAAGCGCATGCTTAGTTTAGTTCAAAAATTTGCCATAGTGATGGAAATCTCCAAGCATCTGCAAACATTCGCCTTAAAATGCATGCTTAACATTAGCACAGCTTTTTTTTTATTCGCTTCGTGCAAAAGTACTAGTCTGAGTATCACCCGTTGTGCAACAGAGCCTACTACCTAACCAACGTCTGATATACATGTATGTGTGCATGCAAATTTCATGTGACCTAGCGCACCAACCAATCGGAGTCGACTGTAGAAATTATGACGTCATTTTGAACAGAAAATCGGCCTAAGCTGTTGAATGGTCATTTGGCTGCCATGTTTTTGTATACAACGGGTTACTGAAGACCCGATAGAATTGACCTGTCGCGGTAGAATTGCATTATAATCACGTCAATGCAGCTTGGACATATTGCCCAATTACATGATACACAAATGGACGCGGAACGTGCAAAATCTGAGACAAACAAAACTTAGTGTACAAAAGCTTACTAGGGTTGTCTAAGGGGCGTGGCCAACTCGCAAACGGGGATGGGTCGATTAAGGCGCCAGCTGAATGGTCAGAATCTGCAGATCAAGCCGCAGTCTTATTGTGCATAATTAATCGCCGAATCTGCACACATGGACTCCTGTTTTGCAAGCTGGGAGGGACATTTGAACACACTGCTGACTATGCCTGACGCTCACGCGAAGATACTATCTGTTTGTGCACATTTTGAATAAACCTATAGATGTGCGTACTTCGCGCCATACCCATACAAGCCTGTCTGCACATGCAGTGTGTGCCTCCCATTGGGGCTTTAAAAGTGGTCAAAAAGCGCCATCTACTTGTCACTTGGGGAGTCCATACTCAGCAAAAAAAGTCTGCAAACTGTTAACTACAGGGTGAGTAAAAAGAATGCACCATCCCATGGTCCTGCCATCCCAAATGGCAGGACCCATTTTTGAATGAAGTTTTGCCTGTAGCACTTTCAAAATCTACGATAAGAAAGCCCAATCAATGAGCTTTCTTTTAGTACAAGAATTATTCAGATCACTTATGTACTTTTTAAGTTAAAGCATTTAAAACACAACCACCGTTTTAAAGTTCTGTCCACGGATCACAAAAAAGTAAGTGATCTTTCAGCAAAACAAAAACAACTCTCATAGGGATGCATGTGAATTGTTTTTGTTTTGCTGAAAGAACACTTTTGCTGAAAGAACAGCTCATTGATTGGGCTTTCTTTATCCTAGATTTTAAAAGTGCTACAAAACTTCATTCAAAAAAATTGGGCCTGCCATTGCGAATGCTTTTTTTTTTCTCTCACACTGTATAGCACTATGAAAATGATCTTTGGTATAAAATAAGTCAACAAGTAAAGTTTTTATGCGGTGACACCATGGAAAATAAAACTTTTATCTACATGTACATGTATGTGTGGTTCTGAAAAAAAAAAACCCAAGGGTTTCCTCGACGTTTCAACCAGTCTTTATGATAAATTCTTTACTTTACTTTCCAGGTGTTGGGTGTAACAACGAAGAACTTGTACTTACCGGCACTTCTTCGATCTTGAGTTTACCGAGTGGCATGGGTTTGTTATTCGCCAAGGCGACCGCTTTCAGAATTTCATGAGCCTTCTGCTGGTTACCACATGCTACGTAGTACCGGGCACTCTCTGGTAACCACTGAAAATGATAAATGCGTAAGACTCAATTACAAACAACAATGAATTGTAAATCAAAGGAACTTGACTGGAATGAGTTTCGAACCTATTATTTCCAAAACACTATTCTGGTGCTCTACCAACTGAGCTATCTATACTTATTTCAAGAAGTCTCCACAGCCTGTTAGGCACAAGTGGTTAATTCAATCACAATAACCATCTCTGCCCTCACAGGTACCCATTTACTTTTGGGTGGAGAGAAGCAATGAGTGACAAAGTGCTCAAACACGCACCATGACCCCAGGCTGGACTCAAACCCACAACCTGCAGCTTTACTCTGTGAATGATGTACACTTTCTTTCAAGAAAACTCAATATTCTGGATCTCAATTTCAAAAGTTGCTGAATCATGACACAATCTTGAAATCAGCATTCGGGACGTGATTCTCATTCAGTTGATTTTCACTACATGATGTCACACACTGAAAAGCTTCTAATTCTGAAATTTGTATTCCTGTGGAGACATTTCTTTGTTCTCGTGTAGTAAAGTTTCCACAGTCAATGTGAAGTTTCAAAATGCTCTTTGTGATTGGTAACCAGAATTAATTTCCTGGGCTGAAATTTGAAGCAACTAAATATCCCTTAAAATCTATGAGACGGGTGCTTAATTTTGAGAAAACTCAACATTCTGGATCTGGATTTCAATTCAAAATCCATATATCTATTAATCTCGACAAATTCTTGTGGAAATCAGCATTCATCTATAGAAATGTTCTTCTGGAGGCATTCAGTCAATTGTTGCTACGTGATGTCACACACTGAATAGCAACCGCGCGCGTGTGCGTGGTGTCAACACGCTTGCAGCTTTAATTTTTTTCACAGTTTCGCCCAATTACAAACCAACTGCTATTGAAAATTTCCAAAAAGGTGTCACTTGACACATCTTTGGGAATGACTTTCTTTAATGTTTTCTTCAAAATAATTTCACAGGGAGTTTAGTAATTAGGCCGATTTAGTGATGATAGCACGAGCTGGCCTAACAATGCACATTCCTATGGACTGTGTGGGATTCCTCTTTCAACACAGTCAGCATTAATTGTTTAGACTGTTAACCCATCTCATGAGCTGGAATCATCGTACCTTGACGAAATGTAATTGAATTGTTCAGTCATCTATGACTGCAACGGTATAAATAGTAAAGCACCAATGAGAAACAGCTAAACAATCGATTTAGATGCAACTACATTGACAGTGCTCAAGTTCACAAGTTTATTAAACATACTAGCCAATCAGTTTGGGATTACAAGTACTGTACATGTAGTTCTGTTAGGGATGAGAGTGCCAATTTCAAAACAGTCTGGAAATTTGATGGAAAGTATCTTGAGTGGAACGTTGCTATACCTAACACTGCTATACCGAACATTCGGCTATACCGAACATCGTCCTTGGCTCCCAATTTTTGTCCACCAAACGTACCAAACATTGTTGTTGAAAAATGTCAAGAGAAGAGTGACAAGTGGCTATTATTTCCCCAAGGAATAGAAGGGGAAAGTCACCCACTGCTGTACATGTAGGTAGTAAGCTCAAAAACTGTGGAATTACATAATTCAAGAGTTGGCACGTGTTCAAAGTCATCTTTCAGTAACTACCAGGGCGCACAGGGTGAAGTTCTGAAGGGCGCTATTTATTGAAGAGTGAGTACTAGAGCACCAGGCAGCTTAAAATCGCTATAACCCGAGCGATTGCTACCCAGTATTACGAACAATTTCTGTGGATCACACGATGTTCGTTATCGCGGCGGTCCACTGTACTTCTTTCTATACTGATAATTCTTTCTTTCCGATTAAAAAAAATCTGAATTCAGACAAAAGTTTGAAAAATGTCAAGCCTATTCTTTTGACAAACGCTTGATCATCTAATAAATTAATCAATTTTTAAAAGTCAGACACAATTTTGGCTGTGGAAAAGTTTTCCTTTTTTGTTTTTGAGTGTAATCATGCCGCACAATCTTACCTTACAACTTAAGACGAAGATTAAAACTGGAAAAGCTGAGAAAAGGAGAAGATAATGCCATCCCAGCGTTGGCATGACAATGAGAGCTAGGAGGACCTCTAAAACAGTACCAAAAGCCCAAAAGACCTGTAGATTGGGAAAAAGAAAATATATTTATCTATAAATACTTAAAATCATCTCATAAACATTTGAAAATCATCTCAAGGAGGTTCGGATGCCGTTAGGTATGGGCAAATCCACTCTTCAGCAGTGCAAATGCCTGCGCTCCCCCCCCCCCCCATGTCAGCCTTGAGGGAAAAGGTACAGCTTGCTCGGGCCCTAGTCATATCTAGGGTACTGTATGGTGCCACCACCCTGTCGTTGAAGGCAGCTGACATCAAACGCCTAGACAGTTTCAGCCGAACCATTTAGCGACGCCTGCTCAACATCAAGTGGCAAGATCATGTGACGAATGAAAGCCCGATGGAGATGATCGGCAACCAGTGGTGCTTCAGCAGTAGCACTGTGATGGAACGAAAGGCATCGTGGTTGGGCCATGTGGTTGGGCAGGGCGACAGCCAGAGTTGTTATGAATCGAGTCAATGACTCGACTCGAGTCCGACTCGAGTCCGACTCGAGTCCGACTCGAGTCACAGTTTTTGGTGACTCGACTCGACTCATGTCCCTATGGGCAAATGACTTGAGTCACTGCGAGCAAATGACTCGACTCGACTCGAGTCCCTCATCAGAATGACTCGACTCGACTCGAGGAGGGCTAATGAGACTCGAGTCCCAAAAATAAAAGCAAAACTTTGCAAAAATATTTGCAATGACTTACGCCGGTGCCGGTTTTTGTTCACGTCACGTTAGAATGTTCGCGAATAATGTATACATGCATACGTGGTTTGATCAGTGTCCCCATTAGTTGAATGGTGATCAGCTGACGCCCCCTTTTTATTTTCATTAAGAGGCAAATTTGGTGTCACCACATGTAGTAGTCCGAATGTAAAATTTAAAAAGCAAAAAATTACTTTCTCTCTTTAGTGGAGCTGCTTAGGTCCATTTTTGGCCCAAATCGTGCACTTTGTGGTAAAAGCATGAAATTTGGCAGGTGGGGTCAAAATGGGCTAGAATTCATTTTAAGATCGGGAACCATCCTGGATCTTGCCCATTTTGGGGGCGGAGCTTGATTTTTTTTAAAGGGGGTGCAAACAATACAAACTCATAAAAACTGTATTTAACATCCATTCTCCTTGCTTTTCTATGGTTTGAAATAAACTTAAACATAAAATATAACATTCTAGCATTCGAACACCAGTTAATATCCACCCATTTTGTGGGCGTGGCCTAAATGTACAAAAGAGGCGGTATATATTAGCAGTTTGGTTCTAATATGGAAAACATCATTCGGTTTGGTAGTGAAATCCTGAAAATTGGCAGGTCCAGTTAAAATGGGCTGAAAATAATTTTAAGAGGTGAAAACATCTTGGATCTTGCACATTTGGGGGGCGGAGCTTGATTTTTCAGAAAGGGAAGTGCAAAAAATAAAAAACTAAGAAAAACTGTATTTAACATCCATTTTCCTTTGTTCTTCATGCTTGAAATAAACTTAGACATGAGAAATAACTTTATGAGAAATACCACATTAAAATTGTGCAGCAGCAGGATTCCAGTCGAACCAGTGAGTTTGGTGGTTTGAGACATCATCTAACATTGAAAGACATCATCTTACATTGCCGACGCGCATGGCTATGGCGACGCGCGCGCATACCAGAAACCAGGGCCTTTTTTGGCCTAATAATCGTTTACTTCGTTTCGTATGAATAAAAAGGAGTAAATGCTTCAGATTTCAAATATGCACTTGTCATTTACAAGGCTGGGTTGGGGCAACCTTGAAATTATAAAGCAAAATAATTCTGCGCAAAAACTACTGCATTTATTAAAGTTCATAAAGTTCAAATGATACCATATGTTTGTATGAATAAAGCATGGCATTTGCTTTTGCTACCACTTTCGAAGCATTTACTCGCATCTGTATGAATGTAAATTAAGCAAACACTATTACTAAAAACCATTTGCTCTTGAGTAAATGGCCTGCAAAATGTAAAGCTTTACACGTTTATAAGTTTGCAGAAAATAAAACTATCGTAACCGAAACGGAAAGCGGCACCGGGGAGGGTCACGTGCTGGAGGACAGATACAAAAAAAGTGCATCAAACGTGACGAACGCAATGCCGTTTACGTGCACAATGCGCTGTGCATCGGCACCCGTGGTCTACACGTGGATTGGGTTTTCAGTCCCTACCTGATTCCGTGGGTTTTCCCCAGACTATTCTTCTGGGGTTTTCCTCCCACCTCTAAAACTGTAATTTCTTCTCATTGTCTTCTCTCTACGTTTTTTTTTTCGGGGTTTGCGAGCTACAGTGCCTGGGGCATGCACTTTTGAGGATCCTTGGTTTCATTACCAGACAAAAAAATATTTATCGTTTACTTCATTTCGTATGAATATAAAGGAGTAAATGCTTCAGATTTCAAATATGCACTTGTCATTCACAAGGCTGGGTTGGGGCAACCTTGAAATTATAAAGCAAATAATTCTGCGAAAAAATTACTGCATTTATTAAAGTTCATAAAGTACAAATGATACCATGTTTGTATGAATAAAACATGGCATTTGCTTTTGCTACCACTTTGAAGCATTTACTCGCATCTGTATGAATGAAAATTAAGCAAACACTTTTACTAAAAACCGTTTGTTAAATTCTGAAAATAATTACTTTTTACCTTTAAGCTTTTGCTACACTATAAGCGTTTACTTCGTTTCTTATGAATAAAAAGGAGTAAATGCTTCAGATTTCAAATATTTACTTGTCATATTTCAAGGTTGGGTTGGGGATACCTTTAAAATATAAAAGCACATATTTCTGCGCAAAAATTACTGCATTTATTAATGTTAATCGCGAAAAAGTACAAATAATACCATACGGTAGTTTGTATGAATAAAAAACTGGCATTTGCATTACTCCTATCTGTATGAATAAAAATTAATCAAAGGCTTTTACTGAAAACCATTTGCTCTTGAGTAAATGGCTTGCAAAATGTAAGCTTTACACGTTTATAGGTTTGAAGAAAATAAAAATATCGTAACCGAAACGGAAAGCGGCACCGGGGAGGGTCACGTGCTGGAGGACAGATACAAAAAAGCGCACCAAACGTGACGAACGCAATGCCGTTTACGTGCACAATGCGCTGTGCATCGGCACCCGTGGTCTACACGTGGATTGGGTTTTCAGTCCCTACCTGATTCCGTGGGTTTTCTGCAGACTATTCTTCTGGGGTTTTCCTCCCACCTCTATAACTGTAATTTCTTCTCATTGTCTTCTCTATACGGTGTTTTTTTTCGGGGTTTGCGAGCTACAGTGCCTGGGGCATGCACTTTTAAGGAATCCTTGGTTTCATTACCAGACAAAAAAATATTTATCGTTTATACTTTGTTTCGTATGAATAAAACGGAGTAAATGCTTCAGATTTCAAATATGCACTTGTCATTCACAAGGCTGGGTTGGGGCAACCTTGAAATTATAAAGCAAATAATTCTGCGCAAAAGCTACAGCATTTATTATATGTTAATCGCGAAAAATTAATATTAACAAAGTTCATAAAGTACAAATGATACCATGTTCGTATGAATAAAACATGGCATTTGCTTTTACTTCCAATTTTGAAGCATTTACTCGCATCTGTATGAATGAAAATTAAGCAAACACTTTTACTAAAAACCATTTGCTAAAATCTGAAAATAATTAGTTTTTACCTTTTAGGTTTTGCTACACTATAAGCGTTTACTAGTATGAATATAAAAGAAGTAAATGCTTCAGATTTCAAATATTTACTTGTCATATTTTTGAAGTCCTTTATCTACAGAACTGTAAGTCCGATTGGGTTGAAACTTGGTATGTGGCCAGACCGGGATGTGTTATAGGTAAAAAAATGAAGTGACGTCATGATGACGCCATCCTGAGATTTTATATGAATATTTGAATTTTTGGACCGTTTAGCCATATCTCACGAACGCAACATGCAAAGTTAAAAATTCTTTTTGTATTTGGTTTGTTAGGTAATAGGTATTTGCACAACATTTTTGAAAAACTTGGGTAGGTAGATAATGGTACTAGTATGCAAAGTCCGAAGTGACGTCACGATGACGTCATCGTTTGATTTTTTTAATGATTTTTTAAATATTTATGATTTTATTCTGCTTCCAAAATTGCACACTTTCTTTCATCGGATTGACATTAAACTTGGTTCAAACCAAGACCACAATGACAAAATGTGTATTGAGAAGGGTTTTAAAGATGACGTCATTGCAGGGCATGTGACGTCATGTGATAAAATTATATTTTAGGAATTATTCTAAGCATTTGAACAACCTTTAACTGCATGAAGCACTCTGACAAGTGACTGCAAAAGGACCAACGAAACATAAACATTGTAAAATGCGAAAAGCCCGGTGTTCTGTTTGCAAACAGACATGGTGTCTTTTTTTTATTTCATCTTTTTATTTTTAATATGATGTCACGTGACATGTGACGCCATATTAAAATTGCATATTTTGAAGGCCAATATCTACAGAACCACTGGTCCGATCGGGTTGAAAGTTGGTATGTACCTAGACCGGGATGTGTTATAGATGAAAATTGAAGTGACATCATGATGACGTCATAATAGGTTACGTGATGTCTCGTTAGAGATTAATAGATTTGATCTTTAATAATCAATATAAAATCAACCGTGAGAGACCTGGTAAACATAGTTAACCGATGGAAAAGTTGTGTTTTTACCAGCAAAAATGATGATTTTCCCTCGTTTGAATCAAGCTGCTCTAATGTACCACCTCTTTACATATTAAGGCCACGCCCGCAAAAGGGTGAAAATAACACGTGTTAGAATGTTAGAATTTACATCCACTTTGTTTCAAAGCATAAGAAACAAAGTGGATGTAAAATACAGTTTTCTGAGTTTTCTATTTTTGCACTCCCCTTTTTGAAAAATCAAGCTCCGCCCCCCAAATGGGCAAGATCCAAGATGCGTTCACCTCTAAAAATTATGTTCAGCCCATTTCAATTGGACATGCCAATGTTCAGAATTTTACCACCAAACTGAATGATGTTTTCCATATTAGAACCAAACTGCTAAGATATACCGCCTCTTTTACCATTTAGACCACGCCCACAAAATGGGTGGAAAATAACAGGTGTTAGAATCCTAGAATGTCTTATTTCATGTTTAAGTTTATTTCAGGGCGTAAACAACCAAGAAAATTTGATGTTAAATACAGTTTTCATGAGTTTGTACTGTTTGCACCCCCTTTTTTGAAAAATCAAGCTCCGCCCCAAAAATGGGCAAAATCCAGGATGGGTCCCGATCTTAAAATGATTTTTAGCCCATTTTGACCCCACATGCCAAATTTCATGCTTTTACCACAAAGTGCACGATTATTCGCTTAGCAGCTCCACTACTTGTGTTTATTTATTGTATAGTGCTCAAATATTTGTGACTCGAATTGACTCAAGCTAAATACTTGACTCAACTCTACTCGACTCGACTTCACACTGTGACTCGACTCGACTGACTCGACTCGACTTCACACTGTGACTCGACTCGACTCGACTCGACCTTCTTGACCTAATGATTCGACTCGACTCAAGTCACTTCTTTAAAATGACTTGACTCGACTTGAGTCACAAAAATCAGTGACTCGTTACAACTCTGGCGGCAGCTGTTGTGGATGGGATGCCAGAGGGATGTCGCCGCTCCCTGGGCCGGCCAAAGATGCGCTGGCCGGACAACATCCGAGAACGGTCAGGGTGTGACACCAACGAACTGAAAGCAGCAGCACCGGAAAGACGGGCTGTGGTGGGAGCGGAGCCAGTGATCCCAACTGTGCATAATTTGAGGAGACCATGGGCAAATGCTTGTATCTATTGAATGATGATTATAATGGCCGTTTGTCTGGTTGCAGCAAGAGCCTGAAAAATGAAGGTTTTGTGTCGCATACTGATGTAGAGTCGCTCATGGGTGTGTTACGAGGAACTGATTTTGAAGAAAAAGGGAAGGGGAAACTTTTTGGTACACAAGGTGCATACAATGAACACTCAGTCTTCGTGAGCGTTATGCTATGCATGCATTTAACTGGATTTAAAGGGAATATACATGCTGTTGTTGCTGTTGCTGGAATTGTAAAAAATGGGAAATGGGGGGGGAAATATATAGCAAATATAGTTTACACTTTTTTTTGAGGTTTTTTTGTAAAAAATGCTATAAAACCAAAAAAAACATCATTTTTCCCCTGACTCTGTCTCCTGACTATATAAGAAGAGACACAGCAGTTTACACATACATTGGGATTATAAGGTCAGGGAGAACCAGTCTAGCTGGCTTGTACCCGTTTATAGGTGTATGTCGATTGCAAACAAGTGCGATGGTGGGGGGGGCCAGTAATAAAAAAGTTGTTTTTTCCAACGCTTGCTGCCAGCGCAGCGAAAAAAAATGAAAAAAAATACCACTTTTCTTGAAAATGCACGGTTGGGAAACTATTAAAGGGAATTTCAAACACTGCTCTTTTATGTTTGAATTACTCAATTGTATATGGTGAGCGGTTTTGGAAACTTGTGAAATAAAGGGGAAAAAAAATCACAGATGTTGTTCAAATGTCTGCCTATTGTATGCCTGCTATTTTATTTTGTCATCAGATCACTGAGCAATAACCACGTTGGTTTGAATAAGTCTAGACTTATTGAAAATATAGTGAGCCAGAACGTCAAATACGGTATATCAAACAAGGTGCTTCGTCAAAATGAAATAGCGCAATCAATTCTCAGCTGTCACATGGAGAATATATGCCAAATTCATTTGGATATTTTAGAATGCGCTTGTGGTGCAAACTTTGACACATCCGTTTTGAGTAAAAAGTATTGTAAACGGTCAGAACATGTCTGATGTCTGACTCATTTTATTACTATTAATGGCTTATTTTATTATACTTTCACAGCAAAAAGGCTGAATTGCATTTTAATTTTAACGCACATTAAAAATCGTTATGTTAAAATTACCAAGTTTGGACAAAAAGACAGATGTAGACAAACATCTTTCCAGATTTTGAACAAACAGACAGATCTAGACAAACATCTTTCCAGATTTTGGACAAACAGACAGATCTAGACAACTTTTTTCCAGATTTTGGACAAAACAGACAAATCTAGAAAAAACAACTTTCCAGATTCTGGACAAACAGACAGATCCTAGACAAAACAACCTTCAAGATTTTGGACAAACAGACAGATCTAAACAAACAAACTTCCAAAGTTTGAGCAAACAGACAGATGTACACAAACATCTTTCTAGATTTTAGACAAACAGAAAGATCCTAGACAAACAACCGTCAAGATTTTGAGCAAACAGACAGAACTAGACAAACGTCTTCCAGATTTTTTGCCAACAGTCAGATCTAGACAAACGTCTTTCCAAGTTTTGGACAAATAGACAGATTTAGACAAACAACATTCCAGATCCTGGACAAACAGACAGATCCTAGACACACAACCATCTTGCATTTGGACAAACAGACAGATCTAGACAAACAAACTTCCAAATTTTGAGGAAACAGACATATCCAGACAAACATCTTTACATATTTTGGACAAACAGACAGATTTAGACAAACAACTTTCTAGATTCTGGACAGACAGACGGATCCTAGACAAACAACCTTCAAGATTTTGAGCAAACAGTCAGATCTAGACAAACTTCTTTCCAGATTTTTTGCAAACAGTCAGATCTAGACAAACGTCTTTCCAGGTTTTGGACAAATAGACAGATCTAGACAAACAACATTCCAGATTTTGGACAAACAGACAGATCTAGACAAACTGTTGTCCGGGTTTTAAACAAACAGACAGATCTAGACAAACAGTTTTCCAGATTTTGGACAAACAGACAGGCATGTATGAGACAACTTACTGCAGTAAACACCACACACATTCCTCTAGTCTTGGAAGGCAGAAACTCGGTATACAGTGTTATTCTGTGAAGAAAAGAAAAAATGCAATCTGCATGTAATTGGCAACCTACAAAATTCACCATTGTATACATTGTAAAAGCATGCAACTGATCATGATGCGGTCAATGGACCCATACCAACTGTGCAAATGTCTCGGATCGATCGTACAGCCGCTTCATTGGTCTTGAAGATTTTGAATGGTACTGTCCTAGCTGTAACACACTGAGATTTAATGACTCTATTCTTGAAAATAACTCTGCCAATAATAACTATGTTGACGTGAGTAACAGTTCGCTATCTTCTGGCTTGAGTGATGAGGAACACGTACCACCTCCAACGCGTACTAGTTCACCCAAAAATAGGGATTCGGCACCTGTTGTTGATAGCATTGAGAAAACTGAACAAAGAAATAACCGACCTAGACTCCCTAAAGTCAAACTGACTGGAAAATGCAACGTTAAAATTCTGACAATAAACGCTGAAGGATTGAGCAACAAAGTTGCTCCGTTTCATGCACTCATTGATGAACATAATGCTGATATTGTTTGTGTAACAGAATCTAAAGTCGACTGCGATATCTCCTCCCAAGAATTGTTCCCTGCGCATTTCAACGTGTACCGCAAGGACAGAAAGCGTGGGGGAGGTAGTGTTATAACAGCTGTCAAATCAAACCTCGTCAGTATTCACTGCCTGGAAATGGACACCGATTGTGAAATAATATGGGTTTGTATTCATCTCCAGGATGCCAAACCACTTTATGTTGGGAACTTTTACAGGGCGCCAAGTAAACTTGTTGAATATTGGAACAGACTTGAAGAATCCTTAGGTAAAGTCTACCAGAAGAATACCATGCCTTTTGTCGTCTTAACTGGTGATTTCAACTGCTCGGAGATTGATTGGCTCACAGAACCACCTGCTCCTGGTGATCACCATGGAAATCATTTGCTCACAATCTGCGACGAGTTCCATCTTACGCAGCTGACCAAAGAACCAACCAGAGTATAAACCGCAACGACATCCAACATACTTGATCTTGTCCTGACCAACTTGCCTACTAAACTACAGGAGTGTGTCGTCCGGCCTGGATTGGGCGATCACGACGTAGTGGTAACTTCTGTTGTGTCAAAACCTAAGCTTCTCAAGAAACCAAGACGTAAAGTTTTCTTAGCTAATAAAGGAAACTTTGACCAGATGCGTGAAGATATGCGTCAATTTAAAGAGCAATACCTTGCCAAGGACCCCACTCAATGCACTGTTGCTGACAATTATAATAGGCTAAAACAAACCTTGCTCAAGTCAAGGGATGAAAATATTCCCAGTAAGACATCCCGCCCATCCAATAGTCTCCCCTGGGTTACCAAGAACATTAGGAAACTGATCAAAAAGCGAGATAAGCTCCATAAAAAAGCGAAAAAATCTCAACTACCTGCTGACTGGGAAAACTTCGAAAAAGATCATCAAGAAAGCAGAGTCCGACTACATCAAGAATAGTGATTTGGAATCAGACCAGCGTCCCTTCTGGAAATACATTAGAAGCAAGCGTGTGGATAGCTCAACCATCCCAACCCTGAAAAAGGGTGATCAGCTTTTAATTTCGGACTCTGAAAAAGCCGATGCCCTCTCTGACCATTTCAACTCCGTCTTCACAATTGAAAGAGACAACGTCATTCCATTCACATCAAGTAAATACCCTGCCATGGATGATATCATCATCAGAAGTGACGGGGTCCTCAAACTTCTCAAGAACCTTAATATCAGCAAAGCTGCTGGTCCTGATGAGATGACCGCCCGAATGCTGAAAGAAACAGCGGAGGAAATTGCTCCGGTCTTAGCCTCCTTGTTTCAGCAATCTCTCGATGCGGGGACTCTCCCAGACGACTGGCTCCTAGCTAATGTTACAGCTCTATTTAAAAAAGGATCTAGAGCAAGTCCCGAGAATTACCGCCCCATTTCCTTGACCGCCATCATGTGCAAACTGTTAGAACACATATTACATTCTCAAATCAGCAAGCATTTTGATAAACATAAAATTTTGTCACCACTGCAACATGGTTTTCGTAAGGGACATTCATGTGTTACTCAGCTCATCCAGGTTGTTAATGATTGGATGGAGGGAATTGACAACACACAGCAAACTGATGCCGCAATATTAGATTTTACTAAAGCATTCGACTGTGTCCCCCACGAAAGGCTTAAATCAAAACTGCATTATTACGGTATTAGAGAAAACACTCTCAACTGGATTAGCATGTTTCTGACACAACGACAACAACGGGTAATCATCAATGGAGAAACTTCCAAATGGCACCCAGTAATTTCAGGAGTCCCACAGGGAACTGTATTGGGGCCATTATTGTTCTTGACATATATCAATGACATCACAGACACAATCCAGTGCAACATACGACTGTTCGCTGATGATTGCATCTTATAGAGACACATATCTTTACTGATTAATTTTCACTAATTAACTACTGTATTAATTCCATTACTGGGTTCAGTTAAAAATTCAGCCCTCATAGAATCGGAATTGAACGGGAAATTTCACTTTTCATCCAGATCGTAAGAAACTTTAGTACGTCGATCTTAATCATCGATGTCTACTTGTACCTCAGGTGGCATATCTAGTTATTTGAAGGCCGTTTTGAGGGTGAAATCTGATGTTTTTGTTGGGCAATGTTGGGTTTTGGGGTCAAAAACAGAATTGTGTCGAGCGATGATATTTTAGGATTAGCTTGGACCCTACTATCGCCAGACCATGTCTGAATGTTAAAAAGGCAATAAGTTGGGTCCAAGTTACTCAGACTATACCATAGACACCTAATATGATGAGAGGCAACATCCTCTCAGCTTGTGGGATTCCTTCGTGTAAAAATCTGGTATTCATTAAATAGCTTTTCAAAACACAGAGCCCGACTGCCTGAATTTTGTATTCATTTTTCTTTTAATTATTTGTTTTTTCTTTTCTTTTTCTTTCTAATGGGTTCCACACAGCGTTGGCGGTCATATAACTTTTTTTCCTTCGGTTGGGAGCCCAAAATGAAGGTCGGTCAGAAATGAGAACCAAAGGAATAAAAAAAAGGATGCCCTTATGCAAAAAGATTACTCCATGACAAACAGCTGACACAATGTTTCAAACAATTACTGGAGCCTCTGTGAGTTCACAATGATCCTGAGCCCAGATGTTTGTTTTAATGAGGGGATTTTATGGCATGCCTGCATATTTATTTTGATGCTGCATAAAGGACGATACATAATGTTATATATTCAAATTGGCAATACATGTAAATATATATATATATATATATATTTATAAGATTGTTCACTGCGAAAGCCATACTGATATCATATAAATTCCTACAAAATGTAAAGGGGACATCAATTTTACTGTTTGAATAAAAACTAATGATGTTGAAATCATTATTTTGTTTTGACTTACGATTGAGGAACACCGCCGATCCCAAAACCCACCAAACCTCTCAAGATGAGTATCCAGACGTACGTCGGAGCAAAGCTGCTGAGCAGTCCGTGATAAAACAGCCAGGTGGTACAGGCAATTAAACCCTGGATAAAAAATATCAAAAGCAATCAAAATCTGATTATTTATAAGATGGAATTTGCGTCGGGGGTGATGTAAATTCACTGGGTTCTCCCTTTCTCCGACATGTTTTTATAAACACTGTATACTCAGTGTTGTCTGGAGTGAGAAACAATTTACAAATTACTTGGGTGGGACTCTAACTCACGACGTCTGCACTATAGTAAGCAGGAGGTCGTGGGTTCGAGTCCCACCCAAGTGCTTTGTGAATTTGTTCTCACAATCACTCGGGACAACACTGAGTATACAGTGTTTATAAAAATACGTCAGTGAAGGGCAAAACCCAATATTGAATTCACAATCTGATTAATAAGTTTTGCTACCCCTAATGTTGCTAGCATCGTGACTTTGGATGTGATCCCTGGCTACAGGGCATATACGGGTTTATGGCTTCTGACTAGCACCTCTTGAACAAAAACATTGACCAAAAAATGGGGAACTGCCAACATACGGCTGGATAGCTCAGTTGGCAGAGCACTGGAACAGCAATCAGAGGACGTGGATTCCTTTAGTATGTCACTGTTTAATTGATAAGAGTAATGAACAACCTTTTTCATTTAAAAATGATCTCATTGTACCCTTTCAGAATGTAAAGTTTTTATCAAGTTTGTAGTATTTTGTTTATGTACATGTAGTAATAGCTATTAGCTGTTCCATCTTCAAGCAAAGATGAAACAGGCATGCTGTGATTATCCCTACTGTGATTATAACAAGTGTATGCAACAGGAATAAAATCTGCATTTTAGAATAGCGTAATACATGGAGTGCAAAATGTATGGGATAATATCACTCCGTTGTTGCTGGGATCAGAAAAATCTGCATCAAATATTCAAGATTTCTTGAAGAAAAGAAACATGTGTACCGGTACATGTAGCACAAACTGTTTATTAAATTATCATTTCCATATTACAGTTCAACCCATAAACTATAAATTACGCAAGGAGAGTTTGGGGAGACCACTGGGAGGGACATATTAATGCATTTAACTGACGATGCCTGACGCTCAAGCTAAGACGCTATGGGCTAGTACACAGTCAGAATATAATTAGTCGTGCACGCTTCATGCAATACACGAACGAATCAGTATGCGCACAATGTGTGTCCTTCCCACTAGGGCTGTCCAAAGTGGTCATGTCATCTGAGGTTCGGGTATGGAGTCCGTAGACTGATATGACAAACTAATTGAGAAGCCATTAGTGGGACAGCGCCATGCTCATGCGCAGGTGGTACACAGGCACTGAGCGATCATTTTACTAATAGGGTTTCTCAAACTACACACACCTTAAATCAAGAACGCATGTGACATGAATTGTGAACTGCCGGATAAGTCTAGTCATATTTATGTACACCCCCCCCCCCCCCAAATGTTGATTGAAATTTTCCACCACTATTACTGTACAGCTTGGTCGATGCAATCAAATGTACACAAATATGCCTAGTGTGAAGCTGCCTTAAAATAAAGGTACTGGTAGAGCAGACCATTGTCATTGTTGTATTTTTTTTGTTTGAAAAAACAAAAGTGCTCAAATCTAAAGACGGGTGTTTAACAACTAACCTGATGAAAAGCTCAGTGAATGCTGTATATTTTGAGAAGACACAATATTCTGGATCTCAATTTCAATTCAAAAGTTGCTGAGTCATGACACAATCCCGAAATCAGCATTCGGAACATACCGGTAAGATTCTCATTCAGCATGTTCAGCCGACTGTTGCTACGTGATGTCACACACTAATAATAGCACCTGTGCGTGCATGTGCGTCGTGTCAACGGGCTTGAACCCAACTGCGGATATTGCCCAATTACAAACCAACTGCCAACGGAAATTTCCAAAAATGCGTCACTTGACGCATCTTAGGGAATGACCTTCTTTTATTGTTTTCTTCAAAATGACAGCATGCCAGAAGGAATAATTTCACAGGGAGTTTAGTGTCATTGCTATCTTTAAACCAAGTAAGCTTTCCAACAATAATTTGGTCAGTTACTTTTTGGATAGATGCAAATGGTCTATTCTACCTTTAAAGGGAAAATACAACATTTGCAAACAGCAAAAAATATAACTACCAAATTATCTTGAAATACCTTGCTGGACTGTTAGTGAATGACAGTCTAAAGCATCCTGTAAAATCATGGCACCTGGTATACTGTCATTTTCAAGAAAAGTGGTATTTTCGCATCAATTTCCAACAATGGTCTCCCGACCAGCGTTGGAAAAAACTGGCTTATTTCAAATACTGGCCCCAATTGCCAATATTTTGTAGTTAGACTGCATTTTTTTGCAATCGATTACACACTAGTATGAACGGGTACAAGCCAGCTAGACTGGTGCCCTGACCTTACAATTCCCCAACGTCAATAAATTGCTCCGTTTCATTTTAAATGGAGTCAGTGAACCAGATTACAGGAAAATGATTGTTTTTCTAGGTTTTTATATCATCTACGAACCCAAAACATCACACAAGTCAGTGTACCAATATATGCTATATACATGTAATACCAACCCCCCAAATCCATCCATTCTGAAAATTACAGCAAAAGCAAATTGATGTTTATATTCCCTTTAATGAAGGCCACACAAGAAAATTTAATTAAATCTAAATTAGAAAGCAAACACTTAACAATACCAGCTTCGTGCCCCTGTATAGATCTACCTGTCAGGATATTTCAATGGCTTAATTTCTCCGCACTGAAAACGACCGACAGCAAATTGCACGACATTAATACTGCCCCCTTTAACATTGTTTAAAATAGAGTCCAATAAACTGAGATCCATCGTCCAAGCGACCATCCGTGACCTAATGAATGACTGGTGTTACAATCTGTGCAGCGCAGCCACTAAAGATATTAACTAAACTTCCTACATTAGAGAACCAGCTCATATTAAATTAATGACAAATTTTCAAGATGTTGTGCTTACATGGTACATATTTTTTATTTTTGTTGTTAGCTTGTGTGATGTATTATAATGCATCAGTTCCTCAAGTGCATACAGGGCAAGTAAAAAAAAAAGCGGAACCCAAACCTCAAAAAATATATTTCACAATTGTAGGGTATTTTAAAGAGGTTGTGGAATGCTCGCAGACATGTTTTATACTACGCTGCATCGGGAGTCCTGTTCCTGTCACCATTTACTATGTTTAAATGTCTTCGAGCATTCCACAACCTCTTTAAAAGATATGTAGCACCAAAAATAATAATGACTGGAAAGCCAATTTCATAAACTACATTTAGATGAAAAAAATAACTGCTCAATCCATTCAAAGCAAATCACCATTTAAACACCATGACCCTAAAACCTCTTTCGTCCAAAAACGTCATTTCAAGAAACGTCGATGTCACAATTGTCTTCAAACATCACCAGCGATAAAACCTCAGTTTAAAAGTTACAAATATTCAACAAAGTCCCTTCGAAGGCCCGTCTTTTGGAAAAAAAAGGTGGATTTTATCAATCATATTGTTTGCCTAAGCTGTTATATTGTGTAAAACAGTTCTGGACAGTTGTTGGAACAAGTATTCTGTGTCATTTTCTTTGTTGTTCCACACAATAAATTGTTTCTTGGGTCATTGCATTTAAATGGTGATATTCTTTGAATGGATTGAGCAATTTCAGTAAATTTTCATATAGAAGTAGTTTTTGAAATTGGCTTTCCAGTCAATATAATTTTTGGTGTTACATATATTTTTGAATATGAAATATATTTTTTGGGGGTTTGGGTTCCGCTTTTTTTTTTACTCACCCTGTATAATCGGTTGGAGAATCAAGGTTATTTTACTATCTATATAAAATCTGACTACATGTACATATGTAGATATAAAATTTTAATAATACCGGTAATTGTTATAAATAATTCAGGCATGGTATGCATTGTGCCCATGCTTGGTTTGCCAGTTCCAGGTCAATGCATAATTTATCTTATTATTTTCTACTCTTTCAAGCAAACAGATGAATAGCAGTTCTCCCATCTATCATTTTGTAAATTAAAAAAAAAAAATTAATTGACATTTTTGCAGCTGTGCTTTTGCAAACCAGCACATTTAAACCAAGCATCCCACTTTCATTAATACTACTATTAATTTCTGGTAATGAAACCGAGGATTTCACAAAGTCGCCTGAGCACTGTAGCTTGCAAACCCGAAGAAACCTGGACAATGAGAAGAAATTACAGTTTTAGAGGTGGGAGAAAAACCCCAAGAATATTCTGAGGAAAGCCCACGGACTCAGGCAGGGACTGAAAACACAATCCACATATTGGCCCAGGCAGGATTCGAACCCTGGTCACAGCAGTGAAGGCGAGGAAAGAACCGCTACGCAAACCTGACCCCAAATATGAATATAATCCGTAGTTTTAAATTGGGAATTGTTTAAACTGAGTCATAAAAGATGTTCAATTTTCATTGAAAAATTATAAAAACAACCAAGACATGTAAGATAATGACTAAGAACACTTTGGGTCGTCATGCATAAGAAACAGTGGCCGTAATGCTAAAAAATACTGGTATGAAAAAATTACTTACTAATCATTTAATATTTGGAAATTAAAAAAAAAATTAGAAAACATGTGTTCATGTATGCCGGTACATACAACAAACACGTAATTTGTTGCATAATTTATACAAAAATATGAAAATGTCGACACGTACAATGTACATACATGTACTTATGCAGCAAATGATGTTTATTTTGTCCCAGCTGGTGTGGGTTTTGTCAGAAAGCAAATACTGATATTGATTTTAAACCCTAACTTCCTAGGCATTTTTGTGAGGATGCAACCTCAATCCTGCAAAATCCCCCAAACTGCCTCCGTGAAAAAAATTGCATACAGCCTCAATCCTCCAAAAGCATCTGTTATTTTTTTTTTAATGTTATTTTTTTTAACCGCCTCAATCCTACAAAATCCTCCATTTTGTAAAAAGGACTTTGAAGGATTTGGGAAGGTTAGGGTTAAAGAATTTGTTTCATTCATCAACAGGTCAGGTACATATCAAAAAAGAAAAAATGAAACCAAGATTGCGTTCCGCTAAAGCAAATGTTTCCAGCGTTCAAAATCTTTTTAGCCAAATGGGAAGTTGTTGGAAACATTTGTGTTGTTAGCGTAAGTGGAATGCATCCCACTCATGAAAACCAAATTAGTTATGAAAAGAAATCAAAAATTGGTTTTAAAAATTACGTTCTTTGATTCTTTTCAGTTCTGTCCTCTACTTCGTAGATCAGCCATATCTTGAAATTCCCATATTCCAACAGCTTTATATGTTTTTACACATGTACAATGCAGATATTTGTATAAATATCCCCAATGTGATTATTTTTTCCCTCAAACTTCAAGCTTGTTATTTGCAATCGGTGTACTAGCTCTCACAGCAGATGTTGAGTTCTTAACCCTAACAGAACTCAACCCATCAAACCCCAACGGCATGTTTTGTTGGAATCTGTCAGGATGGGTACAGTACCCCTAAACTGACAGTCTTTTACATTGGGTAGGCACACCTCCAGAAACAAAGTCAGAAATACATGTATGTGTGTGCAGTTTCCCATATGGTGTTGGAATTTGCCAGGATGGGTATGGTTCCTAGTAAATCATGCTAGGGATTTAGGGTAAGTACATGTATGTGACTCAAAAAAAAGCAGCTTGATGCTCTTCATGTTGTAATACAAACTTGTACACATGATCTTTACCGTAGTTCTAAACATTATTTTAATAATATAAAAGGGGCTTCCAAAAATTGTCTTTGAAATTAAATGTGGAGGAGCCCTTTAAAATCTTTAAATAAAATATACTTTTTTACCCCTCCCCCTTTAAAGTTTCGCAAGAATCACAAGTTTCTATAAGGTACCCTTGGCCTAAACCCCCAGGAGTTTCATTTAATTTCAGTCAAGCATTAGTACACAAAATTGATCACAACAACATTTTTGGACACTGTGACCATGCAGGTTCCTTGCCTTAATGAATTTCAGTGCTGTGTTATGTATGCTGTGTAAAATCCTGCATGTTGTGCAAAGGGCTGGCGTTGGGGATTGGAATCATTTGCCTGGCTATCAGTCATCATGGCAAGACCTCAGTTTAATGCTCAAGGGCAAATGATTCCAATCCCAAACCACATCAGCTTTTTTTCACAATTTACAAAAATGTATGCCCTAAATTGTACCTCACAAAACCACAGCAATTAGCATAATCATTAACATGTACGCAGGATAAATTTGCGAAGTGTTTTTGTGTTTCAGTGAACATGACACTTAATGTATGACAAACCAGGATCCTGTGCGTTCTTCATCCTCCCGTGCAGTTACCATGGCAACGCACCCACTTCATCCATTTTCCCCTAATGTACTCAGGAGAAGTGTCACTTAGCCCACAGCTTCCGAGATTTGATTTGCGCAGACAACATGGCATCACATTTAGGGCTAGAACTATCATAAATTTTGCACAATATGTGTACTGTTAGTCATCGTTGTAGTGACTGGAAAGAAATGACTTCATTGATACAGGTGAATTAAAGATAATTTTAAAGGTACCGGGTAGAATATGTCATTTGACAAAATTATTGGTGAAAAGCATACTTGGTTTAAATAAACTCCCTGTGAAATTATTCTTTCTGGCATGCTGTCATTTTAAAGAACACACAAAAAAAAATCTAATTTCCAAAGATGTGTCCAAAACGCATTTTTGGAAATATCCATTATTAGTTCATTTTTTAATTCGGTGAAGCCATGAATGGGTGTGCGCAAGTGTCCATTCAGTGCGTGACATCGCGTAGCCGCAATCGACTGAATGAGAATGTGTCCCAGATGCTGATTTCAGGTGTAATTCAAAACAGACTCGGCAACTTTTGAATTGAAATCGAGATCCTAGAATATTGTTTTCTCGGAATATACAGCATTCACAGAGCTAAAAATTTATCAGGTTAGTTGTTAACTTGAGGGAACATACCGGCACAACATTTGCTTTTGCTGCAATTTTCAGAAATGGATGGATTTGGGGGTTAGTATTTTGTTCCAAAATTGTTATGCTGACTTGCCTGAAGTTTTGTGTTCATAGATGCTGGAAAAACCAAGGAAAACAATCATGTTCCAGTAGTCTGGTTCCCACTTCAGACAAAACAGAGCAATTTATAGACGTCACGGAATTGTAAGGTCAGAGAACCAGTCTAGCTGGCTTGTACCCGTTCATAGGTTTGTGGTCGATTGCAAACAAAATGCGGACTAACCACTGATCTCTATATAAAGACTGGATAGCTAATAAAGAGCCGCACAATGAATGAATTTGACGCCATATTGGTGAGACCAGCTGGTGATCTACAAAGGACAAGTTGCCGTTTTTATAGACAGCATGATTTCTTTTGTAACGTCGCGGTTCACTTGACTTATATTTTGACCACCACCACTGACCAAGGTTAACTACAATTTTTCTAACGTCATGGTTACTAAAATGCCGCAAATATCACTTTTTCGGCGTTTTGAAATAATAATCACTACGGAAATGTGTCCCTTTTAGAACATCATAATATGTGTACGTGACCAAAATGCGCGTCAACTGTTGATACAACGCGCGCGTATTTACGCGTAGAACATTCGTATTATTCGAGGCCATCTTCGTGAGACCGGGGCGAATTGGTCAATATGCAAAGTCTACTGTGTGAATGTTGTATGCATATCCGCTATCCAGTCTTTATATAGAGATCAGTGGGACTAACTAAATATGGTAAATTGGGGGCAGTACATGTGTATATGAAAAAAAGCTAATTTTCCAATGCTTGTCGGCCGACTAGTGCTGGAAATTGATACAAAAGTACAACTTTTCTTGAGAATGTCAGCACACCAGCATGACCAGCTACCATGATTTTACAGTGTGATGCTAAAATACATCAGTCCTTCTGTTTTGAGGCGTGCGATCACACCCCCACGCCATCACACGCCTAAATGCTTCCTGAGAAGTGTAAATAATCGCACACCTGAATCCCTCAGTACCGCACACCTCGGCATACATTTACGGCATAATTATACTTCATAATGTGTGAAAAATAAAGTATGTCGGTGAAGAGAAAACGGCTTTATTGTAAACCAAGATGAATATTATGAAAAAAAATACCAGATTGTTCAGTCCCAACTTGGACCACAGGATCACACACCTAGAAAAATCACACAGCTAGAAAAATCACACGCCTAGAAAAATCAAACGCCTAGAAAAATCACACACCTAGAAAAATCACACGCCTAGAAAAATCACACGCCTAGAAAAATCACACGCCTAAAAAATCACACGCCTAGAAAATCCAGGTGTGCGTTTTTCCATACACCTGTGATTTTCAAATCAGAAGAACTGAATACATGTAGACCGTCATTCACTAACAATACAGTAAGGTATTTCCTAATACATGTAGAGTAGATCATTTGCCATTTGTGTATTAATTTGTTTCGTTGAAGCAACAAAAGTGCTTATTTAAAGCCAGAGTCCATCATTTGCAGCTATCCAAAAAGTAACTGGTGTAATTATTGCTGAAAAACATACTTGGTTGAAAGATAGTAAGGGGACTAAACTCCCTGTGAAATTATTCTTTCTGGCAAGCTGTCATTTTGAAGAAATCAACTAAACAAGGCCTTTCCAACGGCGCATCTTAAGAAGCACCGTTGGAAATTTCCATTAGTAGTTCGTTTTTTTTATTCGGCGAAGTGCGCGCAAGCGTTGACACGACGCACATGCGCACATGGTTGCTACAATTCGTCGGATCGGTGCGAGACATCGCATAGCTGCATTCGGCTCAGTGAGAACTTGTCTCGGACGCTGAATTCAGGCCCGATTCAAAACATGATTCAGCAACTTTTGATTTGAAATCGAGATCCTAGAATGCTGTTTTTCTCAAAATACAGCTGAAGCTGAGCTGAAACTTCAACAGGTTAGTTGTTCAGCACCCTTCTTTAGATTTTGAGCACTTTTGTTGCTTCAAACGAACAAAATGCACAAATTACAAATGATGGACTATACCTTTAAGACGGGTCATCTACTAACCTGATGAAGTTTTACTTTGAGAATGCCGTATATTCTGAGGAAACAATATTCTAGGATCTCGATTTCAATTCAACAGTTATATTTTGAATTGTGCCCAAAATCAGCATCACTCTCAATTCAGCCGTTTGCAGCTACGGTAGGCCTACCGGTACATGTTGAAAAACCTGTGAAAAAAAGTTCTGTGACCAAGCCTGTAGCAACAGGATCTATACAGGTTTCATAATTCCAGGCATAGAATGAAATTCTAAAGTCCAATTCGACTTAAAGGTAGAGTTTATATGTCATAAATTTGTGCATATGTTGTCCTTCGAAGCAACAAAGTGCCCAAAACGAGAAGGTTGCTTATTAAAAGGGAATATTCAACATAAATTGCAAATTAGGTCTATATCAAAAAACAAAACTACCAAATTACATGTACATGTACCTTTAAACATCTGTAAAGTGTTGGCCAAGGGGATTTTATGTTTTTTTTGGTTTTTTTTGATAGGATGTTTGTATGCTGTCTATGTAATGCCTTTCAAGAGTATTTAAATGCAGCATTCATTGGCTTAAGCCAGGCATGACTTGATTTCGAGCCTCAGGATTTCTGAATACAAAATACACCCAAACAACTCAACCGTCTGTTCGTTTGGTCAGTTTGTTTAGATGACTATAAAGTTCAACTACGGTGGGATGTATTCAGCTTTAATAACAACAGGCCTGATCATGTATGACAAAAAAACCCTTGCACAAAGTAGACATTGTTGGATCTGAAAACCCTGTGAAAGTATTCCGCCAGAAATGGTTTTGATAACAACAACAAAAGTGCCTCGAGTACACTTTTTCTTGAAAGGCATTTAGCAACTGAATCCAGTCACAAGACCCCAAAAATTTGATTTTTTTCCCCAAAAGATATGGAAGCCACCGAACTTAAACTACATACATTGTTGTAAGTTGTTATAAGCATCCTACGGTACTTCAGATTTCAAGCAGTTTTGTTGATTCAAATGAAGAAAAAACATGCACAAATAGCAATGATCTACATTGTACATATGTACATGTGTATGTACCTTTAATCATGTTAATTAGGCTCCGATGGTAAATCACTTTTACCCAAACAATCAATTTCACTGAGGGATTCTCTTGATAAAAAAATAGTAACAGTCGACTCTTGTTTATACAAAGTTGGCGGACCTAGCCAAAATGTTTGTTGAATATCAAAATTTTCCATGTATTGAGCACATACCGGTACCAGTACATATAAAGCACAGTTGGGACCAATTAAGGCTTTATATTTGCTATTTTATAACCAGAGTTTGTATTAATGAGAGTTGACTGTAAAATGCCAAAGTCAGAAATAATCAGAAAAAGTTAATACCCCCGTTCCTTTGCATTGAGTATTGTTGAACCTGATCCACTGAAAAAAAGGCTTGAGTCAACAAAAGACAAATTGACAAAAATGCTGAACATTTCTGTCTTATAAAAATTAATTACTTCAATTTTGAAGTGCCAAGCAGGTTAAGTTGGCTTAATTTCATCTTTTATGTAAAAAACGGCAAACTTATAAAATCCCTTGTTGTTATATAAAATGTAACCCTCCTGCTGTCTGAACAGTCACAGACAGTCAAAAAATCAATCCTCTTCCCCTGCCATTCCTTTTACACCTAGCTAGTTAGTAGTCACCAACAATCAGATCATATTTCAAGCAAGCACTGTGACTAGTCAAATTCAGTCAACAGACCAAAGCAGGCAAGTAGTGGGCACAGCTGGCTTATCAATCACCTACTTGAACAGTCCAAGCAAAGCTGTAGGCCTATCAATTACTCAGTCACAGCCTGTCAATGCTGCTGTATGTACCAGTAGGCTGGCAAGGGCGGATCCAGAACACAATTTGGGGGGGGGGCCAAAAAATGTTGGTCCCCCCCCAAAAAAGAAAGGGGACCCCACCAGGATCTGCCCAAGGTTGTAGAATGGGAGCTATTAACTGTTAAAAACAGTCACTGGACTGACTTCGACTGAAAGGACAACTTTTCCGAGAGTGTATGTTTGCATGGGAGGGATATAATGATAAAACTAGGTTGTATGACATCCACTTTTACAATCAATCAGTGATTTTACACAGTAATTCTTTATTTTTTGCCTTACTTGGTTTGCTATTTTCAGTAAATACATGTAGAAGCCTACACACACAAAAACATCTGTGCATTATTTAAAGTGACACCAAGCTGTGGTTTTCACTGAATAGATCAATTTGTCCTTGGCTATCTGAACCAACACATGTCAGCATTCTATTCAGAGCCACGTCAATATGCAAATGTGCTGTTCGTAAATGACAAACATCATGACAACGGAATTTTAATCTTACACTGTTTCAGACTAGCGTTTCAGAGTTGCAGCAGTCCAAATATTCAGAAGAAACTTTATATTATAGTTCAACATTTTAGGATTGACGTCACATGCAAGTTGTCAAAAGATTGACTTGTACATTTTGAAACTACAGCGAAATTGAATGGCAAAATGAATGGCTTATAGGATAATTTGCATAATTTATCCCCAAAGCGCACGTATCTACCAACATTTAGGTACTCAAGGCGCTGGAGAATATGTCTATTAAGTTTATTACTTATTACTTGGATTATAGTACTGGTACTAAACGCCCTGTGATTTTATTCTGTCTGGCTTGATGTCATTTACCAGTACATGGGGAAAGTATGTGATTTCCAACGATCTGTAAATTGATTGATTTTTGGGGGAATAAATTAAGAGTGCTGCTCGAAATCGTGTTTCGTGATCAATACCTGTAGTGCATGTTTTTTTTACTGTTTTCTCGGAAAGTCTAATTTCCACTGACCTGAAACATTTGCTTTTGAACATTTTTTTTTGGATTTCGAGTGGTGTTGGTTTTTGAGTGGTGTTATCATTGGAAACAAAATGCAAGAAAAGCAAATGGTCCTATGCCTTATAGGCCTAATACATAAAGTTCGCCGGTCTGAAACCAAAATATATTTGGGTTGACTTGGCCAAGTTTTTTCGAGTCAATTATGAGTTAATTTGCAAGTTAATTCAGGAGTCAGGTCAAATGAAGCAAGAGACAATTTTGCCACTTTCGTATGAGACATTGACCGAAAGATATCGGCCCATGTTTAGAGACATGTATTGAATTATTAATTTACAAGTTCGAGTTATTGGCTGCCCGACAAAAATTCCCATTCTCGCTTGTTTGGCTGGTTCCCACCCCACAATCGGTATCAATAATGTACAGACCGGGAGCCAGTCTGCTTGCAATGCAGATCTGTTTGTGCCCAAAACAAAACAGAAAAGAGGCAGTTTTTCGTCGGAATAAAACTTACAAGTTAGGCGAAGTAAAAAAACAAAACATGTTTCTCGTCCCCGCCCGCTTCCTTTTTGGAGGCTGCCTGGATTTTTTTATTATTTTTTATTTTTGAAAAATGCAGTAAAAAAACAATCCACAAATTCATTGGAAAATAAATTGTACACCAATACAAGTCTAAATGACACGGTAAATATGTTCAGTTCTGTTGTCCAACTTATCTTTCATTTTAAAAGTGTCTTTGAACAGTGGCAACACCAACAATTGCAGGAAATTTTTAAATGGCGGCCATCTTGAAACAAATAAAAAATAAATTTTTTTTCGAAAACCCGGACGAGAAACATGTTTTTTTTTTTATTCGGCCTTAAACAATTTTTAATAGAAAAAACAAACAAACTTGTTGAAGAGCATGGAGGATGCAACTTTAAGGGTTTATCACAAAACATTTCTCCAATACTCTTAAAGATTATTTCAAACGACATTGTAAATTGTCTCAGGGATGGAACTAACATTTCCCTTATTTTCAATGAAGAGGCCAGGAAAAGAAGACTAGAAGATTGTCCCAACTTACCGTTCTTCTTCCGTACTTGTCACACATTTTTCCCCACAGTGTCGAGCTAGTGAACATTCCAATGAAGACAACGGTGGTGATTAGAGCCTCCTGCCAACGTTCAAGATTCCATAAACATCTCAGCTCCGGAGAAATAATACTTAAGAGCATCATTTCGATTGCATCCGCCATCTGTAGGAGTATTTGAAGACATTTCATGGTTAATTATTATTTTGATAATAACCTCTGACAACTGGTTGCTTCAGAAAAAAAAACCCACCTCATTTGTGCATCATTCCACCATGCAAAGTTTCATATCATAATTCAAGGCTGCTACATAGCCCGCATACGTCTGTACAGGGTGAGTCAAAAAAAGCGAAACCCAAATGTCGAGACCATTGTTTTAGTGAAGTTCTGCATGTAGCACTTTCAAAATCTAGGATGTGAAAGCCCAATTCATAAGCTTTCCTTTAGCACAAGAATCATTTGAATCACTCAAGTACTTTTCAAGTTACAGAACTTTAAACCCAACCACCATTTTAAAGTTCTGTCCACGGATCACAAAAAAGGTATGTGCGTTCTTTCAGCAAAACGAAAACAATTCACACACATCCCTATGTGATTTGTTTTCATTTTGCTGAAAGAACACTTGCCTTTATGTGATCCGTGGACAGAACTTTAAAACGGTGGTTGTGTTTAAAATTTCGAAACTTTTTAATTACATGAGAGATTTGAATGATTCTTGTACTAACAGAAAACTTATGAATTGGGCTTTCATATCCTACCGTAGGTTTTGAAAGTATTACATGCAGAACTTTACTAAAACAATAGTCCCGAAATTTGGGTTTTTTTTTACTCACCCTGTACTTCAGATTTTCAGTGTTTTTGAATGGAAGAAAAGACGGAAATACAATAACACCATTTGTCAGGCATCATCAAAATTGGAGTGAAACCCTTCCACGATTGGCAAAATTCACTGAAGTTTTGGCAAGATTTAGGTGGGAAAACTTAATTTGATCTAGCAAAATAGTGAGGATTATGTGTAAATGTACCTGTACCAAACACTCTACACAGCAGAACGGTTGTTCTGAAATTTCAAACGAAGTAGAAATATCTTAATTCCTTATGAAGTTGTTCTTGGCCCTGTGCTTTTCAAGAATTTTTGTTTTCTTTTTTTTATTTCAGTTCACTGCAAAAAAATTGTTCTGCAACCCTCTGTAAAAGGTTTTCATTTCGATATTTTTGGCACTTCGAATGCATAAAAAGATCCGGCTGGATTTTTGTTAGGCTTCAAATAATGCGTAATTCGTATGATGTACATTGTAAGTATATGTACTGGTACCATCTAAACATGACCCATTATTTTTTTAATTTGATGTCTCATTCAAATTTACTTTAACTTTTATACTTTCAAACTCTAAAATGAAAAGTGATTCTGTTTTTAAAGGGGCCCATGCAATGTAATATTTTGAAAGCAGTCCTTGAAAATGCAGCTTTGTGTCCTATTTTCATAACCTTATTTTCAATTTTCATTTTGCCATTTTCAAGGGTATTTTGGTGCCTTTTGGGTTTTTATGGTACTGCAAATTTCCATTTTCATGAGCAAATGAGTGATGTCATTTCAGGCAGAATCCTCAATGTTAGAGCTATTTCAGCACCAAAAATTGCCATAATTTTGGATATTTTGTGGTTGTATGTAAAGGCTCTTTTTTATGATTAGTTGTTGTAAGCCAGTGAGCAAACTTTTCTCAAAAACATTTTCAATGAACTAATTTTTGGGTCCACAATTTGAACAGAAAATCCCTAAACTGAACAGTGTCTTCCTGAAATGACATCACAGCAACAGTGCCCTCAATTGTCCGGAAAAGCATGGACAGTTTTAAATGTTTCAAAATGAAGTGCACTATTCAATAAAATTAACCAAAAAGTAATGTCAAATAGTTTTCATACAGGAGTAGAAAAGTGCACAAAATATGTTCCTAAGATAAATTCATCGCATGAACCTTTTAAAGGGAAAATACAACATCTGCAAACATCAAAAAATAAAACTACCAAATCATTTTGAAATACCTTGCTGGACTGTTAGTGAATGACAGTGTAAAGCATCCTGTAAAATCATGGCACCTGGTATACTGTCATTTTCAAGAAAAGTGGTATTTTTGTATCAATTTCCAACGCTGATCGGCTGATCAGCGTTGGAAAAACTTGCTTTTTTTCAAATACTGGCCCCAGTTGACCATCGCACTTATTTGCAATCGATTACACACCTATGAACGGGTACAAGCCAGCTAGACTGGTTCCCTGACCTTACAATTCCCCAATATATGTAAACTGCTCTTTTTCTTCTTAAATAGAGTCAGGGAACCAGACTACAGGAAAATGATTGTTTTTCTTGGTTTTTATAGCATTTTCGAACCCAAAACCTCAAAAAAGTCAGTGTAACTATATTTGCTATATATTTCCAACTTCCCAATTCCATCCATTCCTGAAAATTACAGCAAAAGCAAATGATGTATATTCCCTTTAAGCTAATAAACAATAATGTACGGTACACGTAAAGTACAGGAAGATTAACTCAGTTAACAAAGTCAGACTCCTGCTTCCTTTGACACATTAATGCTTGTAATAGCTTCATGGAGAAAAAAATGGAAGTGCTCAGCTGAAATTAAATATGAAGGAGAAATAAAGACCTCACTACATACCCAGCAAAATCCTACGAGTGCCGATATCTTAATCTGGAACCATCCAAAGCCGATCGCTTCCACTGCCTGCTCCACAGTAAACTCATCTACGGTTGAAAATGACAAGTCAAGTTACCAGACCTTTCAGTGGCGCACGAAGGATTTGAAGTGGGGGGGGGGGGTTCACGAAATTGTTTCCCCCAATTTTTGTAGAAGTTTGAATTTTTCAAAAAAATGTTGCCCAAATGTTGGCCGCAGAAAATATGTTTTTTTTTTTTTTTAGGGCGGGGTGACTCTGTTTTTGAGATATAAGTACACATACAGACCAATTGATAGTCGCATTACCTTTTGTCACATTAATACCTTTTAACATAAGTAGAAAAATGGAGTAAGGAGTAAATAATTCAGAAATATACAAAAATTGGCACACTAACAGTTAAGGTGTAGGTAGGCCTACTGGTAAAAAATTACCACAGTAAAAAAAAAGGTCAATTTTTAATATAGCTTACTAATACTATTGCAAGAGTAAATTTTCTAGAAAAACTGTTTTTTTTTGTTTACTATTTTGAGTAGAATATAAATGTAAGGCCAAATAGAAAAAAAAAAAACATGTTTAGCATCCCCGCCCGCTTCCTTTTTTTTTAATTGAAAAAAAAAGAAGATAAATTTAATGATCTTTTTTCGGAAAAAAAATCTTACTTTAAGACTTTAAGGGCCAAATAAAAAAAACCACATGTTTAGCTTCCCGCATGCTTCCTTTTAGGAAGCCGCCTCTGTTTTTTTATTGAAAAAATGATAAATTTTATTAAACAGTGACATCATTTTGGCCTCATTGTCTATTGCATCTAGCCCATGTCATTACCCGAGTCCAATGGCGGTCATTTAAAAAACAACAAACTGGAAGCCATCTTGAAAAATAGCCAGGCCGGGCTGCCATTGGAGGAGAAAAAAAAAAGGCATCCTGCTTTCTTTTTTTTTCAAAAAAGCAGGACACTAAAGTAAACATGTCTTTTTTTTTATTTGGCCTTATTTTTATTCAATTAAATTAAAAAAAATAATATAATCACGGACATAAAACATCATGAAATTTAAGTACTTTTCAAGAAAAGAAATCACCAACCTTCACACAATCCTAACGCGTCTGCATCCACTTCCCCAACACCACCGACAATGCTACCGAATCCACTAGCCAACTCGGCCGTGTTTCGGCGCGATCGCCCCGTTGACCCACCGTCCGTTCCCCCGGTACCTAGATCAACATCTTCGTAACTCTCCCGATCTGCACCACCGTCACTTGCAGTCGATGTTCCCCGGCGAAATTTTACCACTCTGCGAAGGAAATTCATCTTTGATTTTTAGAAGGTGACACAGACGGATCTGGGGACTTCGAAAAGCAAAGTGATGCTATTTTTTTTCCAGCTGAAATATGACATTTTTTGGGCCATTCCACTCATGCCCATACGTCGGCTGTCACAATGCTGTCAGTGTTTACTTGCTGCGAGCTGCATGAATAATATGCCGTGTACGACGTCGTAGACGACGTATGTACGTGCGTCGCATGCATGCCGCGCGACGCGCACGCGGCCGACCGGCCGTGAGCGATCTGCACCATTAACCATTGCATGTTTTATGCCGCCAATTAACAACCCCCTGCACATTATTTACTAAAACATCAAATAGCCGTTGTCAAAGAAAAAATTGACTGAAAGGTCACAAGAGGGCGATATTCAACTTTTTTGTTGCCGATTTGTCAAAGCTGTATTTTTTTTATCGTCGTTTTTCATATTAAGACCTTGTGTATTAATGTCGGTCCTATATCAGCTGAGGAATCGCTCCTCTATCAGCTTGCCTACAGAAATTAAGGCAGGTGAATCAAACATAAAGTAAACATTGTAATGTTTGGATTTGCATTCCATACGTATATGGTTGCGGTGGAAATATTAACAAACATAGGAGAATTTAAGTATCTATAAGAACAAGTCTAAGAATTAGAACAAGACGAAAACAAGACGGAAAATTTGAAAACTCACGGTTCCCGTCCGTCGTGTCGTATCTCGGTGTGATCACAGAAAGACGATTCCATATCTGTCGAAGTCAGGGGGAAATCTCAATTTACCCGAAATATAGCTAATGTGAACCCTTTAGTAACTTGGCAGAGGGGGCTATGGTGTGGGGGGATGGGGTCTCATTACTTTTTGCTGGAGGGGGTATACGTTCAAAGGGTTTTTAACAATAAAAAGCTCAACAATTGTTGCCTTCCCTCTAATTTTGAGCGGGACCATGTCCACTTTGTCCCTCCCTTATAGTTACGCCACTGGTCTGCTCAATGCGTCAGTAAATTAGGCACACGCACAGTCCTAAGCCCCTGTCACACTGTCACGACGTAGCCTCTCGATCACGATAAGACAGTGCTGAGATGCAAAACTCGACGACATTGTGAAACTCGCAACGACATCTGAACTTTATCGGAGCGACTTCTTGAGCGACGTTTCGGCATCCTACAGGTCGGCAGTGAAGCCACGATTAGTTTCAACAGTTGAAACATATCGTGATGGTCGACAACTAATCCAAAACGGATCAGAGTCCGTTCTCTGTCTGCACTCAAACGTTTAACGAAGTCGTAACGACATCGCAATAGTATTTGCGAGATCGGCAGTGGTCGTACATGGTCGGCCATTTTTTTTGGCCGACTTTGAAACGACCATTACGACGTAAAATTCCGAAAATGACGTCATTTCGTTATTTCGGCATCGGTTCTCAGTCTTTTGTATTGGTAATCAATCGGTTGTGTCGGTACTCTGTCGGTAATGTCGTAACGAGATCGAGATTCAGTCGTGAAAACAATCCATTGAACGGATCCAATTCGTAGCGAAGTCGTAATATTCGGTTCGAGGTCGTTTCGGAGTCGTAGTATTCGGGACGACATCGCAGCACATACTGATCATTGTCTGTAGACTGGAGCGCAGTAGACGAAATTTGAATTTGGCGCCACATTTTCTACGTTTTTGGTACGATTTTCAAGATAGTTTTAAATCTCATGTAAATGGTCTTGGCGGGGTCTTGGTCTTTGGTCTTGGATGAGTGACGGAGGCTTTATTAACTATCGACAAGTACAAATATATAGCCCAAGTCACACATTCACGGTTGGCGTTACGAATATCCACAGACTACCAAGAATCAATCGACCACGATGAATCGTCGAGATTCGTGAAGAAATCGACTTTCTAAGAATGCACTACGGTTTCAGGACGGATAGCCATGACAGTCCTACGTACGCTTTCTCTACGAATGACACCACGGTTCGTCAAGAAAATAGACGGATTGGTGAAGATTATCGACGGTATTATTAAGAATAATGACGTTTACGCCACGGTTGTCTGCGATTGGGTCACAGATGACCATCATGGTTCTCCTACGAATAAAGCGAGGATATTCGTAGCACAACCTTAGCAGAACCCTGGCACACCCGGGCATTCGTAGCTAATTCGTAGAGATTTCTACCACGAATGAGCTACGAATCTCCAAGAATAGCCACGAATAACACTACGAATAAGTGCGGTTGTCATACGGATGTCCCACCGACGGTTGCACTATTAATGTTTATGACGGTTCACCACGGCAGTTATGAACAGTAAAGTTAAAACTTCCGTAACCCCTCCACGAATATATACCCAAGGAAGATGACGGATAACCACGGAGTGTACTAAGGACGAAGGGGGATTTTTTGCCAACTTTTTTTTTCAGCAACGATTTAAATAAATGTTTACAGAGTTCTTCTGACATCATTGCCACAAAAGCGAACCCGCTCAACACCATTACAATGCGCCGTTAAAAATGTCCATGTAGTATGCATCATAATGGTCAGTTTTGAAGATCGCCCCCATTTGGAAGAGGGTACCAGCCCCCCTCGCCCCCGCTTTTTAATTTTACGGAGGCCAAGTTAGTGTCCGGAGAAAAAAACAAAACATGTCTTCATTTCGGCGCGGATGTGCGGTTCCCCCCCCCCCCCCGATATCAAAAGCTGGATACGCTGCTGGAATAACTCAACAATAAAGCAATACACGCCTGTTCCTCGGGGTCAGCGTTTAGGCATCTTTTTTAGAGAATCGGAGGGAAAAGAAATGATTCCCTTGGGGGGGGGGGGCGTCACAAGGCTTAGGGTGAGGGGATATGGCTCTCAACGTAAATCCCTGATGATCCGCAACCATGTCAGAAGCGGTAAAGCTCATCTAAATTGCATTGGGGGGGGGGGGGACAACCTGCTTCAGTATCGCTAACGAATCCCTCTAATTATTTCTACTGTCCATCGCATTACCAATGATAATTGAACAAAATATTATTTTTATGTCAAATTATATTGCTACTTGAGAAAAAAAAACGTTCGTTTTTGAACCAAGAACTTTAAAGGAACAGCTCCCCGTTAAACATCTCTTTCCTCCGTACTTTCTCGCTCATGTAGGTGGGGGCGGGCTGACGTCATCCGATGAAAACATCTACACTATATTAATTTGCACGCCAGTTTTCATCGGTTGCTATGTGTTACCATGGGTGTTGCCAGAATTGTTTCTAGAGGGGAAGGGGGAAGCAAAGCACACCATTCGAATGCATTCCCCCAAATTCTTGTACTTTCTCTAGCATATTCGCTATTTATCTTTTTTTTTTAGGGTGGGCGGGGGACATTTGCCCATCCCGTCCGATTGACACCCCTGCGGACGTCCATGTCGTTAAATGTGCATTAAAAAATGAACAGCAATCACTTTTCACCTCTTTTAAACTTTGTTTCTCTCTTTCCTTTTGTGTGTGAGTGTGCGTTTGTTTATGGTGTAAATCGAGGACAAACACGTGCAACGTCATTGGTGAATCGAGGACAGGAACCAAATCGAGGACGACCTCAATTAAAAAACGTGTATACAAAACCAATGAGAGCTGTTGCAAAACAGTAAAGTACAAACAAAGGAAAACGGAAGAGGAACAAAAGAAAATCCTCGATTTTACACCATAAACAAACGTGTGTGTGTGTTTTCCAAGGGGAATTAGAGGCAAGCGCCCCCCTGACCCCCCTCAACCCGCGACGCCCATGTGTGCTATCATTTAGCACTGCATACTCAAGAACCATTGAGGCTCAAGAACATAGGTCTGGCAGCTAGATAAGCAAATGTAAAAATGTTCGCGCCCACCTACATGGATGGACCTTATATCACTCTCAATGAACCAACAAATAGTGGCCTATTTTCCCCCTTTAATGCAGCCTCGATGTTCGTTCTGTGTGAATGCTCGCAGTTATCCACGTGTGTAACTGTGTGATGACAATTTCGCACTTGACTTCAGATAATTACATGCCACTGCCCATACAAAACGTCGGTCGCCATTTTACATGGAATGCATAATACATGATTGTTAATGCATCATACTAAAAGTACACCAGTACATTATCAACTCTCTTTGTTTTGTGAACGTAAAATGCTATTTTGCATTTTAGAAAGAGAGAAACGTTAATGTATTTTTTTGGGGGGGGGGCTGTGACAATAGCCAATCACTAATGTCAATGAACTAGAATTTCTGAGACACTTGCATTTTCATAATGATTACAAAAAAAAATAGAGGTCTCATTTGAATATTATGAAAGGGAAAGAATTTAGGAAATTTATTGTATATAAAAGTGAGAATATCGGTGAGCATACAAACGATGGAACATTTACACTGTAAGCCATATTTTTTGGTCTTTTGCTTGAGGAAAATAAATTAGATACAATATGAAAGGCACAATGATAGGAATATACGCAAAACAGAAGATATCTCTTTTTCAAAACACACAAGAATACACTGAATAATTCTTGTTGCTTCACATTACAAATTCACAATCAACACTATTATACGAGCTCTAAATAATTCCAAGACAAACCAAATGTACATTTCGTTTGCCCGGATAATAAATCCAAAAGCACACAGGGCTGTGCACACAAGCAGGCAAGCCAAACCAGACGAATAAAATATGTAAATTAGCTACATAATCAATTTTACACTCACCGTCAGGTTGCGCTTTGAGGGGTATCAATCCAAATTTAGATTAGCTCAACCGTCGTACTCTCCCGAGAGAATGTTGGTCTATTAATTCGAGCAGTCTGCTAGAAGCTAGAGAAATTAAGAGAATATTGTCTTTATGATTTTTATGGCAACAACAAATTTCAGTGTCGAGTGGTTTTTTACATTTTATGTATAGCCTGGCGCTCAACCAACGGCCTAAGGAAAGATGTGTTGTGTACAAATTGGACGCGACGTGCACCTCAATAATTCGATATTCTTAAGAGGTGGTCGATTCCATTCTCCTGGGAGGGGTGAGGTTTAAAGATGTTGACGCCGCGTAAGGCGATGTTATTCTCTTTAAACTCAATGTTGAATTTGTATCGTCAAAATAGCCGACAATATCCTTACGCCATTTGTTTGTGTGACCATAGATCAAGGAACAGTGTGCAACTGTATTCATACGAAATATAACAATTATAATCATACTTTAATACTCACGAAATTTAGATTTATATTGCAATAAGCGCGAGAGAGTACACAGTAGGCCAATATTTGTGTGAGCTACATTCATTTGTAATAATTGTTCTCATTCTTTCATATTTAAGTAATCATAAAAATGGTAATCACAAAACAAAGTTCGTCTGTATGTAATCATTGTCAATGATTGGCAGCGGCGGCGGAACGGTCTTCAAACTGGGGGGCATCACCAAATAGCACTTGCCTCCCAAATACTGGGAGGGGGGGGGGGGACACGCTGGTTCCGAAATAGGGGGCGCTCGTCAAAACCACGCATTTATGTTAGGGTTTTCGGGCTTGGTTTTCATAATCCTGGAACATATCAGAAATCTCTATACCATTTTGGTAAATGGTTACTGAATAAATTATTTGCAATTTTAGGGCCAGTTTTGTTTTCATCTCGATGGGGCACATTAATGCTCGAGGGGACACTTTTATGTTCGCAAGAGGAGAGGACACTTGGATAACTTATCCAATGATCTGGGGGGCGAGTGCCCCCACCCCGGTTCCGCCGCCCCAGATGATTGGTATGGAAAGTTATTCCATCGTGAAGAAAATCATTTCAAGAAATCCTTACTAATTCATTTAGAATAGTCTGTTATTTTAGAAAGTTGCATACTTTACAACATCGATCTAAAACGGGGGTGGGGGTGGGAGTGGGAGGGGGTGGGGGGAGGTGAGTGAAGGCGTACCGGACCTTGCCAGGGGATTCCGTGCATGCCCCCAGAAAATTTTGGAATTTGAGAATATATATAGGAACTTCAGCATTCCATTTATTATTTTGGCTCCATTTCTCTAATATCACAACATAAGTTAGCGGCACGTTTTTTTGTCTAACGATGGGGGCGCTACATTTGCTGGTTCCCCGAAACCCATTTTACCACAGGTCGTCTTTCCAAACCTCGGCTTCGGTCTGTCTCCGACCCTAGTTCACTTACTACCATGAAAAAGCCACCAGCAGGACACTGAAGGAAATAGCGACGGGGGCTGAGTTGCAACGATCCCCGGTACAACACTCGGTAAAACATTAGACGAACCCAATTCTATTTTTTAAGTGACTTTACAAAAAAGACAGCCAATGCGTACACCATCATCTTTTCCTCGAAATTGGTTGAAGTGTTCAGAAATTGTCTCAGATCGCACCGCAGAACATCCAGAATCCAAACAACTGTCGGGGCCTCTAACCGGGCCCCGAACCGCACGCCGATTTTTTCTTGGGGACAATTCGTTTTGCCCCCCCCCCCCAAAAGTGTGTTCTGGATCCGCCCTTGAATGGGGGTAATTTGGGCAAATGTCCCCAGCCCACCCTCGAAAAAAAAAATTGGGGGGGGGGGCAAAATATGCTTTGCACCCTCTAGAAAAAAATCTTAGCAACGCCCATGCACAGTATGGCCTCATTTCATTTAGCTGCTTACCACATACATTTTTTTTGTACCGAAAATATGTTCTCAGCAAAAACTGGTAACAGTTGTGAAAAAAGGCTACCAAGTAGAGGGCAGAGACATAGCAGCAAAGTAAACATCTAAGAAGTTTGCCACACAGTTGTTTTTATGACTAACATTACTTCCTTTTGACCATTGTTGAACAACAAATTAAAAAAACGCGAACAAAATGTATAAATAAATATTAAAACATTTAAAACCCATACCCTCACCCCAAATCCATATACATTCCTAACAAATGACCATTGAATTGAAACATCGGCATTTAACTCAATGAATATTTACGCATTTGAAAATATATTTTTTTGGTTGAAAAGCTAACAGACTATACTCTTTAAAAATGTATAGATTTTTGCGCTGATTTCTTTTAAAAAGCTGTGAAAAAGAGGACGCTTTAAGGATTCGGGATTTTGTAGTGCACCTTGCATGTATAATTATAGACAAGACAAAAACAGCTACCACGTCAGATGTATACAATTTTTCAACGTTTTTTTTCAGTCAACGTAACACATAATGTGATCTTCGTTGACCAAGACCCGGTTGTGATAAGTCTGAAACATAAAAAGCCAAAATATGTGTACCGATATTTTTAACTTATTTAATAATCATCAATGCTCCCGAAACTTCGCAAGATGCCGAAAGTTATTCAAATATCGTACGTTTATAATCATGCATTACAAAGAAGTTAGTAAATGCTCAACAACCAAGCACAAGTAGCCGGTTTTTTTAATCAAACCTGATGAATTTACTTAGAACGAGAAATACAGAGAAGTACCTGCTTTTCGCAGTGATGACAAAAATTCGTTAGGAGGGGACCACTATTTATGTAGCGCGCCCTCTGTTGACCAATAAACCAACAAATTAAAGTCAACTTACATGAAAAAAAAACAACAACACACACTCACTTAACAGACGATAACAGTTACTCAAGAAATATAACTGTACTTCTTTTAAAAAAATCAAAATTTCCTTTATTAATTAATTGTGATGTGTAACACAATTCTGTTGAAAATTGGGACAAAAAGTCAATAACAAAAATAATATAACAAAAAAAAAAATGTGTTTTAAGCACGAAAAACGCAACCCGAATTGAAGTTAACTTTCATAGAATGAAAACAACGTACTTGGTTTCTCAAGAAATAACTCTCAAGACGATAACTCAAGAAATACCAATTGTAACAAATTGAAATTTCATCCACTTATCGTCCGTCCTATATTCAACACAAGTCTGTTGAAAATTGAAAGAAATTGTCAAATAATTAAAATGATATTGCCCAAATATTGTAGTACATGCGTAAAATACTATCAGCTTATTAAAATATTTGTGAGAAAAGGTTCTCATTGGTGAACTACCATGTACTGACAAAACGAATCTTTAACGAAATGAAGATTTAGGACAGCGAAAAAACAAAACTTCTTGCAACTTTTGGTGCTGAAACTTGTTGGAACATAGAGTTCTGCCTGAAATGGCATCACACTTTCGCTCATGAATATGGAAATTCGCATCAGCATAAAAAAACCCGAAAGGCACCAAAACACCCATGTAAAAGGTGTATTTTCAATGATTGCATTGTTTGAAAAATTACATTGCATGAGCCTTTTAAGGTATAATGCAACATAACAGAATACAATTGGCACAAAATGATCGATCACACTACAATCGTGAGATACAAACATGACGAATTGAGATTAATGGAACCTGAATGCAATCCATACATCCACTCCACTCTTGCAAAAACAGAATTGTCCATTTTTTTTAGTATTAATGTGTGATAAGACATATAAATGGAAAAAGCTTAACAACAGAATCTACACATTTGTAATTTTCCATCTTTCCATTAAAAGAATTTCATAAATAAAGTCAAACATTCCACATTTTTTACTTTCTAAAAACACCACACTTAATTTCATCCAAATTGTGCCAAAAGTGTCTGTATCCACATTTTGCTATATATAGTTCAGTGAGAACCTCATTCCCCCTTCAACAGTTGCTGCTTCACTCGTACAGTATTTAAAAGTGATCTTCACACGTCTTAGCACCAAAGTTTTTATACAAAATATAAACAATATATAAAATATGTATGTTTCTTTAAAATAAAAAGACAATTTTATTGATATTATTGGATTGTTATTACCGGTACTCTATAGTTGGTTGTTGGTTTTCAACGTTTTTACACGAATACCATCATTTGTCAGGCCAACCACTCTTTAAAAATATAATTGTATTTACAAAAATGTACATGTATCATCAGTGGTTGGATTAATCCCAAAACAACTCAAAGCTCACTCATTATTTTCACGTTATACCTAAATACAATTGTTTGGTCAACAAGTTTTATCTTGTGAAGGAAATGCACCAAACCGCCCATACAGCCTCAGTGTTTGGTAAGGAATCAACGAGTATCATACATTCCCTAGATTTTCAAATCAGTGATGTTTTCTTGCACACGCGTACAGATTCAAAGCCTATTATAATTTTGTTTGCCAATTTAAAATGTTGCCTGATGTACAATCGGCAAAGCACATACACTCTAAAAAGTCTCGGGTCATGATTGGACCCGAATCCGGGTCAGATTTGACCTGACACTTTTCCGGGTCAAAATGACGCTTCTCTGAGTCATTTTTCCAGCCACTTAACCCATTGTCGTTTTGATAAGGACAAGTGTCATTTTTTTTACAGGAAAAAAAATGTCATATTAACCCAGAAGAGTGTCAGGTCCAATCTGACTCGAATTCGGGGTTATATCTGTCCCGGGTCTTTTATAAGAGTGACTTCAACTTTGATGACATATATAGGGTGAACAGTCCGACACGCAGCGTGACCCTGCTGACGATCTGAATCGAGAATGTGTTAAGATGCTTGTGTTTATAACTTGCATTCTGGAATGACACATTTTTGTAATGATCTGCTTTGTTCTTTGGAATTGGCACAATCTCCGACTTCATTCACGGATGAGATTTTGCCGCAAAAACCTATGATTTTTACTGAGAAGATCATGTCAATTTAGTAGTTGTGTTCAAGCACACACTGAAAATACACACGCACGATTGGAGACAGGCGATACCCCCAAATGTCCCTATACACTATACACACTCTAGACTATTGTAGCATATTACCCCTCCCTCTTAGACATATCAAGTGAATTCCTGAGATCACAATGACCAACCCCAAAGCGAGGGGGTCCTAGTCCGTCACGTATCTTGCTTCAAAGGACTATTCTTTAACGTCTTTGTTTCTCTTTTTGAAATTTCCTGTGAAACCACTGGTGCGAATATTGCCCAACCATATTTATTTGTCACCAAGTAGCTGCGGGAAAGGACCATACAGGGTGAGTGAAAAAGAAAGTGACCGAATTTGAAGAAAAAAAAAGTTTTAAAATATTAGGCTTGCTCCATTTCAATTAAAAACAACAACATATTATGGATGAAGTACATCTCATTGACTTGTAACTGTCAAAATTTCACGTAATTTGCATACTCTATTCCCGAGGTCTATTTCAATAAAAGATCACAAAACTCGGTTGTCCATCACTGATCAATCACCGTTCTACGAACGGATGAATGCCCACTGAGTACAATAAAACCTAGCCGCTTTCCCACCTCGTTGATTGGGCGAGAACTTGCTAAGGAAAAACCAACAAAAAAAAACTAATCAATATATTTCAGAAAAGAACTGTAACTGTGTACGTGACCCTGAAGCGACGGATAGCGGGACAATAACCCATCCAAATCAGTATATACCCGGCTGCCGTCAAGGGTCAAGTCCGTCAGACTGGGCATGTCACGTACAGCTGCGGCAATGTGTTCCACGTCTGCATCATGCAAATGGCAAAAGTTCAGGTTCAACCTATTTAAGTGCTTCATGTTTGGCAATTTCTTGGCCCACAAGTTAGCCGATTCGCGAAATGTCTGGTTTCCAGCAAGGATCAAGTCAGTCAGTGTGGCCACGATACCTGTATCTGAGGCAATGTATTCAATGTCTTTCCATGTCAAGTTGCAACTGTTCAGGTCCAGCTTATTTAAGTGCGTCATCTTCGGCAATTTCTTGGAAGAGCCAGCAGATCCGCCCAATGCCCCGTTGCGACCAAGGATCAAGTCAGTCAGGTTGGTCATGTCACCCACAAACGAGGCAATGTATTCAAAGTCTTGCCATGTCAAATTGCAACCACTGAGGTTCAGCCTATTCAAGTGCATTGTTTTCCGAGTAGGCATTTTCTTGTCCCACAAGTCAGCCGATCCGCTCAATGTCTGGTTTTCATCAAGGATCAAGTCAGTCAGTGTTGGCATTTCGCGTACAGCCGAAGCAACGTGTTCAATATCTGTTCGCTGTAGTTGGCAGCTTTTTATTTGAAGTTTTTCTAGGCTTGCCAAGTGTTTGATATGAGGGGCCCACTCTACAGCTCTACCTCCCAGTGTATTGCAACCATCTATGTCTAGACTGGTCAAGCGTTGGCTGCATATCGAGGACGTGGTTTTCTCAAGATCGCCCTTCTCTAAGTAACATTTCTCAAGCCTCAGTTCCTTGAGGTTTTCCATGTAACCCAGGGCGACAGCTAAATCACTGACCGGATATCGAGACACGCGAAAAACCTGAATAGTCTCAACGCGTGCCAGGTGCTCTGTGCGGCTGTCTGACCTGCAGATGATTTCTAGAAGGTATATGAGACTGCGAACTTCATTATTGTTACCCACAGCGATATTTGATGGGATATGCGAGTCGCTGGTGAGACACCGTGGGGCCCTTGCTGATTGGCTTTCAAAGAAGCAGTTTCGACATATCGCCTGTACTACATCTGATTGGTACCTGGGCTCATCTTTATTGAACGTATAGTCAAGCAAGTTTACGATGTCCGTCATGCATTTCTTATTGTCACCACAACAAAACCGAAAGAGAAACTCATTTGAAACGACGCCCTCAATTGTTTGACAAAGTTGCCTTAAATTGTTTTTAAATTTTCCAAATGGTACAACTTTGCACAACATACGCTTTACAAGTCCAAGATTCGACATATGAATACTCTGCAAGTAATTTGCAGCACAGTATTCCTGCATAGTCTTGTGCATGAACTGTATATTGTTGTGAGGTGCAAGGTTTCTGATAACTCTCTGCTGGGTCAGGATGCCTGCTTTTAGTGCCAGCTCCAGCGCCTTCGGTTCAAACTCATCTTTTTGAAATGCAAAACTCTGGTTAGCTGTCATGAGTCCACGCAGCGCAGTTTGACCAATTGAATTCAATGTTTTTGATACGTTTGGTAAGCTTGCATCTGATACTCTCTTCTTGTCCTCGTCTTTTCTTGTGAACATGTAATTAACTGCCTCAGTGAAGAGGCGTGAAGTTGTTTCTGGGAGGTGTTTACTCTCCCTCCACAATAGGCACATAAGAAGTAGCAACATCGGATTTGTCGCAAAATCACGCAGCGTGTTGGACTTTCCGATGGTTTGGATTAGTGCTTTGCCGCTATCAAGATCCGTTGTTTCATAGAATTTCCGAACGTATTCCTTAACATCGTCGTCGGTAAACCCCAGAACCTCCACGTGTGTGCAAGGATTTTGGACAAGTGATGTTGACATCAGTGTCTCAAGACGGGAGGGGCGCGTTGATACACAGATGCAACATTGACGGTATTTTTTTCTATTGAGTGCTTTTAGGACAGAACCGAAAGAGGCTGCGTTGAGTGTTTTGGTCTTCATTTCATCAAACCCATCCAAAAGAACCAAGACCTCATTTGAGTTAGCCTGAATGACTGTATCAAGCTCATGTTTTGTTATTCCCGAATCTTCGTCTAGAAGTTGATCTAAAATGGAATCAACAAGATCGGATTCTTGGAACAGAGCACACATCTTTAAAAGAAAGACAAATTTGAATCTTTTCAGGAATTCGTCTTCCCCCTCAGCCCAGTCGTATGCAATCTTATCAAAAATGGTTGACTTCCCCACACCTCCAATGCCAAAGAAAATGAGGCGTTTTATGAGTTCCCCAGTTCTTGTCGTTAGTAGGAATATTTTTGCATACTCTGTTGAGTCTACAGATTCTCCTTTCTTGCCAGTGATATCTGCTACCCCTTCCAGTGTTTCTAGCTGTACTTTAGTGTATATACCAGCTATGTGCATTTGGTCATTATCAACCCCAGGCAGCAACTGCACGTAACTGCCTGTTGTTTTATAAATTCCCTTCAAAATGTCCCTAGTCTTGTTACCAGCTTCTTGGTAGCTAGGAGCCCCAAGCCTTGGGTTTTGGTCCGGGCTCTGACGAAGCTGAGGTCTTGATGCAGGCAATCCTATTCAGATAAAAACAAGAAACATGTCAGTCTAAGACGTAGAAAATATGTAAAAGAAATTATCACTTGGGATTGAAAGTGCGTTAGTAAGGCAGTTTATAAAATAAATAAATAAATGAAAGCTGTTAGACACAACCTTGTCAAGTTGTGCCTTATTCAATGACATGTAGAACATTCACTTTTTTGTAACACGGACAAAATAGATTCAGACCAAAAAATGGTTACAGAAGGTGTACAAAAAAGTAAATTGGACATCATTATCCAAATATTGACTCAGACAACAGCAATAATCTTGTGGTAATCACTTCACTCCAAAATAATTAGTCATATATGGTTCCTAATCTTTGAATTATGACTGATGATAAGTTGAAGTCAATATCAATTTTTAAGTTTATAAAAAAAGCTCACGTTACCAACCATGATTACTCCTGTTTTGCTATTTAATAGCTTATTATAGTCAGTCATGTATAGATGCAATATTCATGTGCAACTTAGCCATTTTCAGAGGAGGAATATATAAGGGCGCTTTCTGTTGTGGCCTTGTGGGTAAATAGAGGAACAAATTACAAGACTCAACCACTATAAACAGCGCCCTCCTATTGAATCCACCATATATCGAACTGGCTTAAAAAATGGCGACTCTCTACCTAGCGGAACTGTCAACCAGACTTTTGTTTTCATGGTTATGTAGTATAACCTCCCCCCACCGACCAAAAAAATCCTTTACACTTGATTGGATATAAAATTGCTTTCATCTCAACAAACAAGATTATATTTACCTGGTCCCTCCAACGGGAAGTTGTAATTGATATTTACTCCACTTGAACCAACAATGGTAGGGCTTGTGTTCCCGCTGGCTGTGCCCATGTTTCCGATGTTTCCAGTTGGTTGTGGGGAACCTACAAGCAGAAGCAAAAAGTAAATCATCCTTTAAAAAATAACAGCCGATAAAATGATACATGTACTTAATTCCATCTCCAATTGTCGCCTGTACTTGGAAACACTGTCTTATAAATTTAAAAGGATATTTTTTTTTTCATCTAACTGTTTATAGAAAAAGAAGTACATAAAAAACAGGCTATGACTAAAAAAACAACTTGAGAGAGAGGGGATGGTGGTAAATGCCCCTCCACCCCCCAGTAAGGTTATAAATTGACTCCAAACAACTATTCATTCCTTCCTCCATGCTCCAAGCAACTAGCTACTACGCACTCACCTGTTGCATGAGAGGAGGCGGGTACCTGAGCCTCCTGTTGCATCGTGGTAAGTACACTGAGTGATAGTCTGATGGCAGGCTGCTCCAGATCACTCAGCCGCAAACGGAAGTCCTGCGTGTCAATTATCAATGAAAAATGCTCTTCACATTCTGTTCGTAACAGAATTAATCTTGTGAGTATTTTAACAGATTTTTAAAACAAACCCACGACCAAGGCAAGGCAAGCCTCGTCTGAAAATGTATGTTGAACTCTTAATAAACCTGATTGAATATTCGCAATGCATCATGGGTATGGATGACAAACAACCAATGCAGTCATGGCAGTTTATTGCACGAACCTACGACTCGAGGCAGCGGAACCATTCAACTTTAGGTGTTTACCATGTCAAACATGACGAAACGTTGTCAGTTTGTAGATTAAATACAATATGAAATGTCCACTTACCTCAGTATTTATCTGTGAGTATAGACCTGTTGAATTTGAGCAAGAGTTTGAAAGTGGGCGACAATACGAACCGTCGCGGCAGTAAATGGGATTTCCCTTACGTCATAGCAAAAAATAAACGGGGAACCATAGACATAAAGAACCTAGGTTCTTTATGTCTATGGTCATATGTAGCTTGAGTATAACTCCAGCTGACATGCTCATCAGGAATTCACATGTAACGCTGGGGGCTGAACTACGTTGTAAAAGTGAGATCGTCAGAGACCCTAAAAAAAACGGCCTCCACAAAGGACCATTTTGCAGAGGCCGTTTAGTTACGATCTCACTTTTACAACGTAGTTCTGTCTCCAGCATTACATGTGAATGACTGATGTGCATGTCAGCTGGAGTTACTCAAGCTATTATGGTCATTATGTTGCGTTCCAATTGTGTCGTGTTTATCGTGTTCACCGTGAATTACACCAAGTTCTGGTGGAGAAGTGAATCGGGCTCACACAATTCTTGTGATTACGTTAAAAACTGTTATACAAATATAGATGATTCACGAAAGACAATTACTATATTTTGACGGATTTATATTTGTTTCTAGCTTCATTTGCACATAATGTTTAGTTCCCATGATTCAGTTGTTGTCAGTTCGAATTCAATAAACAGGCTCACGGCAATTGGCTCCTAATTCTTATAAATCAAGTTCAATTTCTAATCAAGTTCAGTCAATTAGCAATGTTCATGTGGAGCTAGCTGCGTCTACATCTTGGCAGCTTCTTTCCACATCTATCCCATCATGTGTCCAGAAGGTAAGGTCAGGTTAGTTGAGGAATGTGGAGTTGCTCTGTACTGGTGAATGAATTGATGTAACTAGTTTCCATCTTATACCTTCCGTTTCTGCGTTTTAGTAATTCTCTCTCTTTATTGTTGTTTACCAGAGACACTTTCAAATTCGTAAAAATTCGAATCTCATCAACTCCGAAATTGTACATTTGTAGCACGGCCTATTGCCATTCCGCCAAGGAGGTTGTGTTTCCATCGGATTTGGTTTGTTTTTAAGTTGGTTGATTGGTTTGTCTGTTAACAAGATAACTCATAAGTTTGAACGGATTTGCATGAAAAAAAGTTTAGGGGTAGTGATTGCTTCAAGTAATCGATTAGAGTTTGGAAGTGATCCAGATCTGGTTCTGGATGGAGGATTTTTTTGAAGGATTCTTCATCCGTCATAACGGAAACGTTCACCTGATCGCTCTGTGTGAGCAGATTCATGTGCGTGGCACTTACCCGGTGACCCTGCCTCATCACCCACCTAATCTAACCACACAGGTCAATGGACTAGACCATTTTATACAATGATGGAGTGGAAAGGTAGACCAACACAGGCAATGTGCACTAAAATATACAGTGGATATGCAAGTATTTCTTTTGGTGGACTAACATGGGCGTCAATCCTGGGGGGACAGGGGGACATGTCCCCCCTCCCACTTTTTGAAGGGTGGGGGACACAATATCATATGTCCCCCCCCCCAAGATTTTTGAACTCGTGCCTCATTTACAGGGCCCTATTATGTGTACTACAATGTATCTTTTGCTAAGAAACTATTCGTTAAAGTGGTCAGAAATTGCCTCAGATCGCACCACAGAGCATTTAGAATCCAACATTTTTCGGGGCCCTCAGGCCCCGAACCCCACGCCTTTAGCTTAGAATATAATAGCTGATTTAATGACTTCAACCTCGAAAATGATGTTTAAATCATTATCTTTTGCTCAGAAAATATTGGTTAAAGTAGTCAGAAATTGCCTCAGATCACACCACATGAGCATCTAGAACTTAATCCGAATTTTTTCGGGGCCCTTAAGCGGGCCCCGACCCCACGCTGTAAGGGCTTCGCACTTCGCGCTTGCATTATTTCTGATCAAGGTATGTCCCCCCCCCCCACTTTTGAGAAGCGATTGACGACTCTAGTCGACAATATGGAGGGACAATGTTAAGCCTTGGCGGATGGGTGTACTCTAGTGTGTGCTCAGTTCTAGTTTTAAGAATGAAATCTCTATAGTCTCACCTTGATTGATGTCGAATCGTGCAGTCACAGGATTCCAATATCCGTCTCGTGACGAGTCGAGGTATTTCACTGCTCGTCATAATGTTATCTTTTCACGGGAGTGTACTATGCAATGTAATGCACTCCCGTGGAGAGGTCAAACAATTATTAACAATAAGTAATGTGGCCCATGAATAACATCGAAGTTCGCAACTTTCGTAACCGTAAGTTGAAAGGTATATGCATCTTATGCGGCGCCAATCTTTAAAGGGACACTGCGTCCTGAAATCCACGATATTTTCATGTTTTGGATCGTTTAGGCCTATTTATCCTGTTTCAAACATCTGGTTGAAAGGAAACCAACGTAATGTCTTATACCGTTCCCGAGAATGGACGAAAGAAAACGGTTGTTTACATCGGACACAGTGGAGTACGCATACGGTTTTCCTGTCGTTTCAGTCAATGTACTTTTACACGTTGTGTGTGTCACAAAAATTACACACAACACCAAGGCACAAATATGGTTACTTACACGTCCGCAAAAGGCAAACACTAATTGACTGGAATCACAACGAGTATGAACAGCCCGACTTTGGGTCGCAATTATAGTGGACCCCGTAAAGTCGTTCTCGCACGCAAAACACAAGAATCAAACAAATCGCCCCGTTTTTAAAGGAAAGTTGTGTGGATCCTACTTTTAAATATTCTTTCCGAGTTACCACATTTCGCTCAAAACGCGTTTTGTAGCCCAATTGGGCTGTTCCGGGAGCAGTCTGGCTCAAAATTCCTGCTCAAAAAATTTACGCAAGACCACGGTTTAGGTAAATAATCTAGCGATATCTGGCCGGATGTACATTTTTTTAGTTGCAGGCAAATATTTAGAACAATCTACCCTTAATTAAAGGTAATGTGCATCATTTGCAAACAATCAAATTCGAAACTGTAATTAAACCATTCTTAAATTTCGTGTCAAAATACCTATCTGTATTTCCATTCATAAACGCAACATAGGAGTATTACAAATTCCCCCCCCATCAAAAATTAGGTTTTTAGCCTTCACCGACGTATAAACACTGTATACTCAGTGTGTTACCTACCGAGACTAAATCAGGAGGTCGTAGGTTCGAGTCCCACCCGAGTGATTTTTTTCCAACTTTCACTCGGGAGGTAACACACTGAGCATATCGGTGAAGGGCAAAAAACCTAAATTTTGAATAACATGATGACGATGACGCAAATAATTCCATTTTAAGAAATCTTCCCATTCCCAACCCCTACCAAAAAAAAATATGATTTTTAAATATTGCTTTTAATTAAAAGTAATTAATAAATAGCCATATAGGGGTCATCTTTTCTAATGCTTTTTTACGACCTTTTGGATCAATCTTCGCGTATTGCTGTTTTCCATATTTGGTTTGAATGTTCCCATTATTCCGCACGACGTTTCTAACATATCCAAGTACATAAATAAAAACAAATGGCTCTTATAGTTCACCGTGTTTGGTGCTTGCCTTGTTTCCATGGAAACAAAACATGACCTCGTTTATTAATAGCTTTGATTTTGCAAATGATTAACTCAGAAATTCAAAGTGCAGCCCAGCCTCGCCCTTATCAAACTCAAACGGATTGTGTATTAACTTATTTCATAAAGGTCGATTTGTAAAAGGCCAACCACATGACTTGACGTAAGATATCAGCAATGCTAGGTGAACTTAGGCTTATGGACTTTTATTGGTCCCTTGTTCTGAGGTTGCGAACTATCTTGGACGTAGGCATTATAAGGACAGCACAAACGTCACCCATGACGTATGCGCTGTCCTTATATGGCTACGTCCAAGATAGTTCACAGCCTCAAAACCACGATGGCAGCCGACTGTTTCAACCCATTTGCATTATTCGCCAGTCCCGTTAAAAGCGAGCGGTGATGTGTTTTCATAGCCGGGGTGGTTTCTGCACTAAAACATGGAAAGGTCACAGCGGCTTCAATTCAAATTGAACATTAATTTGAAATCCGAATTTGTACTGGGCCGTTGAACGATTTTTTTTTTTAGGTGAAAAATGTTGACGCATTTTTGTAAGCCCTTTGGCATTTACCAAGGCGTGAGCTCGTTGTTCTTTTCAATTGAATGACGCCATGCTATAAAACAGTGTTTTTTTTGCTCGATGTCTCATAAATTGAATAACTTTAGTAAAAACTATTCTTGGCCACGGACGCTAGTAATCGATAGTGGATGGTGCAGAGTGCCAAGGGTCGATCCAGAGCACAATTTTTGGGGGGTCAAACAAATTTTGGTCCCCCAATTCCCCCAAAAGAGTGGGTCCAAAAAATTACGGCGTGGGGTACGGGGCCCGCTTAAGGGCCCCGAATTTTTTTTGGATTCTAGATGCTCTGTGGTGCGATCTCTCATGTGTACTGTTTCATATTCATGTATTTTCATTTGTGCGTACTTTTGTTCCCTGCTGTTTTTGCTGTTCAAGTTTATTTGTTTGTTTCTCTGCGCCTTGAGCATCTAATCAAGATGGATTTGGCGCATTATAAATGCTCTTTATTATTGTTATTATTATTATCTGAGGCAATTTCTGACCACTTTTACCAATGTTTTTTTGAGGAAAAGATGGTGGTGTACTCATTACCTGCCTTTATTGGGATGTCACATAAAAAAAAATTGGTTTCGTTTTTTTTTTTTGGGGGGGGGGGGCATGGCCCCTTTGGCCCCCCTGGATCCGCCCTTGCATAGTGCGCCCTCTAATGGCACAACAATAATTAGACCAGCTTGCCAGGATTTTTTTCACAAACGAGATCGGAGAATATCAAAAGAGGGCGCTCTCACTTCGTTATGCATATTCATGATGTCCGGGACTTTAGAGGGTAAGTTATATAACAAGGAATAATGGTGTTTAAATTACTGACGATAATGCAGCTGATCGTGGACTATTTGGAAGTAGTCCTAACTTCTAATCAGGTGATTTGAGTTCGAATCTCAGCAAGCGTATTTCACCTCTTCTCATTTTACCTTTTAAATAACTAAAGTGAGGAAGGAACCATTCTCACAAGACGTAAAGCCAATCTTGGGTTTGTGTTGTAGTATGGCGTTGGTCCCCAGTGCAAACCGAAGAAGACGCGCTAGGAGAACTCTTCGACGAATCCAAGAGAAAAGCTTAATCTGTTCATTTACTGGTACGAAGACTTCGTGTATTTCCATCATTCGTCAATCAACTATTTGTGGCAATTAAGATTTGTTTATGAATTTGCACATCCAATACAATGCCTTTAGGGTTTTGTCGTTCATTCTAAGTTCATGTTGTAGTTGAGCTCGGTGTTCAAAATTTCAAATACCAATAATCTTTCTCTTTCCATTCTTACAAAATGCCGGAAAACAATTATAACTAGTTGTAACTTCAGTTAAACTTAGGACATTTTAAAAATTTAAACAGGAGTCATAATTATTTTAAGTCCTGATAAGTTTTCTTGAGTCAACTTCTCATACGGGTGAAGAGTGCCCTTTTTTTACGAAGTGCCTTTTTTCTGAACAAGTGCCATTTTTAAAAAAGAAGTTGCGCCCTTTTTTGTGGCATCTGCCGTTCTGGGTGCCTATTTCAGAATTTCGCACCTGTATCGCCCTGAAAAGGCAAATTGTGAATTTCTTTCAATTTTGATGTAAATGCTATTGATTAGGGGTATTGAAATTACTCCTAAATTGCGCCACTACTGAACCTAGGCAAAGTTGGAATTTGTAACTTTGATGTAGGCCTACTTTTCAATAGGTAAGGGGTTTTGAAATGACCAATTGGTAATATTCCCACATTACGCTACTATCGAACCTGCATGGGCAAATTGTGAATTTCGTGAATTTATATTTTAAGTTGCCTTAGAAAAGTGGTGTTAAAATTATCCATAGTTAATATTCCTACATTGCGCTGCTACTGAACTTGGGCAAAGTGTGAATTTCGTGAAACGTTTATTTAAGTTGCCTTAGAAAAGAGGTGTTAAAATTACCCACAGTTAATTAATATTCCTACATTGCGCTGCTGCTGAACCTTGGCAAAGTGTGAATTTCAGTCAATTTTGATGTAATTTCTGTAGTTAAGGGGAGTTGAAATTACGATTCCTACATTGCGCTACTACTAAACCTGGGCAAAATGGGAATTCTGTAATTTTATGTACTTTGCCGCTCAGTGTTGGTATTCCAACTTTGCCCTGGGCAAATTCAGAATTTACCCAGATTCCCACATTGCGCGTGACAGCATGGTAACGCACGATAGGATATAAACTTTTGGCATCTTGCGAAGTTTTGAACATTTAGTTTAGTTTAGTAGCTCCCACGTCGTTCGACGCATCAGAAAAAAACGCTCTGCAGTAGGATATGTCGGCTGTCAGCATCTTCCGGGCCGGCCTATCCTCCTTCTTCCCATCCCCCTGGGGTCCACCACAACACTTGGTTGGCGAGCCTTTGGGCCGGGGGAGCCCTGCAACGTGACCCGACCAGTTCATATCCCGCCTACATAAATCATCTCTAGCACTCTGGGCATACCGGCACTGGAGGTTGTTTTGACCGCTCTTGGACTTCTTCGTTGGTGATGATGTCATTCCACCTGATGCCCAAGATCTTTCTGATGCACGTTGTGTCAAATCTCTTTTGCTAGTTGTCTCTTTTTTTTTAAGGGACCAGAGGTACACATTCTGCCAGATTTTGCTCAATTTTCATGTTTCAGATTTTATAAAAAGGTCTATGTCACATGCAGGAGATCCACATAATGGCTTACATTTACTGGACAAAAAAAACCGTTAAAAACCTTGTATGCTTACACCCAACGTGGCAGTGGTTTCTGGCCTTGTCAATATACGTTTCAAGAACAACCCAGTTTTCCCATTTTCTGCTATTATATAGCAGAATTTCAGAGTTTTTGAAGCCGTGCTACCTATTGAAAAATCTCAATTTTTCCTCTAGCAGAAATTTAGATTTTACTTTGAGGACTCTCTCTCTCTCTCTCTATCGGCGACTCGAAAGTGGACGACTAATAGTCTCAAATTCTCACAAGCAGAAATAATTATGGATTACAGGAACCAAACTCTGACCTTTTCGACTATTTTTATTTTGAAAAAAGTGCCACCCCCTTCCGAACCTAAAACCTGAAAACGCCGCAGATCACATGGCACTTTTACTGCATGGTTACCAGTTTTTGAAAGAAAATATTGTCTGAGTGATGAATCTCAGATGCCCACTCTGCTACCAATTCACAATCTTCCGATTTGTCTTTCCTGTCTACTTTCTTCTTTTGCAGCTTTTTTTCTCGAGTGGCTTGAAGTCTTAAATAATAAAATTCTCCGAAACATTTTTCGTAATACACTTTCGGTGGGCGATCCATTATTAGCTTCCTACATTGGCGGATCCGCGGGGACAGGGCCATGCACCCGCCACCTTCCCCTCCCCAAATCGGAGGAGTAAAGACACCTTTTTGTCTGAAATTTTCAGGAAAAAAATTAAAACGTTCCGTATCTCCCTTGCTAGCCATCAGCTACACATCCCTTTTAGTTTTATTATTACAATGTGGAAAAAGCGCACATTACTACATAATCCCCTTACCCTTTTGGGAAAGATGACGAACCCCCCCCCCCGAAAAATCATTTATAGGATGCCGCATTCGGGTTAGTCTGAGTATCACCCGTTATCCACGGAGCCATCTCCTGTCTAACATCTGATATGTTAAAGCATGCAGATTTATGCAAGCCGCGCGCCAGCCAATCGGAGACGACTTTAATAAATCGTGACGTCATTTCATCCCAAAATCAGGACTAAACGTTGTGATTGGTCAATTCGTATGCAGCGTTTTGTAATACAACAACAGCCGGGAGCGCATTCGCGTAGCATGATACCAAACACCGCGCGCCGTGATTGGTTTTTTTTTTTTAATCCATGTCTATGACGCGCAACGGGTTAATGACCGAAGACGCGATAGACCTCTAGAAAGCACCTGCTGATTGGTCAAAATCTAGGAAGTCAAGACGCGGGGTCTTGCCTAATTAATCAGCAAATCTGTTCGCGCATAATAGACCACGGCATTCGCCGTGGTCTATTTCATAGACTACATTCGGGTTTCGTTGCGCTTAAACTAGTGTTGGGTTTCGTTTTTCCTTTTCCTTTTTTTGTTACACTTTTTCTTTTTTGTTTTGGCAAAAAAGTTTTTTCAAAGTTTTTAGTTGTTCGCTTTAATGGCGTTTCTGTTACAGTAAAGCAAATAATTAAATATTGTTGAAATGCAAGTGTGCTGTTTTTATTTTCATATTTGAACTGCGTAAACGGAAAACGGTTTATTATTCTTTTTTTCGATATGCACATTTAAAAAAGGAATACTGTTACTCGATAGTCGATAGGTTTTCCCTTTTTCTTAATACAGATTCCGAAACGGCAAAACGGTAAAGGGTTCGTTTTTCCGTTTTCTTTATTCGATTTTAAAACGGTATTAATTGATTGGTGTGTACACGGATCGTTTAGTCTGTCATGCTTTGTCGATTTGATCTTAACTATGGTGGCGCTGTCATGGAGGGGAACTAGTGCATTTACCGTAAAAAGGCTGTTACTAATTTGACGTGTATGTTGGTTATTCTGCTCGCGGGAAACTGACAATTAAGTGAGGGATCTCATTGCATTAAGAACCATTCTTATGTCTCATGACATAAGAACGGAGTCATCCGTGGATCGATTTAAGATCTCTTATAAACAAGTCCTCCTCTCCCATTATGTAACATAGCTTTATTTCTCTCCTTTATATCTCTCCTTTATTTCTCTCCTTGTTTTTTCACGTTTGAAGTCGTCATCGGGTTTTGAATTGATAATTTTTGTTCGTATTTCTTTTGTTTTTTTTCCCGTTAGCTATCGTCGTGTAAGTCTTTTGTCTTGTCTATCTCGTCCGTGTTGTCTGTAAGGGCTGTTTCCTACCAGCCTCGGCTTACTTAAACAGCCCCATACTCCTTAGTTTCTTTTGTACATAAATCGAAATAAGTTTAACATTTCTTTTTCTTTTTTGAGACATATTTTATTGATTTTGTCATCTTGTTATTTACCAGACTTCTTTTTTATTGATGGATGTAAACATGAATTATGCAGTAGTTTCCATCGGGCCAGTATGTTTATTCATGAGAACTGAACAATGATATTAAGAGCATTGTTGTTAGTCAACCAGTTACATTAAAGCATTTTAAAGTACGGTTGTGGGCTAATGAGATGGATACAAAAATCCCTGGTTCGAATCCACGTCGTTGCTGCTCACTTTCATCGACTATTTTCTTATCTAAATTTATCGTTGAGATAATTTTAAAGATTCATCTCGAAATTGTGACGCCACACCAAAAATAGAGCCGAGAAAGCAGACGACATTTTTGCTGTTTCCATCCCCCAAAGTCTTTGTATTTTCAAGCATTTTTTCAATTGTCATTTCTTTGGCGAGCAGGCGGGGGGCATTTACCCACCCCACCCGATTGACACCCCTGCAGACGCCTACTTTGTTAAATGTGTATTAAATAAAAAGCAAATATAAATAATAGAATTAATAGTTTTCTTTTAGCACAAGCAATAATATTTTTTTCTTTGCAACATTTCAAAGCGATACAAAAAAAAGTGTAAAAATTGCTATTTATTGAGGATGTAAATGTCTTATGATTTGTTGTTACCATTGTGTTCAGATACCAGTAACTAGTCTGGGATACACATAATATAGGTCTAGTAATGGAAAAATCCAAGGTAATTTTTTTTACGATGATGTCTCCGGAATGTTTGACTTGCATGCTGTGATTAATATTGTGTGGAAACAATTTTTTTTTTAAATATATTTTTTAGTGAAAACATGTATTTTAGCATGTCCGACAAACCTTGGGTGTTTTTTTTCTCACTGAATAGCGATTTGGGTGCACTTACTAAGCAAGTTTTGACGCCTGGGCAACGAACCCAATCTTTTTTTTTTAAGTGACGTTACAAAAAAGGCAGCCAATGCGCACACCACCATCTTTTCCTAAAATTTGTTAAAGTGGTCAGAAATAGTCTCAGATCGCACCGCATAACATCCAGAATCCAAACAATTGTCGGGGCCCTTAACCGGGCCCCGAACCGCACGCCGATTTTGTTCTTGGGAACAATTTGTTTTGTCCCCCTTCCCCCAAAAAGTGTGTTCTGGATCCGCCCTTGAATGGGGGTAATTCGGGCAAATGTCCCCAGCCCACACTCGAAACAAAGTTATCAATTGAGAAAATGCCAGAGATAACACAAGGATTTGGGGGGGGGGGGGGAAATGCTTTGCCCCTCTAGAAAAAAATCCTAGCAACGCCCATGCACAGAATGGCCTCATTTCATTTAGCTGCTTACCACATGCATTTTTTTTGGACCGAAAATATTTTCTCAGCAAAAAATGGTAACAGTTGTGAAAAAAAGGCTACCAAGTATAGGGCAGAGACATAGCAGCAAAGTAAACATCTAAGAAGTTTGCCACACAGTTCTTTCCAGGACTAACATTACTTCCTTCAGGATAATTGACCATTGTTGAACAAAAAACCCAAAATGTTTAAATAAATATAAAAACATTTGAAAACCATACCCTCACCCCAAATCTATATACATTCCTAACAAATGACCATTGAACCATCGGCATTTAACTCAATAAATATTTACGCATTTGAAAATATTTTTGTTGTTGTTGAACAGCTAACAGACTATACTCTCTAAATATGTATAGATATTTGCGATGATTTCTTTTAAAAAGCTGTGAACAAGAGGGCGCTTTAAGGATTCGGGATTTTGTAGTGCACCTTGCATGTATAATTATAGACAAGACAAAAACAGCCACCACATCAGATATATACAATTTTTCAACGTTTTTCAGTAAATGTAACACATAATGTGATCTTCGTTGACCAAGACCCGGTTATGATAAGTCTGAAACATAAAAAGCCAACATATGTGTACCGATATTTTTAACCTATTTAATAATCATCAATGCCGAAAGTTATTCAAATATTGTACGTTTATAATCATGCATTACAAAGAAGTTAGTTATGGCTCAACAACCAAGCACAAGTAGCCATGGTGAATTTACTGATGAATTTACCTAGAACGAGAAATACAGAGAAGTACCTGCTTTTCGCAGTGATGACAAAAATTCGTTAGGAGGGGCCCACTATTTATGTAGCGCGCCCTTTGTTGACCAATAAATCAACAATTTAAAGTCAACTTACATGAAAAAAAACAACACACACTCACTTAACAGACGATAACTCAAGAAATATAGCTGTACTTCTTTTTAAAAAAAATCAAAATTTCCTTTATTAATTAATTGTGATGTGTAACACAATTCTGTTGAAAATTGGGACAAAAAGTCAATAACAAAATAATATAACAAAAAAAAAATGTGTTTTAAGCACGAAAAACAAAACCCGAATTGAAGTTAACTTTCATGGAATGAAAACAACGTACTTGGTTTCTCAAGAAATAACTCTCAAGACGAAAACTCAAGAAATACAAATTGAAATTTCACCCACTTATCGTCCGTCCTATATACAACACAAGTCTGTTGAATATTGAAAGAAATTGTCAAATAATAAAAATGATATTGCCAAAATATTGTAGTAAATGCGAAAAATACTATCAGCTTATTAAAACATTTGTGAGAAAAGGTTCTCATTGGTGAACTACCATGTATTGACAAAACGAATCTTTAACGAAATGAAGATTTAGGACAGCGAAAAATCAAAACTTCTTGCAACTTTTGATGCTGAAACTTGTTGGAACATAGAGTTCTGCCTGAAATGGCATCACACTTTCGCTCATGAATATGGAAATTCGCATCAGCATAAAAAAACCCCAAAAGGCACTAAAACACCCTTGTAAAAGGTGTATTTTCAATGATTGCATTGAATAAGGTATAATGTAATATAACAGAATACAATTGGCACAAAATGATCGATTACACTATAATAGTGAGTAACAAACATGATGAATTGAGATTAATGGAACTAGAATGCAATCCATACATCTACTCCACTCTTGCAAAAAGAGAATTGTCCATTTTTTTTTAGTATTAATGTGTGATAAGAGATATAAATGGAAAAAGCGTAACAACATAATCTACACATTTGAAATTTTCCATCTTTCCATTGAAAGAATTTCATAAATAAAGTCAAACATTCCACATTTTTTACATTCTGAAAACATCACACTTAATTTCATCCAAATTATGCCAAAATTGTCTTTATCCACATTTTGGTAGTTCAGTGAGAACCTCATCCCCTTCAACAGTTACTGCTTCACTTGAAGAGTATTCAAAAGTGATCTTCACACAAATCTTAACACCAAAGTTTGTATACAAAATATAAACAATATATAAAATATGTATGTTTCTTTAAATAAAAAGACAATTTTATTTATATTATAGGATTGTTATTACCGGTACCCTATAGTTGGTTGTTGGTTTTCAACGTTTTTACACAAATACCATCATTTGTCAGGCCAACCACTCTTTAAAGATATAATTGTAATTACAAAAAATGTACATGCATCATCAGTGGTTGGATTAATCCCAAAACAACTCAACGCGCACTCATTATTTTAACGTTATACCTTAATGCAATTGCTTGGCCAACAAGTTTCATGTTGTGAAGGAAATGCACCAAACCGCCCATACAGCCTCAGTGTTTGATAAGAAATCAACCAGTATCATACATTCCCTAGATTTTCAAATCAGTGATGTTTTCTTGCACACGCGTACAGATTCGAAGCCTTTTACAATTTTGTTTGCCAATTTAAAATGTTGCCTGATGCACAATCGGCAAATCATATACACTCTGAAAAGTCTCGGGTCAGATTGGACCCGAATCCGGGTCAGATTTGACCTGACACTTTTCCGGGTGAAAATGACGCTTCTCTGAGTCATTTTCCCCAGCCATTTGACCCATACAATTGTGGTTTTAATAAGGAAAAGGTTTTTACAGGAAAAAAAATGTCATATTGACCCAGAAGAGAGTCAGGTCCGATCTGACTCGAATTCGGGGTTATATCTGTCCCGGGACTTTTATAAGAGTGACTTCAACTTTGATGACGTATATAGGGTGAACAGCTAATTGTCCGACACGCAGCGTGACCCTGCTATGACGATCTGAATCGAGAATGTGTTAAGATCTTTGTGTTTATAACTTGCATCCTGGAATGACACATTTTTGTAATGATCTGTTTTGTTCTTGGGAATTGGCACAATCTCCGATTTCATTCACGGGTGAGATTTTGCCGGGAAAAAAACTATGATTTTTACTGAGAAGATCATGTCAATTTAGTAGTTGTGTTCAGCACACACTGAAAATACACACGCACGGTTGGAGACAGGCGATACCCCCAAATGTCCGTCTACACTATACACACTCTAAACTATTGTAGCATATTACCACTCCCCCTTTAGGCCAAAAAAAAAAGGCTCCGGTTTCTGGTATGCGCGCGCGTCGCCGTAGCCATGCGCGTCGGCAAAATGAAAAAGTTTTTTTTTCAATGAAAGATGATGTCTCAAAACCGCCAAACTCACTGGTTTGACTGGAATCCTGCTACTGCACAATTTTAACGTGTTTTTAGATGGGGTTATGATCGAGAATAAGCTTTATGTGGTCTCTCTGGACTCCCATATATTTGCACTAAGTTTAGTCGGGCACCATTTGCAGTCATCAGCCGACATTTGAAGCAAAAAAGTCAGGTAAAAAAAAAAAAAAAGCCGCGTCGCCGCACCACTTTTTGGACAAGCTCCATACCAGAAACCGGAGACTTATTTTTTTTGGCCTTAGGCATCTCAAGTGAATTCCTGAGATCACAATGACCAACACAAAAGCGAGGGGGTCCCATTCCGTCACGTATCTTGCTTCAAATGGACTATTCTTTAACGTCTTTGTTTCTTTTTTTGAAATTTCCTGTGAAACCACTGGTGCGAATATTGCCCAACCACATTTGTTTTTTTACTAAGTAGCTGCGGGAAAGGACCATACAGGGTGAGTCAAAAAGAAAGTGACCAAATTTGGAAAAAAAAAGTTTTAAAAATATTAGGCTTGCTCCATTTAAATTAAAAAAACAACCAACAACATATGGATGAAGTACATCTCAATGACTTGTAACTGCCAAAATGTCACGTAATTTGCATATTCCCAATGTCTATTTCAATAAAAAGATCACAAAACTTGGTTGTCCATCACTGATCAATCACCGTTCTACGAACAGATGAATGCCCACATGCAACGTCGTTGAATGAGCGAGAACTTGCACAGGAAAACCAACAAAAACCTAATCAGTATTTCACAAAAAACTGTAACTGTGTACGTGACCCTGAAGCGACGGATAGCAGGACAATAACCCATCAAAATCAGCATATACCCAGCTGCCGTCAAGGGTCAAGTCCGTCAGATTGGGCATGTTACGTACAGCCGCGGCAATGTGTTCCACGTCTGCATAATTCAAATCGCAACGGTCCAGGTTCAGCCTATTTAAGTGCTTCATTTTTGGCAATCCCCTGGACCAAAAGTTAACTGATCTGCACAATGTCAGGTTTCCAGCAAGGATCAAGTTAGTCAGTCTGGGCATGTTACCTGTACCTACAGCTGAGGCAATGTATTCAATGTCTTTCCATGTCAAATTGCAACTGCTCAGGTCCAGCCTATTTAAGTGCGTCATCTTCGGCAATTTCTTGGCAGAGCCAGCAGATCCGCCCAATGCCCCGTTGCCAGCAAGGATCAAGTCAGTCAGGTTGGGCATGTCACCTACAAACGAGGCAATGTATTCAAAGTCTTGCCATGTCAAATTGCAATTGCTGAGGTCCAGCCTAAGTAAGTGCGTCGTTTTCCGAGTCGGCATTTCCTTGTCCCACAAGTCAGCCGATCCGCTCAATGTCTGGTTTTCATCAAGGATCAAGTCAGTCAGTTTTGGCATTTCGCGTACAGCCGAAGCAATGTGTTCAATATCTGTTCGCTGTAGTTCGCAGCTTTTTATTTTAAGTTTTTCTAGGCTTGCCAAGTGTTTGATATGAGGGGCCCACTCTACAGCTCTACCTCCCAGTGTATTGCAACCATCTATGTCAAGAATGGAAAAGTGTTGGCTGCATATCGAGGACGTGGTTTTCTCAAGATCGCCCTTCACTAAAGAACATTTCTCAAGCTTCAGAACTATGAGGTTTTCCATGTAACCCAGGGCGACAGCTAAATCACTGACCGGATATCGAGACACGCGAGAAACGTTAATAGAATGAATGCGTGCCAGTTGTTCTGTGCGGCTGTCTGACCTGCAGATGATTTTTAGAAGGTATATGAGACTGCGAAATTCATTATTGTTATCCACAAAGATAGTTGATGGGAAATGCGAGTAACTGGTGAGACACCGTGGGGCCCTTGCTGGTTGGCTTTCAAAGAAGCAGTTTCGACATATCGTCTGTACTACATCTGATTGGTACCTCGGCTCACACTTATTAAACTTACTGACAAGCAAGTTTACGATGTCCGTCATGCATTTCTCATTGTCACCACAACAAAAACGAAAGAGAAACTCATTTGAAATGACGCCCTCAATTGTTTCACAAAGTTGCCTTAAATTGTTTTCAAATGTTCCAAATGGTAAAACTTTGCACAACGTACGCTTTACAAGTCCAAGATTCGACATATGAATACTCTGCAAGTAATTTGCAGCACAGTATTCCTGCATAGTCTTGTGCATGAACTGTATATTGTTGTGGGGTGCAAGGTTTTTGATAACTCTCTGCTGGGTCAGGATGCCTGCTTTTAGTGCCAGCTCCAGCGCCTTCGGTTCAAACTCATCTTTTTGAAATGCGAAAGTCTGGTTGGCACTCATGAGTCCACGCAGCGCAGTT